>JAAWXA010000001.1:15368969-15434467 GCA_038090715.1 Florisuga fusca
CCCGCTGTCTGCCGGGGGCTCCTGTGAGGCCGCGCCTCGGGAGGGCCCCTCGGGAGGGCCTCCGGTGTCCACACGGGCACCCTGGGGAGCGCGCCCCGTTCCCTCCCGGGCAGGCCCGGTTCGGTCCCGCCGGCCCGCGGCCGTGTACGTAAACAGGAAACTACGGCTGCGGTCCGGGTCGGCCCAACCCCGTCCTGTTTCGGGGCCGGGGATGGGGGTCCCGGCGGCTCTCGGCAGACAGCGGGCAGCGAGCCCGCGGCGGGGCGGGGGCTGCACTGGGGAACCGAGAGCAGAGTTTGGTGCCGGGCAGCGCGGGGTGTCGGGGCCGGTTCGTCCCCCCGGGCTGGGGACGTGTCGGTCTGGCTTGGCCGGGTGATCGGGCGGAGATCGTCGTGGTCGGTGACACCGTCCGCCTGGCCGGGAAGTCGGCTGAAGTATTTATTGGGTTTTAAGGTCTGTAAAGAGGTTCAGATGGCGTGTGTCGGAGCAAAGCCCTCTTTCTGGAAAACGGCTGCAGGGTCGTAGTTCTTTAAAAGTTCAGGATACAGGAGCTGTGCCTCGCAAAGGTCATCAGCAGTGGCATGACAGCCCTGCTGGCTCTACAAGCTGTTTATCTGATGTATAGTCCTAACTTGCCCACAACAGACTAAGTTCCTTAGTAACTTATTTTATTTAGGTACTCACCACAGTCAGGTGTGTTTTTCCTGGTAAACAGCCACACTTTTTTACAGCAAAAAACCTTTCTTTATCCTGAGATCCTCTAACCCATCAGTATGTTGATGTTTCCCCTGAATTTCAGTCATTTAATAAGAGTGTCATCTTTTAAAAGCAGATCTACACTTCATATATTACAAGTTATATTTGCGTTTACCATGTGAGCATTCATCATGCTTCCTAGGGTGTCTGTTGAAGTGGGATGATAGATGCCCTCAAACCTATACAGAAGAAGGAAGGAGAAATTTCTGTTACGTCATTCTGGAACAAGGACTGTAAGAAATACTTCTTTCCAAGTTTAAAAATTACAGATCACTCATAACCCTAATGGTTTTAATTGTAACATGGGAAACACGAGTATGACAATATTGCAAAGCCTGGTTGCTTGCTTAAACTTAAATCTATTCAGAGCTAATTTTACACATATTTTTAAGAGGCAATTTGCTTTTCTAAAGATACACAGCAGCTTGCCTAACTAGAAGTTTTTGTTGGACTGACCTTAGTCTTTCAGTTTCACCCTTTTTTCTCTGCCAGGGAGATGAGCTCACCCCAAGGTAAGTCCTCAAAACACGTGATCAGTTTTTGTCAAAGTGAGCTTGCTAAACTTGCTTAGTTTGTGCAGGCACCAGTTCAAGCACAGGAAGAAAGGGAACAGACCCTGCAGCCAGGCACAGAGACGAGGGGCTAGGGAGATGTTAGCTGCTCAGACGTAACTCTCCAGCCATGTAAACTAGCCCACCTGACCTCTCTTAAAAGGAGGTGTAAAAACCCACAGAAGTAGGCAAGCAAAGGAGTAAATTCTGTCAGTGTACAGTTTTTATTAGAGATACCTATTACTGAGTAAACCTCAGTGCCTCAAATTCTGTACTTTTAAAAAGGTATGCGTACTTGTGCATGTTTTCAGAAGTGTAAAGTTGGGTTTTTTTGACTGAGACTGATGTCTTAGAGACTCCATAGCCCCACAGATGTGTGGGATTGCAGTATGCATTAAGCATTGTGACAGTTTTGTTTCCTAAGCAATGATTAAATAAATGTCATTCTAGTGATTGCCTGAGTAGTATATTTTCTCATTCATTTATGTGTGTCCCAACTACTCCTTGCTGAAATGCTCAAAATAAAATTCTTGGCATGGCATAGCTACTTAAGTTAGGTGAGTTTGGGTTGTGGTGTCTGAGCCCAGGTGTATGTGACCTTGTTTTCATTAAAATAGCTAGTCTTCCTTCTAGGATTCCTCATGGGCTAGGAGCTTGAAATCAAGTTTTTATGCGTAAAAAATAACTTTCATATGTTTGCTGTTGTTCTAGCCAAAGTTAAGAATGCATTGTTTCTCCAGCTTACTTATTCTTACTTGGGGAGGGGACAGCTAAGTTTATTGAGTCAAGGCTTTAGGAGGTAATAACAGTTTTGACAGCTCAGTGTGATTCTGGATGTCTCTTTTTCCTCCTCCCTGTTCTCCTCTTCTTCCCCAGTTCCTGCAGGTTGTCTGTGTGAGCTGGGCATAATTATATACCCTTCTCAAAAGGATTTCATAGGCAATTAAAATACATGGCAGGGAAGGAGCTTGCATGAGAGATTCTGGGAAGAGTCCTGTAGTTAAGAATGAAAGGGCTGTTATTTTGGTGTGTGTTATATCACAGTAGAACCCTCCCTCGACTCTGAGATGAATTCTGTGCTGAAGATAGCTGCCAGTTTATTCAAACAGTGTGTGGTTTCTCAGTGAAAGAGCAGATCCTGAGTGTCTGTGGGAGCAACAAGGTCGGGCTGTGGAAAGCAAGGTGTGTAGCTAGGTTTGTGTATTCTCAGAGCTCTGAAAACTAGAATTTTAATTTCTGAGTGCAAATAATGCTTTGGAGCGATAGGAAACATACCTTCTGCTATGCTGAACACTTAGTTGCCAGTAGTATTTTGGGGGGGGAGGGGGTTGCAAGGTGTGTTTGAAGTTGGGCACAAAGAGGCATTTTGGCAACACCTAGCTCCCATTATTCCTGAGTGGAGCTACCTTCCCTCTCTTTATAAGGGAGCCTTAGAGAGGTGAGGGAGAAGAGTGTTATTAACCAAGTGTAGGCAGGAAAAATACATGGAAGAAGAATCGCTCTGCTTTTGAAGTTTCTTTTGATTGAAGTAGTATAAGATGAAGTTAATTTTCTGCCTTCCTTTCTCCCTCAGTGCCAGCTTAGGTACGTTTGTATTGTACAGAAATTTTGCTTCTGAACTAAGTGATGTACTCCTCCTACTATGTATTCCTTGGGATGCCACCTTTCAAAACAGTCTTGCTGTGCGTAGAAATTGTAGAGCGCTTTGAGTACTGAAATCAACTTCCAATTAATGCAACTGATGTAAAGATTTTTCTCAGTAACTTAGATGTAACAGGAGAAGCGAATTTCCATCTTAGCATATTTCATAAGATACATGTCTCTTCACTCAGTGATTTTGGGGCTGTCTCTGTGTTTGAGTGTCACTGGATTACAGAGTTTGAAATTGTTGCAAGTAGCTTTTCTCCAGATAATTGCTGAAAATACCTGTGTAAGTGCTTAGAACTTGGTGCACATGGAAAAAGCTACTATTAAATAGTAAGCTAATCTATTAAGGAAGAAAGCCTAGTCTAATGTACGTTACAAATATTGATCTGTAGGCAGTGTTGCAGAGTTGGGAACACTGAGTTGGGAACCAAGTGTAATGCCTTGACAAAGTAAATGTTTTACTGGATAAAATTCAGTATATTTATATTTTAAAAGTCACTGATGTGATGTCTTAAGTTAGGCCAGAAAGTAGAAAAAAATAAGTTGATTTTGTCATCAGATCAGTGAGTATCACAGTTTCATTCCTTGTGCTCATGTATGAGGTTGAAAAGTTGAATCTACTTTTTTTTGCTTTAATCTTTATAGGCTTCAGAATACTATATTTAATATCAACTTATTGCAACTTATATTACCAATTTTTTTTTTTTTTTTTTTTTTTTTTTTTTTTTTTTTTTTTTTTTTTTTTGGCTTTAGGCTGTTATATTGACCAGGAGCTGGATGCTAACAAATTTTTTTTCTTTGTCAGGATTGCAGAAATTCAGAAAGATGTGGAATACCGGCTGCCATTCACTGTAAACAACTTGACAATTAATATTAACATGTAAGTAGAGCGAAATATCTCTGTGCATATCTTGAAAATTATAATTTTTCTTTAAAAAGTAGTAATAGAACATAAATTGCACCCATTCATAATTTATTTCAGGATCTGTAATCTGGATTTGCAATAGCAGTTGTAGTGTTCATAATGAAACTAGTTCTGTACAAGATGCAGAGATGCAGCTCTGAAAGCAAAACTACTTTGCTGTGCTCAGCTCTAAAGATACCTATATGGTTTTAGTTAAAGGTAAGTATGAGAGAACACTTGAGGGCTTCTGATGGCTTTGAATCCCCTACTGAAAAAACAACTCAGTCATTTGCTAATCTGCTGTAACTCCTAAGTCTTAGCCCAGTGAAGCTTCCAGATCACAAGATAAGTGATTTATTGTGACATTTCCTGTGAATTGACTTTGAGAGGGTACTTTTAGTCTGGGAATATTGGTTGTATTCTGTTCACAAGTGTTCTATTACTTTATCCCAATAACTTGCCTGATGTCCTTGCAGGTTACACTTCATTGTTTTTGTAGTAATAATATTTGTATTAGAAAATATTCTCATTATGCTACTGCTTTTTCTTTGCAGACATAATTGCTGCATTGTTACACTATAATTTGCCCCTTCAGTTCATGGAAGTCTGTTGTTCTAATCTTCCTGATGTCTAATTTTGTTACTGAATAATCCCTTTATGCACTTCATTCCCTCTGCATTTCTCTGTATCTTCTTATAGAAAAGTAAGTTTATGTAATCAATAGTACTTTTTCTTGGCAATAGAAGCCAAGAAAACTGTATCATGGGATGTAGCTGTAGTAATGATTATTCTTGTATTTGCAGCTTGCTTCCCCCTCAGTTTCCTCAGGAAAAACCAGTCATCAGTGTTTTCCCACCTGTGAGACATCATTTAATGGACAAGCAGGGAGTATACGTGACCAGTCCATTAATAAGTAATGTATGTCTAATTTGTAGCTTCACACATATCTATGGCTAACAGCAATTCTAATACATATCATGCTAGATTATTCCTAGGATTTCTAGTAAAAAAAAAAAAATTAGTACACAGCCTAATCCCTCTTAAGCTGTATTTTTATGGGTCTGAGTAGTGTTGAGTATATGTCTATTACTGCTTCTGTTTCCGAGTTGAGTATTCCATATATGTAAAACTGTTCTAAGTTATGGTGTCTTAGAAAGTTCCTATCACTTTTCTTGTTAGTGTCAATAGCACAGTTCTTGTTTCTCCACAGTGTATTCCAAATAAAAACCAAGGATGCTGTAAGACTGTTTTGTAACATAGTTGTTTCTACCGTAGTTCTGTTAGAAAGATGTCAGTGTTTTAGCTCTGATATTCAGGATTTTAATATGCTGTTCCAACTTTTTTGTTTGGTTTGTTTGGTATTTTTTCTTCCCCTTTTCTCTTGCCAACAAGGATGTGATTGGTTTTTTTGAGGGATGTTGGGGGGAGGTTATGACTTTCAGAGTGCTGTTAGTGCTTTTTGTCTCAAATCTTGCTTATTTTTTTTTCCTATTTTTTCCCCTTTCACAATTTTCCCAAATGATCATCAGAAATGTTGTACTTGGTTGATCCTCCAGTGATAAATATACAAAAGACTTTGAGTTTCTGTTCAGTTCTGGTGGCTTTATCACTTTGGAGCTTTACATTAGCTGATATCTCTGAAAGAGCTTCCAGCACTGCCGTGTGGGTATAGTAAATGGTCAAGTTCAGCACATTTTGAAAATGTAGGATTCCAGGCATAATTTTTCTTTTGCGTTGGGTTTTGTTTTTACCAGTTCACAATGCACTCAGATCTTGGAAAAATCATTCAAAGTTTACTGGATGAGTTTTGGAAGAATCCCCCAGTTCTGGCTCCTAGCTCAACATCATTTCCATAGTAAGTATCAATACACATAATGAATGGAACTGTATTCATGTGTAGTAATTTAAATTTTTTAAAAAGAGCTGAAACCAAGTATTAGGGAAGGAACAAGAATAATACATTGTTGTTGTATTGGGAGACACAGATTCCCTGTCCTTGTACGATTTCTTCTGCATTCTTGATGGCATGGATTTTGTGAAAAAAACACTAGATTTCATAGGTGTTACTTTATCAGTGTGCTGACATAACTTTGTGTTTCAGTTTTCTTGAAAAAGAATAAAAGTTTACATTATCAGGTTAAATCTTAACCTGAGCAGTTGCATTTCTTCATGTTCTGATCCTAATCTTTCAGGCTTAGAGGCAGCTTCTGTTGCACAACTGTTCAGCCGAAATAGTGCAATTAAATATTCAAAAGGAGTCTGAGACACTACAGCTTTATCAGTACAACTCTGGTTCTTGTGGCTGACAGTGATAGTGGGTTTAGAGGCAGCAGCAATTGTGAATTAAAAAAAAAAATCATTCCTGTTATTTAGAAGTAATTCTGTTTGTTGCCCAAGGTGTTAAATGCTGTGCCATAAATAAGAACGAATGTACAACACACATACATTTCTCAGGACTTTTAGATTGAAATAATTTATATTTATGCTCTCATAAATTTTTGAGAAGTTATTTTCTTACTGCCAAGAGAGTAACTGTGTATTTGGCTGCTCTATAAGAATATAATTCAATGTAGTTGTATTTTATGTCGCAGAATAAGACATAAAATAGACTACTACATTGGAAGTAACTGAGAGCAGAAAATGCTAAGTTTATGGTCATTAAAAATTCACTCTTAAGTCTTGCATGTGGTCTAGTAATTGTAATTCGGTTGATAAGAAATATGCTGTGAGTAGTTGTTTGCTCATGGTTGTGATTTGTGTTTGTCTTTAGCCTTTACAACAAACCAGCTGGAATTCCTCCTTATGCTCCTCAGAGGTTTCCATTTCTTCCTCCCTACCCAACTCAAGAAACAAACAGAGCAATGGCAGCCATGCCCATTGCTGAATCAGTTTCTTCAAGCTACACTACAGACAAGCCTGCTGCTCCCTCTTACGGCTTGATTGCTGACCTGCCACTACCTGTTCCAACAGCAGAAGCAGTGCTTCAGGTCTGTGCTGAGTTTTGCTGCCTAAGCTGTCAGACAGTGGGTATAAGTTCACTTGAGGGCTCTTGGGCCATTGCTGCAAAAATCAAAGTAACAGTCTGAGTGACTGCACTTCTTGTTTTGCTGGTGCTAGGAAAACAAAACTGTCATTCTGGCTTTGAAAAGTTTTTTAGAACAAACTTTAAATCCTGAGTTTCAGTAAAACCAGTGTTATGCTAAATATCTTTAAATAGATATTTTTTTAAATTTTTTTTTTTTTTTGGAGCTGCACTCACCCATCTGTCTCTTATANTAAATAGATGATTTTTTTTAATTTTTTTTTTTTTTTTTTTTGGAGCTGCACTCACCCATAGTGCAGCTGTGACTGCTTCTCCAGCCACAGAATATGATATCCTTTTCTCTACATGCGATATCCTACCCAGAACCTATCAGGCAAGAATGATGTGCAGTCTCAAGCCTTTATGTATAGAGAAGTTATTTCTTGTTTTCATGCTTAAAATAGCTTTTTCTTCAGAAAAGCATGCATGTACTTTCAAACTCCTCACTGGTAACAGTCTGGAAGGATTTTTTTTAATGTCCTCCAGAAACATTAAATGTTTAGTCTTTCATCAAATCTTGCCTTTAGAATCAAAAGCTTTCTTAATCTTGGAAGACACTTTTCTGGCTTTGTAGAATTTTTTTCCTTGTCTAAAATGTTTTTTCCCCATGGGGCTACAGCTTTAAAAACCATGTGGAAGAGATAATGTCCACCTTTTTCTCTGTTCTCACTTCCCTGAGTTACACTCCTCCTTTCTCTTTTCTGGGTCATCCAATTGTTGTCAGATGGAGGACATAGCAAGACAGAATTGTTTTCCTCCAAAATGGAGTTATGTTTTATGACATGCCACTCCAAACATCCTCAGGTATTTGGTTGCCATGGCTGAGTTGAGACATCTTTCTTTTGGAGACTAGTGCTGCTGCTTCTTACTGCTTTTCTCACTTTTCTTCTGCTGGCAAAATATTCATCTTCAGTTTTGGATTACTCAGATTAAATATCAAGAAATTGCTCTTCAGAAACCTGTTAAACACTTATCAACTTCTGTTTAGGTTGGTCAGAATGGACTTACTTACAAGATGCCTGATGTTCCTGATACGTTTCCAGAACTCTCAGAACTCAGGTAAATTTTCAGGAGGCAGCAAATCTTTCTGTAGTCATTAAAAGACTATTGTCTTTCGTCATTAAATAGTCATATATGACTATTTGTATTTTATGAAGTAGTTATATATTTTAATGACATTAATAGTCATTTAAAGACTATTGTCTGGGGCCTTGCCAGGAACTTAATTTCTACTAATACAGTAAGTGTAATGTTTGAAGGAGGAAATGGGGCAAGGAAATGGACTTGAGACTGGTTCACAAATTACACTCTTTGAAATTCAGAAGAACTGTAGCACAGGGTAAACAGCGGATTACCTGGAGAGCAGCTCAGCTTGTGCAATGAATTTGAGTTAGATGAATCCAGGTGGTAAACATGCCAGCTGTCCCAGTTTAAATTACTTCCACATCTAAATGCTTCATGCTCATACTACACAACTGTTTTCATCAAAAGTGTTATTGTTCCTAGCAGTTTGCTCTGATCTAATGAGCCAGCCTCATAAATTAGTCTGGGAATTAATATATTACAAATTACCTGTTAATTCTGGAAGGGTCTTAGGAGACTGGGTTTTTTTCTGACCACACATCTTGGTGGTGTCATAGCTAAGTGACTGAAAACTCTGTCCTTTCAAAAAGAAGACCTTTGGCAAGGACTTCTGAATTGTTTTTTTTAATTTGTTTCCCTTGCCACCTTCATAAGAGCCTGTCTAATTTAGCTAAATCAGCTGTAAGTTCTAGCATCATTCCCACTGTGTTGTAGAAAGTTAGGTATTTTGGAGGGAAGTGTATTTTCTTTGCTAAAGCATTCTAATCAAGTCCATAATCATTCTGGTGGTGCTGTAGTTAAATCACAAATAGTATTGCATCTGTTCTGAGCAGCTCTATTGCCTGTAGATGGCAAGGTTTTGGTAGCTGGGGTCTGCACAGGTGACTGTTGTGAGAAGGGGCCAGGGCACAGCCAGATTGGCAGCAGACCCAAGGCAGAACAGGTGAGTTGATCAGTGAAGCAGGTGGTGCCCCTATGAAGACACATTTTTGAAAGAGTGAATGCTGTAGAGGCAGTGCTTGTTGAGAGGAGGGTGGAAAAGTGTGAGAATCCTGTGAACACTAAGGTCCGAGAAGAATGGGGAGCAGGTGCTCCAAGTGCCAGAGCAGATACTCTTCTACAGCCCATGGAGGTTTTGGGAAAGACTACAGTAGAGCCCTGTAACCCATGGAGAGGACTATGCTGGAGCAGGTCCCCACTGCAGTCCGTGGAGGACCGCATATTGGAGCAAGCAGATAGACCCTGAGGGAAACTGTAGCTATGGAGAGCCCACACTAGAGCAGGTTCTCCTGCCAGGAACTGCAGCCTGTGGAGAGAGACCCATGCTGGAGCAGGGGCAAAGTGTGAAGATGAAGGACCAGCAGAGTTGAACTATTACTGACTGAGTGTAACACCTGCAAACCCCCCTCTCCCCACAGTGCTTGGGGTGGGGAAAGGTTGAGGTGTTGGGAATAAGAGTGAAGTTGAGCCTGGGGTAGGAAGGGGTGAGATGTTTTAGTTTTTGTCTTTCTTAGCATACAATCTGTAATTTAATTGGCAGTAAATTAATTTTTTCCCAAGTTGACCGTGTTTTGCTTGCGACTGACTTTGGTAAGTGACCTCCCTGTCTTTCTCAACCCACAAGCTTTTTTCCTAGATCCTGTTGAGGGGAGCTAAGAGAGCAGCTGGTGTGCATCTGCAAGTTGGCCAAGGTCAGCCCATTATAGTAGCATTAAAAAACAGCCTTTGGGAAGTAAGGCTTGAAATGAGAGATGCTTCTTAACACATTGCTTGTTAAGCTCACTGCTGCAGGTAGAAGAGTCCACAATCCAGTAGAATGGGAAAAATAGCAAGTGTTGTGTATGTGTAAAGTCCAAATAAATGCCTCAAGTTTTGGCAGAAAAGCATAACTCTAACATGTCATGTTTGCTGCTAGCTTTAAATCTGCTTTCTTTCTGTTTGAATGCAGTATATCACAGCTGACCAATATGAACGAGCAAGAGGAAGTGTTACTGGAAAAGTTTGTGACCCTACCACAACTGAAGCAAGTAATTTCTGATAGAGATGAGTTAGTGAAAAGCATTGAAGAGCTGGCAAGTAAGATGTCAAAACATATAGCATCTGTGGCTGTGTTCTGCAAACTGACCCCTTTAAAAAAGTAGTAATAGTGACTTTATTTTACAGAAAAAAACTTGTTGCTGGAGCCTAGTCTCGAGGCAAAAAGACAGACAGTGTTGGATAAAGTAAGTGAACAGTAAAATCTTTTTCAGAAATATTAGTTTTAATAGTCTGTTTTTTTCAGGGGGAAAACATTCTTTTTCTTCTTCCTTCCAGTATGAGCAACTCACACAGATGAAAGCAGCCTTTGAAAAAAAGATGCAAAGACAGCATGAACTTAGTGAGGTATAATCTCAATATCCTATTATCCCATGAGAATACTTAAATAAAACTAAAGTTTCTGTTTGTATCTTTACCAAAAAAATTCTTCTGGATTTATATGATATAGATTCACATCAAGTATGGAATAAAATGGGATGGAGTACCTAATACTTTGAAAGCAGAACAGTGCTATAATTGTTGGTTTTGAGTTGGTTGTTGCGGGTGTTTTTAACAGTAGAGTAGTTGCAAAGATGGAAGAAGGGCGTGTGATAAACATTTAGAGCTGTTCTTAAGTACAATCCTGGCTCTTACCAGTTTTAAGAATAAAATGATTTTTAAAAGGCTTAGTTAATAGTACCCATTTAACATAATGGGATGGTCAAACTGTACTTGAGGAAGCCAGTGCTTTAGAAACTTGAATTCTGTGATTCACTGAGTATGGTTATTTTGGGTAGCATTATAGTGCTGTCAAAAGTTGCACATGCTAAAGCACAAATAGGGTAAAGTCATTACTTTAAAAAACAATTTGGAGGAGGAGAATAATTTCTTAGTATGCATACCAGGATATGAATTAGAAGATTTAACTTCTCATAAATCAGTTTCTGCACTGAAATCTTCACTGTTTCTAAGACTTATCATCTGAGAATACTAGTCCATCAAATGCCATACATAATACTTGTATTTCAAAATGCCCCAAAAAACCCAAAATAATAAAAAAAAAGTTACATGACAGCAAACTGATTTTTTTCATAGATAACCTAAATGATTTAATGTTTTCTCTCTTGAATATCAGAATAGTCTGGCTCTTTAGGCTTCCTTTCTGTGTGATGCCAGTTGGCTTTAAAGTTGAGAAATTTTATATTTCTGTAAGAAACCACTTAGGAGCAGGACACAGGACCCCTCTGCTATATTGCCTTTTCTTTTTTCCAAGCTAGATTTGCTTATTCAATTTAATGATGGTTGTTTAATATAATAATAATAATGCTGTTTCTTCCATGTGGTGATGTTTGCTGTGTGCCTGATATCTCCTTCAGTGTTCTGGACAAGTATTTTTACAATAATGTGAATTTTAGACATAGTTTAATTTTGCACAAGGTACATTTTAGAGGAAATTTCTGATTAAATTACAGTTCTACAGAAGCATGTAAAATATTTTACATGGGGTAGATGAAGTACCTTTCCAAACATGTAAAATCTCTAAGTATCTTAATTTTGCAGTTCTGTCTCTGTACAAGTTCCTACTGAAGATGTTGCTCATTCTGATTTAATTTCCCCAAGATATTTGAGAAAAAATAATTAAATTACATGAAATAAACAGAAATAAGGTTTAATGTTTATAAGAACAGAAGAATGAGCTTACTGGTATAGATTAGCAACTCATCTGTTTCTTGAGTAGGTGCTTTGCACCTTTTTTTTTTTTTTTTTTTCTTTACAATGACAGCACACTACTTAGTTTCAAAAGTAGACCCTATTTATTGAAGATACTTAAAATACTAGTTCTACTCAGAAATAGTGCACTTAAGAACTTGTCAGATTTCTAAGTTGGATGCTTTCTACAGTGTAGGGTAGAAGTTAGAAAGCTTTATACATCTGTGAGAATGATTGTGAATCAAGATCAAAACTAGCAACGCTTTCCTTATATTATTTCTTCCTAGTTAATAAGCTAGGCTGTTTCTTAGAGATGAAGGTTCATCTGATAACTTAGGCTTTCATATAATAACTGCTCTACTCATATATGGTATTTATGTAGTCATTTATCATCTTGGAAGTGTAGGTTTTGATGGACAGTTTAATGTTACATAGGAGTTTTTATTTTCTTAGAGTTGCAGTCCAAGTGCTCTGCAAGCTAGACTTAAAGTAGCAGCTCATGAAGCTGAAGAGGAATCTGACACTATTGCAGAAGACTTCTTGGAAGGCAAAACAGAAATAGATGACTTTCTTAGTAGTTTCATGGAAAAGAGAACGGTATGTAATATACAAATCATTCTAATCTGAGAGATATGCATAGTGAATACATTGTAAGCTTAGAATTTGAGCAGTCTTGTGCTACAGAACAGTGCTTTAGTGAGCTTCAGCAAGAGAAGCCCTGGTTCACAGGACTTTTCTCTTTTAAAAAGCATGCAAAACAGCTAAATCATTAAAGACAAACTGCACTATGTGTTGTAACAATTCCTTTAAGAAATCCCTTTTCTGATGTCTGTGTCTTGTTTTGTAGCTCTGCCACTGTAGACGAGCCAAAGAGGAAAAACTTCAACAGGCAATAGCAATGCACAGCCAATTTCATGCTCCACTATAGGTAAACTCCTGTGTTACTATTTGTGGTGAACTATAAATGGATTTATTACAGTGCTTAGTGTTCTAATAATGCTTTCTGTGGAAATCAAGTATGTACTGCATCCATGGCTAGTTTTATTTAAAACATAACTTCTGGAGGAGTTAAAATGTCTAATTTTGGAAATTTGTCTTTACAGACTTCCTGCAAAGCTACACCTGTCAAGAGAACGAGTGAAAAACCCAATAAAGCACACTTTTTAGTAACTATTATTTGCAAATAAGCATTTCATCTTGTATGGTTGTATTTATAGAAGAGATTGTATACAGTTGGGATGGTTTTTGTACAAATTAGAATGTCCCTTTTCTATTCTCATTGTACTCAAGAATCCTTCTATTGCAATCTTTGCACTAATTGCTTGTATTTATTGTTGATAGTTCTTATTTACGTTCCTGCTGCTATACTCCATTACTCAGAGATCAAGTATCTAAACATGGAATTTTGACTAGCTTTTTACATTTTTATAAAAACATAATTCATATCTTTTGTATTTTGAACTTTAAACATAGATTTTGCTTGGTCTGTGGAAAAGTTTGAGGTAAGTTGTAATAGGACTTTGGAGACTTAGTAATTTGAGATTGTCAGTGGATTCAGAAGCTGTCTTTTCTTGAAGCCAAAATGTTTAGGAGCAAGTTTTTTACTTTAATAATGCAAAACTAAGTATAGCCTGTATTCTGTTTTGGTTAAGTACATTTGGATTAAGCAAAGGATGTGTTGGAACAAGTTATATTGGAATCAAAATAGAATAAATGATCTCTGCTTTCTCTGCTTAGATTTGGTATGTTGCTCAATATGCACTTGCTTTCAGGAGTGGCTTGGTGCCTACCACTGTAATTAAACAGAAATTTTATTTAAGAATTTACCTCCCCCCCCGCCCCTCTTTTTCTTTTTCTTTTTCTCTTGCTTAAAGTAAAAATAATCAGGTCAGACCCCAGTTTCTGTTTTGTTCAATATGAGTATGTTTGTCATGTGAGGAACTCAAAAGCATTTTACAAAAATGAGTTCTGAAGCTTCTTGTGAAGTGTAGTGGTTATTATTTCCAAATTCTAAGGAAAAAAACCCAACCCTAATTTGGCTGAAGTTGCATAGTGTGTTATGTTAAGGCCACTGATAGGTTTTGGAAGTGAGACTTAATTCTGCCTTTTAATCACAACCTTGCCTCTAGTCAGCTGACTTTTTTTAGGATGGCAGTGTATCTGGTGATGATGGATAGGACCAAGTATTCTGTAGGAGAAAAATACAACCCCTATATACATACCTGTATTTTTTCTCTTGCTTTTGCAAAAAGACACATCCTTTTTCTTAACCCTGTCACTGCACAGATGCATGGAGACAGTCAAGGAATTGTATTGTACAGTTCTGAGAGACAAATAAGATAAAGCACTGATGAAGTAATCTATTGGGAATCCTCCTCCTTTCTTTTCAGGAAGCTGTCTGGAGATAAACCTCTTATCCAAGACACTGCCTCTTTGTCACCCAGGTGGGGTCACAGAACATCACAGATCCCAGTCTCAAACTAAAGCATGTCAGTCCAAGTGGGTACTTTTCTGTATTGCTCATCTTCAGTCAGTCAGTCAGCCCTAAACCTTGTGCTCTTTTGACAAAATGCAGTAAGGCATTTCTTCTGAATTAGAGTAAATTTGAAAATTACGTAAGTGCAAGAAGTGTGTTGCACAGGCTCTAGTGATTCTTCAAATGGGGCTTTAGTATCAGCCCTGCCATAATTCACAGTACTGTAATTGTCTTCAGCTACTGACCTTCAGGATGACTAAACTATTCACTGGTTTTTGATGGGGATTTTCTTTGAAAACCTTACCCAAAATCTGAGATCAGCTGTCTCAAGAAAATAGAACTATGGTACAAATCAAAGAAGATACGTAGGTGCCTGGAAAAATAAACTTACTGGTTGTAAGTGCTGTGATTAAGCAATAATTACTTAATGCAAGTTCTTAATACAGTGTCCTGTTCCAGGGATATGAAAGTTTTAGGTTGTATCTTTTCTCCCCTTGTGTTCTCTCTAGTGTTCCTATTCTTAGGATTTTCCCCTCTATTTTCCAGCTCCCTTTGCAGTCACAAACTCATCCTATAGAAAAGAAGCATAGAGGTCTCTGTATTTAACAGTGTTGTAGTGGGTTAGCCACAGGTATTCTGGCCACATGCAAGAATGGCCATCCTGCTTCTGGCCCTTAAAGGACAAGGCAACCTTTGTTGTTTATCTTATCTTTTAGCTGTGCCAATGGGAACATTTTTCCTTACAGGTAGTCATCATGCTTCCACCAGGAGACTTATGGGAACACTGATAGTAGTCTGTCAAGGGTTAGGGGTTTGGACTTATAGCATTCTAGTAGTTCACAGTTAAGCACATTGCTTATTTTGTTTTGCTGAAATGTGGCATGTAGGTGTAAATCAAGCTTTAAACACTTCCTTACAAAGTGTAAAAGAATGGCAGGTGGTGTGAGATGCATATTTTAAAAACTTCTGAAATGTGTCAGGTGAAGCCTTTAAGCAATCTGGAATGATTGGCTTCATACAGTGACTTGTTTCTGGAGAGAAACTTGCACTGTATCATGCTTGTGTGGAGGTGTTCTACCAAGTGGAAAAGTGAAATAAGCAAAAAATACAAGATTAAGGGTGCGGATATATTATGTGTTGTAACTGCTAACTGAGTCTGGGTTTGCCTAGATATCTGATCTGTTAAACGTTTTCTATAGCTGAGTTTAGGTCTCTTGTTCCTCCATGAGTCAAGCAACTACTTAAATCCAGAACTGAATTCTTCACATAGCAACTGTAACTGATGCTATTGCAGACCAGAGAAATTATAAAATGTAAGTCTGAAATGAAGTAGGTCTCATTTTAGGATGAACTTGTGTACAACTGGTGTTAATCGTATGTTCAGATGGGTCTTTCAGAGGAAAGGTTTTTGTAGATTTCACAGTGTATTTGACATGCTAATCTTTCTGAAAGACAAGTATTGTAGGTAGGTACAGCTATGCTAGCCACCACTACAAGCAAAAGACTCTAATTAAGTTAGTTCTAAGGAGTATCTAATGAGCTACTGTAGTTCTGTTTGCTCTGTACCCGCTTCTGCAGCTTGGCCACTTCACACTTTGACCCAACACAGAAGTTTAAAATCTCTAAGACTTGTTTCTGTCCAAGCTCTTACTACTCCTTTCAAAGACTGGGATAATTTTTTTTTAGAAAAATTTAAGAGAGTGTCAGGGAAAACTGAATTAAAACTCTGGCAACAAAGTTAAATCAGTTATCACAGCCTTACTGTGTATATTATTCTGAACAGTAAACTACTGTCATTTGTTACACTTAAAGTCTTTGGGATTTTTGAAAAATCTTGTAACTGTCTAACTTACAAATAGAGTTTGCAGGACTTGTTTGGTGGATACAGAATTATGCTGGAAATATGCAGTAAGCTACTCAAGGACAAAGTTTTAATCTTTGTGTGTGGTGATTTGAGCTTTTCCTGTTTAACCCTTTCAACAGCAGTAATTGCTGGAGTCACCTTCACTAAAACGGGCTTTCAAAACCCATATTGCATCTCTGGCTACTGCTTCTGCAAATGTCTTGTTTTGGTCTGATACCTGTAGAGATCAAATTTTTATGTAGTAATAAGCTACAAGGAAAGCTTGTACATCAGTAATAATGGAATACCTTAACATGAAAGTCAGTTTATTTTAGTCTTTGGAAACAGAATAAATCAATATAAATTATGCTGGCAACCAGAAAACTTAAAATTGTGTTCTTGTGTAAATTCTGCCACAAATCATTCTGGAAAGACACCAATGAAACCTTATGGGTCCAACGGAATCATTATCTTAGAAGACCACTAAATTTTATTTTAAGATTTAAGATTATCTGATTTGCTGGCTCCAGGTGCTTTACTGGCAATTTAATTAATATAAATAAAGCTGAATGCTTATTTTACCTTTCTTTCTCATAGCCCCATTCCTTGGCATTTTTGGCCTCTCTGAACTCAAGGTTTGCTGTATGCTTGGCCCAGATCTTTGGTAGATTATTTATGTGTCTTAGTACTGTGAGAAGCTGACCTACTGTTACCTTGGCTGACAACATGCTCCTCCCTTCCCAAATGAACTGTCAGGGCCTTACCTGTCCTTGGTGGATTTTTCAGACACTGAGGTGTTTATTTGTGTAAGGGTGACCAGCCAAGCTAAAAACTACACTCAGTCTTCAGCCAGCACATGGGAGCAACCCATTGTCTCAGCTGTGATGTTTGTGATAGACCTGGGGACTCTGTACAGATTAGGGCCTCGTCCACATAAAAGCATCAAGTTAGCTTATCAACAGTGATTAAATGGTTCTCTTTGTTGCAAAGACTGCTTCCTTGTTGTTGCTGGGTTTTAATTGTTATTAGTTTGTATTATCAGACATCTCTTGCTGTGTAAACTGGTGCTATGGCTTGCTGCTGTCTTCAAGGAAATGTGGTTCCCTGCCTAACTGCTAATTTTACAAAGAGGTTTCCTGCCCTGCTTCCCTCCTTTTACTTTTATTTTCCCCTTTTCTCTCTTCTTTTTATGTCCTTCACTCTTGAGTTGTGCCCTCCGTCTTTTTAGTCTATTTCTCAGCTTTCTAGAATCCATCACCAGTTTACCACCTTTGTCTATGTCCTGTATAGAGCCACCAATAAAAGCAGCTAGTGAATACATTTTCTTTCTGTTCTCTAGAGGGTGATCTTTTGTAGAGAAAACTTCAGCTGTTTGATCCCCTTGCCTTCACTGTCCTTTAGATACACTTTTTCAAGCTGAAGAGCAGCCTGAACCCAATGAGGCTGAAATTACACCACAAATCTGTAATGCTTTTCTTTCTTTTCAGTTGTTTCTTACATTCGTGTGCATCCTATTTCAAATTACAGTGGGCTCAGGCCAAACGTGCAAGGATTTGCAGCAGAGGGAAGATCTCTGCAAGGCTGCAAGAAATCAGTGTAGTTTGTATTGTGTTTTTCTCATATTTGTTTTGTTTCACATTGCATAACAAAAAAAAAATAAAGAAAATAAAGGGAAGTAACACGCTCCCATATAATTAACTCAATTGACAGGAGCCTCAGTTTTCTTAGTTATCAGTTGTGGATTCCTCTACAGCTTCAAGTCTTGGATTTAAGTATCAAAGCAGGGAATGTACAAAAATCCCATTATCTCAGTGACAAAGAGCTTTTGAATTAAAGGAGAACTGTAGTACAAAAACTAGGAAAGCAAACCTTTGTTTCATTTACTGGTGTTAAAAACATAACACTAAATTACCTTAGTGTTTATTTGAAAGTGTTTCTCAGCAGGGTAATGCCACAAATACATGCATTGCAATGATAAAACAGTAGCAGCTAATGCAATATTCCAAGGACTGAAAGAAAGATACATCACAGGGGGATGCTTAGTAAAGGCATAATATAAAATGTTAAAATGTTGATATTTTAGTTGTAAAGCTAGTCACAAAGAGTTTCATAAGTGACATGAAGACAGTGCTCTGAATTTGCATATATTCCTGTTCTGCATTTATTTCTAGATGTAGCTAGGAGATGAGAATACCATCATACACAATTTTATGTTTTAAAGGCATACACTGTTATTGTACTGCTTTTTTATACTCAGTGTTTTGGCAGAATATTTGTATGTTTAGTTTTCATTGCTGATTTTGCAGCATGTTTCTTTAGTTTGAGAAAAACCATTTAAAATGTCCTTTAATACCATAATTTTTAAAGGCTGTGTTCAAAATACGAAACATTTTAAAAGTGCAATTGAAATGAGGGGTTTTGCTTACTAAAAATTCACTAAGATTAGAAAACAGAGGGCTGGATTATCAACAGAGTATAAATTTTATCTGTATTTATTTCAGTTGAGCAGTGATGTATCAGATTGAGAATCTGGCCTTCCCATATAACATTAAGATCTATCTTACTAGCAGGAACTGAAGTGCTCAAAGATAGCAAAGCAGCTCCCTTGAGAGCATATTAAGAATACTGAAGCTTACCTACTCTTGTTTAATAACACAGGTTCATAGAGCAGATTGAAAAGCCATGCCATAAAAGCAGATTGAATAATAAAATTTCCAGTTTCTAAATTGAGGTATATTTATATCATATAATTCTGCCTGTTTGAAATGCATGAAGTAGTATGAAATGCAATCAGTAAATTTACAGTACTGCTGCTTTGCTGTATGAGAGTTAAATACCAAATTGTTTCCAAGCAGCTAGGAGAAACTGTATGAATTAAATTTCACTGCTTGCTTTAATTAAAAAAACAAACAAACAGAAAACTAACAGAAAAAACCCAACAAAACCCAAAACAAAACCCACAACAACTTTGATGAATTACATCCTGATATGGAAGCCTTTTTTGTGAGTTTTAAAATCCCAAATTTTAAACATTTTCCATACATAAAATTATGAAAGCTGTTACTCCTATGCCTAAATGCTGTGAAAATTCTCAAACCAAACAAGATTAAACTTTTTGTTGTGATTATCAGTCTCCTTCTTAACTGAGCACTGCCATACTCTGTTTGGTTTGGCAAATACTAAAAGGGAGGTTTTTTTAGGGGGGATAAAAGAAAAATTACCTGTGGTTGTGGTTAGTATATTTTGACCAGTAACATTTGGAAGCAGTTCTTTATGGGTTTCCTTTAATCCTGACTGGAGTGATGCTTTCAGAAGTGATTTTTTATAAGTGATTTTGGATTCCCTCTTCTCTCTACTATGTATACCTCATTCCACTGCAACAAAACACTGACCAGTAGCAATCAAAACAGGCTGGAAAATTTGGGGTTTTATGTTACTTCTGAATTTTCTATCTTATGTAGATGGTTTGGAAGAAGGGTAAGATATAAACGAACAAACTTGAGAACAAAACATTAAAGAGGCTAAAGTGTGCTACCTAGCATACCTTTCATTATAGAAGGATGCTTTACCACAAAGGCTGTGTAAATATTAATATAGTCCTTGAAGTTTTACTCACAGAAACTACTGAACTTCCAATACTGATTGAGAGTTGGAGTACAGGTAATATCCATTCATGTGCAGCACCAGCAGGAGCTTCTTACCAAAGAACATTTTTGCAAGATCAAATCTTCATTTGTGCCCTAAGCAAGCATGTCCATTTGTTAGTTTTGCTTTGCCCTAAAGGATTCTAGTAGGAGAATACACAACAATTGCTGGAATTAAACACTTAACACCTCCCATGAGAGGGAAAAAAAAAAAGNAGGGGGGGGAAAAAAAAAAAAAAAAAAGTGAAGCATACACACAGAGACTGAAGGCAAAAAGAGCTCTACAAAAATAAGTTTTGATTGATTCACCAGTAAGGCTACTGCTGATGAATCTTCACCTTGTCCCTGTGTGTAAGAGAGTACTTTGGAACTGCACATCTTTGGAGACAAACTATTAATTTGTACAATAAATAAGTATGGAAATGTACAAAGTAAAGAATAATTATGTACAGCATTGATAAAACAAACACCACATTGGCTTAACTAAATGCAACAGGGGATATTACCATTCTTTATCACTGTCTGAAAGCTAATAATGGCTTTTTCTGCTTAGATCTTGACTTACACAATTGCACAGTTCCCTTTCTTTGGATTATTTCTTTAGGCCACAGACCACTCCCATTCTTCATCTGATGAAAAGACGCCATTCCAGACTGAAAGACTCAACTGCAGCTGGATCCTTGCTGATGTGAAGGTATTTCAGACTGCCAGAAATACAGCCTCATCTGAATCCTTGCCACTGTCTTCACTAGGCAAGCACCCACCTCCACTTGGGGACCTACAGCTTAAGTCCTCCACACCAGACTCCTGATCACTGTTAGCTGAGAGGTCAAGATCAGAACTTTTCAAGTTGTCCTGTGTCAAAATCAGGGCTGAATCTTCTTCATCCCCTTGTGAAGGACTCCGGGATGGGAATGATTTCAGATCATTGCTATACTCCTGGGGAGTGTTGGCTATGCTGTTGTTGGAAGCAGTAAGCCCTAACTGTTTGCCCCGGTCTTGTTGCTTACTCTTGACTTTATTACCATTGAATTGTGATTTCTGAAGATTCGCCAATCTCTGAAATAAATGAAACAATGTATATATTATATGGACATGCTTAGGGCTCAGTAAGCCTCTTGTGTGCCTTTACCTTTAAAAAAACAAAACAGAAAAACAAAAACAAACCTACAAAAAAGCCCTGAAGTTCCAAGACCAACCCAGTTGACACCCTTTAAAAGTGCCTATTTGTATTTCTGGAGTATGTGAAGTGCACAATTTATCACTAACCAATGCTGAATTACAGCATCCTTCTGAATTACATAAGGATATAAATTTTCTTTCAGGGATAGTACTTGTGCACCAACACAGGTAAAGTTTTATACCTAAAGGGAAAAAGTCCATTGTTGTGTCTTAAATGCAAAACATTCCTAGGAATTTACTTGAGAACAAAGGTGATGGCTGGACATCCTTATGCTGGAAAAGGATGTAGCATGTAGGTGACTGCACAGTGTGAGGAACTGGGTTTCATTTTCTATCAGTTAAATCTGGGGCATCAAGAACAAGTGTTTGTTACCTCTCCTAAGACTTCCAGCTCTTCTTCCAGCTGCTGGGTTTCTTCCTTCACTGCCATCAGATAATCAGTGACTGACTGTCGAGGGTGCAGACCCTTTTCAAAGCGGTTGTACATACCACTCCAGAACCTGGAATTGATGGGAAAGTTGTCAATTTCCACATTTGGTGAGGTGGCCTCAGAAGACTTAAATACACAGTTGTGTTTTTTTCCACACAATCCTAAATGACCCACAAATGGATTGTTCCTAATTAGAGTGCATACATATAAGTTCATTGAATATTTGGTAAAATTTGTGGTTCCCTTGCATTGACTCAGTCCTGAAGATGCAAATCTGTGGCCATACATGGCTTGAACCAAGTCTGACACACAATACAGAGGTGAATGTACCTTCAACTTAAATCGCATGCCTGGCAGTGGGTCACTGGACACAAACATTTACTGTATTACTTTTTTATTCTAATCTACAGGCTTTAGAGCCATGGTGCCTGTAAGACAGCCAACATTTCATATTCATAGTTCTGAACAACCANGTCTCTTATACAGATCTAATCCAAGGCCACAACCAGGCTGAGTAGGTAACTAGTTCACCAGACAGGTTAAGTAATCCAGAAACTTGCACTCAGCTGCACTCAGATATTTTAGGAGCATGTGCATGCTCCTTGGTTGTTTAATATGCCTGCCCCAATGGTATACTATTTTAAGTCACATTATCTTGTAAGTTTCTCATTGCTAATTCATGTGTGGAAATAGTTATGTAGCCAAGCAATTCCATTAAAAACAACAGGATTACTCGTCTGATGAAGGATCTGCAGTATCAGTTCTTTTATAAACCTCCCTATCCTGAAGAATATGATCATGACTACCCTAAAATTGGTTTAAAGTGGGTGTGACTTGGAATAGTAGACATGAAAAGATTCAGTAAATGTCATTTAGGATATTTACTGAGTTTTTAACAAGTGTTTTTACTTGCAATTGGAAGCCAAACTGATCAGTTGTACTTAAGTTGCAATTTTCATTAATTTCTAAATGAGTTCTAAAGTTTGTTAAGATCAATGGCATGATTAATTACTCAAGTCAAAATCTCAATACTAGATTTTCTAAAACTTATTTTCGTTACATTTTTTAAAAAAATCAATCAAAACCTACTGTGAATACTTCTGATTATAACTGAAACATGGGGAATTCTGCTTTTTGTTTTATTAAACACTTGTTTTAGCAATGAAATCATGATTTCTTGAAATCCCCTTTATTTTTTACACCAGTTACTCTAAACAATCACCACAAAATCTTGAATGGAAGATGTTTAAACAACTTAAAATTTAGAATCTACAGATGAAAGCAGAACTGAAAGGAGCATTTCTCAGTGGAAGAAGTGAGTAACCATGAAATTAGGGCACACAACTATCAATATAGCTTTAATCTTAAGCTTCTTTTCAGACTAATACTCAGTTGTAGAATGGTGCAGAGGTGTTGGCTGACTTACTTGCACACAAGGAAACACATCCCATCTGAGACTGAATTTACTTTCAGTAAGCTACCTTATGGAATGACAAATACTTAAACACAAAGGCACTCTGCTCTGTACTAAAACATCCCACAGTTCTCAGTAGCCAGTGATGTTACTTACTTGTACAAGAAGTTGCATGGAGCTATCTGTAGGCTCAGGGTCCCTTGGGATTGACTGTGGTCTGATCTATACAGAGGATTCAGGTAATCAGCACGATTCTTCCACAGGTGAGCCCACAGTGAATATGTTCGTTCTTGGATTCTGAAAATATATGAAAATACATTGAAGTGTCTACTACTGCTACAGATAAAGTGTAGATGTGACATTCCATTCCTCTGTCCTACTTCTTTACAGTCAGCTTTGTATTTCCTTAATAAAATTAGATTTAAGTTATAAATACAGAAAAAGAGAGACACATATTCCCTTACTGGTCACTAAAGGCAAAATCCAACCCATTTTCCACAAAGCCAGAGCAGATGGAGAGAACATGGAGAGATGGGTTTCTCTGCCAGATGGCAAGGATAACTTCCATAGAATTCATTTTCAGACTGATCTGTACACCAAGGGAAACCCTGCATTTAAAAGCACTCCTACGCCATCAAGCTTCAATTTCACATGCCATTAGGTGTCAGGATGTGATGACCTCTGAAGGTTTTGATTTTAAAAGGACAGTGGCACTGAGGCTACTTTGCATTTGAGCTGTGAAAGGGACCAAATGACAGCAGCAAGCAGTAACTCCCACCTTCCTCTCATTACTACTGCTCAGTCTGGATGCATGAGAGTAGCAGCAGGTATCATACCTGAGGAGCCAGGGCCCCAGGAAGCAGTTACAAATATCAGAACTATGAGGGATGAGATTGCCTCTGGTCCCGAGAGCAAATAAATTAATGAATAATTGGTTTGGGGCCAAAAGAGTGTAAGGGCAGTTTGCTGACTCGGTCCTAGGGAGGGCTACCAGGTCAAAAGGTAGGAAAGTATCTGAGAGGTCAGAACTAAAGTGGTCTGACATGAGATCCAAAGGCAGGTTAACACACGGAAGAGCTGTGACCCTTAAACCGAGGACCAGAGTTAGTATGCCCTTGTATTAGAGCTACAGGTTGCCTTGTTGTTAATGCTGCACTAAAGGCAGTGCCATATGGCTGAGGAGCTAATGCTCCTCTCAGTTCTCCCTAATCCTTGTCACGCACACCATGGATTACACACCCAGAGGAGCCACGTCGCAGAGGATCAACTTTTTTTCAGTATTAATCTGTGTTTCCAGAAGACAACAGCCAAGTGTGCACCACAACTTATGAAAGCACAAGCACTGAGGCTGGCAGATGTCTGAATCCTCAGTAAACCCAAAGACCCCCAAATCTACCAGTAAAGAGCAGACTTTCATACTTCAGCTCTCGTCTCTCCTTCTGGCTGTTACACAGGAAATTCCCAAACTGGCAAGAATAAACATGATGCTGTATGTGGATGAGGAATCTCTCATTGAATTCAAAGGCACAAGGAAATTGTTCCATTAACTGCCAGACACACTCGATGAACTGGTCAATAACAGGGGATATCTCCTTTGGATCTCCATCTAAATTGCCATACCTGAAACGAGACAAGATACCTTCAATTATAATCTCAAACCCTCTACAAAAACTGAATTAACACTAATGAAAACAAGCCCCTCACTTTCAGTGTGTGTGTGACATGACAGGCATTCATTCCTAACATCTCAACTGCTAGCATATTTTTTTTACTTACAAAAATGATGGAAGATTCGTAGAGTAGAATGAAGGCAGAATTTATCAAATACAAAGAAAAAACTTGTTACAGGCGTCTTTTTGTCTTACAGCTACTAACATCTGGCTGCTACACTGCTACATATCCATGTTTTAATGCTTTTAATATAAAGTTATACCATAGTAGTATGTCATGATAAGAATGACTGCAATGACATATGCCAAAAACTTGTCTTAGACAGTCATTCAATGGCAGACCATCCCCAAAACAAGAAAGCTGAGGAGGAGAGTAACAGAACAACCTTCACAGAAACCAGTCTAAAGCTGCCCTCTCTTGGTGAAATTTTTAGAAAATTTGACAGAGACAGTAGCATGTAGACATTTCCCACTTCCTATCTCCAAAAATGTCTGTTGGAACCACTTTCAATGGGTTACCTTGAAGAACAGGAGCCTGAAAATATAAAACAAGTTAAGTCTCCCTAATGGGAAGAAGTATTTTCAATTAATTATGCTGCATGTCTAGTGTGTACCTTGGATGTGTGTATGTATATATCTTGCATATGTGTATCCCAAAATTGTACATATTTGTGTGTATTTCACAAAGCTCCTGGTGTTGAGCTGCACAGCTTTCTTAAAAAGGGAGTCTTGGCACTACTGAAAGATCTGATAGAGTCCAGAGGGATTTTGTAAGCCACATACACACTACTTTTCTCACACATGACTCTCTCAATGCTCATAGTAAGACCAGTATTCTGAATCCCCAACAGCAGTCACGGGGTGCGTATACAAGAAAATACTGATATTAAAATATTTCACTTTGATTTTTCAATTATATAGTAGGAGAAAAGGGGTTGGCTGGTTCCTGAGGGCATTCTGTCGATACACTTTGAAAGGCAACAAGGAAATAATATTGGAATGGCAACAGGTGCTAACTATATAAAAATATATAGAGAAAAGCCTTAGCACTGCCTTACCTGTGGTTAAATTTATGACCAAAGGAAACCCAGTCTTTTTCAATTAGCACCTAAAATGAGAATATTGCATTCAGTGTTGTGGAGCAGAGATGACACATGCTGAAGCAGGCAGAAGAGGGGTGTTAGCAAGCAGTATTGGAATCCCAGTCATTTCTTAGAATGAATAGAAAAGTTACAAGCAAGAATGATGTAAGCAAGCAGTATCAGAATCCAGGATAATTTTAAAATAAGCAGAAAAAACTAATGAAAGATGAGTACTGCTGCAAAATTGAGAGAAAGCAGCACTCTTCATTGAGGCAGGTAGGATGCCAATATTTGCATACAACTTCAATTAGCCTGCTTCATCATTTTTGAAAATAGAACCTGAAAATATTTCAAATTTCTTGCAACACATGAGCAGGAACTTGATAAACAGTCTTAGATGATTTACAAATGCTGGTTTGCTTGGAAAAAGAACAGATTTTCCAATGTGACTGTTCGTTGCAACCTAATATCTAGGGAGCACACACTTGTAATGCAAAACTTCAGTGATCCCTGAAAATGAGTGCAAACTCTTGCCTGCACAAAAGCTTCTTGGGCTCTTAGAAAGCTTCATGGTCATGGTTAGGAAAAAAAATAAATGGGTTCTCAACTGACCTCCTCTGATAACATTTCATACAGAAACTCCAAGAGACTGTAACTTGGGCAGATAAAAACCTCCCTTCCTCTATGAAAAAAAAAGAGGAACTTTAAAGGAAAGTTTATTTTCCATTTAAACCAAAGGTACTAATTTTAAATGATGCCATAAAATTTTTGTTTGTTCTTTGAAAGAGAACCTGCTTACCATGAATCCCTTCATAGTCCTGTAATATGGATCCAATAGAAGGCTTGCTAGAGAGCAAACCTGGGCTGTCCTATCCCAGCCATCAGAGCAGTGAACAAGCACACTCACACCTTCCTCAGCCACAGCCTAAGGATACAGAAAAAGTCAGAAATTTCACCAGAGGGGAGGAAGGGCAATGGTAAGAGAGGAACAGCAAGAGAGTGCAGTACAGGTAGTATTAATTTGTAAACTGGGAAACCCTGTTAATTTCTTTATTCTGCCACAGAGTTCTTGAATTATGTTGGGTATTATTTCTCCCTTTTGAAAAGTCTTAATCTCATCTCATCCCATGCAATATGGTGGATGCAGCATCACCTGTTTATGCTCCATTATAGGAGGATGTGGGATCCATGTCAATTAAAATACATCAGTCTGCCAGAGCAGACATCTACCTAGAGGAGATTCAGGTGCTGCTAAAGCTTTAAATCACATACCAGCAACAGAACAGACATATTTGTTATACTGCTCTCAATTTTCCTCTTGATGGTAATGTCAATAACGACAATGTCAGTTTCTGATGGCTATGCTAGCAGGGATATTATTACACCACACTGCTTTGCACTCTGAGGACATACTTGTGAAGGTTTTGGGGGAAGCCTGTGGTAGCAATAAAATTCCATATCTAATAGAGAAGATTGTCTCTTTAATATAACTGTGGAGGGAGGATCCCATTTATAAATAAATAAACACATAAAGAAGAGATCATACTAAGTTTTTCAAAGTATTGCATTATTTTTGGAACTTGAGGGTTTTTTTAAACTCTAAGGGGTTTGGCCTTTGTAATTCCTGAAGAATTTAGGAAGCAAAAAATTAAAATAAGCTAGGCAAGATACTGCTTAGAAAAATAAACATTTAAGTTAAATTTGGGCTTAGTAGGGAGGGAGGAATAATATAAATTATTTATGCTTATCTCAAGAGACAAGTAAATTCTACCAAAATAGAACATCTGTGAGCAGGAGACCAATAACTGGGAACTACAGGTCAAAAGAACAGGTCAAAATGCATTTCTGAGGAGGCACAAGGCTAGCAAGCATGCAGACAAAGGATAAATTTATTTTGGACAGTATTTGAAGACCAGCCACTGGAGAAAGGTTCACAAGGTCTAATGTAAATGACACGTTTTCTATAAGCTAATGCCAGGCAGTTGGGCCGGGAGGCACCGTAACATGCGGTTATCTCCCAGCTGCTGTGCAGGTGAGAAACCAGTTGCCTGCTGAGCAGCAAGAAGCAAAGCAAGAGAACCCCAGTGAGGTCACTGAGGTGGGAAATCCATGGAGCTGTATCCACATAGCTGGATGTAGGAGGTAATGTGAGTTTAAATGGCCTAAGAGAAATTGTTACGGTAATCTTAAAAGTAACAACTGAAACAGTAAAACCAGAGTGCAAGGAACTGGGTAATAAAATCAAAGGTATTGCTGGTAGATGACAAATATCTGCATTAATTTGAATGGAATTAGGAGAAATATTATTCTTATCAAAGCCAACAGCTTTTCTGAAACAGTTCTCAAGAGTAGAAGCCGCTTGAGAGTTTGGCCATGGTAAAACACAGGAGCTGGTTTAGGAGGTGAATTTAGCTGGTGGCTAAACAACTCAGAGGGGACAAAGGAAGTAGTTAATGTTACTATATTACAGTGACCATGTGAAGAATTAGTTCATGCACAAAAACCTTCAACAAAAAAACTGCCAAGAAACCAGTGGAGGAGGTAGGAGAAACAGGGAGAGAAACAGTGACAATCACTGCTGGTGAGTAAAATAAGGACATTCAGATATCTGACATATCCAGATACAGGCTAGTAGAGGCTTCAGTACATTTTAATTCTTCAGTGAGAAGAATACAAATTTTTTGCCATGTTAGCAAAATATCCACACGATAGCACCTAAGAATTGCCTGTCCTCAGAGATGAAGCATTGCGGTATTTTTTTTCATATACAGCCTCACTGAAGGTAACAGAAGTTACCCATGAAAAGAGAATTTGGTCCTCACTTTCTGTATCTGGCTAGTCCAAGTTTTGTTCTCATTATACACACTTTACCTTTGCAATAAAAATGCCAGCATCCATAATGGCTTTGATATGCTTCAGCCAGCCAGAATTTTCTAGGCCCCACAGAAAGTCACTCATGGAAGGCGATTTCAGCTCACAAACTGCAAAATAAGCTACATCTTAAATGCACAGCAATTATAGACACTCAGGCTTTCAGAGTGTTCAACCTCAGCGTTACCTCTTCAGATCCCCCATGTAAAACACTAATTATTTTTAAAGAATGGCTATTCCACAGTCAAACATTATGCCACACAAAAAAAAAAGGATTTATTTTAAAAATGGGGCATATCACCCAATATGTTGATTTAAGTTAAAAAGGGAAACTGCTACAAAGCCTATTAAAAGCAGCTTACCAAATACATGCTTCTGTGCATCACACGTTTTCCAAAACTGTGTTGGGAGAAAAGTTTTCAGCCCTCTGAGAGTGGAATGTGTATTTAGTAATGAGGACTTGGAAACAGAAAGCATGAGACTTCTGTTCTCAGACAGGCAGAAATCCACCTAAACGGTGCCAAAACCTCCTATTCCCATCCACATTTGTTGAAGAAGCCCTGTAAGAGCAGGCCCACCAAACCCAGCCTTCAGCATCTCCACAGATGATGGGGTTTGAGATAAAGCAATTCACTCAAGGTTTCCCCATCCCTGAGTGAAACCTTAGTTAATCTTCACTTGTAGACAAAAAGTATTCTACTTGCGAGGAAAAACCATAATTCACCAAGAAAAATAGAATAGTCTCCCAGGCTTTACAACATTAAGTTTCTATCCTGCTTTATTCAAGTGTCTGTTTTTCAATGTTACAGAGTTTGAGACATCAGAAGAAAAAAAGGGCAATCAGAATCTAATTCAGATACCTCAATCCAGGAGCAAACAAATACTCGACAACATTTTGTGCAATCTGTTTTCAACTCTGAGACACTAAATTCACCTCACAATTTACATATTTATTTTGAGTTATACCATCTTTTACGGAAAAAGGTATTAACCAGTGAAGGTCATTTAAGGAATATAGGAAAAAATGCCATGCTTTCTACTGAGTTAATGTGTGATGTGTGTATTAATGTTTTAGTAGGTATTTTGTCCTCTAGAAATCTTTTCAAAGGCTTGGTTAATTATGGCTGTTATGACCAGTGGCAAAACTTAAATTCCAATTGAAGGTAACTAAATTTTACAAGCCAAAGTCAGAGTGTATACCACATCTGAATGCATCTGTCTTACCTCCATTTAATTCAGAGGCTAAAGATAGCCTAACAGGTCCATACAAAGTCTTGCAATCTCTGTACATAGGGTCTCTTCCAGATGGTTATTTTAAAAGTAATTTTTGAAGGATATTTATAAAAATGCATAGATAGCAGCACTGAAAGCAAACAGCTTTTCAGATGATTAATGTTCCTGTGTAGATGGAAGCATGACCAATTAGTTACTGAATTCTGGCTGAAGCTGCTGTCTCTGTTTACAAAAGCCCAAGGTAAGGCTGAAATAGTACTTTGCTCATTCTCACTACCAAATTGGAGTCAATATTTACCTACCACTTCACCGAGCAAAGTTCAGACTGTGCTAAAGGCACACACTGTATATGATATGTCACATGATTCTGGCTACTGCTCTGGACCTTAATACTGAAATCAATTATGAGGCTTATCCTAAGAGGAAAATGTGTTTCCATCTCAGCATGAAAGGTGCCAAAATCTTGGAGAGAAAAGACCTGCTCGACCTGCTGTGTGGGCACAAGAAAATCAAGATGCCCTGGGCAGGGCTTATAACATTCCATCAGTGCTTCCTTCCCCAAGAAGGTAGGAAGAAAGAGGATACATGATGGAAACTGCCTCTTCCACCAGCAAAAGTACCAGAGGGGGATGCTGGACCAGTTCACCCATTTCTAGTAGGATGGCCATAAGCCATCCAGGAGAAAATGCTGCAGAGCAAACCCTCAAGCTCCTTTTCTGGCTGCTCTGTCATTGAAGTCCAAGGATGAGAGTGATGCTCTTACATCAGCAACTACTGCTGTGGGTATGAGGGGAGGAGAAGCTCACATTGGCTGTTTAAAGACTGACAGGGAGCATGTGGGGTCATAACTTCAACACACAACAAACCAGGCTCCAGTCTTGGGTTGGCCTCTGGACATATGGCAACACTCACCACATCACAAATACAAACAGCAGCCTCAGTCAGCCCTTGAATCTTTACTGAGAAAAGTCCTTGTGCAACATTTCTTCCTAATATTAGTAATTATTTCAAGGAGGGTTGTATTGAACTTACCACAAGGACTTTTTACAAGGGAATGTAGTGATAGGGTAAGGGGTAGCAGTTTTAAGCTCAAAGAGGGTAGATTTAGATTAGGTATTAGGGAAAAATTCTTTCCTGTGAGGGTGGTGAGACTGGCACAGGTTGCCCAGGGAAGTTGTGGCTGCCCCCTCGCTGGAAGTGTTCAAGGCCAGGTTGGATGGGGCTTTGTGCAGCCTGATCTAGTGGGAGGTGTCCCTGCCCATGCAAGGTGGTTGGAACTACATGATCTTTAAGGTCCTTTCCAACCCATACCATTCTATGATTCTATGATATTTTGCAGAAAACTAACATTATAAAAGAGCAAATACATGTTAATATTGAGCAAATACATGTTAATGTTAAGATAAATGAAATTACTATAATTAAAGGCAGACAAATCATTAAGCTAAAACGCTTTTTTCTTACCTACTCAGATAAATTATTGACATTATTATAAATTAATTTCTTCACCTTTTTCCTAAAAAAACATTGCTGAAATTTACACATTTCTAACATAAGTGTATTTTCCAGTGGAAAAGTGAATAATCAGTTTTTGTTCAAATTTCCTCAGCACTGAAAGTGCTAAACAATACAGCATACACTGAACTGAAATCAGTTTTCATCAGCCTCATTTGTCTTTACAAAGGTTTTCATGTACCTTATAAATCTCACCTCAGATCATGAGCAGCAATCATATTTTGTCATGTTTGTAGTGTAATGTAATACTTTACCTTACAGATTCATCTTGGCACGTTAAAGTACTGCCTGATAAAAATGTAAAACCATATTAAATGTATGTTATCATTTGTGACAGCCTTTTGGTTCTGGATCCCTTTGTATGTGGAAGTCAGATAATAAACACCCTCTTAAAGGCCACCAGAGAAACAGATAGAGGGACATTGCTGCAAATGGAAAAAGGGAAACACTACACAGTGCCTTACCTAAGAAAAGCCCTGATTGTAAACACAAGTCATAAGACTGTAAAAAAATCCAAAAAAGTACTGGAAAGCCTCAAGCACCTAAAATCATTAATTTAACTTCTGTAGTGTCTAGTCTTATCAGCCAGGTAGCTAAATATGAGATTTCAGCACAACAAACATAAAATCTGTTTTAAAAGCATATGTTGTGAGCATACGGCTCATTTAAAAAATAGATGCTAAGAATTTATGTTCCCCAAGTAGCCTGAAGTGTTAAAGCATTAGAAATTACCTTGTCATAGGTCAGTCTAGACCACAGGTTTGTCTTATTAGCTTTTGACTCAAAAATAGTACACAGTACTCTCCCATGCAGCCAAGCTATTTTTTTTACTGTATCAGACTTTATAGTCTTAAGTTAAACAAATAAAAAGACAAGTTTATTCACCTGGGCTTCAACTAAAAATCCTACTCTTCTTTCCAGAGACCCTTAGTCCAAGGAATTAAGCAAAAATACGTCATGAAGAAAGTGAGTATTTTACCTGCATCACATTGGTTTTCATAAACTGCTCTTATTGAAAACAGAGCACAGCTCTCCATCATGGAAAATGTAAGCGCTTCTTAGATCTAAAATTCACAGATGCAAACAGATGACAGGAGACAGATGAAGAATAAAAGAGCATAGGCACAGTGTCAAGAGCAGCACAGCTCAACCAAACTGGTCCAGGAGGTGCCAGAAGATGCTGATGATATAGGTGAAGTAATAGTGAGACTCTGTGGAGTGGAGTGAGTGCTACTGCCTGCCTGCCTATTTAAAATCAACAAGCCATTGAGGCTCAAGGGTGGCTTATTTATTCTTACCCTTTTCCCAGAATGTAATGTAATCCAAATCCTAAATGATTGTACAGATGTGGTTGTTTATTCACTGATAAGTATTTATAAAGCAATAGCTATTAATTTCAATGGGATTATGATGGTGCTGAATGGTTACATCCATTGACTACGTTTCATAAATACCCTGATGTGACTTTACCCTATAGAGGGCACGAGTACGTTTCTATTAAAATTCACAGCCTAACACACATGACTACCTTTTCCACCACTCAGAAAAATCAACCCATACATTTTCTGAGCTTATTTTTTTTCTGTACTTTCCACTAGCATGAAATTCAGTCATAAGTGATTTTTTTTCATTATACCAACAAGCTGTAAAGCAAAAAAGATGCAGTAGCAATAAGGTGTATTTAAGATAAACAATTCTTTTCATTAAAGAAAATTATTTTTTAATATCTATTTCTATATTTTTGTTTCTAATTGTTTCCACAACTGGAAAATCCCCACTAGTTCTGATGATGCCCCATTGCAAAAGTTCCATTAGCAAGCAGTCAGGGGCATGGAGTTGCAAGAGTTCTCTTTTCACACCCATTTTCACTGCTGCTGATTTCAGAGCAGTTCTATTAACTCGTGTGACAGAAGGATTAAATCTTTCTTCTAGTTTTCAATGCAGAAGAGTATTACCTTCAAGCATTTTCTGTAGACTGTTCCTCATGACATGGATGTTCTCAATGCCTATGAACTGAAACTTGATGTTGGAGTAGTTGTCTTCATTTTCATATCCCTTTCCTGCTGCTCTGTTTGCCATTGCGTTGAGCTATTAAAAAAAATAGTGAAAATTGGATGGAAAACAGGAGCAAACAGATTCTTCCCAAAACAAAGCTTGTGGTCTAGTGCAATAAATCAGAGTGATCTAAATCAGGCACAAATAGGAAGCATTTAACACCGTGTCAACTGTTAGGAAACAGGGATCTCTTCAGAGCCTACTGCAGGGTCACTGAGGCTCTGACCTCTATTTCACACACTTTGCCTCAAATTTCATAGTGAGGTTGGATACAAAACTCCAAAGATTACACAGGGCTCCTCTGCACGACCATAAAGGCTTTAATTTGTTTTTAAAAGGCTACTCTGATTTAGTTTTTGGCCAGCATTATATTTACTAGCAGAATATACCCAGGAGGTGGCAGTGTTTTAGCTGCCATGCCACTGTTCCATTGCAGAGGTACACTGTAATGTTGCCAAAATTGCTGTGTTTTACTGCTCAAATCATACAGAATTTAATACAGCTTCCTTCTCTGAAGCTTGGAAGAGTGAAGAGAGAGTTGCTGTAGTTTTTCCTAAGTTTATAGTATCTTGGCTTTAGTTCTGTGGGAACACAAAAGATTCAAATTAACAAAATTACCACAAACATTTTCATCTGTAATGTAGGGCTATGAAGTATATTGCTGTGCTGCAACAAAAAATTAAAAAAATAATTCAGCTGGAAGCTATAGTTTTAGTTTTGAACCCTTCACTTGCTTCCTGGCATGGGAAAGTCATTAAATGCTTATTTAGTTCAGTTTTACCAAGCATAAAACAAAGGGGTTTTCTAATGCTATTTTAAAATGCTATTTATTTTTTAATGCTATTTTTTTACTGTTTTTAAGGCTAACTATCTACCAAACCCCTTATGCTAAATTTTGATCTCTGGGTTGAAAACTAGAGTTTATACTCTCTTTCAGTACTTTCAGTTTATTATTGTATCTATTTTCTTTTGTTTGTTTGTTTCCTATAGCAAAATCTTACTATCCAACAAAAAGAAATTTTATTTTTGCATTAAGTCCCTGCTCTCCTATGAAATGCACACTGTAAATCTGGGGAGTCTTGGATCTTCCAAAGAAATATGAAAGCTCCAGGATTAGCAAAGTGGCCCATGTGGCAGGACCTCCATGCCACCAAACACAACTAACAGCTTTTGCTCAGGAAAAATTTAAGAATTCAGTAATAATATTTTGCACACCTAGACTGGAGGGCGCCAACAAAGCTTTTGGAGAGACCTTATGAGGTATCAATTGGACAAAAAGTGACTTGTCTGCATTGGAGTGAGAGCCAATGCTCATGAAATATCAAAACAAAGTGTCTCTGAGGCATTGCCTAGGAGATAAAAAGCTGATAACTCCTTTCCAGTTGATTTCCCAGTATCACAGGCAGCACTATTGATCTGCTGCTTCTGTGACCACTTCTGAAACTCACAGTAATATATTTAAGTACTCGGCCAGTGGTACCATGAGATAGATGAGAATGTTTCTTCTTGATCTCTTCCACCCTGAACACCCACACTCCTGATAAGAAATTCGAATTTAGAGCTGAATGCACAAAGTTGAGTAAGTTTGATTTTTTGCTGACAATTTACCTCCAGTTAAGATGAACAAGTCTAGCTTTTTATGTTTTAAGTTTTATGTCAAAATAGGTATCCATGGACCAAATCCCTTGACTTTAAAAGGAAACAGCTAAAGACTAAAAACTTTTATGCCACTATCATTTCATTTTAGATGCATAAGAGTACAAATAGGTGAATCCCCTTCTTAATTCTTTTATCCTGTCCGATTTATTGTGTGAAGGTAGAAGATTTTTTCCCATCTTCATACTTCCTAGTGCATCCATTCCTATGAGCAGAACTTGACAATAGGAATACACAGTTATGTTTGTGTACCACCATTAGGAACTGAAACATTGAATTAATTTTGTGGTACAACAGAAGGAACCATACTCCAAGATAGGAAGCCAGGAAAAAAACCAGCATTTTTCATTTACTCAAGTCTCCTGTAAAACATCTTTTATCTTGTCTATCAACCATCATTCTGCTGATGTTTTGACTGCCCATGAACAATAAAAAAAATATACAGCCTGTGAACAGCATGGCCTTTAAGGACAGAGGCCTCATTGTGACTTGCTGGAAAGATAAGAACTATCTGCTGAATCCTAATCTTTCTCTTTTGAAATAGATATCAGTGCCCTCATATAAACAAAATGAAGCAGTCTCTTACAGCTTCAGGAAGAAAGATCTGCATGCATGAGTCTAAGCCACTGTAAACCTCCGAAACAATAATGAAAAACATCTAGCCCCTAACTGACCTAATCCTCAGTACAATAAATGCTATTAACTGTCTCTGCCACGGAGCAGTTTTATCACAGAAATCCTTTATTAAGACATTCTACAAAAGCCCTCTTTAAAAGCAAATAAATACAAGGCTAAATTTGCAAGGCTTTCTGACACTCATTTATTTTAGATGTTGTCAGTTGCCAAACTTTGCAGCTGCCACAATATTTACTAACAAGTTTTCCACATCATCTACCAACATTCCATCTGTTGCTCTTAATGTAGCTTTTGCAATTCTCTCTAGATTGTGCCTGTCCTTTGTCTCAGTGACTATGAGCAGACAACCTCTAAAGGGAACAGACCACATTTGCCACATTTCCTGGTGTCTTCTTTAATGTGGAGGTGAACCAAGTCCTTGCTTGTCAGAAAGGGTTATAGAACAGATTTGTTTTACTCATAAGCAGTAAGTTTCTATTAGCTGCTTCTGTAAATAAATAGGGCAAGGAGAAAAATTAAGAAATACAGTAGCCTAAGGAAAGCTCTTTATCTGGTCACCCTAGTCTACTTAAATTAAACAGAAATAAAGCTTTCTTCCACAACCAAGGCTTTTTTTTTTTTTTTGAGATAATTAAGCACAAGGAGGCACAACATATGAAGAGCACTTGTGAATTTTGAATTCACTGGCCCATCAATGCTCATCATCTTTGCAAGGAATGAGCTTTGATGACAGAAGAGGCAGGTAATTTTTTAGCTTTCTAGAACAATGGGAAACCTTGCACCAGGCTGAATAACTTACCTTTACATTTGTTAGAGGTTCCCATAGGAAAGCCAGAAACAGCTTGTATTTATATCTATCACTTCCTATATGCTCTGGATTTACACATGCATTAGGAGCTGAAGAATTAACTGTGACAGCTGTAACAAGACTGTATTTGGGACCTGGGATCAAAGGAGCCTTAGAAAATCATTCCATTCTTGCAGCACAAGGAGAGAAGTAAGAATCAGTGTGTACAAATTACAGTGTTTTTTTTTCCAAGAGAAACTCCATGAAAACAAACAGTTTTGATCTGATGACTGGCTCCTGAAGAAGATATCATTTCTGGAAATATGTTGTCATTCATGACTGAGCAAGCCAATTTTACTCTCCCTCTCTCTTAAAGTACAGGCTTTTTCATTGGACACAGGAGTTGTCTCACCAGTCACACACCAGAAAAGTTTCAAGGATGGCCCCTTTCTTATAGTACCTTACAAAACATCATTAATAACCAAGTCATGTTTAGTAGTAATTCCATAAATGAGCAATCTCCTTCCTTAATTAGGGAAGAGTACCAATATCATAATCCAGGAAATGCTTCACTATAAATCTTAGCTGATAAAGAAAAGTGTTAGACAAGCATTAGTTAGTAAGCCAGGTCTGAGCCTCCTATCCAAAGTCTGCTCTGAAAACAGTTCTACAAATCCTTCCCTAGCACTCATCATGAGCCACTTTCTTCAGGACCAGAAGTAAGATGGCACCTTCCTCTTCTTCCCAATAAGAGAAGGAATTGAAGGTCAAACTAGTCACCCAATTACAAAGTACAGTGAGATATCCCAAGGATCTGACTTTCCGGCTACTACATCCCTTTACCACTCAGCACTTTCTTACCAGTCCCCAGGTCTTCAAACAACTCCAAATCAGAGAGGTTCCTTGTTTCTGCTCCAACTCTGCTAGGTTTGCTCTTCCTCATTCCATTCCTAGAGCTTCTTGCCTTTAGCCACCTTCCTTTTCCAGGCTCCATCTCCTGATATCAGGATGCTGCAACACCTTCCTTGCTCCTTTTCCTCAAGCCTTTGCTCTCACTATTCCCCCACTGGAGCTCATCCTATATCAACTAGAGAATTTGTGGAGATTTGCCCCTTTGCTTTCTTTTCTTCACATGCTTAGACAAATTCCACAGGGAAGCTATTGATAAGGTAAGAAAGAACATACCCTTGCTCCCACCTCCAGACACTGAAGTTTATCTACTCCTCATCACCTTGAGATGTTTGCTAGTATGCTAAATTTGGACACAGGGCTTTTTTAGCTTTCAACCTCTTGTAGACCATCACTGACTTTCTGTGTTTCTATGTACCATATTTTTTCCAAAGCTTTTATCTTGGCCAAAGATTTTAGTAAATTATAGAGATATGGCACCTGAGATAAATAGTTACCGTATTTCAGATTCCCTCTCAAAAAACACAGAAGTGCTGGAGGTATTTAAAGAAGGCCTCCTCCATTCCTGTAACCTCAGGAAATGTTTTTTCTTTAGCTTTATGCAAAGGTTGTTGAAATTTTCTTACTTGCAGGAGAAATCTTGCCTGGCAAATTTTAGTATATGCAGACAGAGGTTTGCAACAGTTTTACAATGGGAATAATTTTTTACTAGCCTCATCAGTAATATTGTTAGTGATAAGTCCTCTGGGTGTGGAAACAGTTATTATTCTGACTCATTTACTTTACTGTAAATTAACATTTTGTCAAGAATAAAAAAGAGGTTGTTTTTTCCTTTTAAGATAAAAAATGTGGACAAGGTTCCTAGTTAAGATTCTCCTGATAAATCCTGATTTACCTGTGCAGTTACACAGGTACAACTGATGTATTTATCCCAGGTTCAGTCTTGCTATGTGCAAAAAATTTAACGTACTTACTTTGGGCCGAGTATCAACAACATATAGGAAATCACTTCCTGGGTTTGCTTTTCTAATGGCCTGGAGCATCTGTTCATCCTCAAGGCATCGAGCACTAAAGCCAGATAAAGGCTGACTGCTTCTGCATATGGATGCCTGCAGGGAAACAGACAAACAAAATTTTAAAAATCAGCACAGTTATTAAGCAGAAATTATTTAGCATCCAGAAGCATATATAAACCCAGCTCATTAAATGTTTTTATAGGTGTACAGTTAGGAAGGGCAGAATAGTAAAACTCATTACACATTAATGATCAAATAATTTTTAATAACAAGGAAATGCTAAAACCATACAACCCCATTGGTCCAAGTCTAGTCTTGAATCCAAGTTTTATAGCTATTTAAAATATAGTGTTTCCCTAAAGCAGAATATCTCCTGAAAGGTGTTCTCTAGAGGATGTCATGAGTACAACACTGCAACCAGAAGAACACTGATACAGCATGAAGAAGAGGCCCTTTTGCACTGGCACTCACACTTAGCAGTTATGACACTGATTAGAGCCATCTTACACCCACTGCATGCTTTACTAAGAAGCCTGAGACTCCATAAATCCAGGAAACAAAAATGCATAACATCCAGCTGGATCACTGATGGGGGTGTATTTTTAGCACTGCCCCTGGAGAAAGACACACTTCCCATGGAAGTGGGTCAGCCAGCCTGACTCCATGGATTACAGTTACTAAAGAGTACTATAGAAGAAGACAAGACAGTTTCTCCCCAAGCCCATCTGGATCAGACCTCCAAATAAAACCAGGAAAGGAACAGAATATGAAATGGATGTGCAGAGAGGGTTTTGTTTCTGCTAGGCACAGGGCAGCTGGATTTGTAGAGGGCAATGGACTATTACATGCGTTTTCTAAGCACTGAACAGAAGCACGAAGAGAATCTGCCTGCTGAAGGTCATGACCCATGCAGATTGCTCTACAGATTATTTATTACTGTGAGAAGGGACATGATCATTTTCAGCCAAACCTGAACTATCAATAACTAGTCAGGAACATGTGGATCTTTAATACTGAAACCCTAAACTGTGTGAGAGCCTGTTTATGTTTTATTAACAGTTTTTGCAAAGAGACAGTAAGTTATCTGGGGTCTCACCTGCTGATCAGTGCACACTCCAGTGATTTAATATATTTAATATGCCATTTCCCTGGCATGAAACAAAAGGTACACGTGAATTTGCCCACAACCTGTCATTTTAGTAGAAGAAAGACTTTTCTCTCTCATCCATAGTGTACCATACACACCAGCAGATATGGCTGTCAAGATTTAGGTTAAAGTTAGGGTTCTGGATAAAAACTAGGTGTAGAGGCAACCAGGTGAACACAATCAGGTGTTGCCAGGTAGGAGGAGGAAGGCGTGAGCTCCTGTTAACTGGCAACACCTGATTGTGTTCACCTGGTTGCCTCTACAACTAGGATTCAGGGAATTACAGGCTGGAGCCAATTACATTATATCATCATGGGACCCCAAAGGTTAAGTAAGGTATCTGCTGGTACCAGTATGAAAGAATGGCTTAATTCTGTCAAGTTAGGCTTAGAGTTAAGATCATGTTTAGCTCCAGCCTAAGAAACAGCTGCACTGCCAGCACTGCAAATGTTGGAAGACAAGGTGATCTGTTGATCATTAGATATTGTATGTGTGAATCATGACCCACAATATCTACGAAAAGATCATCTCCTGCTAACCGTGGCCAACTGCTTAGAATGAGCAGACATGCCTATGAAATATATTGGGCTATGTTTATGAGTAGGGCAAGAGATGAAGTCATGTTTTGCTACTGCATAAACTCAACAGATAGTTTCAGAGCTAGATCTCATCGTATTCACACAGATCCTGTGAGGTGCAGAGTAAGGTGTCACATCACCACTGAATCTGCCGGTGTCAAAGAGCTACAGGAAAGTTCTGAAAGTTTCTGAGTATGAAAGACTGAATGAGTGGCATCAGTCTCCCATGCATGTATCAGCCCTCTCCCCACGCTGCCTTCACCATGGCTGTTCAGTGCCTGCCATCACAACACTCACCCACTCCTGCCCATTACAATATTAGCTGGGAATCCATGCCAGGCTAAAAGCTCACAAGGAGGCATTTCCTCCAACAATCCCAACTCCTTTCCTAGCCCTTTGAACCTTGAAGGATGCAGGACTGAACATAGCTGCATTATATGCCTATTAATGAACTAACCATAATTCCAGTGTATGCCATCTGTACAAACCACACTAAGCAGACTACACCAATCACCTTTTAATTTTTTTTAAAAACTCTTGACTTCTTCTTGTTAGAGTTTACTATAAAAATTATGAAAGCAAGGCAGAAATAAGCAAATGCTTTGAAGCTACAAACTCACACTTACATTGTTATCTTTGCAGTAGTAGGAAAGAGCTGGAAAACGCCTTCGACTCCGAAATTTAGAGCTCCCCACTATAATGTGTGCATTGGCAGACTTTGGTACATACACTTCTGTAGGATAGGAGTCACAGACCTGTGAAAAGACACTGCTTATTTGTTCTACAAATACAAGTAACAATAGGCATGTCCAGAGGAAAAAAAAGCCTAAAAAAATACCAAGCAACTATTCTCTGGGAATATTCCATAATTACTATATATACACTGCCTACATTTCCCAAAACAGTCTTTCTAACGTGAAAAGTTGTAATTCTAATTTACAGATGGCAAAACTGAAGCAGAACAATTGAAGGGCTGTATTTCCAATGTTAATTCATGCCTCATTGAGAACAGAGAGATACAACATACGTTCACACCAGAAAAGATCCATCAGTTCATACAGAAAGGCTGTATTTACAGTTGCAGTTTTCTCTGTAGCAGAATTTGAAAATAAGGATGGAAGTGGGTGAAGGTCTCAAACAACCTTCTGTTATAATGGGAGGGGACTATAGAACCATTTTTTCTGGCAAATCTGATAATTAAAAAATGACAAAATAAGGACTTGGAGAAAAGAAATTAGCCCATATGAAATGAGGATACCAAAAGACAAGCACCCCTGCCAATGGCTACCACTGCTGAAAGGAACCCAATGAGCTTGAAAAAAAAATTCTGAAAAATTTTTGGAGACAAGTAGAACCACAAACAGGATCCCTGACTGACTTCATTTTCCTGATACTGCCTGTGGCATTCTGGCTGGGCTCAAAAGAATATCCTGTATCTCCCTGGGACTATCTGAGCTGAATAAAGGAATTAGGACACCCAAGAAGAAATTAGGTTCTGAGAGAGAGAGAGAGATGTAATGAAATGAGAAAGAAAAGGAAGGGCTTGTGGTTACAAATGCTGCTGTGGTGAACTGGGTTGTATTCATCAGGCAATTTTTCTTGTTCTTTATCTTAGGAGAGGTCAAACATTTTTTCCACTCGCTTTAACAAAAAGAAAACAAACCCTGATAGCACATTCAGGCTTCTCTGAGAACTTCATAAGCCTTCCTTAACATGGGTATGATCCAGCAACAGAGCTAATAGAGTGCAAGGGCAAACTTCCTTAAAAATATTTTGGTTATTATTTCTCACAATAAATTAATATTCTAGAGACTTCAGAATACAAGACTGAGTCATACAAGTCATACAAAACTGAACTAGGCAAGACAGCAATCAGCTAGGAAGACACATGACCTGTTAGATTCCTGTGAAAAACACTAACAGTCAATCACAAACACTTCACAAGGACTGTGAAGATAGCCAGTGAAGAAAATATATTGCCAAATACACTATTTCTGGTAATTTTTTTCTTTAAAAGTGTCATAATTTTATACAATACTACCCGTCAGGAAAACACTCATTTGGACACATAACATTAAGTATGATTTAAACCTGTCCCCAGGCAGCCAAGCACTAACATTTAAAGCTTACTGCGCACAAGTTTTCTGTACTTAATTTCTACATGTGTTAAACATTTATTAAACATTCTTTCTCAGTGCCTTTTTATGTGAAAGAGTGGAAGAACTGCACCTTACTCCATGTGCCTAGAGCACTGAGCTGTAGCATGATCCCTGTTGCAGCAGGGAGCCTCTATATAAGTAACTTTGGGAGTCAGTCAGACTGCTGATTCACTTACACCCTCTGTAACACAGAAAATCACAACTCACTCCATAGTCTCTGTTCACATCACTCATCTGCCAATAGTTGTTTGGAATACCCATCCGGTTGTATTCTTCATTGAGGTCCACAAGCTTCCAGCCTTGCTCTCGTTCCTCTTTATCTAATTTTGGATTGAATGAGAAACAATACAGCTCTTCATATTTCACTGGAAAACACCAAGCAAACAAACAAACAAACAAAATCAGTAAACCACTTTTCATCCCCAAATCACACTTCAAAACAAAAATGTTTGTTTTGTCTTTTATGCAGTTTCTCTTTTAAAACAGCATGCTTTGCTAGACAAAAGCCCATATCCTGGCTTGTAACTATTTTCAAGTATACTTTGAAAGTACTGTGCTGTTTTGTAACTTGGATGAATTGCAGTGTATGTGCCTTATTAGTAATGCTACTTAAAATACACTCTTCCACTAGACTTCTCTACTGAACTGTGAAAGCCTCCGCCAGCAGAAAGACAAAATGTCAGTGTAATGTGCTTTCATCCAAAGAAAAGTCAGTGCCAGCATAAGTACTTGTTCTGCCAAAGAATTTGTTGTCCAGAGGTAGCTTAGAAGTCCCTTTATTAAAGTAACCTCTGTCCTGCTGCAAAGACAAAAGCCCTGAGCAATGGACTATACAGCACAATCTTCCAAAAATTATCTCCGAAGTCTTTGTCCCTAAATAGGGGCATTTGTAATAGATTGAATAAAATTTTAGTTTTATGGATTACAAAATTCTGTCCTTGAGTTACTGACAAAAGCAATTGTGATACAGATGTTAAAACACCATGAAAACAGCATGTTACATCAACCACATCCTCATGACCATGAACTCGTTTAAGTAGCTATGCCATCTGCCAGCGTTGGTCAAGGGCCATATAATAAACTTGTCTGGTGATGGAGTTTTTAACTTCTATTAGGAGTATGTCTGTATTTTTGTAATGAGTGTCTTTATCTTGGTGACCAATGGAAACCAGGCACCATTGCCATTAAATGTCAAATATCACTGATATGAATTCAGCTTGAAATTAAAGTTCTCACTGATATTTAAGATATTGCCATGTCACGAGGGGATGTTTCATCCCGTTCCTCTAGCTTTCTTATAACTATCTGAGCAACAGGTTTTGTTTGTAGTTAAAACAGAACTGAAGTAAATTCCAAGATGAGTCCTCTCTGACTTCACAGTTCTACAATTATATACTTGCTCCACAATATAACTTTAACAATATTAACAAGGTTAATTTAAATACTATGCTTTTTTTTCTAATAAGATATACCTAATAAGCAGCATCTTAAAATACTACAGTAAGGAGCTAATAGCTATAAAACAATAGCAACAAAACCAACCATAATATTAAGAATAAAACTTTATGTTAGCAGGTGAGAAATAAACCAGTCTTCCAGAGCTATGCCATGACAGAAGTTTGAATATACTAATTATTATTAGTAGTAAAGTGCTTTTAGTTGCTATTTCAGCTCCTGGTTGTCAAACACATCCAGATTTTGTCTCAAACTGGATCTGTGCTGCTCACAGGCACATAGAAGGCCTTTTAAAAAGGTCTATTGAAATATATGCAGGTTACTTATGACTGAAGTGTACTCAACATTAAAATTATTATTACACGATGGTATCTATAGGAGCTAACAAAAATGTTCAAGTATTAACAGACAGTGCCTTAAAGCTGAGTTATCACCTCTTCGTGAGCACTTATAGAACCTTCCTTGATCTTTCACAATTATTTTGCTGTTAGTGTCTGCAAATGCTGCTAATACACCTGTAATAACTATTACAGTCAGTGTGTTTCACAGATTAAGCAAAAATGTCAAATTCAGTTGACAGCTTGACCTTACCAAAATGCTAGTAACAGATGGTAAGAATAAAACTGAAGACAATTTTTTCTCTTCTAGTGTAACAAGGACATGAGAAAACACAGGATATGTTATGGCTGCACTCAAGATGACCCTCCCTCAGGTTCAGCTGTGGTGGAAGGAATGAATGGAAGAGGAAGAGAACAGAAAATGGAGCCTGAGAGCATCAAAATTTCTTCTCCCCACAAAGTAAAATGTACCTTAGAGAAAGTATAGCTTTGTGTCCAGACAAAAAGACACAGCAGAGCACTGTCAGGGTATATTTGTTTTAGCTTGCAATCAGAGCCTTTTATTTTAATAAGCAAGATTCAAATCCTGCTTCACAGGAAGACTGGATATTTTACTAGAGAAGGAAAACCATTGTGAAACTGAACAAAGAGCCAATTTTGCAGTGCTCTTATTGCATCTTTTTTAACCTTCTTCTCAATTGCAGTCTGCCACTGAACTTGTGTTTTGGGGCTCACAGCTACTCTTCCCTTCATCATTCAGCATGCCTGCAGCAAAGTGTTGTGTTCTGGTGCACAAAGGTACACACACCTCCTCCTGGCTCCAGGAAAAGAGCATTACAGAACCACACTCCTTCCAGCATGCACAGACACATGCCTGCAGCTGTAGTTCATGGAATTAATCCAGATTAACAATCAGCAGAATGATTGTCTAAATTTGTTGCACTGTTTTAAAATTTCTCTTGTTACTTTCATCTTGCATCACCTAGTGTATCAAGCTGAATACACATATTATTACCAGCTCTATTCTAATTACAGAAAGTACTTTATGAAGCTCAGTAGCTGGTGGTGGCTGACAGTGCAATTTTTTCACAGATTTTTCACAAAAATTCCTGTTCTCCTAGAAAGGTGCAAATTAAAGCTAGTGTTGTCAGTTTTCTACAGCCTGTGGTGAACACCTTCTTTGCACAACAACAGCAAAGGACAGAGGTTGCTGTTATATTTACATTTAAAATAAGCAATCCATAAGCCTTGACAGCTGGTTCTTATGAGAGCAGCTATAACACAGAGGATCAGGGGTTGTATTTGCTGCAACATTTGAATTTTCACTGGAGAGAGAAAAGGTTTCAAAAGGATCTTTATCTAAAATCAGAAAATGAAAAGGGGCACACTGAAAACCTGAATAATAATAGGCCAAAACACAGTCAGTCCAGTGGAATAAACTATAGTCCAGCAGAATAAATAAACTGCTTGCTGAAAAACCTTTTACTGATTTCAAGAAATCTGCACACAGCAGAGAAAGGGAAAATTCAGACCTTGGCATGACAACTCAATATATTTTAAGTTTTCTGTCACAGCAGGAGCATGAAATTTCCTTGGTTTTAGAGACTGGCCAGTATTTTTCTGATTACACAAGGCATCCGGTAAACAACAGTTACACATAAAATAACATTATAATATATTTTATAACTAATGATCCCCTAGAGTATCATGTTCAACAGAAGTTGATGACTTTATGGAACAAACTACTTGTTATATTATGCTTTTTTTATTGCTCTCTAAGAGATTAGTTTAATATGATTGCCTGCTCAGAGACCTTTTCTCTCATGGCAATCTCTTATGAAGACTCTTTTGTTAAACTGCAAAGGACAAAGATGTATAGCTACATTTCTTCTATTACATTCTCCCTCTGCAAGATGAGGATTGACTTCTGTGCCATTTTTCCTTCCCATACCTGGTCGTGCCAGACGTATCAGAGATATGTAAATGTCATGGCAGTCTCGTTCCTGAGGGATGACCAACTGGATGACCTGGAAGTTCTTGCAGCGGATCAGCAATGGGCAGCCACTGGCAGTGGTGGCCTGCTTCTCAATGGAGGAAATTTGGCTGTGAAGAACCTGAGTGGGAATTGAAAATGGTTATGCCAAGTGATGCAAATCGTTATGAAGAAAAATAATTCTTTATAATGATGTGCCCAGGCAGGCACAGTAGCTTCCACTACTGCTTCAGAAAATGCCCACACTCCTCCTCTTGTAGCTTTTTGTTCCTAACTCCAGCTTCAGGTTCAAGCAGTGCCTGATACATCACCTGCAGACAAAGAAGTGCTTCTGGAGTGTTTCAGCTGCTCAAACATTAGCCAGGTCATGCTAGCCAAAGCTTTTTGTTTGTTCGCTTAAGTGTAAGGTAGCACTTGTCAGAAAAAGAGTTTTTTCCATCTATCTGCCCAGTGAAAAGATGAAACAGCACCAATTAAATAAGGCTAAAATGTTTGCTCTCCTCATTGGCAGAATGGTAGTCCTGATATTATTTTATATACTGCGTCAGATAGGATGAAACATTACAATATAAGTCAGGAGGGGAATATCAGATCCCAAAGAGGACAGAATTAATAATTAGTACAAAAATTGACATATTATTATTTTATTACATTATTATTACATTCTTACCATAACTGAGCTACCTTTACTACTCTCAAATGGCATGACACCAGAGCTATCTCTTTACCTGTATAAACTTGCAACATGTATGTTATCAATCCATCAAAACAGATAACTCAAAAACTACATTATGACAAAAAAAAAAAAAATCAAATTAAAGCAACCAAATCACTGATCCAGCACAAGCAGTCGGGGAAAGAGGCAAGAGCTGACTGAGCCAAGGTAGCAATTCACATTCAAAGTATTTGTCCTCAGTTCTTCCTGGACGGTAGGAGCAATGCTGTAGTTTACAGCAGCTATTCCTCAAACAACCACACCTGGCATTCCTACAGTGACAGTCCTTCTGTTTCTCTTACTATTTTGCAATATCCAGAAGCCACTGAAAATTTTCAAAAACCACCAGGCTGGAATTTTACACACCCTGAAGTTATAAAAGCATCCATGTGAACTAAATTACTACTTTTAAACTGTTTTGTAAGTAATTTTCCAATCACCATGGATAAAGTCCATACATTTATAGTTATCTGAAAATAACAATAAATCATACCCATGTTTCTTTACGAGTTTCAGAACCATTCTCCACAAATATGACATGGGTAGCTGTTAAATACAAGGTCCCCAGTGAAGCTTTTCTTGAAGATAAGCGATCAAGTAACCGAACATTTTCCACCTATTAAAAGAAATTACAAGAAAAAAATATTTAGGCATAACCTGCCATAGTGAGATCTTAACATATCCACATTTTGTCCTTTAAAAAGTTCTTTTCAATACCAGAAGAAATTACTATCAGAAGAGTATAACCATATGAGAAAAATTTTATTATACGATGTGATCTGTTTTCAGATCTACCTTAATGTTAATCTTTCCCTCTCTTAGGGCATGTCCATATCCAAAAATTGCCTAAAACAGTTAACAATTTGCTACCATGCATTTAATGAGTTTCCCATTAACACATTTCCAAAACTAAAATTAGACATTTTCCTGAAAAAACATACCTTCTTCAAAAAAGTGAAGCCAAGCTATACTGATGGTTGTAGTATAGGTTGTAGTAAATTATCAAAACAGTCTTTTCTGGCTTTATAATGTTGAAACTGTACCAGAGCACATGCTTATCATGCAAACAGCAGAACAGATCTATGAATTCCAATACTGCAAAAAATTTTCAATACACTGGCTGATCTTCTCTATATCCTCATTTCAGCTTTTCACTATAGACATAATTGCTTTCAGATACCAAATTATTTTCGGGACTTGGAGCTGATAACTATTGAAGACATCCCACTAAAAATCAAGAGGTTGGAATTGTATTTGAATTGCAGATGTTGACTTAAATGTTGCTCTAAGAAAATGGAAGGGGAGGGTAAGAACAAAGTTAAAGAAAATTGTATCACTTTTGCATTGAAATAAATTTAATTTTGCATCCATCTCCTGGTGGAAATTTCCTCTGAAAATCAGAGCTGGGTCCAACAAAGAAGAACCAGAGGATCAGCAAAATCAGTTTGATTCATTAATCACAGAGATTCCTATTAGCTTGAAAGAAGCATCCTAAAATGCTCTCAGAGATGGGATGTAGCCATGTATTCTCAAAATTCTGCACAAACAATTCCACTGAAATCATACCAGAAAGAGAATGATGCCAGCACCTAAGAATTACATGTTTACAATGTGTATTCCCAATACATTGCACTATTTAAAAAATAGGATTAAAGAAATCCCCATAACCAAAATAAACAAATTTGGTGGCAAAATGCTTAAAATCAAACAATTAGTAAAACCAAGTCTTCTCCCTCAAGGCCTGTTACAATCTACTTTAAACAAAAATAAAACATTTTGAAAGCACGGATGAAGTCTTTTCCCAGGACCATCTACTCCGGAGGTCATATGTTTGGGTGAGCAGGAATGGAAGAATGAAAGAAACACAGCATTAACCCCTATGCATTCTGTAGTGAGCAAAAGAGGAGATATAAAAGAGCAGGAATGATGATAAAAATGAGGTTTGTTTGGACAAAACAAGGAATCTACACCTTAGTCCAGTGTGGATGAAGACTGCTGAGGAGGCACTGACCTGGCACAAGGCAGCCATCACCCTCACCCTACAAACTGGGGTAGCTCAGGACATGAAATACAAGCAAGGTAGAGACCCACAGAGCTGGGCAGGAGCTGTCAGACAGATGCATTTCCAGCCCTCCTAGTCACATCCTCTCCCCACTCCTTGATCAGAGACCCATGTCTGACTTATGCTAAAACAAACAAACAAAGGCTCCCCTTTGGTTGGGTATTTTCATTACAGAGTTACAAATAAATTAAAGGTTGGATCAACAAGCACAGTTCGGTAAGTCGTATTTCATGATAACAAATACAGTGGCTGCACTGGGTGAGATCAGAGACTTGCCCAGCCCTCCAGTTTGTCCCTCAGTGCAGGGAACTGCAGTTGCTTATGGCATTTATATTATCCTAACTGCACTCTGATTCCCTGAATTCTGTCAAAAAAACATTTTGAATCCCTGCAACTTCTTGGTACCCACAACACCCTCTGAGAGTGAACCCTCTCGTTTCAGCTATACGTTGTACAAGAAAAAAAAAATCCCTTTCTCTTGTGTGCTTTGAAACTGACACCAATAGCAGGTGCAGCCACACATTCAGTGAGCAACTTTGCCAAGAGGGAATATCATTCCTCATTCCCCTTCCCTGTGCCAGAGATCCTGTCCCAGGCCCTCTTCTCCATTTTCTCCTCCAAGACTGAAAAGCCCAACTTCATGTACTTGTGACCTTTGTGGAAGCTATTCCAGATAAGCTCTTCCACACTTCTGATTATCATACAAGAGGTCTATTTCTTAAAAAAAAAGGCCAAAAGTGCAAAGAGAATTGAAGATATGGGTACAAAACATGTTTGTGTAGCAGAACGGGGAAGTTTACTGTTTTGTTCTCCAATTGGTTTTCAAAGATTTTCAAACATTGTTTTTTTGTTCTCTGCTGAACTCCAAGCCAAGCCTGCTTATGTAAGAGCTAACCCCTGGGTGTATTATCATACATTTATCAGTGATTAACTTTATCACCAGCATCATGGGACCTTGCTGCAAAGTGCTACAGCAATCTTTCATTTCTCCTGCCCTGAATAATGCTTGTACTGCCAGTGAAGTTTGCCACCCCTGGCATTCCCTCCCTCCCAGTGTGTCTCAAAGCTTTTTTGAGTTGAACATCGCAGACTCTTCTGGATTCTTTGGATCTCTAGCAATAAATTCCTTCCACTGGAAAAGTGGGCAATATATTCTTACTATTTATTTCTCTTTTTTTAACTATCTATGACTGAGAGGTCTGTATCTCTTATCACACCTACTTTTCTTCAAAAGCTTTTGATGAAGGACATGATCAAGTGAGTTTAGGAAGACCAGCTAGCTTCTGTCAAATGAATCACTTTCATCTGGATGTTCAGCTACTTTTACAAAGAAAATTCAGACATTCCAGATTCCTTTACCAAACCTATGCTGATTCTCACCAGTTTTACCATACTTGTCCATAAATCTAATGATTTAGAAGGGGGCCTAGGGTGTGTTGCAGCTCCTACTGATTTTCTCAGATTAGGTGTCATATTTACCACCTCCGTTTTTGTCAGACTGGGAAAATTTTAAGCATTACGACATTTTTACTGGCTTGACTGTTACGTATATTAGTTTTCTTATCTTGCATGGATACAATCTGCTCCTGGTAATTTTTCAGTGTTCATTGTTGCCAGTTTCTTCTGACATCTTCTACAATGAATTTATTGGTGAAAAATCTGATATGTTTACAGAGAAATACACCAGAATGGGGATAACCCTAAATACATTCCTTACTTTGATAATTTATTGGTCCTGCAGATTTTCTGCATGGATTTCACCTATTTAAAAACAGTTTGAAAATTGTTTTTCTACTAGGTTTTGCCAAGTTATCCTCCAAGATAGCTTCTGGCCTGACTTATTTTTTTATATATATTCAACTTTTTATGCTTTATTTTCCTCATTTAGGCATAACTTCAACTTGAAGAAAGCACTTTTACTTCAAGTAAAAGAAGTTCTTTTAATAAGAGGCATCCTCTTGCTCCTTCTGCCTCCTGTTTAGCTAGGCAAACGGTTTCTAGGCCTTTCAAAGCCTTTTTCTTGAAGTCAGCTTACAGCAAGCACCCATATTTAAACTATTTTCACAACTCCTATAATCATTTTAGGTTTTGGCTCTCTTCCCTTTAAAACAGTTTTCACATTTTTATGTAGTTTCCTCTTTGAAGTTACACATTGCCATGGGATATTTTACCCCACTTTTTTTGGTATTTTAAGGATAGTGAATATTAACACATTGGTTGCTGTCCCACAGAGGTTCTAGCTATACTTTGAACAAGGTCTTCCTGCCATTCTCTAAGAACAGGTTCTAGAATTATTTAGAATGACTTCAAATTACTCCTCTCCTCCTCCCCCAAGTAGACCAATAGCCTCCTAATAAGCAATCATATAAAAACCCTGAAGTTTTATGCAGGGTCATACACTTCCCAGCCCACTTACCCAACCTCAGATTGGTGAAGAATGCCTCCCACAGTTACCACATTTCCCATATTCATGCCCCATTTGATCTTGTGTAAGTTGCCCTAGGCAATGCCATAATTCAGGTAAGATATTTGGTACTTCTCTGCTAACACTGTCCTGCAGCCCTGTGGTGCTACAGCTCTGCTTTCCCTATTGGATCTTGTAATTTCGAGATGTAGGGACTCTTTGCTTTTATGGTGTAGTAAATCTATGGGATTCTACTCTGTTTTCTTCAAGACAGAAATGTGTTCTTTGACAGGTATGGTTTTACCTGTCTTTCACATAATTTGTCACTGATATTAGTCTGACACATTGATAATTCTTCTTCTACTGTTTTTAACATGCTATTATATCAACATTCTCCTTATAACTTTAGTTCCAACCTTTTTTTTTTCTGTACTTCAAGATTTGTACAGAAACAGAATTTATTTGGTCTAGTTGCCTGTATTTCTTTGCTCTGATTAAGTGGAACTCTTGACAAATCCTATTTATTTTAGAATACAGACTTCTTCATACTGACAGCATTTCTTGTACCACTGCACAGTATCCAAAATACCAGATGTTTTCTACATTCTAACAAAAGCTTCTCAGTTTTTGAGTACTTCAGTAGCAGGTAAGTACAACTCAAAATGAGCTCTCCCACCAGGCTCAACAAGGAAAAAGTAATGTTTGTGAGATGATGCAGCAGACTGAATTTTTAGCTAGCCCTTATTCCTGCTGACCTCATTAAGTACAGAAAATTTCAATTGAAATTAAATGAGAATCTCAAAATTTGGCTCAATAAAAATTAGCATGATTTGTTGACTAACTTTGCTGAGTTCTCGTGTGATGTATGTCAGTTACTAATTGCAATATGAAAAAAATAAAGAAGGTTTACCAATAACTTGCCTCATGAACAGCTTCATCTTATCTAACATAATTTCCAAGGGAAAGTGAACTGCTACAAACTAAAGTCTACCTGGATTTGAGTCCACAGTTCTGGTTTATATCAAGTAAGTAGCATGAAGTACTTCTAGAAGAAGTAAGGATATCTAACCTCTCAGGAGTTTGTTCTAAAAACTCTATGCATAATTTACATGGTTTGTATCTGAGCTCCATCTGTGTTTTTTCTGCTGAGTTTCCGGTTAAACAGACTTTCTGAAAAAGCAATATATTTCACCCATTGACAAGAAAAAAAATAAAATAGGGTCAGCCTCAATCTTAAGATTTCTTTCTGCTGATCAAAGGATCCTGAGAAGGAACCTTCTTTCTTCTTCTCCACCCTTGCAATCACTAAAAGAAAGCCAAGTCAAACAGTGTATTTAAATGGTCTAGAGGGAACATGAATGTGCTCATTCCACAAGAGAGGAAGACACATTCCAACAGTGCTTTAGGAGAACTTGAGTTTTTCTGTCTGAACAGTAGCAGCATGTTGAGAAATCAGCATTAACAGTAAAAACAAACGATGTTAAGTTTAATATCAGAAAGAGAGACTGTGGTAATTAATCTCCTCCTTTTTCTCCAAAAAGTGCTTATTTTTTAATCTAAACTGATGCCTATTTATTGGAGAATCATGTATGTACTGAGACATGAAGGAAAAGCATACATACCATACACATGTGCCTTGCCTAAAAGGAACAGCTGGTAGGAGAAACCAGATCAGAAAATCCCACATAAAGAATAAGAAGGTGCAAAACTAGCCTAAAAAAAAAAAAGCATTAGCCAAATCAAACTGGAGAGTGGTATCTGAGTAAAAACTTCAGTCATGTATCTGAAGGTGTTGCCCCCATCATTTATTTTTGCCTGATGACTATGGTTGTCCAGGCTTAAGGAAAAGACTGCCAAGACATTTATTTCAATTATTACAACCCCTTACATGGGGATAAATAAAGTTGGCCAGAAACTCATTTTCTATCTAACACAGATGACAAAAAGGAGACAAAAATAGAAACTAAAGGGAACACATTTAGAACAGATGGAAGGCTCTTTTTACTCAAGAGAATAAACATGACAAATGACTTATGAATACAGTTGCAAGGAGGTCATTCATGAAAAAGATGTCATATTAGGGAAAAGCATGGGACAAAGCTTTGTTCAGGCACAACTCCCACCAGTTTCACTGGGACACCCACCTAACAAAGAATGGCAAAGATATATCCCTGAAAGTGTTCAGAAAAGTTGGTGTGCTAAAATGTTATGCCTAAAAATATCCATGTACCCTAATTTGTTTTCATTTTTAGCATGGATTACTTCTTGAATAAGCTCTGACTGCATGGCCTATTTTTAAGTGCTTCTTGAATATGCTTTCATTCTCACTTCTTTGAGTTGTATTGGTATCTCAGCACAGCAGAAGTTACGCTACTTTCTCATGCAGTTTACAACTCCATATGGGAAAGCTCCTTCCTATGGAGGATCAGTTTTGACTGTGAACTCAGACTGGAGTATGGAAAGGAGAGAAGCAAAGCCATAGAGCAAATTGGTCAGACTGGAAAAGGTCATGCCTTGGAGTGAAACTCAGTCCCACTCCCCTCCATGTGGCTTTGCTTTCTGACACACCACCACCCATGTGCAGCAGAGAGATGCTATTTGACACAAAACAGTCTCTGCTTCAGGATTTTCAAATAAAACCAACTCCTTAATCAGGAAGAACCATCTCAGAGTTTTATTCTGACTACACACAATTTGGTCTGCATGCTTGCTTCCCATCTGTTAGCTAAACCTGATGTAGAAGCGACTTGAACTGCCAGTTCTGCCATGGTAAGGGTGAAGCTGCACATCACAATTATCCCTCTGCATCTGGAAGGAGAACTTTCTTCCTGGAAGGAAGTGAAAAAACCTATCTGGCAGCCAAGAACAAAATAGCTCTGCTCCCATGTATCACCAAGTGCTCCTGGCTCCTTTAGGTGGAACCATTGCTAATTCCTCTAATTCCTTATCACAAAAGGGAAGAAAGGACAAAAGGAAAACCCTTCCTTTCAGCCAGGACAAAGTTGCTCACTAAGGTTAAGCAAGGAATGTCCTAGCTCAGGCCACATCCTCAGGAGCTGCTCTGTTGTTTAGCCAGTTAAAATTATTTGGTCTACAAGAAAAGCCTGTCAGAGCATTTGCCACATTATCAAGTACCTTGACATTTGACTGTACAAAGGAGCTTCAGTGATTCTTCAAGGGTAAAGAAAGACCACTTTCACAATGCTCTATGCTGCTAAAAAGGTTGACCCAAAACCAAGGAAGAGGGGTGGCCTCTGGTAGGATAGTGGAACATATGCAGCCCAAGGAGTGCTGCTTCTTGTCCCTCCAGGACTTCATCTTCTCTTGCGTCCCTAGGTTGCATGGGGATTTCAGTCACCAGCCCTACTCACCTTGTGATGTTACACACACAAGTAAAAGCAAGAAGAAAATGAATCCTGGGAAATAATGGCAAGAGTCTGACCGGCTTCAGCACTGCAGACACGCAAAAGCTAAGGAAAGGGCTTGTGCAAGCCAAGAGCCTGAGCTTAATGAGAAAAAAGGAGCACAGCTGGTATGGTTTGAGGCCAAGTGGAACATTTGAGCTTTCCTCACCCTAGCTGACCTCAGCGATCCATGTGTTCAGTATAATTCCTGAGAGTGAAAAATACAACATGCAAAAGACCAAATGCAATTACAATTTTTTTCATGCAAGAATAGTACAGTGTTGTGCTCAGTAAACCAAATATACAGTAAGTGATCTTTCTGTATAACCTTGGAACAAGAATAAAGGAAAACCAAAGTGGTTTATTAATGCTGCCATTTAGTGTGGTTTCTATTCTATTTCATAAGAGTCATGAAAACTGTAGTTGATCCATGTAACTCTTTTTACATTTCCATCTCTGAAAATATTTCCCAAGTGCAGTTAAATAATGCACAATCAATCTGTAACATGGAGTTGGATGATTGCACATGTCAAAAGTATCAATCAAAGCCAAAAATACCAAAATAATTGAATTTAACTAAAGATACCTTAAACTTGCAAGGGTTCTTCAGGAGAAATCTGACAGGATGGGAGATTTTTTTTTTTAAATCTAAAAAAGTCTAATTTACTAAAGGACTAAAGCAAAATTGAAATACTGGAGAAGAGCTGGAAAAATTAGGAGGAGCAAGACAGTGAACTAATTACCTAACAATTTGGATCAAAAAAACATATTGTATGCAAAGATCTTTAAAACTGGGAGGTCACTGACATATTATCAGATGCAGCTGAGCAGCACTTGCATAATGTATGCAGTGAATTGTAACCTATTACAAGTGTATATAGCACTGCAATGTGGTTTCAAGATTGCAACAAATCTCTTCCACAATGTGTTTGGAAGAGACACAATTGTGGATAGATCCCATAATAGATCCCATTTGTCCAGAAAAGAAGGGTGCAGCTGAGGAATTTCCTAAGTTTTCTGTGTGTTCCATTAAAAACCATGTCAAAAAGCTTTAATTTAAGGGGAAAAAAGCGTTTCCTCAAGTTGGTAAGTCTTACTACGTTTACAAAAATTGTTTAGATTTAGTTCTGAAAAATATGCACATAATTATTATACTGCTCACAGCATTTACCTGGAGTAGGGAGAAAGAATTCTGCATGCAGCCAATTTCTTTGTTTGATACAGGCTGTTCAAAATCACACCCTGTTCAGCAGTCTACTTGAGAGCCGCAGTACCAGCCCATCTGAGCTGTGCAGGACACAAAAGGTTTGCATTAGCAATGGAATTCTAGGACTCCCTTTTCTCATGGTAGAGATCTTACTTTCCCAGCAGAATACACCTGCACATCAGGCAATGTCGTTGTGTATTTTCTGTTGCAAATAGATCATTCCTTTAGCTTACAGACACTGATAGATCAAATACCACCCACTCGAGTCCATTAACAGCAGGCTTAGAGATTCCAGCCCTGACCACTCCAAAGCTAAACTTCCCAAATCCCCTGTTCCAACCCCAGTCCCCTACTATGCATAAACAGAAACGAAAGAGTACCCTGCAGACGTGCTGTCTTAATGACTTTCAGTACCACTTTTTAAGTGCAGTTAAGTGTTAGAGTTACTGGTTTAGACACAAATACCAAGACAACAAAATAAAGTATGTGGCTATCCATGTTTTTAGAGCTTGTTTTATGACTTTATCCAGCTGTCTTTTTATTGAGGTTCATATTATTGAAAATATGAAAGTCTGGCATAGAAAATCCAAAGGTCTGCCAACTCTGGGATTAGGAAAATATTTATATTATTATGGACTTAACAGAGCAATCTAAACCTAAAAGGAATAGACACAAAACTAGAAATTGAAGGACAAACTATCTTTCCAATTAATAGAATGAGTCAGAATACAGGTCCCACAAGGGAGGTGTCTTCCCATTCCCACAATGTGGAAAAACCAAGGCACTTAGAGAAAGACCTGATTTATAAAAACACAAAACAGAAATTAAGTGCATACTGAAAACAGGCTTATGTATGAAAATCAAGCTTCAAAAGTGAAAGAGCACTCAGAATAGAAGGGCTCTAGTGTTAAGGGGAATGCAAAATAAAGAAAACCAAATGAAAACTGAACCAAACCCATAAAAGACGAAATGCTAGATACTAAGCCTTTTCAAGCCAGAGGAATTCTTTCCTTGCCTTAAATGACTTTTGGATTAGGATAACTGGCTCCATCAGTGTTCATGCTTCAGGACATAAATATGGAAGCATCTACCTGGATGGATCATGCTTTCCCTCCCTTCCCTTTCCACTGTTAGTTGCTATTCTGAATCAGATGTTCTGGTTCCAAATTAGAAGGACCATCAATCTATCTAGTAAACCAGCTCACTCTGCTCACCTGGCAAGTCATTCACCTCACAAAGGTCAGTATGCTTCTGGGCTTGCTGTAGATCAAATAGAACCAGTAAACATTGAATTAACTATTAATTACATGATCAGCTATCCTAGACTCTTACTGCTACACAGGTGCAGAGTTTTGAGATTATGAATATAGGATGGTTTTACCAGCTTTAACTGTCTCACGTGTCACTTCCAATTCCATGACCAAATAAGAACAGAGACAGATGAAATGGACATAGAGCAATTTTCCTTTTTTTCAAGAGAATGTATATTAATATATCAGTATGAGAAATATGACTTCCATTAGAGAATTAAGAAAATAGATCTAAGAGTAATGAACAGAAGAAGGTGCTGATTTTAACAGAAAATTAAGAAGGTATTAATGCCATCTAAGTTTCAGTACCTTATTTGAGTAACTAAGAGATTTCTGCACATGCCAAATATATGGAGACTGTGGATCTAGTCTAGTGGGACTCTGTAAATTCCTTTGACTATGTCCAGGGAGCCTCTGGTGTTAAATTATATACCTAATGTGAAACAGTAAAAATATTACCCCATAAATAGTGATGCCCACAACAAAAAGAAAATCAGGAGGGAAAAAGGCACAGGAGAAAACAAAAGAAAAAAACAAAACAAAACAAGGCAAACTTTTCCAAATAAACAGAAAAGAGAAAATTCAGCTGAATCTGCACCCCAAATATTTAGTTCTAGTCTTCCTTAAGGAAAAAGTAACTTGAAAAAACACAGTGACATGCAGTCACTTAGGTAACATACCATTTTGTTGTCAATAGAAAAACTGCAACCCACTTTAACGAAATAGGATTTTTTACGGATCATGTTGCAGTTTTACCTGTGCCACCTACTCCAAGCTCAAAGAAAAGGGAGAAAAGTGTGATAATTGTGTGGTATTTTAAAATTTCAGCAACAGGATGGTAGGGGGATGTCAACTGCCTCACCAGAATAACACTGCTGGGAGAAACACATCTGTAATAAAAATAAATCTTGCATAGATAACAAAATTAGGGAAAGAGAATGGCACAGAAGACTTCATGGCTGTGATGTGCTCCTGAAATTAATCTTCTTGGCTCCATGCCCTAAGCAAATGCTTGTGTAGTAAGCAGAAATAGGCTATGCTTTGGATCACTCTGCCTTAGTTTTTTCTTACCCCTCCAGAACAGCCCTGTTAGTGCAAGATGAGGTTCAGTCTGGTACATTAAATCTAAAATCTATCTCTGTGAAAGCCATTTCCATGGCCTATCACAATGAATGGAATATTTTATTTGTTCACATTGAAATCCTAAGGAAGTTCAAGATAGGCACAACTAATGAAGTAACCGCTGATGAAAATGCTTTCTGCTTCAGTATGAAAAATTATGCTGTCTGAAGTTTTTTTCTTGGAATGAAGATTCTTTGACTGTTTAAAATTAGCAATACTTCATTTTGAAAGCTTCAGTGCAATACTTAGAATTTTGAGAGTTTATCTGCTCATCCCTACTTTGACAGACTTCCATCCTTTTGACAGCTGTGCCAGAGCACTGGCACCCTGAAAACCCCAAACATGCTGAAGCTCAGAAGTGAGACTTTCAACTCCAAGCTCTAGAAAGAGGATGAGTTTTTTCAGGGAGGAAGGCTTCAGTTTGTTTCAGTTCTACCACATGGAGACCGAATTAATGTCCTAACAATGAACAAGCCGGAATTACCTGAGTTATCAGGTTCCTCCTGGTTTCATGGGGTGAACCAAAGCTTTTCAGCCCACAGCCAAATGCAAGTCTCCCAGAGCTCTGGGATGTGATGGCTCAGTGTGGGCTGTGAGAGCTGCAGGACACTGGCTGTGGACACAGGAACAAAGATCTAGCTATGGTCAGATCTCCAGACCAAAGAACTAACCTAGGACCATGGACCTCAGAAATTCCAAAGTCTCCTCTTTCACTGATGACTTTAAGGAAGTTCTCAGAGCCCCAGTAATCTTCTGGGTGGAGATTCTGCCCAGGAAAGCAGGCAAACTTTCATCAGAAGCCTACTGATGCTTTCACAGAACTTCAGCAACAATAGCCTTCTGTGACTCTCTTTGGCCTGGTAAATAATAACATGTCAATTTAAAAACATGGAACTGGAACGTTCCTGGTAAGGAAAAAATAAAATTGCAAGAACTGAATAATGGAAAGAAGGTGGAGTCCAATATAAACACTCCAAAAGAAGAAAAATAATAGCCCTACAACCAGACAAGCCCAGGAGAAAGAAATAAAGCATCCAAATCAGTGAACTAGAACAGGGAAATACTGCTCAGGGAATAAAACAGTGACCAAAATCTTCCAATATAACAAAACAAAGCCTAGTACTCACATATATACAGTGGGAACGAGCCAAACTAAACCCATCATGTGGGGGAGGAGAAAATCCAAGCCCCAAAGAGCAATTCCGGCTAGGTGATTCACTGAAATCACACTGCAATATTTCTTTTTAGTTGTTTTTTAATTTCATAAATAATTAAATTATCTTGAACACCACCCAAAGCAAAGACAGCTCTGGGTCTCCTCAAGTCCCCAAAGGACATAATAAGTGCCTTAAAGATTATGAGCAAAATGAGGTTGAGATGGGCAATCCCCAGCTGGATTGTAGGACAGTCAGATTAGCTATGAAAATATGATCTAGGGGTGAGGTAAACTGTAAACATAATTTGGATCAAGTTTGTGCTCCATACAGTAATCAGACAGTGGATCTGACATCCAGGCAAATATATCTGTAGTTCAAAGACCACAGTCCTCTGAGGTGGATTAGAAAAACAACAAAAACAAAAACAAAAACCAAAACAAATCCCCACAACCTTTGAGATGGAAATTAATTAATCAGGTATCATGAATGCACAATAACCATGATTTTCATGACCTTTTGACCATTTTCTGACAAAATCTTTTGAGAATAATGGCTGCTACAACATTTTGTTTAACTCTAAACTGACACTGGGTCAAGCAGGTCTCTTGATGACTCCAGTTTAAAACAAATATTTTAGGAGCAAATTGCAAACAGAGATTTTAAATCCAGTCCCACATCACCTACGCAGTTCCTATTTTAATTTTATCCACCTTCAGTCCTGAATGTTAGACCATAAAATGCTTTTCAAAGTAGTATATTACAAAGCTTATGAGCAATACATTTATCATTTGTGCCCAAAGTTCCACAGCACAAATATGGAATAAAGGGAAACCAAAGAAAATTAAACTCCATTCTAGATAGGGAAGAGTTATTAACACAAAGAAAAATCTCTGATACACAAAATCACATTTAAAAGTGTCTAGAATTAGCATAAATGTTTTTATGTGTCACTTTGAGTATAAGCAGTGAAGTAAAATTACATGTTTTAAGTTATTAACTTGATCTGGCCCCAGAGCATATTAAATATTTTCTGACCATAATGTAAAGTGAGAGAACAGTTATGGAATCAGAAAGCACCAGGTGAGCTGTAAGGTGCAGTGCTCTAAGCTGTACCCTTAGAAGAAAGAACAGAAAATTAATATTGTCCATCTTTACACAACACGTAAACAGAAAACTCATTTGACACTTAAAAGAAGTAGTCTCTCCTGTAAGCTGAGGACCCAGAACACCAATAAAAGGCAAGGGTCATGCCAGACTCATATCATTTACCTTTCCTAAGTAGGAAACTAAAGAAAGAAATGTTTAGCCAAGAGCTAGGGGCACTATGGCAAAGTGCCCATGCCACCCCATTCCTTCGCTTGGAGGGAAACCAACCAGCCCACAGCCCCAGACAGTTCCTGGCAGTGTCAGGACTGCTGCCTCCTTCCTGCAACATTGAAGTGAAACCAGATTTCTCCAAAAAGAACAGTAGCCTGGATATGGTTAACTATCATATTGCCTGCTGTCCCAAAGGAAGACACACAGAGAGCAATGGCAGAAATACCAGCTTAGCTTAAAAAAACAAAGACAGAGGTCCAGTAACCCAGAACATGTTGTTGGAGTGTAAAGATTAGGCATGCTGATTTCAGTTTTCCCATTCACTTAGATAAGCATCTGAGCAAATATTTTGTCATTTACATGTACAATATATAAAGTGGATATAAATTATATGGGTTTCCTTATGGACACTTCAGGAAAACTGACATATACTATAAAACTTTTTCAATGAAAAGCAGGAACTACAGAAAAGGAAATTGATTAAAAAGAAAAGGAGACCCACTAATATACACATGATGGAAATTTGTTTTGGGAGGTAATATATCTGGAAAAAAGATTTTTCTTTAACATGAGAAATGGCAGCATATCTTAAATTCTTCCAGAGTCATTGAAAGGAAACACCTTAACATCACATCACAAAAATGAAAGCACTTAAACAACTCAAGGCATCCCAAATATTGTGTTAACATGAGATACTGAGCCAAATTGATTTCTGGGCTATCTACACTGAAGACAGCTGCTACACCAGGGATAAATCTGATGTATTCTTTATTATAAGACTATTCAGCAGGCCTCCTGCCAGTGGAGACAAATGATACAGAACAGTGGCAAATAAAATCAAGTCACTGAGCAGCAACAGTGCAAGAAGTTCCCTTATGAAGTGAACATATCTTCAGAGCTCTTTATATATCAATCTGCCCATGGCCAGACATATCTCTACATGTTAAAAAGATGTTGTTAATAGGTCTTTCTTATTAATTTTTTATAACTGAGCAGTTTTTTCACATTTGGGGTTTTGAGAGTAATCATAAATGTGCTGCTCAATCCAGACTCATGGAGGGCAGCGGTTTTAGTAATTTTTTATTTTTAGAAGACTATTTGCATAATATATAATTCTACTTAGCAATGAGCAACTGCTAGCAATTTTAAAAGGTACTCAAATTACACCTTTCACACACAGGATGGTATTAAGTTTTGAAAATATCATCGCTAGGATGTTTGTACTTGCTAAGGAGATACTGTGGTTAAATTCTGCAGAACTAGACTTAAGGTGTCATGGACTCTGGTGAAAGACCAGACAACGTATGATTAACCAAATTACATTTGTATTGCAACAGGAGGCGAAAGAAGAGGATTGTTGACCCTGCGGACACACTGTCAGATGGGAAAGAAACAGAATGTCTTTTGCAGCTGGAAATCCTGCTGAAGTCCTGTGATGCTGCCATGAAGCACATGGGGATGACCCAGAGGATACAATATATCCAGCATTCAAAAAAAGCTCTTGACAGTTGAAAGTTATTACAGAAACTAAGTTGCCATGGTACTGGAGGAAAGATTCATTTACAGACAAAGCTGGTATAAGGACAGGAAGCAAAGACAAGGGCTTAAGGGTCTGGAGAAGAGTCATCAGTGAAGTCCTAAAACATCCCAGTCTGGTGCTGGGACTGATTTCATTTGGCTTTCTCAGTGACTGGAAGAAAAGAATAAACAGTAAAATCTTCAAGTCTGTGGATGATCAAAAGCTGTTTTAGGCAGCCAAATGCTCTATCTTTGGCACAACAACTCCAGAAGATTCTTGCAAAACATTGTGTGTGGACAAAAGAGAGACTGAAGAGCTTCAAAACAGAGACATAGAGTAGTGCCACAAGGAAAGCCAACCTAAGCTATGTCCATACAACCACAGACTCAGAACTGACAGAAACCACACAGGGAAGAGGTCTTGGGGTCATTCTTGACATTTCTCTGAAATCATTAAAACCCAGTTGGTTGTGATCAAGATTTATGATGAAATCATGAATAAGATGAACATGGAACTGTTATTCACCAGATCCTCGAAACAAGAGTACTGACTGAAACTATTAAGAACTTTTTAACAAACAGAAGAAAGTATTTTGTCTGGCCATAATCTTCTAGAACCTGCTTCCATGCAGGCTGCAGAGGCAAGGGTATTGGTGTGTGCAGAAGGGGTTTTGGCAAACTCATACAGGGGTCCATAAATGGACACTAATCAAAATAAAAGGGTTGGACCTTACTACAACAACTGTGAATGCTGAGAGATGCAGATAATTAATAGGTTCACACATTCTCCTTCTGCCACTGTCAGACAGAGTAGTGACCTAAATGAACTACTGGTCCAACTAGTATGAAATCTCTGGGTTTTTTAATGCCAGTTATGTTATATCATATCAGATTTAATATCTGTGAACCACTAGTCACTACAGTTATATTCCATTTAACATAGAAAACAATTGCCAACTCCTAATGAACATCATGTGATCATATGATACAGACCTTTTTACTGTCTTTCGAAAGAAAGGCTTTTACTTGGGGAGGATTTTTTTTCAGATATTATTAAGTTTATTAATTTTCTGAGCATGGGACTTATCTTAATTTTCCATTTGGCTGGGCCTGGGAATCTCAGAAAGTGTCATTATTCTGAAATTAATACCTTTGCAGAGTAAGGCAGTTGCCTGTCAAATTTGTCTTGGGACGGAGTCAGGAAATGTGATACTCCAGACTACTACATGATACAGTGAGAATATCCCTACTATATTCACATAGCTTTCTCCTACCTCTTTTTAAATGCTGGCACTGGAATTAATTTAATGTTAAATCGCAAATTATCAGAGACAAATTAATTAAAAACAAAACAACCCAATTTTAAGCTGAAATTTTCTGAGTAAACACATGAAAAACATAAATTCTGGTAGGTAAGTGTAGGTACACTCTAAGTGTACTTAAAAGTAACTGAAGAGATTAGGTACTTCAGTACCCACTCATGTTGAATGTCTTGGGTTTTATTCATTTATATATGGATTTTAAAAGGATTTTTGTATCATTTGTAGTCTTCAATCATGCCTCCTAAAATCCTTTATTATATTAAAGAGAAACCTCTTAGAATAGCTATAATCTAAGGTAATGCCAGGAATCAAGACTCCAGGATCACCTTACACTGCGTAAGATTTTCAGCGTCTTGAGTCATCAATAGAGTGCCTTCTCAGTTGACAGATACAGAAATGGGTTTCTACATATGCATAGTAACATTTTAAGGACTTGCTTGTAGAAAAGCTAACAGATAAGCTTCCACTGCTCACAAAAGGGACTTGCCAGGGTCTTCAATTCACAGCAAATATTTATTCACCTTTCTTTTTAGGAATTTTTTTTCTACCTCTATTAAATTGCTTTCAGAATTTTCCTCATTTATGCTTTCAGCATTCTTCAGCTGATAGTCAGAAACTGTGCAGACAACTTTCACCGAGTTTCCTGCCTGCAGTAGGATACCATTTACTATTCTGATATTCTTAACTTCCACAAAGGCAGATAATAGGTCATGAAGTGAAATGAGTAAAAGGCAGTTATTACCAATTCCTGTCTTGTTAATATAGTTGAAGCTTAACACCTAGAGGCCCAGAAATCCAGATGAAGCAGGAAGATGCTCTAATCTAGAATTCATATCATCATACTAGATGATGCTAATAAACAAATAGGCACAAATCAAACACAAACTTCTTAAATTGCAGGGGGTTTAGCACAGAAGTAAACGAATAAGTAAATAATGTGAAAACATATCCCATCTGCCACTTCTAATTAAAATATTGCTCAGGTTCATTTTTATGATTACTTTTAACCTAAAACCTTCATGTGCCAAAACCCTACCTTCTTTTATAGAGCAAGATGGCAATTTTGTCAACAAATACAGGCCTCAAAAGCATCATTACACTGACCAAATGCCGGTATGCAAATGCTAAACAACATCATCACCAGGTCTGACATCCTGGGGTAAACTAAAGGCACCTGAGGAGCCGATAGCGCAGCTCTGATTCCGGATGCCTGCAGGTGACGGGCAGTGTCCGCCCCAGGCAGGATGCATCGCCCGGGCAACGCCGTCACCTCTCGGCGCCTCGGAGCGGATTTCACAGCGGATTTCACCTGACCCAAAGCCCCGGCCGAGCGCCTCGCAGCCCCGCAGGGGATGGGCGTCCCGGCCTCAGCCTCTCAGGGGATGGGCGTCCCGGCCTCAGCCTCTCAGGGGATGGGTGTCCCGGCCTCAGGCCCGCAGGGGATGGGTGTCCCGGCCTCAGGCCCGCAGGGCTGCTGCCGCCCCATTCTCCCCGTAGCCCCGGCAGCAGCGGGCAGGGCAGGCGGCTGGGACGCTGCGGCGNGCTTCTCCCCGCCAGCCCAGCCCAGCCCAGCCTGGCCCGGTTCGGCCCGGCCCCGCTGCCCGCCTGTCGGGACCCACCTTGGGCATCCGGATGTGCTCCATGGCGGCGGCGCCCGGCCCAGCTCCTCATGCACCTCCCGCAGGCGGCAGAGAGGCAGCCGTACGCACCTGGCCCCTCTCCTGCTTTCTCCTGCCAGCTCTGCTCTTAAATATATATATATATAAATATATTTTTATTTTATTTTATTTTTCCCCGCATTTTCCGGCGCAGGTAGGAAGGAGAAACGGGAGTATTTATTCAAAGCAGAGAATGTGCCCGTCGCTGGATGCTGGCAGGTCACCGCCTGGCTCCACCTCCCCAGCAGCTGCCATGCTGCCCGTCCGCAGGGATGCTCCGCGCCGGCCCGCCCAGACCCAGTCCCGGCCTGCCTGATCCCGGTGTCGGCCCGCTCCCCCCCGGGCACAGAAAGGCGCTCTTCAGCCTTTTTCTGCTTAATCTAAAACTGCATCGCTCTGTCCTTTCTTTCGGGAAAGATCAGATCAGATAGAAGGGAGCTCTGTCTGAGAACGTCCCTCCCCCC
>JAAWXA010000001.1:15434487-15516259 GCA_038090715.1 Florisuga fusca
CCCCCTTTTATTTTTTGTTCCCGAGCCCAGTGCGTACAATACCTCAAAGACAAAAAGCAGCACTTAGGGAAACTGAAGCACTGAATTTTGCTTATCTCACGTTTTGCATATCTGTTTTTCTATAATTCACGATTTTGCTGCACCCTCAGATTTGCACAAGGGGAGATTTTTTGTGTTTAGTCTCACACTTGAAAATCCTTGTCCCATCTTTTTCCTCGGATGGTCCAAAAAATGTGCTACCTCTTGGAGCAAAAAGAAATGCTGGAGAGCTGGTTTCCTCAGCTTACCTGTGTGAAGATTAAGAACAGGTACCTCTTACGGCCTTTGAATCACTATCATATTCTAAGCAAAAAGACAAACTTTCCATTGTTTATGCCAATGTGCAAGTAACTAGTGGTGGTAACATTTTCTGATAAATAACAGCCTTTGAGGCTTGCAGTGTGCCCAGGTATTCTGTGTTGATCAGTGAGTTCCAGCAATTTTTTAGAAATAGGGCCAACCTCATCAAGGGATAGAAACAAATTTGAAGGCCTGTGAAACCACAGAAAGGCCATGGTAAGAGCAGCAAAAGCTCCCTGCAGACCCTTCTCTTCCCTGCAGAGCACAGAGCATGCTCAATCTACTTTATTAAATTTTTATATATGATCAGAAAAAAACATGAAGCTACCAAAAAATCCAAAGTTGATGCATTTAATCTATGGGAAAGGGAACAACATGTGTAGCTGCATTGCCTCCAGTCCTGCCAATGTTTGTTTATTCAGTTCTGCCACTTTCTTGCTAAGGCATGGCTTGATGGTTCAGCATCACAAGGGTTTTTTATGCCATCTCTGGCTAGAGGAGACAGATCTACTACCATGAGTGGTACCTAAGCCATCTTTGTATCTGACCGCTTTGCTTCTTTCCTACCTTCTCTTAACCCATTCCTGCCTTCCTTTCTCTCATATTTTAATTGCCAGTACTAGGCAAAAGTAGTTGGTTTGACCATAATCTGAGGCTCCATCAGCTGGATGAAAACTCTTCTCTTCATGGAGTTTTTAATTGTTCCATTTCAGTCTATTCACTCAGATCTCAAATGAGGGTCGGAAATACCTTTTTATGAAAATTTACTGGATGGCATCCATAAAAAGTGCATGAATTGTGGGCTTCACAGGACTCTTTGTCAGTGTCATATTTTGCTTTCTACTTTAGGCCAGAACTATCAGAATTAATTATGAATTAACCAACCATAAAATATGTTTCCTTTGTAGCTATGGCTGATATGATTCACTGCATACATTATCATATTTTGGCATTTGCTGCTGCCTCTGAGTAAGTAAAGTTGGAAGAAAGCAGAGTTATCCTTTCAGTCTCCAGAGATACTTTTTCTCTGGTACATCTTGTGATTCATTACAGCCAAGTTCAAGCCCTACTGTTGATGGCAAGAAGACTTTTAGACTTGGGCCAAGAATGCATTTTGTGTCTACTTCACATTCATCAATCGCTGCAAAATTAAGACATTGCTCAGAGGAGACTGTGTAGCAATTGGTTGCTCAACATCCTGAGAGAGTTTTTGACCTGTCTTGGACTGGTAAAATAATTAATGGGCGAGTGAAGCTTTAGCAGAACTTGGGTTTAGATAACTTTTACACCCACTGTAATTATCATGGAAAGCTGAAGTAAACACAACCTTTAAAAAAATTCTCTGACATTTATTTGCATTTCATGCTCATGGAAACTGCTATCTTAACAACATTGGAAATGAAATCCTCTGTTCACAGTAGAGTAACAACAAAAAGCAATACCCCATAGTCTTCTCCTTTGCTGGAAAATCATATTGCCATGCCAACATGGCCTATCTGTTGCAACTTCCAAAAAAGTTCTTGATTAATGCCACATGAAAAAGGCCAGCCACTGAAGGCTGGAATGATACCATTTAGTTTTTATATCCAACAGCAGTAGAGTCAGCTTTCAGCCTCATCCAGTAAAACTCAAAGCTCATGTTTCACTTCCAGTACATAAAAATTTCTGTTATATTCAATGGAGTCTCCTGACTGCTCAGACATTTTGCATTTGTTACCACCTACCTGGACTGGATTTGAATCATAATGTTAGACCTGGAAGGCTTTATAGATTTATTTGTTCTTTACAATTATTTTTTACTAGTTTAAAGGTGATTTTGTGTAGACTGCATTTTTATATAAAACAAATTCAAAGCATAGATTTATGTTCTTGTATTCATATTCTCAGTTTCAAGTGTAGCCTACAGCTGGTCATTTAGCTTTGTAAGACGTATTAAATACTGTCTCGTAGGGAAGAAATCAACTCGAAATTGGTGGTATAACAGCTTTGCTGCTGGGACAACTATACACAATGTGACAGAATCCTCCACATAAAGTCTGATATGTGGGACAAAGACCTGGAGGTTTGGGTCAGTCCATGTTACTGTGGGCCAAAGGCAGACAATACTGGTTTGAGTGGATTTGTAGATAAAGAATGGAGAAAAAAAAGCCTGCTTGGCATCTCACCAAGGAAGTGCTTCCAGGCTCAGTGCTGGGAAGAACTGATTTGTGGGCAACACCACTTACCCTTGCAATTCAGCATACAGGTCTTAGTACACTATTTGTTGAAAACAAAAAAGACATTTGTTTTGCAAAAATTACATAAGAACTTTGCTTAAAGGCTGCTATTTATTTTGTGGGTTTTTTTAAAATAAGGTCGTAAAGCAAAACCCAGTTCTTCAAATGTCCATCAGAATGGCTGAAACTGATGTGATTCCTGCCATCTTACTGACAAGCAGCAATCACAGTAAGTGGCCAGAATCAGTTTTGGCTGACTCGTGCCTCTTGAAATCCTTCTGAATTTCAAGTGACTCCTGCAGCCCTTTATCTATGCTAGCATTAAGGAGATAAGCTGACACTGTGAAAGCTGTCTGTGAAACCTTCTGTGAAATGAGAGTTCAGATTACATGATAAGTTTTAAGCTACTGACAAGCAACTTAGTCTTTGAGAAATAGCTGATTAAGCAAGGGTCATAGAAATCTCAGTGTACATCTAAAAGGGTGTTATAGTTGGATTCACATGTTCTTTTCCAAAATTTGTCCAGTTTTATACCTGAATCCACATTGTTTCACTTTCAGCATTGTTTCATTATCAGCATATTTCAGGTTCCATTATGCTTCTTGGGGTTGAGGGAAAAAAATTATTATTTTGATGTGGGTTCTGAAGAAAGTTGCAACTGCTTCTGGCATTCCTGGGATGAAATCTCCGAGGATCAGGAAATGTCTTTTCTCTAACTCCTGAAAGTTTCTCACCCTGTGTAGTACTAGATTTGTGTTCTTGATCTCTGTCAATTGTTTTTGTGAGCTGTGCATGAAAAGACAGTATTTGATGTAATACATTTTCACTGTGGAATGTCTAGGGTATTGTTCCAACACTTTTGCTCACTGGTCACAGTCAGGGTGCACAAATTATCATGTTTGAAAATTGTCATCTGAGTGGAAAGGATGCAATCTCCAGAAAAACATATGTGCTGTATGTGAAGTTTCATTAACTGCAGATAGCTACCGACGTGGTTGTACATAGCTGTTCCCTCTCAGGTGAACAATTAACTTAATTATTATAATCAACAAATAAAGCATATGCATCTACTATATTTTTGTTGCATGCCACAACCTGAACCACACTGAACTGAGTGAGTTGTTACTCACCAGCTTACATCTCTAACGCTGATCTCTGTACAAGTCTCAAGAGACCCATTCACATCCTACTGGCTCTATAGATATTCCATGGCCTTGGTACCCACACAGGGCTGGCCACTCTGTCTACACTTGCCAGCCATCTGCCTCATGCACATTATACATTACAGGGTTTTGGAAGAGCAATGCTCGAGTCTCTCATCCTTTCTAGTCCTTCCCTCTGCCTTGAAGATGCCACTGCTCACTGCATCTGTTTTGCAAGCTGGTCTATGGCAGCTGGACTGGTGCTGCTGGACCAAAGGAGACTCCAACACATCCAGATTTGACCATCATGCAGAAACTGCTGCTAGTGCAGCTGGACAAATTTGCTAAGGGAATACTGCGTCCTGATCTGGGCTTTGGTTGGAGTCCTCTGTGGCATCCTCAGAGTTAGAAAAGATTTTACCTGTAAAAAGCTGGGAAAGGGACTGTATCACCATAGCCCAGGCTGACTATAAGGGGCGCAGAACCTATAGGTATGAATTTCACAGACAGGGAGTTTTAGTTACTGCCCACCACTCAGCATCAATGTACTCCCTTCTTATCATTTGTCGCTGTGGAGAAGTGGGTGAACATCAGGATGTTTGCAGACCTTTGCTGCTACTCAGTCATTCTTGCTGCTGGCCATCCAGTTTCCACAATAGTGAGATCATTGTCAGTGTAATCACTGTGGACAGCTCTTGCTATCATTTGATCCATATTGACAGCATCCTCAAGAAACTGGCAACTTTCAGCTGTTGTCAAATTCACAGTGAGAAACTTATAAGTATTTATATTCTCACCCATTTTGTCCACGCCCAGCTGCTGAATTTATAGCTTTGTGATGGCAAGTCTTTTGAACATTTTAATTTTTCAGAGACAAAGAGGCTGGCACCTTCTTCCCTCTGGGGTACCTCAACACTCATTGAACTGAATTTGCAGCATGGATCTCCCTACGTATTCAGGCAGCCTGCAAGCTTATGGCCAAATCCCTCTACAACCAAAAAGGGGTATTTATTCCAGCACATTATGCCAGAGGACTCTGAAGGATAAATTAGGTGCTGACAGTTCAATGCCAGCAAAATTAGATCTGCCTGCTGTGCTTTATTTATTGCTGCTTGTCCACCTCAGACATCCCTTCCCAAGGGGCAGCCCACAGCTGAATCTTAAAGTAGGAGTAGGCCTAAGCAGAGTGAATGTCCTTATATCCTCTGTAATATAAGACAGTACTGCAGAACTAAGTTACAAAATAAAACTTTATGGTGTTTGGTACTTGTGTAGCAATACCTTTGCCAACATGGCCAGTAAGCTGTGTCAGGAATGTAATACCATATTAAACATTAGTGTAGTCAGCAGAATTAAAGAAAGATGGAACCAAATTTGCCAAGTAAAATAAAAAAAGGCCTATGTGTCCAGTGAACAGAAAAAGGAAAACAGAAACTTTTTTCTTGAAAGAATTTAACTAAGAGTCATGTACTATGTGGCTTGCAAACAGTTGTTCTTCATCCAGCTTGGGCTGTGGAATGCATGCTCTGGCATTGCCTCCTTCCCAACTGGTGTCGAGTTAAGAGCTTGTAGTAAAGCTGTCTCTGGACTCTTGAGGGCCTGAAGGAGCTAGCGGTTGCCCTTAGAGGATGGTTAAAACATCCACATAGACATATGTAAACCATACTGCCCAAGACCAAGCCTTCATCCAAAAATTTCTGTAGAAAATCAACCCTGTTGTACTCAGGTTTGAGCAAAAGCAAGCAAAGAGACAGACAGCTTTTCTGCTGGAGGATATAACAAGGTTAAAGCAGAGAGTGCTTCTCATAATTTTATCCATAGTTTTCTTGCAAGCACACTAAGTTTTTACATTACTTTGGTAATTGTTGATTTTGGAGCAGGTATTTTAAATGGGAACACCCTCTCCCCCTACAAAACTTCCACCGAGTTGAACAGGTCTGTGATTCCACCCAAGAAGCTGATTTCACAGCACTGAATTATATCCTGATTTCTTCTAACAGGTTTTTCAACAGATTTCAGTGCCAGATATATTTTGGAGCGGGTACACATTACAATTGATTTTTTTTCCCTGAAAATTTACAGCTGTCAAATCACTCCAAGGATGGAGAATGCAGTAGTCAGAGATAACCAGTCAGAATATCAAAAGAATAACAAAACTGTATTTTGTTTCCCCATTTTGCAAAATGTATTTTCTAGTACTCTGAATGATATGAGAGCTTTTTTTAAATTTGCATTTAATGAGGCAGCTTAAGGCACAGAATTTTTCACTTGCTTGTTCTTGCTAGCAGTGGTGTGTGAAGTAGCTACTTTTTCTCTGACTTTTCTCATCTGTGCAACTTCAAACAATCCCAGTTTTTAAAAAGGGAAAACTGGTAAAAACCCAGCTATTTTTCAGATGCTTGCTGCCACCTCTTCCTCTCTTGAATGTAATGTCTGGCATAGAATTAAATAGCATCAGGTCTGAGGCCTCTTTTTGAAAACATCTTGCTAAAAGTAGCCTTATTTGGAGGGTGCAGATGAGAACAGTATGAAAGCTCCTATTCATCTGCAGGAGTCATAACAAATGCATCATAGTATTGTTGGGAAAGAGTACTCTAAGTCTCTTCCAAGATGCATTAAAAAAAAAAAAAAAATGGATGTATGTTAAGTAGTGTTAAGAATAGCAAATATGTTTCTGTTATTGTTGCTGGATGACACATTGTGTAAGGCAGCTGCAAGTCTTCACTTCTCTTCTCTGACCAATCCCACACTCTCCTTCACCCTAAATTACTTTTCCCTTTTAATGGAAGATACTGTTTCTTGATTAGGAATTTAATTCTGCAGTACACTGTACTCATGTAGGCGACAAGGGTCTTTAAACAGGAGGATTGAAGTGCATCAGCACTATCCAGGGGCTATGCAGCCCTTACAAAATTGAAACATCAATAAAATGCACTTTTACTTCTCTTTGGATGACTTTGAAGTTAGTATGTCTAGTCAGGTAGTGAAAATATCTGAGTTGGCAGCTTCAGTAGTATGATATGTACAATCTTTGACACCTTTTTAGAAGCAGATTTTACCTAGTACCTCTTACATCAAGTACTTAGTGACCAAACCTCATTCTTTGGTCTTTGCATGTTATGAGTCAGAACAAAGTGAACTTTTTGTTTCCTTGTGACATAGGGACAGAGGGATCAGCAGTCCGAACTCTTTTGCTTCTGCTTTCAGTCCAGCACTCTCCTTTCCAAAGAGAAATTAAAACCCAACTAACTTGCAATGCATTGTTCCATGCCACACTTCACACAACCCCACTTTAGGCCCAGGACTTCAGGGGCTGAGTTGGAAAGCTCCACAAGTACTCATTGCAGGGTGGAAGGGTCCATTCACTGCCTCTAAATAATGCTGCTGCTCTGAGTGATGCTCTGGAGGAGCCAAGAGAGGAAGAGCTGTTAGAAGTCTGTAGATCTATAATGTGTCCTGGCCCCTGTGGCTTAAAAGAGGAGTAACATCCATCCACCTTTGTGGTACTGCGAAATCATACTCCTCTGAAAGTATTCTGATAACAAGCTAAGCAAAACTTGGCATCAAATTCAGTGGGAAGCTACTCTTGCAAGCTGGAGTGACAGTGACAGTCTGAGCCACTTTTGGATGACCTTCAACACTTTCAGCTTTCTCTGAGAGGAGCTGGCTCCCACATTGGTGGCCAGATCCACCCCCACCCCCGTACGTGAGCATCAGTCCCTGCGGACAAGAAGGGTGACACAGCTTGGAGAGGCTAACTATTAATGTGCAGTGACACTTCTGCCTTCTAAACTAGGCATGGGAAAGTCCACACTGAATAGACTGATGTGTTGGAAGTGTGCCTAGCAATACAGAAAGTCTTGAATTTTTGTAGGCTTTTTTCTTCTATTCTATTTTTTATCATTCTTTATTTTTTTGGCAAATTTCTATGTACTCTAATGGTAGATTTTTTTCCCACAAAACCAGAGCTCTAAAAAGTGTTATAGGCAGGAACTGTACCTGGTCTTATTTTCAAAGGCAGTCATTTTTCCTCACTAGCATCTCAGGGAAGGGTAAGTCGTAAAGGGATTTACGGTGCGTGTGTGTGTGCTGTGTCAGAGAGAGACTAAAAGAAAGAGATCTGAAAGATAATTTACTTCCCAGAAGCTTTGGTCACTGGGTAGAGGAATTGAGAGCTTCACCTGGACAACATGTGAGCGTAACTTCTCCTGGAGACCAGAGAATCTGAACATAGGATGTGCTGCAAATGTTTTCAAAGCAGAAAAAACCACACTTCTTATTCACAGAGCAGGAACTTCTAACAGAAACACAACTATAATTAATCAGCTACTGTGAACTTAAAGGCTTACTGCAAATTTACACCCAGAGATTTGGCTGCTCTCCAGGTGTCATAAGAGAAGAAAGTGCTGATCTAGTGATGTGAGTAAACAGCTGGCACTTGACAAGGAAATTTTGCCAAATTCTTGGATGCAAATATTTTTGGTGCTGACATAATACCTCCTTCTCACTGCCAGAGAATGGTGAAATTCAATTTTATGTATTTCATATGTTAGAAGTTATAGATAGTTTGGTATGGGACAGCTTGTTGACTGCCACTAAGAGTGCTTAGAATTCACATGTTTAGTATATTCCTGAACCTGAGACAGTTCAAAATCTAGCTTCATGATATTTGGTAAGAAGTTACTAGAAGAAACATGGCCACAAAGTGTCTCCTTTACCACTGAAACCCTGTCAGCATGGAATGACAGCAGAAATACAGAAGCATGACACTGGATGGCCAACATACTAAATGCCCATTCTGAAGCATAAATATTTTTTGTGCTCTGAGAGGACCATGAGGAAATCCCTTTTTATGGCTTTTTAATACATGGCTATCAACATTACTCTCCTGCAAAACAGAACATTAGGGGCAATTCTGATGAATGCTAATAAACCTCTCTATCATCTTCTCTTATTTCTTAAACACCACTGTCATACAACCCTGAGGACATTTGGCTGCATAATCATCATGTTTCTGCATCTATGTCCCACTGACATTCACAAATTCCACTGGCTTGGTCAGATGTCATCTAATATTCTTTTTTATTTTCATTAGCTCCCTCCTCTCTACACCCTCTCACACATTTCCTGGGTGTGGGCTCTTTTTCTTAAAATCCACTTCTGACAGTACTAGTCCCTATAGGACCAGTGACTTTTCAGATTCTCCAGTGCCCGAGGAACAGCTTTTCACAGACTTGCAGTCCTGGAAGTTTCAGGATTTACAATTAAACTACTTAGTTAAATTAAGTTAACTTAGTTAACTGCACTTAACAGTTAAAGCAGATAAACATAACCTTTGGGATTCCAAAACTAGCCAGTGTTTCAGGTAGTATCAGGGAACTCTAAATACAGATCACATTGCTGTCTGTATTTCCTCCTCTCCTTCCTCACCATGGCTGAGCACTCTCAACTCCAATAACAGTCCTTGGAGCAATCCACGATCTCTCCTCCTGAACATAGTTACTTTTTAAAATGACACTGCATACTTTATCTTTCTTTTTCTCTCTACTTCAGCAAGCTTCCTGTTCACTTGGGGGTGTCAGCATTAAAACCTAGTGCCACTATGAGATCTTGTTTCTTTTTCATTTGCCACTACTCAGGTTTTCTGTAATTTCTTCCAACCAAATTTCTGAAGTTCTGTGGTAGGGTTCAGTAGTAAACGTTTTAAGTCTTCTTCCATTATTTAGCATGGATTCACATTTTCCCCCTTCAAGCAATCTTGTCTGAATTTATCTTTAATTATCTCATCTTATAGCCTCCTCCTTCTTGAATGAAAGACAAAGATTTAACTACTCTCCATTTATCATACTTCCATGAGCCAGCAGTTTATAATAGGTGATAAATTTTCTGCAAATTTGAAATTGCATGTAAAATCATTAAATCAGCTCACTGAAACTGTAGCTCACACACACATACACAAAAGCCAATGCAATCCTTGATTTAATGTAAAAATATAGGCAGTATTAGTGTCCTGCACAAGGTCCTGGTGAAACACTCTACAGTTTTGTTCATCCATGTTCAAGAAATAGGAACTAACTTTAAACAGGTAGAAGAAAAGGTCACTATTTTGATCAGGTATATGAAGAACCTGCAACTCAAGAGCAGACTGAAAGCTTTGGGCTTACTGTTACAGGTAACATGAAAGTGGAGAGGGGATATGCTTATTTCCTGCAGATGTATTTGAGGAGGAAAAGGATGGGGAAAGTTACTAAAACTAAAAGATAATATTTGAACTAAAAAAAATAAAAAAAATAAAAAAAAAAATATATATATATATAAAGTGTCTGTGAATTCATGTGAGGATGAACCAGACCTATTTCCCAAACATCAGGGCAGTGAGGTTCTGAAATACCCTTCCAGAGGGAAACTCAGAGCTGAGGTTCTCCAGTGACTGAAAAGTTGCTCATATGAATGTGATAGTGGGGAGTTGTTGTGTTGCTTCACGTAGCTTGAAGTGTCTATCTTGAACACGGTTTCTCAGTTTTATGAAAACTGCATGAATTCAGGATTTCTTAGGAAAAGTCATACCTTACAGGGAGATGGTTGTACCTTTTCTGGCCTGACATCTGCAGACATCTAGTTGTGGCACCACAGTAGCTGCATGAATACAAACTGCACCTTAGCTACTGCCATGAGCTTTAGCTTTAAAAATCTGTTATATTTGAGCAAACTGGATACCACAAAGCTGGGGACTGAAAGGCCTTCACTACCAAGATTAATGGGTCATGCATGTGACAGTGAATGGGGCAACATCAGGCTGGTGACCGGTCACTAGTGGGGTCCTGAAGGGCTCCATCCTTGGATCAGTCCTCTTCAACATCTTCATCAATGACTTGGACACAGGACTGGAAGACATTTTAAGCAAGTTTGTGGATGATACAAAATTGAGAGGAGCGGTCGACTCCCTTGAGGGCAGGCAGCCCCTCGACAGCTTAGAGAGATGGGCAATCACCATCCACATGAAGTTTAACAAGGGCAAGTGCCCAGTTCTGCACCTAGGACAGGGCAACCCGGGTGGCAAGTGCAGACTGAGGAGTGAGTGACTGGAGAGCAACATGGTGGGGAGGGACCAGAGGGTGTTTTTATTTTTTTCACCAGAGGGTGTAATTATTTGGGTAATTAAAATATATTCACCTTTCCAGAAAAACAAAGGACTGAAGGGGATCTTCTGGATCATCATGCTTAGTCCTCAGCTATTGTGAACTGCTCCATTAGATAAATTCAGCTAGCTCCATTTTAAGACAAGTTACTTTATTATTTCTTCCCTCCACACCACTCCTACAAAGAATTAGATACTGACTCATACATCCCAGCTAAAATGTATTCATGGACTTCTTATTCCAACATCTTCTTTTGCCAGTCTAAACAGTTCCTCCCTCTCTTCAAATCTTACCCTTTGAAATATATGCTGCAATCATATCTCCTATCAGCCTGAAGTTTGCCAGGATAAAAACCCTCTTTTGGGTGTATTTTGACTGCAGATTGCAGCACAGTATATGTACATCACAAGGTAGCATTTGATGAGGGTGATCTTCCTGTGGCAGCTGGCAGTGCTCAGCAGTCTCTTTGACTAAATTTCTCTTTGCAGTTTCCATATATTTGTAGAAATATACTTACTACATTGTGTCTGTGCATCAGCATTTTAACAAATGTTGTGATCAGACAAAGAACTAGAAATTATAATGCAAACTTTAGATACATTTATATATATAAATAATGCAAATATACAAATATTTTTGCATTTCTGTGTAAATATAGTCCAATTAACCAATTAAGGGAATTAAAACAGTGTTTTGATTACTATGTGTAAGAATATTCATGTAAAATATTGCAACTACCTTATATACTAAAGCAAGCAGACATAATTTGGAAGATTAGAAAGTCAGTGTTGAGAAAGTTAACAATCTTGGCCTTTGTGACTGCAGTGCTGAGAAGGCTTTTTTCATATTCTCATTTAGAGCCAAGATTCAATGCCTTCTTGCCTGTAGATTTTTCATTCCTCCTACATAAGTGGCTACAGTCATGAATAAGCTCTAAGGGACACATTCTTCCCCTGAGTTCTGCAGAGGTCCTTATGAATCTGAAAACACATTATTAAAGAATGTGCATCTGTTTGTACTGCTGTCAATAGGAAATGTTCCAAATTAAGCCCTTCCCTCTGATATGTGAATGCCTTCACATGTTACCTTTAGCATTAATATAACACATTTGACAAAACAAAATACATCTACCTTTTCAGTGCTTTCATCTTTGAACTCAGATGACCTTATTCCACTCCCAATTAAAGTTTGCATCCAGCAAAACCTTTTAGTCAAATAAACTTATTTTGTTTAAAAAAGCACTCAGAGCTCTCCCTAGAGTCTCAGGTCTTTTATTTGTTTCAGAGGCCAGTAGAAACTCAGAAGTTAATCAGAGTTACCAGTGTAAACCTAGGATAAGAGGCAGCTCCTCTAGTTTCTCAGCAGTCTCTCATATTGATGAATGAATTAAGAAGTACTGATAAAAGGCAGATTTCCTTCAGCATAAAGGATGATGTTGGCTCCCCTCATCTTGAGCTGAGTTATACCTATGGATGATTAAAGAGGATAAAGTATGAGTATTGATGCTATGCAAAGAATAGTCTTCCATCACTTGTTCTCAGTTAAGCTCACCACATTTTAGGTGTCAAAAGAATAACAATGTCTGACTCATACTTGTTATGTGTGAGTATTGAATAGGAGTGTGAAGAAAGGTGGCACATACAAATCCATCATATGAATAACACTTCAGAGTTACTACCAGCTTTCCTCTGATGAGTCAAAGTATTTTTCATGATACATTTTCAATGACCATGTAATTTTTTATGGATGAATAGTAACCAGAGGAGTGGAACAATTCAACTATTTTGTTCATGCCTGCAACCACATTGTTTAGAAAGGAGGTCAAAAGCAAAATCCAGTGGCAGTTGTAGGAAATCATCTAGGAAATATTTTATTTTGAAGAAAGAACTTCAAAGAAGCAAATGTGAAGTGCAATTATGTGCAATATCCAAAACATGCTGTATTCTTCTTCACCATTTAAAATCTAAATCTAAAATCTTTGTTTCATGAAAAAGCTTCTGCAAACATGTTCTCTTCATCAGCTGCAGAGTACACATATTATAAAGTATATTTATATATGAAGTATACATCTGCAAAGACAGATGAGCAAAGACATACACAATGTACCTAGTCAGAGAATCTTTGGCATCTCTATAGTCAATTACAAGCTCCAGTTGTAAACATTATTTACCCCAAGGAATATGCCAGTAATGAATGAATGCTGTTGCGTGGAGATGGAGCAGAGTGTGCTCACATTATGGTTTCCCCAGTGGTATAACTGGGTCTGAATGATTCAGACAACTTCCTTCCCATCACGCTAGGCAAAGCTGAATTTAAAAATGTGTCAGTATATATTTATACTCCTTCTTTTCTAAGGGCAGAAGGGCTGTTTAAGTCTTTCACATCTGGCTGCTCTCTCCCACCCTTTTCCTGTGGGAAGTTCTTCTCTCACATCTTCAGCCACAGAGAAAGGGAAGAATAGCTGTGTGGGGGACTACACAGCAACCCAAAGGTCAGTAGAATCTTCCTGGGAAAGCTGATTAAATGTATTGCTTTACTCTGCAAAGCGGTTTTGTAAAAATTTTCATCAGTTCCTGAGTGACAGAGACATGCTGAATCACAGGAGCTGATTTGGGAAAGCTGGAGGTTCTGGTATGTAGCAGCTCTTGGCTACAGTATAAAACTGTGCAGAACTAAAACTAGTATGTCTGGTGAAAGTCAGAGTAACAGACTTAGTTAAGACCAATGCCACTGATGTAGAATTGCTTTTGGGACTGAAACTAATTAACTGAAACTTACTGACTGAAACATGTGGAGCAGCTCAAGTGTCTCACATTGTGTTAACACTGCACACTTGACAAGTAGTGCAGAAAGGCCTGAGCAAACTTTCAGAGATCCATGTTTGCATGTCAGGAAAAATCTAAAAGCACTGACACAAAGCTCTACATGAATACTTAGAAACAAGACTGAAAGATTTGTTAAAAGTTTACCTGAGTATCTTTACACCGAGGCTCATTCTCAAGTGTGAACCTTTTTTCAGGAGGCCTGGGAACTCATTGAGATAGCATCTGATCTAGTTATCTGATCTTTCTTTATAAATTTCAGACAACATCCTTTTTTACCCACTAAGCTGAAAGTTTGGACTCTTCAGGACAGCTAAGTGATAGCTAAGTGTCTGGGGACATTAAGTCATACAGTCTGTGGGCTCTGTTCAGGATGGGAAAGAGAAGTTTATGGTTCAGAAGCTATTCTGAGCTTGAAGAACTGTTAAAAATAATGGTACCCCACAGCATCACTGTGCAGCAGGCCTGTACTGAGAAAGGAGTTTCAGTCTAAGCCTTTTCATTTCACTTCTGCTGGGAGATGTTATTGGGGTTATTTTGCACTCCCCTTATCAGACATCTCCATTGGCACGTGGAGATGCATTGGCACATGCTTCTTTTGTGCAAAACTCCATTGAGTAATGCATATACTGCATATATGCACATAAAAATGCATATATTTTCTGAACTCAGCAAGTTCAGCTGCAAAACTAGCACCTATTTATTGTTTTAGAAATACTCATAAAACAAAATCACAACCCCACCTAATTTAAGAGATTATATTCTCCACTTCTCTCTTTCAGACAAATTAAGGTGTCGTTGATGTACAGCTCATGTGGAAAAGTTGAAGAGATTAAAAGAAGCCAGCACTCACAGTCCAATAAGGCAGATTTCATTCTTTATTAAATGTGACAAAACTCATGTTGCCAAGTTCAGTTTCAGCTTCATATATCTTACTGAGACAACTCATGATTCACTATGGCTCATCAAACTTTAAGTACTTAGGCAAATTCTGACCCCCCAGAAGAGAATATGTGGAGTTTGTGAACAGCATCTGTGTACTGGAGACTAAAAACTGTGGTTAATATATAAGCAACCTGTTGATAACTGTAAAAAGAAGTGTGTTTTCTTTGCTGATGAGGCTGGGCAAGTTTCTTGGTATGTGTGCCCTCTGTTTTAGAAGTTTCATTGACATGGCCTCAGTTGCTCAACAGCAGAGACTTGTCATAGGCTGCTAGAGGTACTTGTTGGTTACCCCAGTGCTGTTCACCAGAAAACAGATGATGATTGCAGCTCCCCTGCCACTCCCCCTTACACTCCCCTTGGTACACTCCCTTGAAGTCTCAAATGGCAGAGGCCTGCTTTATACAACTGAAGATCAAGTCCTGCCAGAACGTTTTTCCTACTGCTATGGAAAAGCAATAATTCATTTCTGACCCTGCATAGCTAAGATCTCTAAAGAAAATAAACCCCCAAACTGCTGGAAAGAATAAAAATTGTCATCCAGTGTTCATGTAAATATACTTTTAAATCTTCATAACTTTTTAAACTAATTATTTACAGAGATGTGGTTCACCACTTTTCTGCAATTTGTATTTTTTTGTTGTTGTTCAGTCTAATGAAATGCAATTGGTTTTTATTTATTAACACAGATTAAAAATACATCTTAGCTTTTATTTTTTTCCTTTGCAAAGTTTTTCCCCTCAGTGTTTGTATTTGAAAAGTTTAAAGAACAATCTGTCCCACATAATAAAAGCCCTTATTTATCTAGTGGCTAAATCTATTCCAGGCAGCCAAAACGTGAAGCTTCTGTTCTGCAAGTAACTCTGTCATGACCTGATGGGTATTAACCTATTTGCAAGGAAGAACACCTTCATTTTTATGGTATCTGCATTCCTCACAGAATCACTGACTATGAATAACATTGCCATGAACTAGGTGGAGAATATAACCAGCCAGCAGAGCTCACAAGGACATTAAAGGCACCACTAACCTTTCTTCTGATATAATTTTCATGAAAACGTTATTAATGAAATAAATGCATCTACCACCTTAACTAAGTACCCATGAGCTAAATTTTCTTTTATAAGGTGTGATGCATTTGTTAGGAATATTGTGCGGATTACAGGAATTTTAGTTTTTCTCTCTCTTTTTCCTCTTTGCCACCCTGCCTCTCTGCTTTTTTTTTTTTTTAGCCTTTTAGCATAATATATTAATGACCTATAACCCTAGGCTAATAGCCTATATTTTCCTATACACATTATTGACCATCAGTATCACATACTGGATTTAAAGACATCCACACTCCCAAAATTGGGATAGTTGTTTAAAAGTCTTGCAATTCTATGTTATTTATCTTCAAAGCCTCATTTTCAGAGCCTTACTTAGATCAAGATGTATGTTTTCCAGGTTTTTCTTCACAATGCAAGAGGAGATTTTCTACCAAACCTATACTCAAAATGCTTAAGAAAGCATTTTATGATTTATTACAAGATTGTAGAATTACTGGTACTGAAGGCTGTTAACACGGTACAAATCTCAAAATCTCACAAAAATCAATGGAGCAGTTTGAAATTTGGAGAAAAAAGAATCATGGAATGGCTTATGTTGGAAGGGACCTTAGAGATCATTTACTCCAACTTCCCTGCCATGGGCAGGAACACCTCTCACCTTGACAAGGTTGCTCAAAGCCTCATCCAACCTGGCCTTGAATACATCCAGGTAGGGGGCATCCACAGCTTCTCTGGGCAATCTGTTCCAGAGTATCACCATCCTCATACTGGAGAACTTTTTCCTAAGATGCAGTCTCAACCTATTCTTCACTTTAAAACCATTTACCCTTCTCCTATTGCTCGACACTCCTGCAAAAAATCCCTTTCCAGCCTTCCTGTGGGCTCCCTTCAGGTATTGGAAGGCAGCTATAAATTCTCCCTGGAGTCTTCTCTTCTCCAGGCTGAACAATCCCAGTGCCTTCAGCCTATCTTTGTAGCAGAGGTGCTTCAGTCCCTGGATCATCTTTTTGGCCCACCTCTGGACTCATCCCAACAGATCTGTGTCCTTCTCACGGTGAGGATGCAGTATTTGAGGTGGGGTCTCACAAGAGCAGAGTAGAAGAGGAGAATCACCTCTCTTGTTCTGTTGGCCACACTCCTCTTGGTGCACCCTAGGGTATGGTTGGCCGCCTGAGCTGCGTGAGCGCACTACCGGCTCATGTTGGGCTTCTCAACAATCAACACCCAAAAGTCCTCTTCAGGCCTACTTTCAGCCCACTCTGTACCCAGCTTGTCAATGGGGCTGGGACTGGCCCAACCAAAGATGCAGGATCTTGCACTTTGACTTGTTGAACCTCCTGCAGTTTGCACTGGCCCATTTCTCAAGCCTGCTAAGGTCCCTCTGGGTGGCATCCCTTTCCTCACTGCACCACACAGCTTGGTGTCATCGGCAAGCTTGCTGAGGGTGCACTCAGTGCCATTGTCCATGTTGCTGACAGATATTAAACAGCGCTGGACCCAAAACAGACCCCCGAGGAACTCCATTTGTCACTGGTCTCCACCTGGACTTGTAGCCTCTGATAACAGCTCTTTGATTGCAACCTTCTAGCCAGCTCCTTGTTGACTGAGGATCCATTAAGACCATATTTCTCCATTTTAGAGACAAGGATGCAATGTGGGACAGTGTCAAATGCCTTGGACAAGTCCATGTAGATGACATCAGTTGCTCTTCCTGTATCTACCAGAGCTGTAACTGTCATAGAAGGCCACCAAATTCATCAGGCATGATTTGACCTCAGTGAAGCCAGATTAAAGATGGAATTTGATCTACTTTTGAAAGGAGCTATACAATGTCCTGGTCTCCGCAAAGACAACAGAAGTATTTTTTGAGTATTGCCACACAGCAGCCCAGGCAGTCTCTAATAGTGTAGTGATGGCAGCAGGGATCTCATTCACCTGGACTATTTCTTGTCTGTTTACTTGTTGCCTTGGAGATATGGAGCTCGTTGCTGACTCCAAACAGCCCAGAAAGCTTAGGTAAATAAACAAAAAATTCTCAGGCATGTTTGTAGTCAGCACTGGACTTCATGACTCTGTTAGCTGCTGATTTAGCTGGTTTAAAGCTGGGCTGTGAGCATGTTTGGAAGCTGCAGCTGTAAGCTGCAGGTGCACAACTGACTGTAGGTTACATGTATTCCCTGTACAATACAGAAGTACATACCAAACATTTGAATCAAAACTGATGCACTTACAAGTGGCCAGAGATAAACTGAAGGCTGATGATCTGAGTTTGAGCCTCCCAAAATGTTCCAAAAGCAAGCACTTTACCTTGGCTGCACTGCCAGCAGGAAAGGAATTCTCACTGAAGAAAAGGAAAGATGTGGCCATCCAGGAGTACCAAACTTCCCAGAAATGCTTCCTGAGGCTTGTGGCACTGCTGCTTTTTATAAAAGCAGTTTTGGATCTGTCAACATTTCAAAGCCACCACAGTGACTGAGAGAGCAGGGAAAGACATTTCATCTGTTAACAGAGCAACATGGTATAATTAGGGCCGAGATGGTATCTGGCTATTTCTCCTGTTTTAAGTGATGGCATTTCAAAACCTCATTAATACTAGCTGTAAATGTTTAAATTCACATTTTGCAGGCAGGAAGGAAATGTCTTCCCTGCAGAGGAAGACATGCAAATACATACAACAGCTTCAGGTGGAATTTTCACAGAAGAAAAGTCTTTTAGTCTAATAGCTGAAACCTAAATTATTTAGTATTAATTTTTTAACTGTAAGGAACATTGGCTTATTCTGTGGGAAGAACAATATTTAAGGGATAGCAGATGGCACTTAAATTAAAAAAAAATAAAATAAAAATAGAAGGGAATATATTCATTCTATAAGTCTTCCTCAAAAAAGGAGGTAGAGATCTATGGGTTCTGAAAATGACCCAGACCTTCATAGACCATGACAGAACATGGCATTTGTTTCTCTAGGAAATTATGTGGGTTGATTTGAAACACTGTAAGGCTGATATAAGATCTTTATGGAAACATAGTAGCTTCATTTTTTGTGAAACATAAGCTAAGCTATCTTGAACTGAGGGTAGTTGGTAATGACATGTGATCTCTGGTCTTTTTCAAATATTGTGAAGCAAATTTGAGGATCTGTTCGTAGAAATGTACATAAGACTTTACCCCAGAAGTGAACTTTTGCTTGTATGTGATCCACTGATAGCATGAAGTTTGTGAATCATGATTTTAAAAATGTTGGAAAGTTGTGATGTAAGCAGAAGATTTAGGTTTAAAGATGTTACATGAAAACTCAAAGACAATGAAGACATTTTTTCACAAGTCAATTGTATCATTAGTTCTGGTGTTCCTGCAACAACCTCTGTTTTCTTAAAGCCTATAGTAGGGATGTATATGTGTATTTATATATACACATGAGCCCCATGTATGGTGATAAGTTATCACAGAAAAGAGATGAGCAGATCCTCAGCAAACATTTTAAAAGGTATTCCCAATGATTTGATATGTACAGATTACAGTGTTGAAAGGACTTATGTAAGTAGAATATATTCAGGGAGAAAGTGATGATGATTGTAAGATTTATTCTCGTTATTCTTAATCTTAGTTATTCTTAGCATTAGCTATTCTTAGCATAAGACTATTCTTAACCCTAAAATGAGTTTTTTTAAGATATCTGGCTCAGGCGAATGTTTTGAATTACTTAGGCTGAAGGAGAGGGAGACACAAAAACTCTCCAGCCTGTGAGCAGATAGAGCTCCAGGTCCCAGGTGTCTCAAACAAATATGACAAGGCTCCTAGGAAGAGGTAATTTATAAAGCTGATGGCCAACACCAGCATGGAAAGCAGCAGCATCATACGTGTGACAGTCTGGTGCTGCATCCTAGCCTGTGGCTCTTTTTGCTGATCCCTGACAGTCTCGCTTATGATGTATCCCAACATCAGCTTCTGAAGCGCTCTCTCCTAGTACAGCAGCAGCAGCAGCTCTTTCCCCTTCATTCCCACTGTTCCCTGGAGCTTTGCCATGAAATCCCACATGGAGCTGCACGTGATGAGCCACCCCACCACACGCTCCTGAGAGCTGCCTGGAAAATACATCCAGCAGGCGGTTCCTCCTGCCTCCTAACCCAAGGCCGGGGAAGGCATCCACCCACACGCTCACCCCTCTAAAACTGCGTGGAAAATTATTTCTGAGAGCGGATCACGAACCCCCCTCCCGCAGGTGCTGTTCACACGCAGATTTTCAAAGCACTCGGGGGCAAACCTAGGTTAGAAAACCCCGTGATTTGACAATCGCAGAACCCAAGGATGGTTTGGGTTGGAAGGGACCTTAAAAATCACCTACTTCCAATCCCCCTGCATGAGAAATGGGATAGAGTCGCGGGTGGGACTTCCACGGTAGCTCCTCGGCCGTCAGGAGGTGCAGGGGATTCCGGAACCGCGGGGGGAGTCTGTGACGCCCCTGAGGTGGGCACGGCCGCAGCTTCCCTTCCCCGAGCACACGGCGGGAAACACGGAGGGAACCCTGAAGCAGACCCTCGCCTCCCCCCCGTGCGGCTCAGCTGTCGGGGGGTGGCCTGGCTCCTGAGGGGAGGAGAGGAGGGCGGGAAGGGGCTCGGCGGGGCGGGGTGAAGTTATCCGGCCCCGCACGTGTGGGCAGGCCGGGCATGGGGGTTGCTGGGGGCAGTAGTGCCTCGGCTTTCGCCTCCGGGAGTGACCCGCAGCTGTCTCCGCACCTCTGTGCAGCCCGGCCCGCCCCGGGGAGCCGTGTCCCAACCCCGTAAGTGAGGCCCTTCTCCCGCCTTTCCCTTCTTCGGGGCCGGGTGGGCGAGGGGCTGAGGGAAGAGCCGCTAGCGGGGCCTCCCGCCTGGCTCGGACGTGGGGACGAGGGATCCCACGTCCTCTCTCCCCAGGTGGAAGGACCCCGTGTGCTGGAGGGGCTCTGACTCCCGGCCCGAGGGGAGCTCGGAGGAGATACAGGCGACTTGAGCGGGGAGGGAGGAGGAGGAGGACGAGGGCTATTGTGCTGCTTTTTTAAGTCCGCCGTAGGGGAATTGGCGCTGCCTCTTCCCCGCTGCCTCTCCCTGCTCGCCGTCCCCGGCAGCGCCGGGTGAAAATGCACATTTCTTCTACCTTTCAGCTTGCATGCACTGCAGAGTAACTGAAAAAAACTGTGGCATGTTCATTGCAAAATGAAATGTATTGAAACGTGCTGTGAAGATTCAGTTCCTTCTTTTGTGCCTTTGCAGTTTTTCTTAATTCTGCAATGGACTTACGTTTAAGACAGATGAACGAAAGAGGAAGCCTGAAAGTGATCAAAAAAGAGTTTAAGCTAAATCTCATTCCCTAAGTTGTCATAGAGAGTGTAAGATCTCTCTGTAAAGTTTTCTCAGCTTTACGATATAGCTTTTGATCATCTTTGCTTGCATTGGCCCTCTCGGTAATTTCACTTCTGTATATCATGATACAGGTATCACACAAAGAAAAAACCAACAGAACATGTCATGTCTTCCTGGTTTGCTTGCTCTCCTGTTTTTAATTAGAATTCTCCCCAGCTTTTAGGATCATGTACTTCAGGGTGGAATCCTTTAGAGGACCTTTTTTTACACAGGCAATATTAGTTAGGTTGTTAAAATATAGCATGCATTGTATGCTATCAGTCCTGCCTTTCGTGTATGGATCTTTGTTGGTCCTGGAACAAGCAATAATGGCATATAGCCAAAGATGCAGAAAAGAGTTACCAATGCCATTTGTATGCATATTTGTGATTTTAAAGGAGAACTTAATGTATTCACCTTAGCTTTTTTAGGTAGTAAGACATTACTTTAAATTCTCCTGAAACTATTAAAAAGTATATAAAAATACTTGGGATCATGTTTCTGAATCTGAAAGTTTTCATGCATCTGTGAGTGCGTGGTTTCATGATGTCTTTTCTGTTTTTCATATTGCCTTTCAGTGTCACCATACAATTCTGATCTTTCATCTTGTTTGCGTTGCCTGTTTGGGGTAAGAATTATCCTCATTCCACTGGTTTAGTATGTAAAGACTTTAATATTGATAACTCAAGTGACAGGGCTTTTTTGAACGAAACAATTGAGTTTGCAGGAAATGATGAACGTGTTGTCCTCTCTGCTGGGAAAAGCATTTGTGTAAGTGATCTGCCCCTACAACAAATGTTGTGTCTTCACAGGTCCCTGCATAGGATTGCATTTGTTGTGGAATGAGAGATTTCTGAATGTATGTAGGATACTGATGGGGAAATATATTGCACATACTTGACCATAGAGTTAGCAGTTAGCTCAGGACATCTTGTTCTATACAGCTGGAGAAGAAATTCACCCTTACCTTGAATAAATGTTCTGCTTGCAAGATAATTCCTGCAGATCTCTTAATGTCAAGATATGAGCTGCAGCAGCTTTACACATTAATATCTGTTAGTTTCATCAGTCTCACTTGACGAATAACCCCTGCAGAAATGAGGGTGGGCAAGGTTGTGACAGCTTAAAAAGTTGATTGCTGGTGTTGGATCTATGTTTATTGAGTGTAACTAGAGGAGAGGTGCTATTAAAATAGCATACATAGACAATTGTCATATTTGTGCTTTATTTACTGTGGCCGTTAAGATTCTGTCTGAGACTGTATAAACTCCCATAAAAGAGTGGTGGTTGTGTATGTGCACACACCCCCCCAACATGCATTAGGAAGAAATAAGTATTGAACTAGAGTAGGATATTAGTGTGGTTAAACATAATGACAGAGACCCTCTCAAAGCAAGTATACTTCCATGCACATATTTTAAAGTTAATAGAATCCTGAAGGAAGACCTACCCTCCCAAAATGTAGCCCGGACAGCAGTCTGGAGTTTGATGGCACACTGACAAGATGGCAAAAGCAATTGTGCTTATTTGATTTTGTTTGTTCAGTAGCATGTACATTGTGGTTATGGAAGAAATAATAATTGAAATGGAATTTGGAAGTGATTATTTATTGTCCTCAGTTTCCTTAGATTGAAAAACATATCCATATTAGTTAAGGAAAATGTAACATTTGGATATCATGAAATTATCTGATTACTCCCATGAGGACCTGAATTTATTCCTCTGCACTGTTTTGAGTGATTTGGTGCACTATGAATTTTATTCTGCTCTTGAATGTTTTTGGACTATCATGCAGTTGAGAGAATGTGATGTGACTGGCCATGAAATACTTCCAGCACTGTGAATTAGATTAAAAAGCTTGTGGACATGTAGAATTACCAGGAGTGTGTGATTCTTTTCAAAGTAACTACTTCAGTGTGCCTCTTAGAAGCAATAGTTTAGATGAACAGGCAGTATTTTTGATCCTTGTAATGACAGTCTTACTTGGTTTAGTGTTTGAAGTTTAAAGTAAGCATTTGAGTGCAGTCACTAGCAGAACTTAATTACTTTGTTCCACTGTAAGGATTCAAAGAGAGGGAGAATTTTTAAGGGCAGTACTGCAGAAGTGTGTGAAACATCAATTTGGTTGTGTGGAAATGGAAGTTCAGCAAAAATTCTTACCCATTTTGCAGTAATAGATCCATGGTAATTTATATGTTTTGGTGTTGGCTTTCCACAACAATATGTTAAAAAAAACTTTGTATGAGTTACATGTGTGAATTGCTTGCTAAACTGTGCCTACCCCCTTTCTTTACACAGACTCAGGAAGGGGCCTTGTGATAAAGAGGAACCCTTCTGCAGAGGTAATGATGTTTCCTTCTGTGTGAAGAGGGAAGTCTTCAACTGGGGGCATCCCTCAGGTCTCCTATTTGTAGAAAGTACCTCTTACATCTGTGAATACTTTGTTCAAAAAAATATTATTCAGTAAGGCATGAGTATGCACTAAGTAAATTGCTATGTTAACAAACCAATAAGAGAATGGCACTTACCTAGAACTAGATGAATTAAAAATCCAGTATAAAATTAATTTATATGAATTATCAAGAAGTACACAGGGCTTGATTAGAAATACTGTGAAATTTGCTATTATAGTATTCACTACCAGATGGAAAAGTCTAGAGACATTAAAAATATTACTACTTAAAATATCATCTATGAGGAGACTTCACTGTTGTATCTAATAACCCTGCTTTGGATTTTCACTGTTTTAAGGTGATGTGTTAGCTTAAGTCTGTGCCCCATTCTGAATTCGTCCACATATGCATAAAGATTAAAATATCCTTTCAGGTTACTTCATGAAGTACTTTGACTCCTAAGGAAGCCAAATGGGTGACTTGCTCTTCCTTGTATTCTCACAGTGCTGTCTTTCCCATTTCCCAGCTTATTTTTGAGTGCAGTAGAGGCTGCTACACTTCATGTTTACATCATTTTGTGTGGCATAACTTGATGTCCTGCAGAGATTTGTGCTGATGTAGATAAACAATGCCTACAGCCTCATACCCTGATCATTCTGGAGTTAAAAACACCTTCAGACTTGAGGATCTGAAGTATTTTTCCCAAGGTCCATACTGCCTTCTCCCAGTATTTGTATTTTCTGCCTTCTTGTCCAGAGCCAAATGGATTCTTGTCATTTTCCATTTATGTAGAAGATCTAAATACCTGGAAAAAAAAAAATCAATATTTATATTGTACCAGTACCCAAATGCATGGAACCAAATCTAGCAAATCTAGTCAGACTTTTCTTGTGGTCTAAAAAACCATGTGGGATCTCAGCACATTAATCTTATTTATTTACCACTTACATGGCAAAAAAAAATATTCTGAGTTTCTCTGTGGTAGTTTGTTTTCTGTAGCAGCAGTGTCTGAAGGTGAGATTTGGAAGCAATGGAGATTGACGTGGTGGTTGTTCCTGAGAGCTGGAACTGGAGCAAGTGAATATCAATACCTTGTTTAAGGCATGTGATAGTACTTGGATCACCTGAGAACTTCAGGTTTTCAGTCATATTTTGCATGTGCTGCATAAAACTTGAATTATGAGCTGTATCAGATCTGCATTGTTCTCTGGCTTGCATCAAAACTAAACATGAGATGTAAGTAAAACATTCAGTGCTGTCTTGCTTACATATTCTCAGAACATTAAGAACACCATATATTGTGGTGTTTGGCTTTACTCTTGCTGACTTGCTAGAAGAAATTTCCTTGATAATTAACCAAGTAAGGTAGAACAGTCCCACAGTGGACACTAAATTTTTTAAAATGCATACTTCTGCAGGAATGAACTATTCATAAATATTTTTTCCATATGGGAAGTGTTGTGACTCCACCATCAATGTGTTCTCTGCTTCTTTCTTTGGCAAGTATATTTTATTATCTTTTTCAACTAAAAGCAGTACAGTGTTAGAGTGAGATACTGATTGTCTGTTAAACACCAACAATAACAATAATGATAGTTTTATTTTTCTGAAGTGTGTGACAGTCACATCAGAGCTTGAGTTCATGGATGTTTTAGGCCAAGAGCACCATGAAGACTAATTTGTGATCTTCCACTGCCCTCCCTAAACACACACGTACCCCACAGAAACATGCATTTGGATTTTAGAACTTAGTTTTATTGTAGCGCTGCCAATTGCAGTATGATTTTCATATGCAACTTGCCTATAAGGCTTGCTCTTATTAGTTTCTACACCTCTGTTTAGTTTCCCCTTCTCTATTCTGAGTGTCCAACCTCTGAAATGATATAATCTCTCAGAGGGAATTACATCAACCAGCTATTACTGATACTCCTTTAGATTTATAAACCAGTGAGAAGTTTTCAGGAGTTAAAAAATAGATGTTCATATGTGATTTGGAGAAACCTCATTTTTCCAATGAAAACATAACTTTCATCCTGGTGCTAGAGTCTACAACAAAACCATCATCTGGTAACAAGTTATCATTTGCTCTGAGCTGTTCTGGCAGCATTACTATCTTAAAAGAGCAAGGTATTCACCTTCTGATTTTTGCATGGGAGAGAGAGAAGAAACAGAGGGGGAAAAATAGCCCTCTAACATACTTTCCCTAAGTGAAGGAAATCTGTTCTAATTGTTTCAACATTTATTCCTTAATGGGACAGTGCTTCTGGGTATCCAGTCCAGAATTGTTTGCACTCTCCCATGCAGTGTCCAGCTATTAGAAATACTTTATTAGACCATCTCAATTTATTACATGCATGTGCCTTATTCTGAGGCAACTAGTTTCAACATCAGACTTAATACTCCCCTTTTGTATTTCTGTTTTTCCTAGATAACAACTTTTATAAACTGTCCTGTGATTTTGTAGTACTCATAAGGCCTTCTATGGTGTTTAATTGCCTATATAGTTCACTTCATTAGTTGTCCAAGCAAATAATCTTGGATATGTATAAGTAAGAGGGTTGGGGATTTTTGTTTCTTTTGTGGTTTTTTGGTTTTTTTCTATTTGACTGTTTTTCTGTCCTGTGTGGTAACAGATGGGTTGCACTTAGTTCAATGAACCAGATGCAAAAAGAGCAGAATTTGCAGTAAAATACTGTTGATGTTGCATTTTTATCCACACACAATAAATCAAGTCAGCTTTCGGATTATGTGAATGTTTGCACCATTTCATTGTAACTAATCAAAATGTATCCACTACACTCTGTGCAGCAAGCAGCTTTCCTCGGCTGGATGGGCTCATAGGGGTGGTTCGTGCCTTTCTTTCTGAAGCTGTGTCAGCATAAGCAGCTCTTGAGCTGTGCTTCAGGATGCTGTCTCCTCTTCCTGCTTCAGTAACCATGTGCACAGCTGTTTGTGGTACTGTGCAATGAACTGGATTGGGAAACTAGCTCTTTTTTTCCTTAGGATAACTTCTGATTAAGGATCAGTTCCTTGTTCCAGTCTATCACATGGCCACACACATGGCTGTTAACAGATGGCAGAAAGGCAGAAGAAATACAGAATGATGTGAATGGTGCTCATACTGTTCCCCGGAGGGACAGCATGGGGTTGGAAGTGGTGTCTGGAAAGAAGCGTGGAAATGTAAGCAAAGAAGCTCACTTTTTGTACTTTGTCTTCTGCTATATTCAGGGAAACAGGACTAGAAGCACAGAGCATGGCATCTGAGATACATGACACTGAATTACTCCACCTCACTGGATGAGACTGTAAACCCTTTAAAACAAATCATCAGCTTCAAAAGGAAAATCAGTAGTTGGTTGAGCATCTGCTTTCTAGGGATACAAGCTTGTGGCTGCTGTGCATAGAATCTTCTTTGATGGTAAACAAATCCCTTGAAAAATTCACCTGAAGATTGGAGGAAGACCTGAAACAGTGGTATATAGCAGTTCACAGATTTATTCACAGCCCTGCTTGTGTGAAGTATCAGTTTCACGAATAACTAGCATGGCTGCTGGCCTGAAAGTGGTGAATGTTTACATTTCTCTTAGGAAACTTAGCAAGCAGGATTTCAGGAACAACAAAAAAACTTCTACAAAATTCAGCATGGGAAATAAATCTGTGACTTAGATAGCCTTTAGGAATGGTCTGCCTGGATGAAGAACAGGGTCATCCAGGGAGTTTGCATAGGCCTGAATATTTTACCACAGATTTCCACTCTGGAGGTCCAGGAGGGGAAAGGTTGGATTGCCCCATCAGAAATACTGCAGTCCTTGACATTAGCATTGTTTTGTGACTGATACAGTTCTGCTGAGATATATTTGGCTTAGTTCAATATTGCTGGTAAATTGTGTAAATTACTGTCCAGAACTGAAAGATAGCTTATTTAGCACTGAGGTGAAAGCCATTAGATAAAAGCCCCATGGTTTTCTTGCCCAAAGAGACAAGGCTTTATATTAGATCAGCCTTTAGGAAACAGAGAAAGAAACAAGAAGAGTGAAGCTCTAATGTTAAAATGCCATCCACCACCCAAGGTTGCAAAATGTGAAGTAGTATATACCATGAGCTCAAACTGAGCTTTCAGAATATGATGCCACGTGATGCCATGGTGAGGAGCAGCTGACTATCCTAAACAGTGAAGAATGAACATCACAGAAATGATGTTTCCTTCCTGGGGGGTTTGTTTTGCTGGCCTTTGGTATTGATTTGACCATTTAGAGAGTTTCTTTTCAGTTTTTGTGTGTATCATTGAAGACCTGTATCAAAAAAGTATGCCTGAACCTTCAGTAATTTCTGTGATCTCTCTGACTAGTTAAGATAACATGGCAGCACTGCATTGTGTTATAGACTGTGGCAGTATAATGCTGGAGAATTTTACAAATGAAAGATCACCTGGCTGATACAGAGCAAGGATTTCTGTAGTGAATCTTAGCCTAGCAAGATGCTGGGTTGCATTAACAAGGACATCACCATTAAATATGAAGGAGTCATCATCCCACTATACTCTGCACTTTTCACCTGGAATACTGTGTTCAGTTCTGGTCCCCTCTATACAAAAAAGATGTGGACAGGCTGGAGAGGGTCCAGAGACTTGGCCTCAAGGATGATGAGAGGACTGGACAGCCTGCTGTACAAGTAAAGGCTGAGAGAACTGGGCTTGTTCAGCCTGGAGAAAAGAAGGCTGAGGGGATACCTTATTACCACGTTCCAGTACTTCATGGGTGGGTACCAAAAAGATGGAGACTCCCTTTTTGCAAGGATTCAAATGGAAAAGAGAAAGGGTAATAAGTACAAGTTACTTTTGGGGAGATCTCGATTAGACATCAAAAGGAAGTTTCTCACTATGAGAACAGATGGGCATTGGAATCATCTCCCTAGGGAAGTCACAGATGCCCCAATACTGGACAGTTCAAGACGCAGCTTGACAAGGTGCTGAGCCATCTCATTTAAGCTGTGTTCCTACCTGAAAAGGTTGGACCAGATTGAGGTCCCTTCGAACCTGGTGTTCTATGATTCTAAATGCATCCAATCTGAACAAAAATGCCAGTGTAAATGTACCAAGGGTGTCTCACCTCTGCCTATAAATCCCGCAGTCAGATCCTAGACCTTACTGAGCTGTGGATTTGTTTCACTTGTATGACTCTGTCATTCTTTCAGGTTGCATTTCAAAAATCAAAAGTCATTCTGGAGACAGTTCTGCAGCAAGTTCTGAATGAAGCACATCCTGCTGTTCAAGTTCTGGGACTGATGCATTCACTTCGTGTTGATGTTTACAGCTAGAAAGAGAAATAGGATTCTAGCACCATTTCATTAACTATCTCTACCTTGGCAGTAGTCTATGAAAACTGAGCTAAGTATGGCATCTTGACATCTCAGTCACATAAAACCTCTTTTTGCTGGACTGTTCTTGGTGTGCACATGTGCTCTGATGAAATTCAGTGCTCAGAGAAATTTCTAATCCCTGAAAGACTGGATGGATCTTCAGCTGGTGGAGTTTTGCCAGAAAGAGGGAAATATAAAGACAATCTTTGAAAAGGTTGTATTTGATGTGTAGTGGGAAATATTGGGTCCACGTAACCTAAGAGGCACCAAAGAAAGAAATCTAGATGTAGGAATTTAGGCAGGAAATAATCCTACTGGATTCTATTTGGGCAAACAGTTGATTGTTGAAAAAGTAGTACTGCAGGAAGCATTCAGACTATCTGGAACTGTGAAGTGAAAAAACACAATTTCTGGTCTGAACTGTGTTTAGAAGATATATTTTACTACTTCTATTCTTGTTTGAAGGTATTAGCAGCAATGGCTACAGCTGGAGCCTCTTACTGTTTTGACAGTCAGGAAAATTGATTGCACAGCAGTAGGAAGATAGATGAAACCACAACCCCACGTACTTGTATTTGGTTGCTTTACCTTTACTTTTCTCACAGTATTGAATATTTTTAGATTCAGCTCTTGAACAGGCCTGGATTCTGAGCTGTGTGTTATCTTAGCACAGCTGAAAAGTTTTTTGTTTCACTAACTAGGACTCAAAGCATACTTATGGAAATTATTTTGCCACGTGGCTACAATCTGTAGTAAATTCAAGTGCTGATACAACCAAGCCCTTAATTTTGAAGGGATTCCAGTCTTTGATTATACAGAACTGTTCGAATTTCTGGATCAAGGATAAAGAATTAAGGTTTTTTGTTCATTTTTGGGGGGTTTGCTTATTTGTTTGTCTGTCTTAAAAAAAAATTCTGACTCTTCCTTCCCCTCCTGTTCTGGAACTAAACCAGCTTGGCAGGAGTGTTTGAACATGATTCCTGTTAAACCAGTTTTGGAATGTGGTTTGACAGGCCAGAATGGAGTAGGGCCAAAGCACTTTAAAATTAAGTTGGAAAACCTAATTCTAAGCTAAAACTGTAACTGTAGTGAGAGTGATATAAAACTAAAACACAGTGCTTGTCTTTTCCCTTGCCTCCTTTTTCTTTCTCCAGCTTGTCAGACCGTGCTAGGCTGCTACAAGATGTGCTCAAGCTTCTCATGAGTCTTGCAGCTTTTCTGCCCAAGTCTCTGTCAAGTGTTATAGCAAATGACATAGTTAAACAGTTACTTGAGAAGTAGCTTACTTTTTAATCATATTGTTATTAGGTATATTTTCACCTATCTTAAAAATTCCATGGAGCCTAACTGAAGATAACCGATCTTTTTCTTCGCTGTGTCATTTCTTGCAAAATAGTTGCAGCAAAAGCTGTTTCCATCTCCCATGATACTTTCCAGTGTTATACAAACACAGCAACTTTCAACTGCTTTAGTTTATCTGCTGTTGGCTTTAGAAGTACAATTTGCAATATGAAAGGATGACTGCAGGATATTATTTTTAAAGTTTGTATAAAAGTGATTGTGCATCTTTTTTTCCCACAGTGAAAATGTCTAGACTTTTCTGAACCTTTGTAAAGCTGTTATCCAGACAAATTAGTTCCATGAATTTGAACCACATCAACCTCAAGAATTATCCAAATAAATGGGGTCACCAAGTCATTTTACTCTTAGCTATAATACAAAACACTGCCCACAATCTGAAAAGCTGACAGATATGAAAATTGCTCATCAGCTAGAGCCTAAATTTATTTATTTATTTTACTTATTTATTTTAAACAGGAAAATTTTCAGTTCATTTGAGTGAAAAAAATATTCCCTAGTAGAATGGGCATTCTGATGCATTGTAATTTGGGCTATTGATAACTTGTATTAAGCATAGATATAATGAGGAATAGTTTGTGGCTAACATCTAATGCCCAGCCTAAGAGACCATGCAACACCCAGTTATGTTTTTAGGCAGATGTTCGGCTCATTTGGAAGAGGGGTGCATTTCATACTCCAAACTATCAGTATCTTTGAGGATCTTTTGTACTGTTTCAGTGTTCAAATAAATGCCAAAAATTAACTCCTCGATAACCATCTGATTTTGTGCTTTCCAAATAGCCTATTATCTAGCTTGTGCCTGTGCTTGTGTTATTTATCTCATACTTGGTTTGATAAACTTTGAACAAAGAAATCCTCTGAACACCACACATTTTCACTCTCTCCTCTTTTACATAAGTTTCTCCAAATGTTCTTTGGTTTAGTTCCAGGCAGTTAAGACTGTGAATGTTATTTTGTTTGGTCTTTTGTCCCTTGTGGAAGAAAGGGGAGAAGAAAGAAAAAAGAATAAATTGGGTTAAGCTGAGTTTGGAAAGAGCCAGACTTGTGTTTTTAACAATTTACTCAGTTGAATGGTACTTTCACACTCTGTTTACACATTTTCTTTGAAGAGAACCTCTTAGCAGAACATGACTTTAACAACATCAAATAGCTTTCTAAGAGGTTTCTTTTTTCCTACATCTGCATTATAGAGCTTTAGGAACAGGCAGAATTGAAAGGCAATATGCAATTACTTTAACTCTGAGAGGAGTCATGGCATTGTCATCACAGCACTGATCCCAGTGTCTAGTATTTTAGAGTGATACGCAAAAAATTGTAGGGTGGCTGTTTTTGCTTTCTCAGAGGCAATTTCTGCCTGCTTTGAGGATTTATGTCTGGGTCATGACAAAATTTCTAATGTCACACAGACACAGCTCTCACAGCAGAGAGCAAAGTTATACTTAAATAAATAATGTCTTTATTCTGAAGGAGTAGCTGTCTTTGATCTCTTTGAACTCTGGGCTTAGTAGCTCCACTGCATTTTTCTCCTTGTGTTTTGGCTTAATAACTATCACCAGCTTCATATAGAACATTGCAGTCAAATGCTGAGCCCTCTGAAGTCCTTTAAGACTAATATGGAGTTATCACAAAATCATCAGGGCAGTCAATAATGATTCATTCCCTAGTATCTCTTGGTACCTGTCAAAAATCACGTTGCAAAATTACAGTGACGTTTTGTCTGGGTCTCATGTTATTAGCAATGCATCCAGTTCATTTTTCTTGATACGAGATGGACTTTGACACCAACTGAGAATGTATCTGAAAGTTACTATTGGCATGTGATATTGTTTGCACACTACTAAAAACCAAGCTGAATATTTAGATAGGTCTGCATGACCTATATTTTCACGCGAGGCTGTAGTTAAAGGGAACAACATTTGGATTAAAAGTTGTCCAGGCCACTCTAGTGGGTCCATAAAAGATTTTAACATGAAATAGTCCTTTGCACACAGTACTTTACAAAGGCAGAAGAGAATGAAAATCTGAACTTAGTATGGATGTGAAATGTGAAAACAGAAACCCAAGACTAAAAGGGAAAAAAAAAGTAACTGAAAGTTGTGGGAATTTGGTTGTGCTTTAGCCACTTCAGCTGCTAGACACTGGAATTCTGCACAAGAAATGCTCGTTCATTGCTGGCTGCATTTCTAGGGACAGAAATAAAGGAGCAGTAGTTTGACAACTGTATGCCAAAGTGGCATTTTCTGAAGTTCAGTAAAGCAGTGCATGGGTGAAAAAGGATCTAGCCAACGTATGCTTGCTGACAATCCTTTGATTGTCTATCATTCCAATTTGCTAAGAATTTTTTTTTCATTAGGCATGCAGAATTCTACACTGTTTATCTCTCTCTGAATTGTACAGAGCAAAATTAATTACGTGAGTATCTATTGCTAGTGTAGAACAATTAAAGCTTCATGCTTCCAGAACATTTCTATGTGAAATGTGTAATTACTCTTTGTGTCAAAAAATTTCTTGCATTGTGCAAATGTACAACATTTACAAATGGTACTAACATATTGATCAGATTCAATAAAAATTAGTAAGCTGGTGAAATATTCCACCTAGTATTCCATCCAGTGGCATTTCAGAAATAAAAGTAATTTCTGTGGCATTTTGTCACTCAATAGTTTATGCAGAAGGTATTGTGGGTATTCTAATTATTCTCTTAAACAAGAAGGTATCAGATATCAGGATCTTTTCTCATCAGAAAGCTAGAAAGTACAGTTTTATTCCAAAATTGAGATCCATCCATAATAAAAATGAACATAGGCCACCCAGAAATAAGCCATCCTTTTGCAAAACAGGCACAGAGAAAGGATCCAAGAAATACTGTAGGTTGCATTCATGCACATGTGCATAGACACACAATATCTGGAAGGATATCTCTATTGAGAACCCGTCTAGTTATTTGCAGTGTCTGGATTTTTGGGGGTCTGGCTTGTGCATTTGGGGTGGGTTTTTTAAGCAAATAGAATTGGCTGTATTAGGACCTGGTGTTTTGTGGGGTTTTCCCTGCAACTTATTCACAGTGTGGCTGGAGAGGATGTCTGATGGAATTCACTGTTACTTTCATTACCTCTTGATGTTTTTGGTCAGAAGTTGATCGTGCCATTCAGGATCATTGGATGTGGCAAGAGAAGAAAGTGACGGAGGGGAGGAGGTGGTATAAAATGTTTATTGAGATGTTTTGTGTCAACTGAAGCTAAATAAGTAATTACAAGTTTATGAGGCTTTTTGTTGCCACAACAGAGTGAAATCAGAAAACTGGATTTCATTTGATCTTCATGTGGGGGAAGGGGTGGGCTGTCCCAACCACTTTCCTCTTGCTATGTGATCCAAATTATTCTGAAAACACGTTTGCAAGTAATGTATTATAACTAGCACATCTGTTTGTACTGTAGGTATTTTACTGCAAGCAATGTTTATGTGGTGTGTTCTTCTGGGCTTCTTGGTAGCCAGTGAAATAGCTTTACAGGTACAATAAATGCAATTTAATGCTCAAATTACTTTGATTTTTATAAGCAGAACGGCCTCCTGGAAAAACTGTGGAACTGCTAAGATGTGAGCTTTTCCAATACCCTCCATACAATTTATATTGAAGATAAAGTTGCAAGTAAAGAGCCATCATACTCTGGCTGGGATTAAAGATACCCACATGCACACACACAAGTTGGACACTGTCTGGGATGTTTCTGTTATTCCATGTGTCATTTACTATTTTCAGAATATTCATCACTTTACGAACCTATGCTTGTGCTGTCTTACATGATGTTTTATGCTCTGCTGAAATGACTCTACTGCTATTGCTAAACTTGTTCTGGATTTATACCAAGAGAAGATCTTGTTTCTTCTGGCAGACGTTCCAATGGTTCAAGCTTTATACATTAAGATCTGCATAGATCTGGAAAGCAGCAGCTTTCATCAGGGTTATGCAACTGTTAAGCAAAGCTGAGATTTGATAAAGATACAAAAGAATACTTCTTTCTTAAAGGAAGTTCAAAAAGGGTTTTCTGTGTATCTCCAGAATATGGTGAACAGAGCCTTGCTGTCTGCAGTGCTCTGTTATGTGACAAAATGGAGCACTTCAGGGCACAAGTATAAGCTCTCTGGAAAGCCACAGCACAGGGTTAGGCTGACACAGGGCCACTTCCCCTAACTGTTGCTCAGTCACTCCATGATAAAGATCCCCATGTGTGACTAGCAAGGTCAGTGCTGGGTTTTCTTTTGAAGTCTTGGTGGTGTTTCACCTGTGAGATGTTATGCAGAGTCAACGTCTTTATTGACTTGCTTAAAAAAATACCAAGAAACTTAAAAACCTCAGAAAATTACCCAGTTGGAGGTTATAATGTTCTTCAACCCTGTTCCTGGTGCATTAAATGTAGTGGTGCTATTTAAAGCCAAGAATGAAAAGGGAACTCTCTGGCATTAGTTGCTGGGGTTATAAATAATGCTGGATGTTAGGATTTACATGATCTTGACATGGACAGCATATATTCAGAATGTCTGGATGCAGTGTCTACATTTAATGTCAAAGGGTAGTACTCTGTCACAGGGTTGCTATAGTGACTTTGCAGTGACATTATTGTGGGGGTTTCATATTAGAAAGAAATGGTGTTGGATTCGGCAGGGTGCAGAAAGTACCCAAAGAGTGAGGGATGGTTTTAGAACCACTAACTTCAGGACATAGAATGCTGTTTAGAGCTTCTGGGATTGAGAGTTGCAGATGGAGTTTATTTATATCGTGTGAACTAGCTATTCCTGTTGATGTTGGTTTATATTGTTCAGATTTATAAGCATAAAATAAATCACAGCAGTGCACTTCTCACACTGGTTCTGGCTGGTGTGAGTGATGTCTGCCAGTGGTGTTGGGCATGTCACAGTGACATTTTCACACAGAATGGAAGCAAAATACTTCTTTGATTTGATATTTAAAGTCCAGTGAAGATCCATGGATTGATCTCACTTTAAAAACTTGGCTGCTTTTTCAGAGCAGTGTTTGATTACAAAGAAAATTTGTCAAAACCTTTATGTAAGAATCTTGTAAATTAGTTATTACTGCCTTACCTTAAGATAAATTAAATATGGAATATAAAAATATATTAATTTAATGCTTGAATTTCTGTAAGCGAGAGAAAGGAAATCTTGCTTTTAAAACCTATTATGATTGGCAGATAATTAATAGATGCTTCATTTTAGATGTTCCGTTCTGAGGAAGTTGTGACACTTTGGTTAAGTGGCCTGGTTCTTTTTTATAGTATCTCTTTAAGGTGGCATCCTTTCCCTGTGCCATAAAAAGTCTCATAGAAACAAGCAAGATGTTTTGTAGGAATTCCTTCCCTTCTCTTGCTCTGGTCTTGTTCTCTGGTCTTCTTTCCTTGGTCCTCATAGAAAACAGGTGAAAAGTGTGCTTTTTAGTCTAAAATTTAGTAATTTTAAATAATATTCAATACAATTATACATAAAGTTAAATGCTTTTTTTGTTTGTTTGTTTTTGTTTTTTTTTTTACAAAAAGACCCTCTGGAGCCTAGTAGTGTGTGGTGCACTGGTCAAGTAGACCAAGAGGCCCTGTAACCTAGGGACAGGACTGGGCAACCTCAGTGTAGCAGGATTCCCTGATGCTAATACCACTTCTGCCATCAAACCAGCAAGCTAAGGCTGGGAAGGGAGGAGAAAATTGAGGTGAATCATTAGTCCTTTACTTGATTTCTATTCTGACACCACAAAAATTAGGCTACTTTTTGGGCTATTGGGGTGTTCCCTTTGTGGTTCCCCTGTGGAAGCTTACAGGAGCACACAGCCAAAGCCATTCTAAAAGTAGGTAGACTATAGATATTTTAGAAGCCACCTCAGGTGCTTAGTTAGGCATGTGCAAGGGCTCTTATGATTTCTATTTCAAAATCAGTGGCTAGGTTCCTTTTGGAGCAGCTTTTTGTGCAAAGCATCAGTTTTCAACAGGGAAAGGGTTGGGATTTATTTGATCCTAAAGTCGTTACTCCCATCTTCCTATTAGCCCAGAAAAAAAAATTTGCCAGGTTTGTATTTATAAGTAGCTCTCTAGTAGTTTGTCAGGGGTTTAATTTTTTTATTTTGTCTGGTTTTGAAGAGGACAGAATAGATGGAATTGATCTGGTGTAATCTTGTAAGAGGCTTTTGCTTATGTCTTACACAAGAGGCTGTCATGGAAACTTAGTAACCATGGGGTGAGAGGTAAAGCCCTGTTACTGATTAAAAACAGCTTTAAAAAAAAAAAAAAAAAAAAGTAGATAAAAACAGAAACCTTCATATCATTTTTGCAGGCATTTTCCAGCATGGAAAATGATTGTTAATGACATACCTCAGGAATGAAGTAGAAACGGCGTTAATAGAATTTTTCCAGATGAAATTGTTTTTTGTATGAAACTGAATGTTCATTAAGGATGATAACTCCTTAAAGGAAAAAAATAACAGTTTTGGCCTTTCCAACTCAAAAATCTTAAAATAAAACCAAAACAAACCCACAAAGACCCCTCACAAATATTCCCTTAACAATAAAAAATCCAAGTAAACTAAAAACTAGAGAATATCTGACTTGGGGTGGGAAAGAATAAATTAAAGTATGATAGTCCTATATTATAGGACTGTGAAATAAATTTTCAGTTGGTTAATTCAGGTAATTAAAAAGTGATAACTAGTACAAGGCAACTTAAAAACATAAAAGAGATACTCAAGCAACAAAATATTACTATCTTTGTAAATAATGATATAACTCTTAATAATAAATAACTCAGAACCCCATTATTTGGATAAAAAGACTGTTAAATTTTTTATTTTGTTTGGTTTTTTAATTTTGGGGATTCAATTACTGTTTTAAAATGATAGCAGCATTTATGTAGCTCAGATGATTATTATGAAATGTGCCTAATCACCTACCTAAGTTGCCATTAGAAGAAAATATACATGGTCTGTAGTACTTTCCCACACATTTTGCTCAAACTTGGTCTATCATTAGGAATTTTTTATTATTATTATTATTATAAAGTTTGCTTCAGTTCTAGATGTTCTATCACCCATATGAAAAAGCTCAGTAAGATGTTGTTCAATAGGTTACATCTCAAAAAATTCACAGTCTTAACATTTTGTCCTCTGGGAGGTCTTTCCACTTGGTATTATTTAAAGATCTAACATACCTCTGATGAGGAAGTGTGCTCATGGCTTCGCTGGCCTGAGGTGCCTTCCTCATGCTCCTTTCTGAACTGCAGGATGGAGCCTCATCTGATGCCCCATCAGGTCTCCAAAGTCTCCAAGGAGATGCAAGACCATTTCTGTCTTGGCAAGACGTGGCATGGCACTTTATTTTCAATCATAGATCAAGTCTTAGTTTCACTTTGATATTCTTGGCTCTTCTTTATATACATTACAAACTTTTCTGTGGTAAATTTCCCAGGTTACCTTTGTCCTGTGTTCAAACTGTGGGTTTGGGCCAAAAAAGTACGTGTGGAATTTTTTTTTTTTCCAAGAGGTAACATGGCAACATGGCTTTAAATAGTTATATTCTTCCTCCAAGGGGTCTCCAAAACTCTCATTTTAGATTTGAAGACAGCACTATGAGTCAGCACTACAAACATTTTCTTCAGACTCTGGGGAATATTTGGAATTCAGCAAATGATAGCTAGTAGCTTCTTGGGATATGCTTAATATTAGGTTATATTACTCATTCCTGGGTCAAAATAACTAGCAGGAATTTGTAACATGGATTTTTCTTCTCAGAACCACTGAAATACTAATTATTTATCTTGACATAGGAAAGATTCTTGCTGGCACCTGATGAACTGTTTTATGAATTCCAGCACGTCATCTTAAGTCCCACCAGAATGGCACGTGCTGTATGCACCATGTTGTGGGTTTTTTTTTTTTATTTTTCTCTTGTGCATGGCAAAAGATGGGTTTGTTACAGTTGGCTGCAAAGTCCTGACTTCCAAGGCAAAGCAGCAGGCGGTGTGCAGAGCACTGTCAAGGGATTGCAATGGTTCACTGAGGTGCTGATCCTGCAAGCACTTTCAATCATGTTTAACTTCTGTGAGGTGTGGGTAGTCATATGGGCAAGCAGGAGATCCTTTTCCAAAGTTAGCACCTCTAGTTATGTAAAACTCCACAATTTTGTGGCCCTGATCTGCTAGGCTGCTGTATCTGTGAGAGCAGTTGGAGTCAGCAGCAGAGCAGCTTTTAATAAGTTTGTCATTTGGGCTTATGCAGTATTTTGTTTCAGTCTGTGCAAGTTTCACAAATGAATGGGGATTATTATTTTTAAAATGTAACATTACTTCGTCATAAATTTCCACATAAGTCTGTTGAAATAAGTCTATACTGTTATGATGCTGTAAGAGCAAGCCTTAAGGAAGACTTTCATAGGAAAATAAAATCAAGTAAAGAAAGTAGTTTTCTGATGCATTCCTTCTAATGTGGTCAGCTGTTTCAAGCAAGAAGAGACTGTCAGATCAAGTTATTCTTGGAAAGACTGTGTTGTAAAAGTCCCCAGGGTGTGCCAGTCAGGGAGCTGTTGGGTGAGGCACTTGAGATAATCCAAGTGGGATGTAATTGCCAAGGTGCAGAAAAGAAGTCTCTAAAGGCAGAACCTAAGCTATGAAGTACTGGTTTTGATTAAAACACAAATGGATTTTTAAGTGGAAACAAACTGTGAGCCAAAGCGAACTACACGAAGTGCATCTACCACAGCTCTTTTCTGGAGACAAAGAGGAATTTTCTCTGAGAGAGAAGGTGGTTATGCTACTGCATGTGCCCCCAGACAGCACTCTGTATGCTCAGTTTTGTCCAATGTACTGCAGATCTCTTGTCCTTCACCACTGCCCCAGCAGACCCTGGATCTTTATGAGCACCTCCTTGGTGCTGCAGGGTCACACACCCTGTGGCACACAAACAGCTGTTGGTTGAATTGGAGAAAGTGCCACTCCACTGGGTGGCAATGCAGTCTTCTTGTCGTTTTGAGTAGGTATGACTGAAAACATGTACATACAAATGCCAACAATGTGTGTATATAAAATACATTGCATTATTTTATAGGTGTTTTATAGATACTATAGGAAGAACTATGATCACAGGGAATTATTATTTTCACAGGAATGCAAATTTGAAATTAAACTATTTTCTTAAGGCTGTTCTACTTTAGTGGAAATACAGAATTCCTATTCCCCTGTTTAAATTCGGGCCCATGCCCCTGTTACAACCACATCTATATAGCCTGCATAGTCTCCAATTCTGTGTCCACGTTTAGCAAATAATTAACAGTAGTTGTCAAGGTTTGCCTTTTTTGTTTAGGTTGGTTGTTTTGTGGGTTTTTTGTTAGTTGATTTTGATATGTTGTTTTGCCTGCTTTTCGCCTGCAGAACTATTTTGATTACTAATTAAAAAAGCCACTTTGGAATCAATTACATATAGTAATACCCCAGAGAGTGGTTCCAGCTCCAGGAGTGACATAAGTTCATGAATCAATCCTGTACAGTGCATTGTCATTGTCCTGGTGGGAGGCTACCAGAAAGTGATCAAAGCAGAACACCAAGGCCAGGCAACACCTCACACTCAGCTTTTCTGTGGAGGTATCCTGCCCTGGGACTGTGGGGAATGTTGACTTCCAGAAGTCAAGTTGAAATTGAGTGTCTTTATTTAGCTGATTATAAAAAAATTACAGCTTTTGTTTTTCTTTTAGAGTGGAAGGGATGTTTTCCATGATGAAGCAATAAATCCCTTAACTTATGCATTAAAAATTCCAAGTGTATCCTATACAGTTGGAAAAGATCCAGAACTCGCCTTGAGGATGTTAACTAAAATCCACATGAGTAATTCTGAAGTCATTCACAGACTTGCTAAAGAATGATATTTTGGGGAAAAAATGCCTATATTTTGTCATCATTGAGGGTGATCATGGAATCATAGAATGGTTTGGGTTGGAAGGGACTATAAAGTCCATCTAGTTCCAAACCCTCTGCCACGGGCAGGGACACCTTCCTTATTTCTGTGTATTTCCACACAAAAACCCCAACCTATTGAGCAGCATGCATCTCTTGCATAACTTGTTGTTTCTGTTTTCTGACAGGATATTAACTGCAAAAGAGATAAAGTTTGTATTTAACTGGGATGAGGTCAGCACAAGAGGGAGAATGAATACTGGTATCATAAGAGCTTCAACAAAAAAGACCTTTTCACAGATTTTTGCACTTTAACAGAAGAATAGGCTTGGAAAAAGTAAGAAATCACATCTGGGCTCCTGTCTTGAAATACGGCCCACCCCTGTGGAGCACACTCTTCTTGGAGGCATTTCTCTTTGGATCTATGAGGAAAGATTGATCTTCATCCCTTGTGTGTGGCTGCAGGAAGCAGGATTTTGCATGAGGGAAAGAAGAGGAGCCTTCTGTGCTCCTGCAGCTCTGGCAGACTATGTGCAGGGAAAACTAAAAGCTGAGAGCCAGCTGCAGGGAGCTGCCACACTATATATGTTTTTCTCCATGTTTTATTAGGAAAAACTTTGTAATGATGGGAAGCATAGGGGATTTCTCTGCAAGGCTCATATTTTTCAGTGTTCTCTGAACACAAAGAGTCTTGGCACACAAGTCTTCTAAGGGAAACAATATGCTGTGAATAATGTTGACTGGAAATGCTACTACATGTTTGGGGTGGGGTTCTTTGCCATTGGAAGTAATAAAAATGCAGTAGTACATTATCCATTAGGGTATGGTTTAGTCTGGAAGCTGATTTTTAAGCAGCTGAGGTTTATTTACTCGTTGTGTCAGGAATATTTGGACTTCTTAGCTTCAGTCTTCAAAATTTTTACATTCCAGGCTGCATAATGGAGAGCAAGATACATGGTGCATCTACCCCAGTTCAACAGAATGGGCTCTAACCAGACTGTTAATATAGTGTCTTCTGTGTTGTTTCTAGCCACAGCAATTCTTTTTGTATTATTAATGTTCCAAAATCTATTCAGCAGAAGTTTTCATGGTATGCTGTTGCTTCCAGGTCATTGCTTTCATTACAGCATTACTATGTCTCTAACAATGTGCAAATCACGTGTTACATGCAGAAGATGCAGTTTATGTTTGCCTTCTCAGTCTGACTGGAAGATGGTTCTGCTTTTGGATGCTAGAGCTTTCCTTTTCCATTTTATACACATTAGACATCTGTTACAGGTCCCGCTTCCCATATTATTTAAATAGACTGCTTTAAATATTCCAAGACATTGGAAGTTTTGTGAAAGTCTTGGGCACAATGTCAACTTCTAGAACACTTGCAGTAAAGTCATGTATTGCCTGTGTATGTACACACACACACACACACATCATAGACTATACCTAGTTTCACCTCTGAATTCTTTTACTTGTATTATTGTGCTAAATCTAATCAATACATTACTGAAATTTTGAATAAGGCTACTTGTACTTAAGAGCAAACAGAAATTTTCTCATAAATTCTGCAGATGGAAAATAAAGCATATAAACTTGAACAGCTGTTTTTTTCTTCAGGAAAAGGAGACTGAGCAGTGACTAAATTAATCTGAATATAATCCGTATGCATCTATATTTTCCCATTTTCAAAATGTTATAAGCTTATTGAAGTATTTTCTCCCTAATTGCTATGCTTTTTTAAATGTTAAACTCCTGCCCCTAAAATTAATAGTCTATTATTGTATATAATATTAGCTCAACAAAATAGTTTATAGGTAAAATATCTTTAGCTTACTTTTGTTTCAGGAATTGCTAAAGATACATCTCAGTAAGGGTATTAAAACAGCATGGTTCTCATGTAAGATTTTTATCTTTTATATTAGGGCTTTTAGTGGAAAAATTGGTAGGAACAGTTGAATAGCTACTGCAGCAAAACTTTGGGTTTTCCCATGTGTAGCTTGGGTTTGGTGTCTACTCACTTAATTCACTTATTACCCATAATGAGATTAAAATGTTATTGTAATGGAAGAGTGTGGTGATACATGATATAAGTTACTTTTTTCACTTCAATATCCACCTTGTTTTCCCCCAATTCTTTCCCTGTCTAAATTAAGTCCTCCTGTCCTGACTGTCTCTTTGATACATGTGATTTAAGTGGTAAAACTATAAACAGCCATCTGGTTGGCATTGCAGTTCTTTCTAGGAAAGTGTTCAAGGAAGGTGGAGGCTTGAATATGTGCTGAACATTTTCAGAAATGTAGTGACCCAGAACGTGTGGAGCCAGAGAGCTGCCGCCTCAGTTGCATAGAGTAAAAGAAATGTGCCAAGGTCAGTGACAAGTGGACTTTGCAGGTGTTTGCTTGTGGCAAATGTCCCTGTAAAGTCAATTTCACCAGAGTGGAGCCAGGCACAGGTTTGAATGCATGGGAGAAGCAACAGGTTGGGTCTGCTTCTCACCTTGGTTAGAAATAACCGCACACTGTTGGTGAGTCCAAAGGCATTTGCCTTTTTTCTTTTTTAATCCTTATTTTCCTATGCTTGCACTCTGTATAAGGTCAGGATTCAGTTTTTACTCTGTTATAATGGCATAAACAACTCAGCCTACCCTGCCTAATGCTGTTGTTCAAAGGCAGGCAGGTATCCAAGTCTGCTGTAAGAAACAGGACAGGTGCCTCAGCGATGCCTCAAGCCCTGTGAGCTCTGTCAGCAGCAGAGCAGTAAGAGAGTTCAGTTCCTTCTTGATCGATTTCCCAATGTATTACCATAAAACCCATTTTCCAAGCTGTAAAGTGTGCCTTCCCAGGAAGGATGACAGAAGAGGCTGTGCTCACTAAGCTGTGTGGGAGGTTCAGCAGGGCCCCGGGTCAGTGCTGGTGGAGCTCCTGGCAGCAGCGGCTGTTACAGTCTGCTAGGATGAGGCAGCCTTAGACTGCAGCAGGGAAAGGAAGAAGGAAATCAGAGCAATTGGGAAAATACTGGGATCTGCTGATCAAAAAGTAGTACAGATAATTTTTTTCCCTTTTCACTTGCCCTTCTTTGTGTTCCTCCCTGCCTTAAAGATTAACAGGAAAGAAAATGATGAGATTCGGGCAATCATGTCAGTGCTGATGTAAGGCTCTTTTTAAAGAATGTGTGGATGAAGGCAGTGCAAATGTGGCTGGGACAATGCTGCCACCAAAAGGCACACCCAGCTGTTAGCTTCCTTGCTTCTGTAGATTAGTATTTGAATGAAAGAAGTGCTCAGCCACAGTGTTATGAAAACCAGTGCTTCTGACTCAGCGCTGAGGAGGAACCCAGGTTGCTCTTTTGCAGTGGGTGATGCTTTAAAGGATCTGTCTTACAAAGGCCACCTCAGTAAAAGGTGATACTTGTCAGGGATTTCTGAAGATACTTGGTCACCTCTTACCTATGTCTCTTGGTCTTGTATGGAGGGACCATAAGCTCATCAGTTCTTCCTTGCATCTTCCTATCAAGTATGAAGGGATCAGTACCAGAGTCTTGGGATGTCTTGGCCAAATCTGAAAGCAGTTCTCCTGCTTCTGACTCTGTGATAGGATCAAACACTGTTAAGAGAGCTCCATCTTGATGCAAATAAATTACTATTAGTGAACTGTTGTGAGTAGAAATTCCCTTCACTGATCTAGGAAACTGATACTGACTGAGGAGAAATCTACCAGCAGAATATCTTCATCTAAATGAAAAAGATTCTCAGTTCACAGGAGAGTTCCACTTAACAAATCATGAGCAGCATATGGCTATAGACTATCTGTATAGAGTATAGACATTTATGGTATGACTTGCAAAGACAAACATGGCTTAATTTTTACCAAACTCTCAGTCATCAACAACACAGTTCAAACAAACACATAAAGACAGAACTTGTCCATTGATGCTGCCTCTTTGAGATACTATTTTCTATGGGATTCCTCCTGAGAAAATGCTTTGGGCCCCCACGTTTTTTTTTTTGATCTGGGAAGCAGGTTCACTTCTGTTCCTAGCAGGCACCTGTGTCACAGGCCAGTGACACAGTTCCCACCTGCCTCCAGGACCTAGCTGGTCACAAAAACACAGCTTGTGTCCTAGAGCTGATCACATCTCACACAGCGACTGCAGCTGACGTGGGATAAGGAGTTATCCCATCGGGTTTTGTTAGACTATTATCAGAGTTGTACAAGGTTTCTTGTAATAAACATAAGTTCTGGGAACCTTCCTTGGTATGGGAGGGGGGAGGAGGAACAGTATTTTAATCTGCTTTCTAGCAGTTTTCACTGAAGCAAATTCTAACTGCAAATGCCATGTATTTGAAGACAAAAGGAGACTTGACTGGTTCTGTCAGAATGCTGTATTTTAAAGCTTTTACTGTCCATAGCCTTAGTGCTGTAGTTTTAGATCTTAAATATCCTTCTTTATGCTGGTGTTCATCCTTATCCTAAAGGTCCTTATGATAAATGAGATAATAAATGACTGTTTTAGTTCTGTTTCAGAAATGGTTAAAAGTGACCATTAGCAGATAAATGGAAACAATTTCTCTTTTTTTTTTTTACAGCAGCATAGTCAGCCTAAGGATAATGGATATCTTTCCCTGGGGAAATAAGTACTAAATATAAAATTTGGAATACTGAATCCCTCATTTGTTTCCAGGGGAAAAAGAACATGCCAGCTTGTTTAATGCCACAGAAGAATGTAAATATATTACTAGGTGTGATTAAACTTCCTAGTACAAATACATTTTCTCGTTGGTTTTCACCAGTGTGTATGATACCTTTTATGTACTGTTTATTTAATTTATTTATGTTACTATTTATTTATTTAATTTCAGACCTCTGCATCCATCATGTTGCCCTGTGGACCAGTTTTGTCCTTTGTTCGGTGTCTGGTGCGGAAGAAGAATGTCGGCGGTGAAAGTCCTGAAGACTCCAAGCTGTGCCGGTGCTTATCAACAGTGGACCTTATAGCCCTGGGAGTAGGAAGTACCCTGGGTGCTGGTGTTTATGTCCTTGCTGGAGAAGTAGCCAAATCTGATTCTGGACCCAGCATCGTTGTTTCTTTCCTGATTGCTGCCCTGGCATCTGTGATGGCAGGTCTCTGCTACGCTGAGTTCGGTGCTCGTGTTCCCAAGACTGGTTCTGCATACTTGTATACGTACGTAACCGTCGGCGAACTCTGGGCTTTTATCACTGGTTGGAATCTCATTTTATCCTATGTCATAGGTAAGCTTAAGAACAAACACAGGTCTCGAGGGTTTCTGAGCCAGCAGCCGAAAGATACAGATTTGTGTCTTCCTTGTCTGTCTCTATACTTACCCACTATTGCTTTTTAGTCCCGCTGAGATGAAGTAACCGAAGTTATGTGATTAGGTTATGTCCTCTTGTGCATCACCATTGCAAACATGTTTTTTGCAAGACACTTTTGTAAACAGTGTGTCTTCATCAGAATGAACTTCATACCCTGTGTGAAAGGGGAGGGGAAGTTTAGATTGGACAGCAGAAGGCACTTCTTCACTTAAAAGGCTGTCAGCCACTGAACAGGCTGCTCAGGGAGGTGGTGAAATCGCCGTCCCTGGAGGTGTTCAGAAGATGTGTAGATATGGTACTTAGGGACATGGTTTAGCACTGGGCTTCACAGAGTCAGGTTAATGGTTGGACTTGGTCTCAAAAGTCTTTTCCAACTAGAATGATTCAGTGATTCTATGAAAATTATGTCAGGCATTTCAGTGATGATGCATAAGGATAAATAGGATTTCATTGCTTTGGTCAGCAAGAGTTTAGTAATTTTTTTTTTTTCTGGAATATACATAGCAAGGACATTTACATGAACCCCATCGCTATAGTGTCTCACTTGAGGAAAGTTATGATGAGCTACTACCTACAGGAGTTGTGCCCAAATCACTATAAAGTCACTATGCCCGAGTATTGAATTGAAGTGGATTTCATGATAAGAGATTTATAAAAATAAGGTTGTATTTGGCTGTGGCCATCTGTTCTAGTTACCAGAGGAGAGTATTAATCTCTATTACCAACTCTAGCAATACACATCTTGTTAGTGATTTTTCTTTTTACTTCCAGGTAAACTTTCCTTTGTGTTCTTTCTTAAAATACCTTTTTTACGTTGTTTTTTATTGTTTAACATATGCTATATTGTAACTTTAGAAATAAGTGTCTTCCAGGATTATATCAGATGTAAATGATACAGAAGTGATTTCTGCAATAAATGATGTAAAAATTCATATATTCTTTTTGTAGAATAATATTGACATTTAGTTGTGTAAAGAAATTCTAAAACATTAAAATTCCACAGCAAAACAAAATCACTCTTAACACAAGTTCTGCTTTTTAAAATCCAAGTAGCACCATGCTTACATTTCTTTTCTTTTTCAGTAGAGATAACTATGTATCTCACTACATATGCAAAGCCCTAAACATGCATGTATTTTGTGCAGGTACATCAAGTGTAGCAAGAGCCTGGAGTGGCACCTTTGATGAACTTCTCGGAAAACAGATTGGTCATTTCTTCAGAACCTACTTCAAAATTAGTTACTCTGGGCTAGCAGAGTATCCTGACTTCTTTGCTGTATTCCTCATATTACTTCTATCAGGTAAGACAATATATGGCTTCATTTATGGGAGCTGTGATGTCAAAGTGTTTCTTACAGAAAAAAACGCTAAATTATGATTTGGTTTACCAGAAATACTTTAACAATGTTTAACAAGCTCAGATGTGAGTTTGTGTATTGATACAGTGACTCTGGGGACAGAATGAACATATAATCAAATTTTGATGTGTATCCTCTTCTTTTGTTAAAGCTGAGACACGAAATAATCACTTTTCAGAAAATTATACAGATCTGTGTGGGGTTTAGGGCTTTATCACTGGTAAATGATTTCAGAAGGACCTTGAGGTTAAGCTTGATAGTTTAGTGATGTGATGTGCTCTCCTTAAATCACATATTATGCATGCAGTGGGTATTTGTAAGGGTATTTTCCCCTCTAAATTGTTAAGTTATTGAGTATAAAATAACTTTCCCAACTTTAAGTCTTCAAGAGTTGCTCAGCTTAGAACTTGCTTGAGCCAAAGGTCACCCCAAGGTACTGGCATGGCCCAACAGACAGGTTTGAAACCTGAGTAAACCCTTCATGTCTACTCCACACAGTTCTGGGTTTTGGGTTTTTTGTTTTTTTCTTTTTGTTTTTCCTGTCTTCACTTATGTATCATGTTTTTAAATCACAAAACTGACACCAACTACATGCTTTTTTGAGGGATCAGAAAGCTCAGAAATACTGCAACTTATTTGGAAGTTTGCATTTAACAGTTTCTTTCTGTAGGGAGAGGTTTTTAAGAGAGACCTCTCCAGGTCTCTGTGGTATGCAGCCAAAACACCAGTGACTGAGCTGGGTGGAATTCACTGCTGCCAAGAGGAGGGACACTGGGGATGGCTCAGGGCTGAGCAGGCTGAGCCTGATACAGTAATTGGATTCTGAGCTGCACAAAGCTGAATCACAGGAGCGGCAGTTTTACAGTAAATGTTATGTGCTAAGTACAACAGAAATTACACAGAAATTGTGTTTGGGTATTTTTTTCCTCCAGAAAGGACTTTAAATGCTATGTTTTATACTGCATTAAGCTGACTGCCCACACTACTTTCTTGGGAAAAACTAAGCTAAAGAAAGTATACACCTATTTCCGATGAAAATTATTCTGGTATAATTATACCTCATATGGTAACATGTGTATTGTGATAAGACATCAAATGTCTCATTAGCAGAGTTGGAAATCTTTTACAATTTATCTTGAGGGGCTTAAAATTTTCAGACTTAATCTCTGAATAATGAGGGAAAGCATGTATCTGACAGTGGAAACACTCAGAGTGCAAAGAACCTGGGGAGGCTTTCCCATTATGTTTAATTTTTTTCTGATCTGCTCACTGCCTGCTTTGTCATTGAACTGTTAGTACACTTACAGTCATCACAAATCTAATGACACAGTAGGATCCTGATGGAAAAACTTCCAGATTGTTTAAATGCACTACTCTGCAACGTGTCTTCTGGATCAGACTGTTCTCTAGAATGTCAGTGGATCAGTGTTTATGAATAGGAAGTGTGGATCTCTTGTAAACGTTTCCTTAATGAGCTAGGAAATGAGGCTCTTACTCTGTGATAGATACGATCTGAAAAATTGGAGTGAACAGATTACTTTGTTAATCTAATAATTTTGCTTATTTTATTCATCTAATCAGTAACTGTTCTGTATGGAATAGATTATACCAATCTGTTTTTATTAAGCATAGTATTCTTCTACCTATTTTTGTTCTATTGCATAAAATAGAGGTATTAATTGTAATCTCAGAAAAGCACTAAGTGACCATTGCTCAAAATGCTTTTAAATACTTCAGGAATGTAATTAAATAAGATTTCTGTTTTGTGGTTTCCAATACACTTGTCTATTGCCATGCTGTCGAAGATTCTAGTAAATTTGTGCTACTGCTATTTAGAAGTATAAAAATCCAGTGTTGTTTTTTTATTGTTATTCAGAGTACTTGCATGTGAATCTTCTTTGAAGTGATATTTTATCAGCTTAAGGGGTCATTCACATCTATAAAACATTTTTATTTTATAGGTCTTTTATCTTTCGGAGTAAAAGAATCTGCGTGGGTGAATAAAATTTTCACTGCTATTAACATCTTGGTCCTATTATTCGTTATGATTTCTGGCTTTGTGAAAGGAGATGCTGACAACTGGAAAATAAGTGAAGAATATCTCATAAACCTTACTGCAGTAACAGAGTAATTATTTTTTTTTAAATGTGCATACTTGCTCATATTCCAAGCAATTTTCTGTAATATTTGCTTTAGTATTATTACAGGTAATATTTCAACTAATAGCTCTGTTGCTGGAAACCCATAAAAATAGTTTATTTTCTGGTTAGCAACTTCCTGTAAAAAATAATCAAATTTCAATACTGTTGCCCACAGCCATTTGAGAGGTTTCTGGCTTCTTGCCCTTAAGCCATGTGTTAACTCAGTATGTGAGTATGACAGCAGGAGCTGCCTGTGCCATTAGTGTTTTGATATATTTTGCCACAAACTCCAAAGTAAGTAAGATGATAGTTATGTGATTTTAGTATTCTTCCATCTACTGTTTTGTCTTCCTTACAAGCTTTGGCATAAATATGTCTTTTTGTGCAGTTTTGTAAAGTAGAATTCTGTCTTGATGAAAGTATTTTAACATGTTTTTCTAGAGTTGTAGGGGAGGAGTATGCCAGTGTTCGTCCTACCAATAATAGTAATAAAAAATAATTTTTTTCTGCTCTATTTTTGTTTGTTATAGGAACTGCTCATCCTGTGAGAATGTAACAAGTATATATGGGAGTGGTGGCTTTATGCCATATGGTTTCACAGGAACATTGGCTGGTGCTGCAACCTGTTTTTATGCTTTTGTAGGATTTGACTGCATTGCAACAACTGGTATGGTATTTATATGCACGTCTATGTACTTATAACATGCTTTCTTTGTAATATAACCCACACAAACAACATCTATCTGTTGTTCTTCCCTGGCTTTCTCCTCAATCCATGTAGAATGAGTCTGAATTAATTCCTGAATATGGCTGTTTTTCTGAGTTGAAGAAGGAGATTTTACTGAGTTTAATCCTGTTCTAGAAAAAATAGTTGTTGCTTTCTAAGTCTGGAAGTGCTTAGTATACAATTTTTTCTGCTCAAATCATGTTAATAACTGCTCACTTTTACAGTTCTGTGAGATGAAGTATATGGCTGATAGGAAATGAGGACATTGAACTTATAAATTGTAGTTAAATAACTAGAAACTATGGGCTTTTAGTACTCTAAATATAGAATGTACTTTATGTCCTTTGGTTTATTTTTAATTCTATTTAATTCTATTTTTAATTCTATTTAATTCTATTTTTAATACTATTTCTGGCACCAAAAGGCTGAGTTTTGTTCTGTGTCACTGAGTTTATTTTATGCAGATTTTTGCAACTTCTGTTACAGATATGATTTCCATGGCTTAGATTAACAAATTATCTGTCTTTGATGTTATTTTTTAAAACTGAAGGTGGAAATGTGTAACACTTTTTGTTGGGGCTGTATTTTTTTTAAACTATTTTTCAGGAGAAGAGGTCAAGAATCCTCAGAAAGCCATACCCATAGGAATTGTGGTGTCCCTGCTTGTCTGCTTCATGGCCTATTTTGGAGTTTCAGCTGCACTGACACTTATGATGCCTTACTACCTACTAGATGAGAAAAGTCCTCTGCCAGTAGCATTTGAATATGTTGGATGGGGACCTGCCAAATATGTTGTAGCAGTGGGATCCCTCTGTGCTCTGTCTACAAGGTAAAAGACATTGAAATACTAATTTTATTGGGAAAAGCTGATGAATAATATATGACATTTAAATATTTGTTCACATGCTCATTTTGAAGGCTCAGTTCATGCAAAGGATTAGTAACAAGTATTATCAGAATGTTTTAGACTTGCACAGGTCTGGATCACAGTATGTGCATTAATTTAAGATCCTTTTTTAAGCTGTTCTGTTACTGAACTCCACCTCTTGGGCTTGTTACCCATTTTTTTTTTCTTCTTCTTCATTAAAATATGTATTTTCAGACATAAGACTTGCAAGCTATCTTTATTAACTGACAAAACAAACTTCACTCATTTTGTCTTTTCTTGCTGCCCACTCCCAGTGGGCTCTGTGTATTTGTGGACAAAATTGAAGAGGTGATTAACTAGTTCCATCCCCCACCTTTATTTCTTGTCTCTGTTTTCTACAGTAGCCAGACTGTTCTGACAAACCTTCCTGTGGTTTCTGAGTGGTTATTTCAGAAGTAGATTATTGCTGTGAAAATCTTGTAATTTATTCCCCTTTGTGAAACTGTAGGTGTCACCTGAATTTAACATGTTACTTTGATTAAAAAGATCAGCCAGTGCATGAGATGTATTAGAATGTGTTCATATATATTACACCTCCATCTTATAGTGGTATAAATACTTTCATAGAATGAAAAATTGCTTGATACTTGAGTTTAGGGGTAGAAAAACATTTATGACAATGCTCTACCTGAGCTTATGTAGGTAAGGAGCAATTTACATGAGCTTCAGTGATCAGAATATTGGCTGCTTTTCCACAAAGGAAAAGGGTGTGCTTAATGCTGACAGCATGCTGACTATAGGCAATGGTGTAAAGGAATTTTTGTGTAGAAGGGGATAGAAAAAGGAGCTAGTTCCAGAATTACATTAAAAGTGACTGAAGAATGTCATAGTTGGACAGTTCATTCTGGAATTATAGTTATTTTCTATCGCATTGTCAAGGTCCCTCTCAGTTTGGAAGGTCTTACTGAATCTTTGTCTATATTGATAAATAGCAAAAGTGATACATAAGCAGAAACTACATTAAAGAAATTAAAATTGGAGACAAAATGAACTGAGATAGTAAAATGTTTTTTCAGAAATTGGAACTGTTGATCACTTTTTCTGGTGTATTCTTAAGAATTATATTTACTCAGATGAAGAGGTTAATTGCACAGTCTGACTGATGTCAGTTCAGAATAAAACAAAGGGAATTGTATCTCATATTCCTCAGTTAGAAGTAACATTAAGAAAAAAAAATTGGGATCATTGCTTTTTGGTTCATATAGTTACCTCTTACCATGTTATGCTGTGAACTTGTTTTCTCACTGTAAAGATGTGTTAATAGTTCCATTGTTTAAGTGAAAGTATTTGAAGAGGGGTGGGATAAATAAATATTACAGAACCACAACAGTAAAAAAATTGGCAGTGGATTTCAGCAGTATTCTTATTTGAAAAATCAATTGTCACCCTGGTTTAGGAAACATTCTTTTTTGGAAGGGACATTCATACACCAAAATCAATCCATGTGGAATGGAGCTTTCCTCATGTGTGTCTAACCCTAACGCTTGTGTCTCATGAGCGTTACTGGAGGTACTTAGGATCTGTGGTATGTAAAAGCTGTGCCTTCTGTAAGTGATAGAATTGATTCCCTAAACTGAAAAAGGCAACCATTCACCTGGTTAAAAAATAGTGTGCTTGCTGCAGAGGTTATACTGGATATGATTTTGCCTTTTTTCCTTCCAGTGTTTTTGGTTTTCTTAATCACAATTATTTCCCCTTGAGGGAAAGAAGCCACCTCATTTAAGAAGTATTTTTAAAAAGAGCTTTGAGTTACCAAAAGTTTAAAAGCTTTCTTTGTTCTGCTAATAACAAATACAAATTAATTTTGCTTTACTTCCAAAAAAAAAAAAATTAAGCAATCATAATGAAACTTGGCTAGAGGTGCTTTAATTGAAAGAAATAATGTACCCAAGTATAAATGTATGGTGCTTACTTTGAATTACTGTTAATCAGCAGCCTCACATGGAGCAGAGTATGAGATGCTGCTAATGCTTATTGATTTGCTGCTGCTGACTGACAGATTTTCTCCAGGAGTACTAAAGCTTAATTGCTAACTTAGTGGGACGTGGAAGATGTTCTGGTCCACTAATGCCCAAGAACTACAGAGGTGGCAAGTTATTTTCCTAAACCAAATTGTCTCTGATGAAGCAATTCCATTGCATAAATTAATTTAAAAAAAAAAAATAAAATCAACTTTACAGAGAAAAACAAATTTCTGTTTGTGCCTGATCTGTAGGGTCTTGGGATATGTGGCTTTCTGATTTTTTTCTTACAGTCATGAATTTTGTTTCTATACATGCCATTAATTAACATTTTTATCCATGATACAAGTCTGCATGAACTGTTTGCCATGTTGCATGTGTTTGCTTTTTACTTAGTCTTCTTGGATCCATTTTCCCAATGCCACGTGTAATCTATGCTATGGCGAAGGATGGGTTGCTTTTCAAATGTCTAGCTCAAATCAGTTCCAAAACGAAGACCCCACTAGTTGCTACTCTGTCGTCTGGTGCAGTGGCAGGTGAGACTAAGAGCTGATCCTTGTAAAGAGAGGTGCACTGCTAAACACGTTGCATATATGGAAATAGACCACTGTTGGGCAGCTTTAATTTGCTTCAAACTGAAATGATCAAGTCTAATTGTCAACAGGTAAAGTAGACTACAGTAAAACTTTTCTCTACCCCAGATTTTGTATTTGTTGGTTAATCTTAAGTGCTTTCAAAGCCTAGGTTCAAAATAAGCATCAACCCAAACCCAAGAGCATCAGACAACCAAGCAAAAAACGAAGAGCAGCAACACAAAGCCTAAACCAAGACTATACCTAAACCCATTAACTCTTCCAAGCTTTCTTGTTGTGTAGTTGGGTTTACCAGTAAAGCATTGTCCTTTTAATAACCTGTATTTGAACTATACATTTTTCTGTTCTAGTCTTCTCGGCTCTATGTTCCCTTTGCCCCGAATTCTGTTTGCCATGGCACGTGATGGTTTACTCTTTAGTTTTCTTGCCAAAGTGAATAAGAGGCAGGCACCAGTTTCTGCCACCTTGACAGCAGGGGTCATCTCTGGTAAGCTCTCAAAGCCCGTGTTACTTAAAACTGAGATTTAAACGCTCTATGCACGTGCATGGTACTTTTAATTTTTAAAAGAGCTGCTTGTTCACTTCCCTTGCATGTACAATGGGAATAAAATTATCAAATAATCAAAGGGTATGAGAACTCCAATTCATGCCAATCATGGTGGTGGTGATGCCCTTAATGCCACAGAATTAATTTTATTTATTTATTTTAATTCTTTTAGTATGAGCCTCTTGCATTTCAAGTTTGTAACTTAATCTGGGTTCTTTAGGCTGATGCTCTACTTACAGTGTTTTCTCATCTGGTGTACATCTATATCACATCTGTAAGGGGAGAAAAAGAATCTTTAATTAGGAGACATGAGAAAAAACCTGCATTTGCAACAGGATCACTTTTTGTGATTTTTTTTTTTTTTTTTTTAAAGAAAAAGGATTCTGGTTTTGTATGTACCATAATATACCATATTGTGGTTGAAGGGGTATGTGTGTGTGTTAAGAGGTTATGTTTGTCTGCACATACGTGACCGCTTTTTTTTTTATTATTTTTTTAGCAAAACAGCATTTTGGGAGCTACTGCCCATTCTTAACAAACATCTGTTTCACTTTTGTCTGTACTTCTTGCAGAGGTACATGTAGCCCAAATGTCACTGTCATTTTCAGTAGGGTGTCTTACCCAGGAAAACTGGTAGCTCTAGAAGTATTTAACTCAAAGGCAAATAAAGAAGTCCTAAAAGTAATTCAAATATGAAATATATGCCCTATAATGTTTAGTAATCCAGGCTAAAATTGATTTCAAGTAAGAAGTTCAGAATTCAGACTAAAATATTATTTATAGTCAGGGTCATCCCCAGGTGCCACAAGGCTGGGACCGCTCACACTGTGTACTTGACAATAATGTGGGAAGGGCACAGACATTGTCTGGGTAGTTCCTTATGAAGCATTATTATCAGTTCCTTTTTCTTTGATTAGAATACAAACAAATAGCTTAGAAATCACTTTTTTTTGTTTTGACTGTGTTACTTGAATTTACATTATTGGCCTTTTCCCCTATAAGAGCAGTTACGTGGAAATGAACATCTTTACCTGAAGCCATGGTAATGATGAGGAGAAGGAAAACCATATTACCCAGATGGTAAACTGATGTAGTTATACATCCCTGACTATAGCTGCCACCATCCCTTGGACTGCTTTTAGAGTTTGGGAAATTTGGTGTGTCAACAACTCCTGTGCAGACAGCTATATCTACTGCTGGAGAAGGAGTAATATCTTATTCCCTTTTTAAAAAATGCAAATTTGGTAACCTGTGGTCATAAATAGTTTTGCCAGAATGGTTACAGATGTATGGAACAGCATGTGTTATCTTTTATATTCATTTGTAGCATGAATAGTTTCATAGGTTTAAGAAATGCTAAGGATATTAGATGTTTGGGCTCTTTAACTAAATTTATCAGGTCAAGACTACAGCTGAATAATTGTCAGGTTCTCTCTGTGGCTCACCTTTTCACAGAAGGTAACTGCGATTGCAAAGCTGCAGATGGCAAAATGTTGTGGTGTCAGACCAGGGTTTCTTCATCATAGTTTCATCTTACAACTGGAGTCGCACTAAGAAAGCTGGAAAAGACATACTGTGGTTTTATTTCTCTTAGTCAGGAGCTAGCAGGAATTTTTCAGCTTGGTTCTAATGTAAAAGAATACTCTGGGCTACAAAGTTGCCCTTTGAAGGAAGGATTGAAAATTCAGTATAGCTACTGTACATGAATTCATAGCAGGTTCTCTTCTTCCTCAGCTTTGCTTGCCCACGCTCTTGAGCATGCAAAGCAGTGAAATACTCGAGGTTCAACCCTGTAAATGACTTACTTGATTTAGGAACATCCACTGTCATTAAAAACGGGATGGTCTTCCTTCCTCCATCACAAAAGGAGACTCCCATGTGAAATACAAATTCTGTAACACAGCAGACTTGTTTTCAGAAAATCACATTATGCTTTTTTCTTCAGGATTAAATACCAGGAGAATGTGTGTTTGTGCATTTATACCTGTCTACAAATATATTAATGAACATGTAACATAAATATTTTATGTAAGTATTTCTGAAAATAGAAATACTTGTGTGTGCATATGCATACAGTGTATAAAAGTGTGTCCTATGTTTAATAGTTTCTTTTGATGTTGAGATTACTGGTGTTAGAAAAGCTTAAGTATTTGTAGATTCTTTCTGCATCTCAATAATGTTAATAAAATACAAATATTTTAAGAGGTTCTTCGATCATTTATGGTTCAAGTCAGTTAGCATTAGCCCTTTAGTTAGCGATAATTGTGCTAATTTCTTTATAAACTATGTGTGTCTGTGTGCAAAGAGCATAGACAAAAACAAGACATTATAGAATGCCCAAAATGAGGTGGCATTGCTTTTATAAACACAAAGACTGCCATAATTACTCTCAATATCATAGAAATTTCTGCCTCTGATTTTGATGACCTTAACAATATTAATTCTTTCAATTTTACTGGCCTTTTCTGAAGGCTACTTAACTTTTTTTAGTGAAATAATGTATTTTTTAAAGCCCATAAAGTTATTTTATTTGAGGTAACTCCTGAAAGTCCTCTTTACATAGAGCTCTTCTGAGTTCAGCAGAAATTTTACCTACTAGTGAATTAATGGGTTGGATCACTGTTCCTCAGTTATGCAGGGACATCTTCTTAGCTTTGCTGAGGGTCTGTTGCAGGACCTGGATGTTAATCTACAAAATTGTATTTCTAATATGGCCCCAATTCAACAAGCCATGTATGCAAATACTTCCATCTAAATAAGTCCAATACAAATAGCTTGATTATGCAGCGTGACTCTGGCTCATGAGTGCATAACTATACGAGTGACATTTCCAGTTGTAGGGAATTAAGTTTGGGAATGTTGATGATGACTTCAAAAATGTGGTTTTTAAGGTTTACCATGGTTTCACTAAAAATGCTATCAGTAGAACAATTTAAAGTTAGTCTGAAGTCAGATTTTAAAACCTTAGCTCTTAATATGTTATCCTAATATAAATTTTGCATTTTGTTTTTTAGCTATCATGGCATTTCTGTTTGACCTGAAAGCTTTAGTGGACATGATGTCTATTGGCACACTTCTTGCTTATTCACTTGTGGCAACTTGTGTCCTCATTCTTAGGTGAGTCAAACCCACCCTTTCTGTTCTACTGTGGTTTATTTTGTGTTGATCAATATATAAAGAGAAGTTGAATTTACAGTGTATATTTTTGCTAGATAGCTAAATGTTTAAAAATTAGCTATATGCATATACCTAATTACTAAGAAGTATGGATTAATCAAAGAAAGTCAAGTCAAAGCTTCATGTGAAGCTTCCTGACACCTTTTCTATTTCAGAAAATGAACTGGTTGAAGTGTTAGTCCCAAAGGTACTAGTTGTAAACATGTGGCCAAAATTTAATGAATGGTGATTTTATATATGCTGTACATCAGGTCTATCCCATCATGGGGAGCTGATTGTAAAAGATGTGGATATTCTAGGTAGTTCACAGGATTAGTAAATTCAAATAATTGCTTTGTATTATCCTAGTCAGAAACCTAAGGCCAGAAAAGTGTTTCAAGATGTGGTAGCCCTGGAAGAGAGTACGAAGATGCTCTCTCAATGAGGGGGATGATAAATACTTGTCAGTAAATTCTGATATCTGTTCTGTTTTTAAAGCTCACTTAATTATGTATTGCTCTTTTTAACTTAAAATGTCTTTCTTTATTACTTAAGGCTACATTGATAACTTTCAAAAGTGTAACAGCTTAAATTTAAATCAAATTAAATGTTTCAATAATTAACACTTTAGAGAAGACTGTTTTATCCCACAGCTACTTAATTAACATACATATTTTTTATAAATACACTTAAATTCTAATAAAGCAGATGTAAAGTTTCAGTTTATGCCACTTAATATGCCTCTTACACTTTGGAAGAATTAACTTGCCACTACTGAAGGAAGCTTCCCTACCCTTTCCCTGCCAGTGACCACCAGGTTGTCCCCTGTTTTTGTAAAATACTGCTCATTTCTCTGACCCATTGGTGCATTTATATAGCTTAAAAACCTGCCAAAAAAACCCCAAGTAAGCCCATGCGAGTCACAATAGTTTGTTTATGTATGATAGTGACTAATATTTGCTGCTGCAGTGAAGATAAAAATTGAGAAAGCCAAAGTCTCTACAGCAAAGAATTTAGTATTTAAATAGATTCCTAGAGTCATACTACTTCTAATCCCAAATTAATCTTAATATTTTTTTTATGATCCTGGTTTTTTATGCATAGGTACCAACCCAATTTAAGCTATGAGAAACCAAAATATTCTCAAGAAAAAGCAGCTTTGTCTGCTTCAGAAAGGAAATCTGCAGTAAGTGAATCACAGATAAATATGATACAAGAGAATAACGTCAGTTTTCAGGCCCTGATTAACCCATCCAGTTTACCTACAGAGCAAACTGCAACTACTGTTAACTTTTTAGTGGGTCTGTTAGGTAAGTATTCAGCTACCCAAACTCATATAATGCATTAGCATTAATAATAGAATTTTATTAAAGACAAAATTAAAAATACAGTGATAACACACCTTCTTTCAGTCATCAATAATGTGTCATTTGGGAGACACATTTATAGTGTCTCCAAACACTATAGCTTTTATAGTTCTTGATTAATTTCATCTGTACTCTAATATATTTTCCTTTAATTAAACAATTTCATTATAATATTTCATACTGAAGAACTGCTATCATTCTTCTTAAAAGTCACTTCCTCTTCAGTGCAGTGATTAAGTGACCTCTTTCCCATTTCCATCATTTTGCTTTTTACACAGCTTTCTTGGTTTGTGGCTTGAGTGTCCTCACTACTTATGGGATTCATTTCATTGCTAACTTGGAGCCCTGGAGTATTGGCCTTCTTGCTGTGCTGGTGATGTCCTTCATAGCTACCATTCTTCTCATCCAAAGGCAGCCTCAGAACCAGCAGAAAGTGGCCTTTATGGTGAATGACACATTCTCTATGTTACATGTAGTGAGAGGCTTGGATGGATTCTGACATGTGGGAGGGGTACGGATGGTCCTTTTCCAGGCAGTCTTTCTTGACTGCACTGCCAGTATTGCAGGTTTCTTGGTGAAGACAAGGGCAGTGGATGCTTATGGCACGTGCAGTCCCCTTCAGATCTTTTCAGCACTAGAGAAAGGTTTTCACTGCCCACAGACTGAAAAGTGTGACATCCACAGGAGCATGTCTGCAGAAAACAGCTGTATCACTGATGTTGGTGTGAACAGCTGCTGCTACAACTAGTGAATCTGGCAGCAGATCTTCTAGGTATTCTTTTAGACACATTCCCAGAGTGCACATTGCTGAAACCTAAGTAATTTAAATGCTTAGAAACTGGAAAATAATTCAGAAATTGATCAGGGTGCAGTCATTTGTTTTGCGTGTAGTGTTTTGGGCAATACAGTTTGTACCTCCCAGGGTATGTGCCTCTCATTTTGAGTTTTCACTTACGTTCTAAGATCATTAACTTAATCAAGTTTTTAATGGAAATAATGAAGTATAGTGGTGAAGGTCAGGGAATCTGATGAAACTGGAGGGGAACATCAGAAAGAAGGAATATACAAAATTTTTCAGTTGTAGATTCAGGAATTCATTAGTGCATGTTCAGCACAGACTGGAAAGCTTTTCTATACAGTCTTAAAGAATATATTTTTTAAATAGTTTATTTTAAAAGTTTAAAATATGTGGATACCAGTACTTAAACCCAGTGAGAATAAAAATGCCATTACATTTCAAGAAGAAAAGTTTCCTATTCTTTTTAATGAGTAGATGTGTTAGCATCTAGTTTGAGTTGTATAACAGAAGTGTGACATGCAACAAATGATATTTAATGCCACAGACATATTAAAAATTTCCTTTTAGGTTCCACTATTGCCATTTTTGCCATCATTCAGTATCCTAGTAAATATTTACTTGATGGTACAATTAAGTGGAGACACTTGGATCAGATTTAGCTTCTGGATGGCACTTGGTAGGTACTTCTGTTCATTTCAATCACCTCTTACTGTTAGGATTTATGAATCCCATCTCAGAATTTTTTTTTTTCTCTTCTTTTAAATATCTGAACAAAAGCCTGTGTTTTAGTAAGTCAGCTAATATTTCTGATCAAAACAAGAACATGCATCAGAAGGGCTATTTATATGGAGTCAAAACTGTAAATAAAGTTTGAAGTTTTAAAGTTGAGGTAATAGAATCTAAGTTACAGGATGAATTATGATAAGCCACTTTTTTTTTTCCTAGTAAGTATTGCTGAAATTTTGCAGAGATGTGTTTGTAACAGTTTTCTTCCAAGTACATCAGTAATTCTCCTTTAAGATGTAGAAAATTACATTAATTCCATCTAGACATAACCCTTAACCCACAGCCTATTAGAGCATTCAGTTATGCAAAAACAATGTACTGTGATTCAGTGTCTGCACTTTCCATAGAAATAGTGAAGAGCTGGAGCATGAGTTCTTATTCAGAAGAAGAAGAAACTTTTGCAAAATATGTTTTCTCAGGGAATAACTACTTTTTGATGCAGTACTTGCCTGAAAACCCTATTTACTTTTCTTTTTTCCTTTTGGAAGGCTTCCTCATTTACTTTGCTTATGGCATCAGGCACAGTCTTGAAGGTCATCGTAGTGATGGAGATGATGATTCTTGTTCAGAAAATAGTGGGCTGCAAGAAAAGAACCCTGTGGAAGAAGTGGATGACCCTGAAAATGCTAATGAAAGTGATCAGTTTATTTCAAATGAGAGGACAAGTGAATGTTAATCTATGCAAAAATACAAGTCTTTTACACCTTCAATTGACGTTTTACTTGCGGACTGAAATGCCAGAATTTTTTTGCCAACATTGTGCTTCTTGAAAGTGTTTACTACAAGGCCTGGCTGACATTTTGGACAAGCTGCTAGTCCATCTTCATCATTTCAGAACTGACAGCATGGAGATTAATATTTAAATTAGAAGAGAAACAAGAGAAGTACCTTTTAGCAAGCAAAAATTCGGATGCATTATTTGAACTGTCATCCACAATCACTGGTAATCATAAAATATGAAGAATTTTAGAAATGCTTGTCAGAAGTTCAGAGTGTTTGACACTGCATTGTGAACATAAGTGCCTTTTGTACCTTCTTCTTATATCTGATATGTGTTTTGGTCACAACCTAATAGCTCTCTTTTTTTTCCTACAGAAGTAACTCTCACAGGAGATAAATTGCAGACAGACCTGGGAACTATTTACAAAATTAATGGTAATTGAACAGATCTGAGAATTTGCAAAAAGTAGAGGATCATATATTTGTGCAAAAAAAATTAATTGCTTACCTTAACTAATCAGTAGTCATGGACAATTCCAACAGTGAAGATATTTCAAAAGCTTTAAGTCCTTCTAAATAGAATTCAAGATTTCTACTTATGTGAATTCCTTTCCTTTCAGAGATGCTGTGTGTATAAAATAATACTCTCAAGAGTAGTTATGTTGTTTTCTGCAAGAGCAGAATATAATCTGTTGCTCACAGAAGCGACAGTGACTTTCTTATGTGATTTAGCAAATATTGTGCTTCTCATTTCAGAAGAGACAGAATTTTACCTGGGAGGGGAGGGAGCAGGGGGATCCCTGTGTGCTGCTGCTGCTGTGTGGCCTCTGCTGAGTGCTCAGAGTGGTGAGCAGCAACCTGAAAACCTGAGAGGCATGCAATAGGGAAAAGGCTTCAGTGAGGTTCCTCCATTTACATCTAACTGCTGTTGTCCTAAGGCCTGTTCTAGCCATTGTTGGTCCTTAAAAGTAGATTTGGCACAGAGGATGAGGAGAAACTATAGGGTAAGTGGTAAAGGGGTACTGTTTTTTATTAAATCATAATCCATCTAGAACTGATCATAAACTTTTTGGTACTTCTTTCCAAGATTGATCATTTGCAAGATGCTATTCAAATAAAACTCAGGCCTTGTGTTAGACTTATACAAGTAGTTGATCTCCTAAGAAAGTATTTGGTTGATAGGAATGGATAGGAATTCTCAGGGCAGTTCCTAGAGCTATGGATAATTTTCAGTACCAGTATTCAGTAAATGAAAAACCTGTATCAGCTTTCATTGTACTGAGGCCCAGTTTTATGCCAAAAGAATCATGTTTGAAATATTAGACATTTAAGAATTTAGAATCATAGGATTTTCAGGGTTGGAAGGGATGTTTAAGATCACTTAGTTCCAACCCCCCATGCCATGGGCAGAGACACCTCCCACTAGATCAGGTTGCTCAGAGCCCTCTCCAGCCTGGCCTTAAAAACTTCCAGGGATGGGGCTTCCACCACCTCTCTGGGCAACCTGTTCCAGTGTCTCACCACCCTCATGGTGAAGAACTTCTTCCTGACATCTAACCTGAATCTACCCTCCTCTAGTTTGAATCCATTCCCCCCAGTCCTATCACTACCTGACATCCTAAAAAGTCCCTCCCCAGCTTTCTTGTGGGCCCCCTCCAGATACTGGAAGCTTACAATAAGGTCTCCTCAGAGCCTTCTCCTCTGCAGACTGAACAACCCCAACTCTCTCAGTCTGTCCTCAAAGGAGAGGTGCTCCAGCCCTCTGATCATTCTCGTGGCCCTCCCCTGGACACACTCCAGCACATCCAGGTCTTTCTTGTAAAAGGAGCTCCAGAACAGGACACAGCACTTCACGTGGGGTCTCACAAGAGCAGAGCAGAGGGGGAGAATCACTTCCCTCGACCTGCTGGCCACGCTTCTCTTGATGCAGCCAAGGATCCAGTCAGCTTTCTGGGCTGCAAGTGTACACTGATGGCTCATGTTGAACTTCTCATCCACCAGCACTCCCAAGTCCTTTTTCTTAGGCTCTGGAATCCAATATAGTAATCCTTAGATATGTCAAAACAAAGGTTTTATTTTTAAGTAACCAAACCACTGTGTAATTGAATGTAGGTTTGTTTGTTTGTAATGCCACAAGTATTTGAAATACAGAAGCTGACACTTTTCCTGAAGCACAGCTTCTTCGGTAGTTGTACTTTAAGGTGACATTCTTAACTTGTCTTGCCCAGAACTCAGCTTAAGTCCTTAGGTACAAAAAAATTCCATTGCTGTGGGAGGAAGTCAGCAGCACTCAGGCAGATCTTTTCCATGGTGTCTTTACATGCCTAAAGTGAAACTCTGCTCTTTTAAAACTCCTTACACATCTTGGTGTGTGGGAAGCAGAGACAGACTTTTTTCTGTGGTTGCTGATGCCACAGAACAGGCAAGCCAGGCTCCCAAGAGGCAAACTGCTGCTGTTCTCTGATGTGCAAAGAAAATCCCATTTCCCCCTTCAAGGCCATAATATAGAACGTATGTGTGCACACCTGTCAATGTGTTTGCACCTGTCTGATGTTAGCCCATGGTGGTTTTGATATACTGATAAAATAATTCCTATACTGCACTGCAGTTTTCCCTTGAAGGGATGCTATCAATATAACAAACTTCCACTTCAGCAAGCGTTAGGTAGACCTTCTGGAAGTAATTAGAAACAGTATAGAAATATTAGAGATAAATAATAATACATTTTGTGTATTGACAGTTTCCCCTTTCATTTTTATGTTTCTTCCCTTGTTAAATAAATTAATTATAGAAAAAATGTGCCTATACAAATATTGTGAAAGGAGATGGGAGAGATGCAGCACAGGAAATATCCACTTAACTAATGAGATGTAAAATGAAATTAAAATTAAATAGGTTGCTTCAACCTATTTATTTACGAGTTTATTTAAGAGTTTATTTACATGTGTGTACGTTAAAGTCATTATTAGTGGCTGAGTATGAGCATGACAAGGCAGAAGGAAGATACTTATGGTAATATCAGTATGCATTTTATATGTTTTACTGAAATTCAAGTTGCTTTAGTGGGACTTTGCTGGAGCAGAGGGTGTGAAGGACTGGCAAGCTAGTGCTTACACAGGAGCTGTGTGTGAAACAGATCCTGGTTTTGTTCTTACATTTGTGCTGTGTCTGTGTTTGCTGAGAGCAGCTGGAAGCAGAGGTCCAGTGGAATTAAATTGTTGGTATTTTTTAACATAGTTGTTGATATGGTAAATTGTTCTGTGCAAATAATAATGATATGTGTTGATATGAAATACTTAGTGTTGGAGATAGCTTATTGGGTTTTTTTGTTTGGGTTTTTTTTTTGGTGGAAAAAAATCCTCCAAAACATATATTTGCATTTGTAGAGCCTGTGTGTGCCTTTAGATAGAGGAATTACTCTTGTCTAGTTGGATTTAAGAAAGTAAGCCAAAGCATATTTAAGGCAGTACAAACATATCTTTTTGTTGTGGGGGATAAGAGGTAAGATTTATGTGTAGTTCTTGTTGACAAAAATGATCTTTCTGTGGTATTCCAGTCCTAATTCTTCTACAGGAAATATTATGAGGTATCTTAGATTTCATTGTCCATTATACTGGATAAAACTATTTTGTTATAGTAGTGTGCTTTTTCCTGCACAACAAATGCCAGATAAGATTTCCTGAAATCTGTCACAGTATGTTTATGTGACCATGTCTTAATGACAAGTAAATTATCTGCTGTTAGAGAATTATCAGTAATAAATGTCAATACCAGTGACACAGGGCTACTTATGTACTTGGGAATTTAACTGTGCCATCCAGAAACATTAAATGATACAATGAATGCAGAGGCAAAAGTTGGTAAAGGTTAAATATATACTGTATTTTATTCAATAAATGTGCAAGTCTAGCCACCTTTCCCCTAAATTTTATCCAAAGACAGAAATATAAGTGCCAATATCAGATGTTCTGTAAGCATCCCAAGATACAACCTGGTGAAATCTGTGAGAGGGCAGGAAATCTGTGTGGGGATGTACAGTTGTTTTAATTGGGTGCAACATCTTTGACACTGAGGTACATTTGTGCAGTAGGAATTTAATTCACATGATGGCTGGCATGTGTTACTTGATTTCATAGAAAAAAAAAAGAAAATAAAAGCACCTTTCAGTGCTCTTGGGCCCTAATTCTTGCTAGACTTGCAAGGAAGTTTGTACAAATTGCAGTATGCTCATTGAAAGCACTAGGATTAGTGTTAGGCAAATCTGTATTTTCCAGAAAGAGCAGGAGGTATTTCACATAGTGTAGAATCTTTATTTTTAATTTCCTGAGCCTCTAGTACTTCTTTGTGGTTTTGAGGACCTCTGCAATTATAATAGTTGGGCCCTTCCAAAGCAACATATAATGTCTTTGCCATCTCCCAATCTGTTTCCCATTTGATTTTAGAAGTCAAACTCCTTAACATTAGCTAAGTCAAAGGATTTTTCTGTATAGACACATGTTAAAAAGAACGCCGTATATATTTTATTATTTTTATTGTGAGTTGGACAAATTCTGTTGTCTTTGTATGTTTTCATTGAGCCTTGTGCCAGGTAAACTCCAGCTTCACCAAGTTCAGTCAGAGTCAGGACAAAAGATAAAAGGTTTTGAATGTTTATGAGGGTTTTTTCTTTTGTGTTACCAGAAAGTAAAGCATGAAATGTGTTACATATCTTTAAAAGTAGTTATGTTTGCATCATTTTAAAACATTAGTGTTCATATGCATTTGAATGTTTCCTTTTGTTCTTATGTACATTGTAATTATTATTTCTGTATTATATGCTGCTGAGCATTTAAAATGTAGATAGAATGACTATGATGCAACTTAACTACAAATCTGTATTTCTTAGATGTGCTCTACCAAAATGAAAATTCTTGAATTTCTATGAATGTAAAAATATTTATATTTTAAAATATGGTGCTTTTTAAAAAATTTTTACAATAGAATTGTAATCAGTGATACTTTTAGTTACCTTAGTTCCAAATTCTGATGGAAATCACATTGCTTTTCATTTATTGTAACATATGCTTCATGGGATAACAATTGTGCGTTTGTTTGGTATTTTTTAAATAAAGCTGAATATCACTTGTATGTACTTCATACGACAGCTATAACTAACCAAACACTACAGTTTTAGTAAACATTAAAATAATATGGTGATTTAATAATCATTAGTGTGTCAGATATCTAATGTAATGACATTATACAAGTAATACCTAATTTAAGATAATTTATAGCTCATATTGACTTTATAGAGGAAAAAACAACACCATGTTTTATGTTTAAATATTTTTTTTGCTGTGATCTGGAGATGGGGATACTATCAGCATGTGTTTCATACGTGCTTCCCAGCACTCAAGAACTCACTGAAACAGAGAATAACACCCTTTGGGCATTTTGTCTGACAGTGCCAAACCAGGGATGATGTTAGGTTTGATTTCCAGAGGGAGTGAGCAGCCCTCAGCATCTGTAGTGCTCAACTTTCTGAAGCACCAAGCCTTGTCCTGGCAGCATCCAGCCCCAGAGCTGGATGGATACACTTGCTGTTTTCTCCCTTTTCCCTTTTTTGGGAAAAAACAAAAACAAAACAACCCCCCAAAAAAAAAAAACAAAAAACAAAAAACAAAAAAACCCCAAACAAAACCAACCAACCAACCAACCAAAACCAACCCCCCAAAATCTTTTAATAGTACTGTGGGTATATCTGAAGAAGAAAAGTATGAGTTTGGGTAATGGATGGATAACAATAACTTTGACTCCAAGAACCACACTCCCAGGGCAAGCTTATTATTAGGCACAGTTTTTAAAGACATTTGAGTTATCTTTGTTCAAAGCCTTAAGAGTAGCTATGACTTTGAGGGTTTTTCTGAGTTGCAGCTCTTTTGAATAACTCCTTTTAAAGTTTTCAAATTATTATCACCTTATGGTACATACAGATTTACTAATGCTGAATTTGAAAATCTTGGTCCAGTGAAGCAGTGGGATTACAGCCACTGATCTAAAGGAGGACAATCAGTGCAACAATCCCATTTAAAACATTGACCTGAAACAATGTATTTAAGCTATTGGCTTACTCAACTGAAGTCATTAACTTGTCCTGACATCAGTTACATGTAGGCTTTTCTGATTACTATAAATGAAAATGTAACTTTTTTGTGTGTGTGTGTGTGTGTATATCCATTTAAAACCAGGAAATTTAAAATTAATAACATGACTTTCTTCCTTGTATATCTACATAGGAAAAGGGCATGTCAGCTTAAATGTCTTAAAATTAATGCAGCCTGTACTTTCTAAAATATAGTAACAGTTGGATCCCTGTCACCATTAGATCATTGACCTACAGGGAAAATTGACCTAGGAAAGTAAATTATATCCAGCAGTTTTGTAGATGACAGAAAAAACCCCAAGCTTCAGCAGCAGCAACAGGAGTTGTGAATGGTTCAGTGCAAATTTTCAGTTTATACTACACATCTTTTCTGAGTTCTCTCTGAGATGCATTTCCTCTCAAACAATGGTAACTTTTTCAGAATATATTACTTGGTGGTATTTTAGCCATTTAAAAGGGGAAAGAGTCTTGAACTTCAAAAATATCCTGGAGGAACAGAAAATTTTTTTCTTCATTTTTTACAGGCACTAGAAGAAATGTTCAGATATGCTGATGTATACATAGGTAGCCCTAAGTAGTTCTAGGGAGAACTGTATAAGGGCTGTAGAACAAAAAAGAGGTGGAAATTTCATCATCTTACTTCACAGGTGGGCCCCACTGGCTGCTTTATCACTAACCAGACACCCCAAGAAGAAGTGTTAGAGCAGGCTCAGGCAAGCAGGTCTCTGAACTCAGCATGTATATGTATTTATGAGGGCAAAGGAGCATTATATATATGCCTTCTAACTTTTTAATGGCTGTAGACAAAGCCTAGATTTCCTTTACTATCTGTAAACACTACTCTCACATCTGCTATGCCTGTGGAGCTGTAGCCAAGGACATTACTCCTCATTTATTCTATTCTGATTTGCACTGGACTGTGCTCCTGTCTAGCACGGGGTCCACTTGTGACCTCTGACAGCCCTTTTCCTCCTTCCAGGCCAGCACCTTTGCCCTGCATCTACCTTGCAGCTGAGAGACCTTATTGCTCTCTACAACTACCTGAAAGGAGGTTGTAGGGAGGTGGGTGCTGGCCTCTCCTCTCAAGTGAATAATGATAGGACTAGAGAAAATGGCCTGAAGTTACATCAGGGGAGGTTTAGACTAGATTTGAGGAAGAACTTCTTTACTGAGAGAGTAGTTAAGTGTTGGAATGGGCTGCCCAGGGAGGTGGTGGAGTCACCACCCCTGGAGGTGTTGAAAAAAAAAGTGTAGACGAAGTACTTCAGGACACACTGCAGTGGGTGATACAGATCTTGATACATATATTGTATTAAGGGTGGATATTGACAGTTGGACGTGTTGATCTTAGTGGTCTTTTCCACGTGTAGCAATTCTGTGACTCTGATTCTGTAATACCTGCAGTGGCCCCTCCAGTCATGTTTTCTTCTCCCTTCTCCAAGGAAACCCTCAGGTTTCAAGAAAAAGCTTCTTGTATCCTTGTTCATCTTTAGGCAGTGAAGTAATACCAGCATTCTCTTGATCTGCTTCATAAAGGCATCAATGATAAGACTGTATCATAGATTGTGGAGCTCCAAATAGCAACATGTAGGTACGCCTTGTTTCCAGTGTCAGGCAGCATTTCCTGAGCAGGCTTTCAGGAATCACTTTGCTGTGGCAGGCTGGAATGAGTGCAATAGTTTGACTTAAAAATGTATTTTTGCAGTCTGAGTCCAACACAGATCTGTGCCTGATGTCCATCTGTGGGGTCACCTGTTGAGTCTCCTTCCGTGAAGACATTCAAAACCTGCCTGGATGTGCTCCTGTGACCTGCCCTAGGTCATCCTGCTCTGGCTGGGGGGTTGGACTTGATGATCTTTCAAGGTCCCTTCCAGCCCCTACCATTGATTCTGTGATATGTAACCCACATGGCTCTCATGTTCTGCTCCCCTCCCCTCTGAGGATCCAGCCACCGGCCAGAGGTGACCAACAGCTCCCACCTTCACCAAGCCTCCTGTGGCAAAGCACAGCTGTCGCCCATCAGCTCCTCGAATCCATGAACTTCCACAGGTGTCTCTAAGGCTACGATTCCTGCTCGGAACATGGAGACCCGCGGAAGTGCCACAGGCCTGTGCTGCCCGGGGCAGCGATGCCCAAGGAGGGGGAAATGTCGCCGTGTTAAACCTCCCGGTGAGGAGTCGCGGAGGAGATGGAGCCGCAGAGGGAGGGAGTTCAGGCTGGTCACGGGGAACCGAAGCCCCGGGAGAGGAGAGGAGAGCCGCAGCGTGCTGTGGAGCGGCAGGAGGGCAGCAGGTGCCCCGGCCGGCAGGGGCGGCTCCTCCGCGGACACCCGCCAGGTCGGCCCTACCTGTGGGGCGTCGCGAGTCGTTCCCCCCGCCGAGAAGTGGGGATTTGGTCGGGAGAGGCCCCACAGAGACACCATAACCCACGCCGCGTCCCCCCACCCGCCGGGAGTCCTGGGCAAGGAGCCCCAGAGCCGCATGGCGGGAGCGGCCGGNTGAAAAATAAGGGGATTTTACAGTCTACATAAGTCAAGGATCAGTTATGAATGTCCCTTCTCAGTCAAAAGCTTGCCTCTTCCCCCACCAAGACTTCATCACAGCCTGAAACCGAGTTACGAGTGAAGTATGGTGCTCTCTACCAATGGACCGCCGTGCAAAAAACATTATTTCCTTTTTTTTTTTTTTTTTTTTTTTCTTTCCTAAAACCCGGGGTCTTAAGAGCCGACTGAAACGTCGACCCAAAAGAGAAAAGGCGAGCAGGGGTGTGGGGCTGCTGTCCTGCAGGGTAGAGGCGGTGGGGAGGCGGGTTGCTCTCTTGCCCTGTGCCAGCAAGCCATCGGAGGCTTTCTGCAGGAGAGAGAAAATGGGGTTTCATGCCACCGTAGAGTTCTGGGGAAGGGCGTCTGCGGCAGCTGTCCCACACCTCTCCCCGCCTTTTCTCTTTTGGGTCGACGTTTCAGTCCGCCCTTAAGCCCCCGGATTTTAGGGAAAAGAAAAAAAAAAAATGTTTTGTGCAGGGCGGTTCATTGGTAGAGAGCACCATACTTCACTCGTAACTCAGTTTCAGGCTGTGATGAAGTCTTGGTGGGGGAAGAGGCAAGCTTTTGACTGAGAAGGGACATTCGTAACCGATCCTTGACTTATGTAGACTGTAAAATCCCCTTATTTTTCACCACTGAAGGGCTTGGGGAACAAGGCCTGTTGTAGCCCCTAGGAGGGTTTGTGGAGAAATGGGGGGCAGGCGGCGAGATGCATGGAGAAGGACTATGAGGCACAGTGCCACAGGTGGCACAGGAGACTGTGAGGAAAAAATACTTTTAAGAACAAAAAAAATTGTCCCTCACCCTGAGATCTGTTAAACACTGAAGAATGTTGTCGGGGGAGGCTGTGGAGTCTCCAGCCTTTGCATATGTCAGGGCTAAACACGACAAAGCTCTGAGCAACTGAACGGGCATGGGAAGGGTCTTCCAGAAGTCCTTTCCATCCCAGTTTTTTTTATGACTGTGTACAATGGAATTGCACTCTGGACCAGTGTGGTATGGGAGAAGATTTCTGCTGGCAGGTCCGGTATGTGAATGTCCCCTACCACATCAAGGGAAGTGTTTGGGGTTTTTTTTGAGAACTAGATAAAAACACAGAAGGAGAAAGTTGTAGCTTGGGCAAAAGACTTCCCAGACCTATTTTTTTTTTAGTTTTCTTAGTTTCTGTAACTTATACTGAGGTCTGACTATGTGCTTCACACTCTGACATCCAAAAGCTTAGCTACATGAGAAGCTAATTTGATATATTGGATGACAGATTCTTTTACCTATAGCTTTAGACAAGTCCTAATGTAGATGTGATTCCAAAATAGCCTTTCTAATTTCGCTTATTTTATTTTATGAACAATGAACTACATCCATCCAGATGGTCTCTATGACTGTTGATGTGTCAACCTGTATTGCCTATATGAATGTTTATTTGGATGATTACCTTTTCATCTGAATTATTACAAATAAAAGGTATGTCCAACCTGTTTCGTCATATTAGTTATGATCACAGACACTTCCCTCTCATCTTAATCCTGGTGGTTAAGAATCATGCTTTATGGTGACCTCATAATTTTTTTTTTTTTTTTTTTTTTTTTTTTTCCTCAAGGAAGAGTTAATCAGTATTAATAACAGCTGAAAGCTCTCTGATGCTGCCAAGGTGTGCACCTGGGTATAGGTGACACCTGAAGTTAAAAGTGATTGCTTTTTAGCATTATGTGACTAGCACTCATTTGGGGATTGTTGTCTGTGTAACATCTGTGAGGACAATGGGCAGACAAACATTAGAGGATGAGATGCATACTGTGAACCAGGAGCAAAAGTGCTGCATAGTGTGTTTCTGTGACATACTGATGTATAGTCTCTACATGATGAGTTAGTAGGGACCCTGAATGTACTGTTGCAGAGGAAATGAGTACTGTGCATCTTACAGCTGATATTAGGAGCTGCTCAGAGGTAGAAATGAGGAGTTTTCTCCATGGCTGTTTTCCTACTAAATATTAATTTTTGAAAATTATTTTTAAAATAGAAATGCTATTGCTGGATGAAAACAGTGAGGGCTCTGTGAATAAATGTTGTGATGGAAGAGTATCCTAAGTGTGGCATTTGTGTAATTGCAAAAGTGCACTGTTTGAGTTTCTTCTCTTCCCTGGGGAAATCTTGCAGTTTGGGTCAGGAAATGAGAGAATCTGTGTGGTAGGTTCTGTGTGCTTAAAGGGGTTTGATTATGTGTCTCTTCTATTTTAGGTGGTAGACTTCTGTACCACTTAGCTACTTGGCATACAGGTACTTGATTTGGCAGTGAGAGAAGGCAGGATTGTGAGGTGTCAGTAGATACCTGGACAGACTTACAGGGAGTGTTGGGGAGGAGCGTGATCACAGCTTGCTTGGAAATTCACCTCTTCTGAAGTGCAGCAGAGAGGCAAAACTAGATTTTCTGTGTGGGTGGAAAAAAGCTCCTCTGATGGCGTTTCCTGAAATGCCCCTGCTGTCACCTGCAGGGAAATACAAGGTCAGACACACAAGAGTCTCACAGTGTAGTTGGGACTGTGGTATAGCAGCAACGTGTTCAGGCTCACTGGGAAATACAGAAACGTGGCACAGAGGGAGCTTGTGCAGAGAGAAAAAAACTTAATCTAGAGAAAATCAAAACCAGGCTTCTGGCACTTCACATTGAAAAACTTTCATAGGGAGGCTTCAACAGCTTCTTAAAGGCAGAGTGTAAGGTGTGGAAGAGCACACAGTTTGGGATGATGCATTGCTTTGGGATGAAGTTGTAAGATCTGAATGCCTTCAAACAAGCATCAGGATTGAGGCTGTCAGAATATAGTGGAAATTGCAAAAATAAGTTAAAACAAACTGTCTGATTTTAATAGGCTTTGGGGTGATGGGACAAAAAGGGTATGTGGACCAAAGCTTCTGTGCTTCTGCAGACATATGGAAAGTACAAGAGGGAACTGGAATGGCTAGTTTGAAATGGGATTGCTTATCCAAAAGGCTCGTTAGGCCTGTAAGTGGGACCCTCTAATACCAGGGCACAAATTACACAGGAAAGATGGAACAGCTGAACCCAAGGCAGAAGCAGCAGTAGTAGAAGTGTTGAAGAAAGCTTTAGTATTAAGTCTGATTGGTGTCAGGTTTTGTTAGTAACAGTCACCTGGACTGAAATCCCAGCCCTGCAGAGAACAAACAACCTGGTTACTGACCACCCAACATGATGGGGGGAGTGACTGCTCTGTTAAGGAAAATCGGGGGAGGGGGGGGCTGTAAGGACTGGATAGGAAAGCAAAAGGAAGAATTCCTCACCCTCACATTGGCTGGATCACGTGTGTCAGGGTATGACACTGAGTGCAAGTGTTTAGATGCCACATAGGATGACTTCTTCGAGCTGCTACTCAACAGCCCCCAAGAAAAACAGCAATTTTTTACTTGATCTGGAGCAGTGCTCAGGTAATTGGATTCAGATGTTGCTGTAGAACAGCCAGGCTGTAGTTTTAATATTCTTCCAGGAATAATAAAAGCCAAAGAAACTACTGATGCATTTAATTTCAGAAGGGAGAATTATATAAGATGAGGAAGCTCCTGAACTCACATATGGTTAAATATAAAAATCAGAATAAGGCAGACAAAAAGAGTGTGAGAAACAGCTTGCAAAAGGGATAAAGCCAGCCATAAATCCTTTTCTTCTGATGTGCTGGGGTGGAGCAGGGAAAGACTGCTGCAAAATTTGTAAGGCTGGTAGGAATGGGGATTAAGAAATAACACCTACAGGAAATAAAACCTTAATTATTTGTGTGCATCCATGTTCACTGTGGTAGTACTTAGGGAGGTTTTAATTGAAAATGGTGATATGATAAGCATATCAGAAACCTTGAGTGCAGTATCATACTGAGCACTGTAATAGCAGGCTCAAAGACAGGATCTGTCTCTGTGGGGAGAATCATTATAGGACATGTCTCATTAATATTCCAAAGGAATTTGTTATAGAGAAAATCAACAACATTAACAGTATTTCAGTACCACAATTTGATGATATACACCTGAGGCAAAAGAAATTTGAATCTGAAGCCACTGAAGCCTCACTTCAGGTACATAACCTATTACATGATTAGTGCTTTCCAGGGAAATGGAAATACACTAATAGTTTAAGATTTTTGAGGGAGATACAGGCACCAAGCCAGATGTCTGTATTCTGTAAATTGAAGTAATCAATAAATAAGCAAGAACTACAGAAGAGTCAATATGGCTTTGTGTGGCTCACTCCTTTTTTGTTAGTTTTTTTCTCCACCAGAAGTGTTGGGGTTTTTTTGCAGAGCTACAGAAGTTCTCTGAAGGACTATAAGATTGTGGCCCTGGATGAATTGGTTGATGTCCTTGGATTCCCAGAGGCTTTTGATGAGACTGTCTTTAAAGGTTCCATGTGAACTAAGGTGCTGTTGAGACAATGGAAGAGTAATAGGTAATAGAAAACAAAGAGTAGGGGTTAATCTTCAGGTGTTGTAATATAGGCATAGAATTGTTTTTATCCAGTTGACTTTCACAGGGATTTTGTAAGGCATATGCTTTTTAACATAATAAATCTGCTAAAAGAAAAGCTTTTAAGTATAGGATTGGAAAGGGATCTCTCCATTTTGCAAGATTGGGCACTGAAAATCAGACTTGAAATTTTGTGTTGGTAGATGCAATGTAGCACAGATTATTCTGCCTTCAAAATACATTGATGGGTTTCTGCTTAGGAATTTCTAACCACTATTTCCTACTTAGGAAAGTGATCTCAGAGTTACACTTCATTATTCTAGAGCAATTCAGCTCCTAATATTGCTTTCATGAAAAGTAATGAGCTATTTAGATAGGAAAAAAACCCCACTAATATAGTCAAGTCACACTTGTACAAAGCATGAACCTGGTGTGCTGTCTGCTTTTGTCTTCTTTCCATTACACACGTGATGTAACTGAAATGTTGTAGGTGCATGTTCTTTTCAAGGAACTGTTAAATAGAGTGGGGCTTGTCAGTCCAGAATGGACATGTTTGTGGAACAGAAGTTCTGTAAAAGTACAAGTGCCACAGAGAAAGCAACAGCAGCAATAGTTTATTCACTTAGTGCAAAAACTAAGGGGTGTGTAATATTTATATACAATTTGCATAGTTGTTAAAATTTACCAAATTAAAGAAGGATAAATCCACCAAGGACAATAAAAGAATGGCAACTGTAGTTCACAGATCCCTTAGGCTAAAAGCTCGAACCTAGTATCAAAGGAGCAGAGACGGTGGGCCTGTTCCCTTGTTGGTTTCTCTCACTGGGTAGTGTCAATGGGAGGGTGTTGTCTAGGCAGACATTTGTCCTGACCCACTGTAGCCTTTCTAATGTAATGCAGGGGAAAAGTGCTGTTTGTGCCTGTAAAATATGCACTGTCCCTTGCTAGGGTTATGTGCTCTGAGTAACTGGAAAAACCCCGCTTCGTGGTCTTTCATCGGAAGCAGGAAGCTCTCCTCTGAAATTCTGCTGTGTTACCACCATTCTCCCAAGTCTGTCAATTTTGTAGGGCCTGTGGCATCACCAAGAAAATGGAAAGAAGCATAAATATTTGCTTCCTTTTCAGAAACAATAAAATGTTCCATCATGAGCCAGCAGTGTGCCCAGGTGGCCAAGAAGGCCAATGGCATCCTGGCCTGTATCAGGAACAGCGTGGCCAGCAGGTCCAAGGAAGTGATTCTGCCCCTGTACTCAGCGCTGGTGAGGCCACACCTCGAGTACTGTGTCCGGTTCTGGGCCCCTCAGTTCAGGAAGGAGATTGAGGTCCTGGAGCAGGTCCAAAGGAGGGCAACCAGGCTGGTGAAGGGACTCGAGCACAGATCCTATGAGGAGAGGCTGAGGGAGCTGGGGCTGTTCAGTCTGGAGAAGAGGGGGCTCAGGGGAGACCTCATCACTCTATACAACTCCCTGAAAGGAGGGTGTAGCCAGGGGGGGGTTGGTCTCTTTTCCCAGGCAACTACCAGCCAGACAAGAGGGCATGGTCTTAAGTTGTGCTAGGGGAGGTTTAGGTTAGATATTAGAAAGAATTTCTTTACGGAGAGGGTGATCAGGCATTGGAATGGGCTGCCCAGGGAAGTAGTGGATTCTCTGTCCCTCTAGACATTTAAAAAGAGACTGGATGTGGCACTCAGTGCCATGGTCTGGTAACTGCAGTGGTAGTGGATCAAGGGTTGGACTTGATGATCTCTGAGGTCCCTTCCAACCCAGCCAGTTCTATGTTATGATCTTTGGAAGGCATTTCTTTTTGAGCTCTTCAATTTGTGTCCCATTTTAAGGTGATGAGGCACCTCTGCAATCAACTTTGCCAATGTAGAACTGGAAAAAATGTTTTTCTGGGTGGTGATGTACCTTTGTAACTGGACATGTGCCTCTCAAAAAATTATTCTTATTACATGAGTCCAAAAGAATTAAAAATGCATTGGGCAAATGAGGATGACTACAGCATTGCTGTCTTCCAGTATATTTTCCTGTTGGTGTGAGACCAGAATTTAAATGCTTCTCCTACACAGGCATTCTTACATGTTGATATTACAGAGTCACAGAATGGCTGAGGTTGGAGGAGACCTCTCAGGATCAAGTTGTCTGGGGCTGTGTCCAGTTGGGTTTTGAATATCTCCATGCATGGATACAACACAACCTCTCAGGGCAACCTGTGTCAGTACTTGACCATCCTCACAGTAAAAAGTGTTTTCCTATGTTCAGATTGAATTTCTTTTTTAAATGTGCCCACTAGGCTACGTGCCATTTTAAAGGGACATGGTGTACATCAGCCTGGGCTTACAGAAGTGGAAGGCTGAAGCGGTGCAAGGTGTCAAGCCCAGTGTATGAGGAATGTCATGGGAGCCATCCAAAGTCTGGAAGTGCTGCTAGTGGTGCTGCAGCCAGGATCAGTTTTAATTCATGCTAAGCTGTCAGACACTGCTAGAGCACTTTTTAGTGTGGAGGGACAGGAGTTTTAGGCTTATTTTGAAGATTTGTGCTAACTACCATCTGTTAAAGTGGGATATTTTGATTTTTTTTTTCCTATTACTTGAGACACCTCACTTTTTCTTTCAATTTCCTTTGCTTTGTTTCTAAAAGCAGCTAAGCATCCCTGTTGTCTGTAGCAGGTAATGAAATCTCTTGCCATTTCCCTTTTAAGTAAGGTTCTATTTTTACTTTGGTTGTCAAATTAAATGGATGTTACAGAGACATGGTGAGTTGAAGACTACCTTCAAATGATTTAAGTGCCATTTGTATTTTTATAGTACTTACTGTTAAAGATGAAAGCTGCAACACTATCAGTATTTTACAAATACTGAGGTTCCACACAAGAGTTTTTATTCTCTTGTCTCTTCCAATAGCACTGTGTGTGAAATGGTTATGCAGAACTGATGGGAGTGTCACATTCTTGTGAAGACAGAGAACTTGTTTAGCATTGCTACACTAAATGGCAGTGACGTGTGGTAGAAAAGACAAAAAAGTAACTGGAGACTGAAATGCTGTATTTCTTTCCCTTCCCATTTTTAAAGTTCTCATACCTTACATATTTGTCTGTTTATTACTTGTTACTCTAAGTATAGAATTTCCACATGTTGATGAAAGCTCTCTTTTTCCTTTTTCCACAGGAAAATGAGTCATGCCAGAGACTTCAAAAAGTTCTGGAAATTAACTCTTGTTCTTTTGATAAAAAATTCATAAAAATGAGTAAAACTTTAGTTATTCTCTGTGATAAGAAGGATTTTTTTTTTCCAAAAGACTATACATCCTTTTTCTGATGAGTAACATTGTCTCATTTTCTTTATTTTCCTAGTTACTGGACAGCCTGCTAAGACTAAGCGTCCAAAAGAACCTGGAGAAAACAAAATTAGGCCTGTTAACAAAAAAGTAAAACCCAAAAACCCCAGGATGAAGGAGAGAGAATCTGTTGACCCCTCTTTGAAGCCCCAGTCCATGCTGACACAGGTGATGGATAAAGGTCATTTCCAGAAAGTATCTTCCACCTTGAGCCTCTCTGCGGGACAGAGCATAGAGCTGCGATGTAAGGGGAGTAATGTCACTTGGAACTATCCTGCCTACTTAGACACCTTTAAAGACTCCAGACTCAGGTAAACAATTTTTCATGTTTTAGGGTCTGATATTTTTTTGCCATGAATAGTGTTTTATGGATATGTGTGTCTGTGAAAGATAAGTAGTGAGGAGACTGTGGAGCATGGTGAACAGTGCCCTAAGAAATAGCTGTGAGGAGCTTTTCTTGGATTATTAAATGTGAGAGGCAGAGAGGTATGAGCAGAGGCATCAACTCCTATTGTCCTTTTGTTTGTACAGGTATGTATGCTCTCTGTAACTCACTGAGGTTATCTGAATCTCTCAGATCCATTTCCTTTACTTACAGGTATGATGCTACCTTAAAATAACTCCCTGGAAATTAATTTTTCACATATATTCTTCTCCTTTCCACTTCTGTTTACAAAGAGGAGTGCTGAAGACTGGCAGTACTGCAATCTCCAGCATATCCTTCTGAAATTCGTGAACCACTTTTCCCTGAGTGTTCATTTGCTTGTCCCCTCTGCAGCTAGAGCAAGGCTTCTGTCAGAAGTTACAGCAGCAAGCCTCTTTCTGCTGACAACTTACTGCAGCAATAGCTCTCCAAAGATCTTGTGAGCAATTTAACCAACTACTGCTCTTTCGTTTGCATGAAATAATGTTTTATCGGGACTTGTTCCAGCAGGTGGCGTTTATCAGCTGCAGTACAGACCGCCTTTCCAGCCAAAGCTGAGCGTGAAAAATAATAGCAAGGAGTGTGTGTGTGTGTGTGTGTGTGTCTGTGTGTCTGTGTGTGGAGGGGGGNCTACACAGGCATTCTTACATGTTGATATTACAGAGTCACAGAATGGCTGAGGTTGGAGGAGACCTCTCAGGATCAAGTTGTCTGGGGCTGTGTCCAGTTGGGTTTTGAATATCTCCATGCATGGATACAACACAACCTCTCAGGGCAACCTGTGTCAGTACTTGACCATCCTCACAGTAAAAAGTGTTTTCCTATGTTCAGATTGAATTTCTTTTTTAAATGTGCCCACTAGGCTACGTGCCATTTTAAAGGGACATGGTGTACATCAGCCTGGGCTTACAGAAGTGGAAGGCTGAAGCGGTGCAAGGTGTCAAGCCCAGTGTATGAGGAATGTCATGGGAGCCATCCAAAGTCTGGAAGTGCTGCTGGTGGTGCCGCAGCCAGGATCAGTTTTAATTCATGCTAACTCAGGATACAGCAGGGCTATCTTTAATTCCAGAGAGAGCTTATTGATTGATTTGTTCAGTCAAATACCCGAGCATCTTCATGTGGAAAAGCCGTGTTTGTTCAATGTGAGTTAGCTGTCAGACACTGCTAGAGCAGTTTTTAGTGTGGAGGGACAGGAGTTTTAGGCTTATTTTGAAGATTTGTGCTAACTACCATCTGTTAAAGTGGGATATCTTGATTTTTTTTTTCTATTACCTGAGACACCTCACTTTTACTTTTTCTTTCAATTTCCTTTGCTTTGTTTCTAAAAGCAGCTAAGCATCCCTGTTGTCTGTAGCAGGTAATGAAATCTCTTGCCATTTCCCTTTTAAGTAAGGTTCTATTTTTACTTTGGTTGTCAAATTAAATGGCTGTTACAGAGACATGGTGAGTTGAAGACTACCTTCAAATGATTTAAGTGCCATTTGTATTTTTATAGTACTTACTGTTAAAGATGAAAGCTGCAACACTATCAGTATTTTACAAATACTGAGGTTCCACACAAGAGTTTTTATTCTCTTGTCTCTTCCAATAGCACTGTGTGTGAAATGGTTATGCAGAACTGATGGGAGTGTCACATTCTTGTGAAGACAGGGAACTTGTGTAGCATTGCTACACTAAATGGCAGTGACGTGTGGTAGAAAAGACAAAAAAGTAACTGGAGACTGAAATGCTGTATTTCTTTCCCTTCCCATTTNACCCAGCCAGTTCTATGTTATGATCTTTGGAAGGCATTTCTTTTTGAGCTCTTCAGTTTGTGTCCCATTTTAAGGTGATGAGGCACCTCTGCAATCAACTTTGCCAATGTAGAACTGGAAAAAATGTTTTTCTGGGTGGTGATGTACCTTTGTAACTGGACATGTGCCTCTCAAAAAATTATTCTTATTACATGAGTCCAAAAGAATTAAAAATGCATTGGGCAAATGAGGATGACTACAGCATTGCTGTCTTCCAGTATATTTTCCTGTTGGTGTGAGACCAGAATTTAAATGCTTCTCCTACACAGGCATTCTTACATGTTGATATTACAGAGTCACAGAATGGCTGAGGTTGGAGGAGATCTCTCAGGATCAAGTTGTCTGGGGCTGTGTCCAGTTGGGTTTTGAATATCTCCATGCATGGATACAACACAACCTCTCAGGGCAACCTGTGTCAGTACTTGACCATCCTCACAGTAAAAAGTGTTTTCCTATGTTCAGATTGAATTTCTTTTTTAAATGTGCCCACTAGGCTACGTGCCATTTTAAAGGGACATGGTGTACATCAGCCTGGGCTTACAGAAGTGGAAGGCTGAAGCGGTGCAAGGTGTCAAGCCCAGTGTATGAGGAATGTCATGGGAGCCATCCAAAGTCTGGAAGTGCTGCTAGTGGTGCTGCAGCCAGGATCAGTTTTAATTCATGCTAAGCTGTCAGACACTGCTAGAGCACTTTTTAGTGTGGAGGGACAGGAGTTTTAGGCTTATTTTGAAGATTTGTGCTAACTACCATCTGTTAAAGTGGGATATTTTGATTTTTTTTTTCCTATTACTTGAGACACCTCACTTTTTCTTTCAATTTCCTTTGCTTTGTTTCTAAAAGCAGCTAAGCATCCCTGTTGTCTGTAGCAGGTAATGAAATCTCTTGCCATTTCCCTTTTAAGTAAGGTTCTATTTTTACTTTGGTTGTCAAATTAAATGGATGTTACAGAGACATGGTGAGTTGAAGACTACCTTCAAATGATTTAAGTGCCATTTGTATTTTTATAGTACTTACTGTTAAAGATGAAAGCTGCAACACTATCAGTATTTTACAAATACTGAGGTTCCACACAAGAGTTTTTATTCTCTTGTCTCTTCCAATAGCACTGTGTGTGAAATGGTTATGCAGAACTGATGGGAGTGTCACATTCTTGTGAAGACAGGGAACTTGTGTAGCATTGCTACACTAAATGGCAGTGACGTGTGGTAGAAAAGACAAAAAAGTAACTGGAGACTGAAATGCTGTATTTCTTTCCCTTCCCATTTTTAAAGTTCTCATACCTTACATATTTGTCTGTTTATTACTTGTTACTCTAAGTATAGAATTTCCACATGTTGATGAAAGCTCTCTTTTTCCTTTTTCCACAGGAAAATGAGTCATGCCAGAGACTTCAAAAAGTTCTGGAAATTAACTCTTGTTCTTTTGATAAAAAATTCATAAAAATGAGTAAAACTTTAGTTATTGTCTGTGATAAGAAGGATTTTTTTTTTCCAAAAGACTATACATCCTTTTTCTGATGAGTAACATTGTCTCATTTTCTTTATTTTCCTAGTTACTGGACAGCCTGCTAAGACTAAGCGTCCAAAAGAACCTGGAGAAAACAAAATTAGGCCTGTTAACAAAAAAGTAAAACCCAAAAACCCCAGGATGAAGGAGAGAGAATCTGTTGACCCCTCTTTGAAGCCCCAGTCCATGCTGACACAGGTGATGGATAAAGGTCATTTCCAGAAAGTATCTTCCACCTTGAGCCTCTCTGCGGGACAGAGCATAGAGCTGCGATGTAAGGGGAGTAATGTCACTTGGAACTATCCTGCCTACTTAGACACCTTTAAAGACTCCAGACTCAGGTAAACAATTTTTCATGTTTTAGGGTCTGATATTTTTTTGCCATGAATAGTGTTTTATGGATATGTGTGTCTGTGAAAGATAAGTAGTGAGGAGACTGTGGAGCATGGTGAACAGTGCCCTAAGAAATAGCTGTGAGGAGCTTTTCTTGGATTATTAAATGTGAGAGGCAGAGAGGTATGAGCAGAGGCATCAACTCCTATTGTCCTTTTGTTTGTACAGGTATGTATGCTCTCTGTAACTCACTGAGGTTATCTGAATCTCTCAGATCCATTTCCTTTACTTACAGGTATGATGCTACCTTAAAATAACTCCCTGGAAATTAATTTTTCACATATATTCTTCTCCTTTCCACTTCTGTTTACAAAGAGGAGTGCTGAAGACTGGCAGTACTGCAATCTCCAGCATATCCTTCTGAAATTCGTGAACCACTTTTCCCTGAGTGTTCATTTGCTTGTCCCCTCTGCAGCTAGAGCAAGGCTTCTGTCAGAAGTTACAGCAGCAAGCCTCTTTCTGCTGACAACTTACTGCAGCAATAGCTCTCCAAAGATCTTGTGAGCAATTTAACCAACTACTGCTCTTTCGTTTGCATGAAATAATGTTTTATCGGGACTTGTTCCAGCAGGTGGCGTTTATCAGCTGCAGTACAGACCGCCTTTCCAGCCAAAGCTGAGCGTGAAAAATAATAGCAAGGAGTGTGTGTGTGTGTGTGTGTGTGTCTGTGTGTCTGTGTGTGGAGGGGGG
>JAAWXA010000001.1:15516279-15550621 GCA_038090715.1 Florisuga fusca
GGGGGGGGGGGTTGTGGGGTGGTGGTTGACGTTTTCAAGTGTTTCTCATAATTTCTCCATTTCCAAACATGTTGCTGGCATGATTTGGTCGTCTAGAACTTCAAGGTCGTGTTATCTGGGTGTTAGCATCTGGCATTGGCAAGTATTCACTGTTTTTTGAGAGGAGTCTGAATGCTGCTTCATCATTTGATTTACTGTTGCTCTTCCAAAACTGAGTGCTTTCCTAATGAAGCACATAGGACAAGGTACAAGAATTTAAGGTAGTTTTTTGGGGAAAAAAATGTATTTTCTAATTGTGTAGTTTGGCATTTTGCAGTAGTTTGGGAATCTGCTGCTTAAGCAATTTACCTTTCTGTTCATACTCAGGTTCACAGTATTTGTGTGACATTATTAACTTCTTATATGGTTACAGTATGACAAAGTAAATGCTATAAAACATTTTGGATGGGTAGTTATAACTTGTCTTGGTATTTATTTTCTTTTAGAAGTATGCTAGGCTTGTATTTAATATTTTTATATCTTTGCTTTAGAGCAATTATTTTGAAAGGAGTTATTGAAGCAGAAAGGCAGAGTTGGACTTAATCAACAAAATTAAATGTAAGCAGAAGACCCTATAATTAACTAGAGAAATTGAAAACATAGATTAGTAGCACACCTCAGAGTCACAGAAGAGTAATAATTTATGGAGTCAGCCTGCAGAACCTCATGCAGTTATATTTTCACTGTACTTTTAGCATGGCTTCAGTAATTACCTCAAGATCTTTGCTGTAGTGCTAATAGATGTATAAGAAGGAAAGTCCACTTTGTAGAATGAGAAATATGGAATTTATATTCTGTGGTTTTAGAAAGCTTAGATTGTATTTAACTGGAAGTATCATGAAGACAGCATGTTATTTGGGTAGCTCAGTGTGAGCTGGCAGCAGGAAAGGTTATCAGCGATGTTGCCACAAATTCAATTCACAGCTTCAACTGGTTTGCTGGGAATTTCAGCAACAGGCAAAGTGTTTTGCATCTCCTGGGAACTACCAGCATCCTGTAAGTCTAGCTGCAACAAGAGGAGGCTTTAAAGACTGGCATCTAACAGAACTGCAATTACAGGACACAAGAGACTTTAAGGTTCAGGGTGGTGAGGACATTTGTAGCTCAGTTGGTTGGAGGATTTGCTAAGAGGAGGGGTCCAGGGCAGGAGCTGATGCTGAAGATGCATGCTCACTGCTTTGTGTTTCCTGTATGTAGTTCTGGGTGAAGATGGTCTTTTGGCTTGCAGCTAGTTAAAGTTAACGTCCACATAATGCATTTCCCATGAGTGGCTGCAAAACGAAGTGTAGGGATAAAAGCCAGATGTTTTGTCTCCATGCTGTGCATGTTTTTAACTCACCCATATGGTGAGGAGAATACAGCAGCCTGGAAGACAATTTATTTTCTAAGAAGGGAGATACTATAATTAGAAAAGCCATTTCTGTAGTATTAGTGGCTATGCTTGCTTTGAGTTTTTCTTTGTAGGTATACTTCATGGCCTAGTAAAATAAAATATTTTTGCTTGGTATACTAGAGAGTCTCAGTTTTTAATAAGCCTGTAGCTGCTACCATATGCTAAAATTATCTTATGGGGGAGGGAAAGACACTGAGTGAGTGGAGGAGAAGGACTCTTTAGCTGTTTCTTGTTGAGACAGAGGAGAAGCCCACTGGCCTAGCTGGAGTAAATAGCAGTACACACTGAAATTGTATGCTTCAATTTGGAGACTGTGGCATGCAGTGCAGCTCTGGGGAGAGAACTACAGTCATGCAAACTGGGATCCTGAGTTCAGGACACACACCAGCTCACTTCAGGACTGGCTTATTGGCTGTAGTACTCTCTTGCCTTGCAAAGCATAAAAAAAACCCCTGCAGATAACTTTTTGTCTGAAAAATTTGTCTACTGACCAAAAGTCTTAGTGGTGGTGTCAAAGGTAGCTTGTGCACCTCCAGAACAGAAGGGCTGGAATGCTGTTTTGTAAGACTCTGCATGACAAATTAATGACTGTAGGCTCACACAGAAACTGGATCTACAATGTATGAGAAGGATCAAAAACTGAGAGGGATGAAGGAAAAATAAGGGCAAGCACATTTTCCCTTTCTTCTGTTTTATCTGAAAAAGCTGCTGAAGGTAATCTAACTTCACAGAGTCTCTGCTCTGTCTGCTCTGGAGCATGGGTCTCCCCCTTGCTGCAGACCAGCTGTAAATATCACAGAACCTCATCCGAGAAACAAACTAATGAGAAATGGGACTGTTCCCAGTGGAAGAAGCTGTGACAGAGAGCTGGCCGTGTGTCACATGCAGGTCTGTGTGTGCAGGGCAGGAGCAGCCTCACAGGTACTGGGGGCATGCAGCAAGTGTGTTGCAGAGGGAAACAAAGGACTGCTTTCAGGGGGAGCAGGCTCCTGCTGGATTACTGGGACACTGCTTTTACTGGTGTATTGCTGAATTTCCTTTTGTTTCATGTGCTCTGAAGTCTGAAAGCTACAGCTTTTTTTCTTGTGTTAAACAGCACGATGTTATGTTCCTCTGCTAGGGAGCTTGTATTTGAGATAAGCTCTCTTTTGTCAGCATGAATGCAGCAGCTTGAGAGGAGTTTGCTAGATGCTAATAGAGTGATGTTCTTTCTGTCATTTTATGTGCTTCTTTTAAAGCCTTCTAAACCTGACATAGTTTTTCTGACAAAGATCTTTTGAACTTCAGAGAACTAAAGCTTGATAAGATCAATGTATGGAATAAGACTTTGGAGTAGTTTTCTAGTTTCTTTCTGGAAATATTGGTTAACTGCAGAATTTACCATTTATAATTTACTTCATATGGCCTGTTTTGTCTGCTTAATATGGCCACATCACAAGTTTCAACACTCACACTCTCAGTTGCCAGGTTTTGTTAGTGCATGTTTGTAGATGACTACCTCACTATGCTATTTTGATTGATTACTGGATAGCTTGTTCTCAGTTAAGTGAACACACTGCACAATAGTTAATTATCTCTGGCCTTATTTTTCTGTCTGTTGGGAGTTTGGACTATAGATCAGTGTCTGCACTGAGGGATGGAGGCAAAAGTGTTCTGGCATAATTGATTTCTCTGTAATGTTGACACTTAGTACTGGGTACTTGCAGAACATTTTATACTGGTGTAGTCATGTGGCCGATGAAATGTGAACTATGAAACTAAATAATAGTAGTAGTAATAATAATAACAACAATACAGACTAGGACAGGGTTAGGATTTGTCTTCTCTTCCTGTTAGATATGATACACAGCAGGAGCTCTTGCACAAATAGGAATCTCTTAAGATTATCGAAAAATTGAAGATAACTTATAGTGTATATATTAAAAATTAAAGTCTTAGTTCTCCATAATTACATGATTCCAGAAAGTGAAATCAGATGAGGTCATGCAGGAGGAGGCAGTAGCAGGTAGGAAACTTGTTTTGCCTGTTTCCATAGGCAGGCCTCAAAACTGGCCTGTGGTGGAGGAGTGTGCTGATGGTGTCTGAGGGCTTCAATGAAGACATGATTCTCAGCCTGGTTTGGGTTGTGTGTTTGGTGTCTTCAGTTTCCAAGCTGCTGGCCTTGGCTGGAAAGCAAAGTGTTGGGTTCCATGGACTGTTGCTGATGGTTGCTGGTACCAGTGCAGAACACCTCGGGAGTCAGAAATTTTGGGAAGTGTGTGTAGCTGAAAGTAGTGGGTTGTGTGTTGAAGCAGGTACTCTGCCTGCAATGGAGGCAGCAAAACTGAGCACTTAGAGCACACAGCACAGCCAGGCATGTCTGTGACACAGTGACAAACAAAAGGTATTCTAGAGGATATGCATTTCTTCAAAGTGTGCTAATCCCAGAAATAAACAATTCAGTCAGGCATCTGCCTTACAGAATAAATGCCACATTCATAAGAAGAAATGGGAGGATAATAAGTATTCAGAGAACCTACAGCTGAAGAAGAGTGTGGGAGCTGTTCAGACTGCATTCAAGCTGTGTATTTGTCCAGACCCTGTCTGAAACACTGAAGTTTGCTATCAAATGTCTAAAGCTGGAAAAATTTGGCCTGGTTTGGTTAGAACAGAAATAACTTTGTAACTCAATGTCTGGCAAAGGAAGGTTTTCTGGATGTGCTAGCATGTAAAGGCAGGTGATTGAAAACAACATTTTTAAGGGTCAGAGCAGCAGGGAAGCACATCAGTACTGCCACATGGCCATCCTGACAGGCTTCCCTGAGAGCTGGTATTGCTGGACCATTGCTTTTGAAATCCATCAAGAGGCAACACATCAGAGTGCGAACTATAAAGCAATCTGTCTGCAAGAAAGAGCTAGATGGTAACTGCTGAATTTCCTAGACAGGACCTTTGACCCTTAGAAACATGGTATATATATGTATATATACATATATACACACACATATTTACAAATATTTGCATGTTTACAAATGTCTGGGAGATGTATCTGGGAAATTTAGAAGAAGAAAAAAGCAACTCAAGTCTGAAATAATCACAAATGCTGGATTTGTTGTAGTCAGACAATGACACCTCCTGCAGTTCTCAGGGTCATGCTCCAAAATAGCCAAGGGGTGGTGTGGAAACTCCAGTGTGAGGTTGCTTGCCAGTGAGGTGGCTCAGGGCAGAGGAGTAAGCACTGCAAAATGACTTCCTTACAAAGCAAATCCAAGCTGAGATAGATAAGCTTAAAGATCCTGTGCTGCAATGATTAGATAGAGATAGAAGGTCTTTATGGTAGTGTTTGCAAGTGGAAACCTTGGCCAGTGTGTTAAAGATGGGGAAGCATTCACACTGAAAGTAGGCAAAAATCAAACAAACTCTTGTTAAAGTACCAGCTAGTTACTGCTCCTGAATTATCTTTGTTATATGCTATCGAAGCAGTGCCACAGTTAATGGTATAAAATAGACTGAGATGCATGTAGGTGGACTTGCAGCATGAAAATAAGGAATAAGCATGGACAAACTGAGACAAAACATAGATGAACTCATTGTCTACAGCAGTCACAGCCCAGTTTTAAAATTGGAACTGAAAGAGATCCAAGACTGAACCGTGCAAGAAAAAAGCTTGCAAGTGCTTGTGTGTAGTTGAACTCAATAATTAACTACTCATGTCAGCAGGTCTTTGCTGGAGCAGAAGGGGGAGTTTTTCCATAATTCTAAAGGTGAAAGGTGGGCCAATTGCAGAGTAGGAATTAAACAAAAAAGTCAAAAGTAGACTTGAGCTGACAGAAATGTACAAGGAAACTCATCTGTGCTTGTCTGTGCCTTTGTTTTTCTTTTCCCCAGTATAAAGCAGCTGGACAGGTACAGTCAGCTGATCCTCACAAACTCCACTGCAGCAGACACGGGGGAGTACAGCTGCTGGCTTCAGCTGTGCAGTGGTAACAAATGCAGGAAGGATGAGACTAAAACAGGTTCAACATACATCTTTTTTGCAGGTAATCAACTCACTGAGGGATTATTAATGGAAGTGTATTTGCTAAACTGTGATTTATGAGTCTGTTTTCCCTATGTATTATTCTAGATGTGCACCAAAATTATGCATAATGCAATGGAAAGCAAGTATCTTGGAATGTACCAACACAAGTCTGAGGGTCTTCTACAAAATGAATTTTAAAATATTTAATTTTTGAAAATGTGTCTGGATAAAGAAAATGTGTGCAAAAGATTATTTTTGTCATGGCATTCAGATGACTACATGGACTCTTCCCTCCTAGCCCCACCCCCTTTTCATTTACCTGCACTGACTTAAAAATCTTGACCTCATTGATCTTGGTAAGGTCACAGTTTCTCCCAGGAGTCTATATAGCACATTGAGAGGCAAAATTTAAAAACATGTGTTGTCCCACGGAGCTTGAGGTTGGCTGTAGCCCTAATACTGGATGGAAAGGGTTACAGTAGATAACCATTCACATTTTACTGCTACTTGGTACAACACACCTGGAATCAAATGATTAATTTGTTCTTCTCATAGAAAACATTCTGAACGGTAAAACAACCTTCATTGCCTGATCAGAGCCAAAGCATTCTTGGCTAGCAAATATTTCAGTACAAAGCACTTAGTCTGTGATATGTTTTGGGGCCATGTTATGGAACTATGAGGCTGTGCAGAAGCCATTTATCAGAAGGGCTTAATGTTCTGAGGATGCATTCTCAGTCAAGTTATTATGTAAATATTTGTGCTTAGAAGGAGGAATTTTGGCTCTCTCTTTCTAAGAACCATGTGAAAGATGGAAATACTCTCATTCTGAAAGACCTAATTATTTTAGCTACTTAGAGCAGTAAGTTAAACATTTTGCCTATAATCTTATGTATACAACAAATTCTGTAGTTCCAAAGAATGTATCTTTTCAGTAGTGCTTATTTACCAGTGGTGGTGGGTATTTCTATGTTAACTTTTAAAAGTGGGTGAGTGAACAAGGTCAGGTTCAGATGAGTATTTGAAAAATTATTAAAAAGGAATTCCAGAGATTTTCTCAAGATTAGAAAAATCCGATTACAGTGTGAAGCATTTTGTTTCTCTTTTCTTTTTTTTCCATAGTTTTAATGGAAGCTATGTAAATACATAGAGAAAAGTTAGAAAAGTTGTGGGTTTTCTTCTGTTCATGCATGCCCCAAGAAAAAAAAGCTTTGAGTCAATTTTTAATGTTGCTCGGGTATTTTCTCTCTTCACATGTAGTTTCTGTTCTTTCTATTAAACCAATATGTAAGTATTATTCTAACTATATAAAATTTTCTGTACAGACAAAGAGGAACTTTTTGTACCTACTCCAAGTTATTTTGAGATTGTCTACTTGAACCCAGATAAACCTGCAGTCATCCCGTGCCGTGTTACTACTCCTTCAGCAAAAGTAACTCTACACAGGGAATTTCCAGCAGGAGAAATTGAAACAGATGGAACTGAGATTACTTATGATGTGAAGAAGGGTTTTGTCTACCAGCACCCCACTTCTGATCACAAAGGTATTGTCTACTGCAAAGCAGAGTCCCAGGGAGCACCTCAGATTTCCATCAAGTATCACCTACTGTATGTGGAAGGTAAAGTGCAGTTTTCTGTATGCTTACACCTGCTTGTTTCTTCTCCTGACATTGTTTAGTAAACTTTTTTTTTTTTTTAAGAAAAATAAAATATGTAATGTCACCAAAGTTTTAACATCTTTATCAGAAGTATATGTGATAAAACTTTGCAAGTTCAAATTCCAGCAACTTCCTAGTGTAGAGGGGAAAGTTGCAGGTATCCCTCACTTGTTGCATTAAACAAACTGAGGCAAAAACTGACTCAACTTTATTAGTGTATTTAAATAAAGAAACTAATTTTCTGCTTCCAAACACTGTCTTTTTCTCAGTTCCCAAGGGCCCACCTTCAACCACAATTGCAGTGTCATCCAGTAGAGCAGAAGTCAGTGACAGTGTTCATGTGACCTGCACAGTCCTTGGGGAGCCAGACGTAGATGTGAACTTCAGGTGGCAGTACCCAGGGCAAGAGGTAAGAAACGTATACCCTGGCTGAAAATGTTTGTTCTTCCTAAAGGCAATGCTTTGAATGCCAGTCAGTGTCTACATTTGGAGTAAGGATGCTTTCAGACTGTGGTGTCTGCCTCTTGCTAGCTCAGGCATGCTGGTAGGAGGAGGCAGCACATCCCTTTTGAACTTCAGCCCGTCTTTTCCTGAGAGCCTAGAAGTAGCACAGGAATGAAGCTGGACAGTTTTACCCATGTTAGCTAAAATCAAGCTCAGCAAAGCTCACTCCTCCCTCAGGTTTCCCTTCCAGAGACACTTGGCCTCTGGCAATATTTACAAAGAAAAGCCTCAGACAGGGCCACAGCCTGAGTCAGGAAGCTATTCTGGGACAAGCCACAAAGCCTCACTGATGCCTCTGCATTTGGTATCCCTTCCATCTCCACAGCTTGGGCACATGAATCATTGCAGCACAGGATCTTTAAGCTTAATTGTTGCCTGCATTCAGAAGAACAGAAATCTGCTTCTGCCCAGCATCATCTGAAAGAATTTGCTGGAAACATCCAGTGAATCTTAAAACTTTTGTTGGTTCTTTTTCTTGCACAAAGTAAGGTGTGTCTGATTGACATCACTGGTGATGCCCTCTCTTCTCCCTCTGCTCATCCCAACCAGTTACAACAGGGACTTGTTTCTTAACCAGCCTCATCTCTGATGCTGTTTTGCCTAACCGAGGTAGAAGCAAAGGGAGGACTGTTGAAAGATGGACCCCTTCACCAGAGGAAAGGGATCCTCTGAGACTTGAGGATTTGCCAGCCCTCCTGGTGCTGTGTTGTCAAAGGAAGGTGTACAGAGCTTGCTAATCAGGTGTTTGTATCAGTATTGATCTCCCTGAGCCAGCAGACAGTGGAAGTAACTTAGAATCATAGAATTGGCTGGGTTGGAAGGGACCTTAGAGGTCAAGTCCAACCCAACTTAACGACAGGGGTGATTGTTTAAGTGAGTGAATGGAGTTCAGTGCTTACTGGGCTTGAAAAATTCAAATCTGAAGTCCCATAAGTTTGCTGTAGCCCTTAAGATAGACACTGTAGCACTCTGCTGTCACAGGAAAGTGTGGGCCTTTTCAGGGGAAAAACACTTGTGATGCCTCGTAGGCACAAAACTGCTGGTGATGGTACTGGGCACCTGGAACCAGGTTGTCCTCTAGTCACAGAATCATAGAATTGTCAGGGCTGGAAAGGACCCTCGTTTCCCTCTCCTCTCAATGTGTCTTTTTTATTCTTTTTTTCTTTTGGTGCTGCTTGTCATACGTTTTCCTGCTGAGACCATTGAAGTCTCAGATCTTGTGAGCAATTACCAACTTCCCTGCCCTGCCCTGTTAAATGAGGGCAGCCTCTACTACATTTGGAGAGGGGCTTGGTACTGATAGTATGAATTAGGTGATCTGAAGAGTAACTACTGGATGGAGCACCAGGAAAGTTTGACTGAATTCCTGTTTCTGGTGCCTGTTTGAATTTAGGAAGGGAAGAGGCAGTTAAACTTGCACCTGCTGATGAAATAAATGTTAGAGAAAACTGAAGTGCTTCCAAGTTCAGGGAGCTGCAGAGCAGTAGTGGTTGGAGTTAAATGCCCAATTCTCCCTCTGAATTTAGCTCTCAGCATTACTTTGAGTGAGATGCATTAACAAATGGCAGCCTCTCTGTTCTTCAAGGTGGGGCTTTAACTCTCACAGTCTTACAGTGATTCACTTTCTTGGATGAGGAAGAGAAGAAATGCCCCTGCTGATCATGTTGGCTTTGTTGATTGGTATGGCTTTCTGGTTTTTTGTGTGTGTGGGTTGTTTTTTGGGTGTGTAGCTGTGTGTTGGGCTGTAGTAACTATGCAAACTCCAACTTAGTTACAAAAGACAAACTTTAATTACTAAGAACAAGCAATTGAAGGACTAAAACTTCTAGGCTCATCCTGGCCTTCCAAAACTCTGCTCCTTATTAGTGTCCACCCCTTGCTTCTTCTACACCTTTCACAGCTGAGTGGCTGACCAAGCCTGGTTGCTGGCCAAGCCTGTTGTTTCTAGCCCAGTTTTTTTCCAGTGATCTTACAGCACCAGCTACAACACCTCCAGGTGCCCTGCAGTTACAGTCACACCTCTCTAGCACTGATTGACTATAAACACATGCAAATGATCTTCCTTGTTTTCTGTGGATACTGTGGCTGCAGTGCAGGGCATGTGGACTGTCAGCTGAGGACTGCTCCCTCTGACTGCACCCACCTGTGGGCATTGAGAGAGACACTTTGGCCTCTGCCTTGCATCTGCCCTGGGTGCTTATCCTTTGGAGTAAACAGTCTCAGTTCCAGCTGTGCCTGGGGACAGGGAGGGAAGAGTTGTGGTAGGTTTTTGCCCCAACAAAAAGATTAATTAAATGTTAGCATAGAAGCACTGCATGGGTCTTTTTGAGATTTATTATGGAAGTATTCACATTCTGCAAAGGAAAAAGATGAGGATGGAGAGAGTAGAGAGAGGATCACCATTGATTGCTGCTGATTTCAGTGCAGGGAGATCAGTGATAGTTTGTGTTCCCCAGCACCACCCCACTCAGCACCTGGGCTGTCACCTACCATGTGACCCCCTCAGCAGAAGCAGCACTTTAATGCACTTTCATTCCTGCTTATTCCTAGGTACACTGAATTGCAGAGGCCCTCATCTCATCTCTTTTTCACCCAGTGGTATTGGGGTTCTTTTTTTTCCCTTGCCACTCCCTGGCAATTTAACTTGCTCATTCACCTGCTCTGAGTGCATACTGATCCACTCCATAATAAGATTCCCTGAGACTGGCTTCAAAGCAGAAGGCAATTAGTTTGAGAAAAACTGGGCTAGCAGGAGCCCAGCCTGGCAAATAGCACCTGCCTTACATGGTCTTCACTTTCAGGAGGGTCAAGGAAGTTCCACTATTTAGGCTATTTAATCACTCACTTAGACTTGAATTAAGTTTGGAGTTGTACTTGATGGTAGGGAACACTTCATTTTCAGGCTCTGAACAGGAGGTAGTGCTCTGCTAAGTAGCTTGACTCCTTCTAAAGGGTTAAGACTTGCTAGAATGAGATGATTACCAGTTTTTCCATAAAGTTCTTGGTAGCTGTCAATGCTTGCCACTGCCTAGGCGTTCCCTGGCTACACTGTGACTTGCCTCTGGGCCGCAAGAAGTGGCAGCTCCTTCTGTACTGGTCATTTTGCAAGCCTGAGATTGGAGCTTTGGTTCTAAATAGAAAAAAAAAAGTTGTAACTAGAAAAAAAAAAAAAAAAAGGCAAAACTTTCTAAGTATCCTTGTTTGTATTTTTGACTTAGAAGTTACACATTTTGGAAGGCACAATGATGTGAGGATTAATTTAGAAACTTTTGTGAATTGTTACTCTTGGCTTGTATGTTACCTAACACAGGCTTTCTGAAAGGAGAGGAGGAGGAGGAGTTAGTTTGCAGCACCTAATTTAAAGCTATTCTCTGTGCCAAAAAAAGAACTAGGTGAAGCTCAGTCAACTACCTCAAGACATTACTACCTTTCTTTTTGGGACATCCTTAAAGCCTGAAAAAAACATCTGTACTGCCACAGCTCATCCCATTGATCAGGTACCCAAACTCCTGGGTTAGTGGCCCAGAGCTGCAGCTGAGCTCATCCACTGGCAGCCCATTGCCCATCTGAAGATACTCAGTACCTGCACTAGAGTGGAAGAGCCACCATATTATCCTTACTTGGCACTACATATTGGTGGATCAATATAAATGCAGGAATGTTGTTGCAACTGCCAGACACCTTTGGTTTCCTCACTTGAGTCTGACTTTTGGCTCTGGGCTCCTACTCTCCCACCTTTTGCTTCATGTTTTCACAGGGCAGTCTCACAAAGTACATGTTGAAGATTCACATATTTTCTTATGTGGGTGGTTTGTATTTTTTTCTTTTAAACAGTCTAAGAGGCCTGTGATTATCCAAAACTTCTGGAGACTGATGAACAGAGGAACTGGACATACCACAAGAATTTCAAAGAGCACTCTTGTTGTTGAGGATTTTGAAGTCACAGATGCTGGAAACTACATATGTATAGCTCAGAACCCACAAGGAGAAACAACAGTAGCTACTAAAGTTGAACTAAATTGATAGGAAAGGTTTCTGGACGTAAATGAACTGTGTGTTATTTGACATTATAGCCATTTATTTTCTTTATTACTGTTTAAATATTTTCACTATTGCAGTCTCTTATGTCAATACTTTCCATATTCACTAGCTTGACAGGCCACACAGTTCCCTGCACCCCGCAGGAGTCAGGTGTGAGTTAAAATTTAATGCTTCATAGCAGTGCTTATTCAGCCTGAACATGCAGAGCACTTGCTGTGTTTCAGAGTAGGTGCTCCTGGGCTTTCCTTTGGATATGGTCTTTTTCCTCAAAGTCTCCTATAAGGTTAATGCACTGTAGAGTTTGTGCATGTGAGAACTAAGAGGATATTAAGTATCCTCCAAAATGCACCACACAAGTGTATTTTTTCTGGTGCTGTGCAATTTTAAAGTTTAGAGTACTGTACATGTTTCAAAACAAAAGAAAAACCCAGAATAATAAAAAACAAAAAACCCCAAACAAAACCCACCAAACCCCCCCACCACCACCCTCAGCTTGTTACAGAATTAGCCAATAGAAAATGTTTATTTTGCAAGATTAAATTTCTGAACACTATGAAAACATGAATGTGTGTGTGCATTCATTTCATATACATGTAAGGAAAAACACAAAATTCTCACTCATGAGGAAGATTAGTAGTAAATAGACATTAAAGTGCATCTCCAACAACTTGTAAGTGGGTGAGTATTTTACATTTTCCTTATGCTGTTGCATTCTTACCACCTTATACATAGCTTACTTAAGAGTTCACTCAAGAGATATATAATGTGTTTACTGAATTATGTAGCAAATTGTTTGCTAAAGGTAAAACCTTCTTTTATTTATATACTATCATTTACAGAAGAAAATAACCAAATGTAACATTAGTATAATGTCTCCTACAGCAGAATCTTTGCTCAGAAGTTCAACTCAATTGCATTAATTTATGCTGGAGAAAAGGAAAGATGTTTTATTTACTCAGAACTATATCTGGATAAATAAGCAACTGCTTCTCCTCACCCTGGGTTTTGTTGCCAATACAAGGAAAGACTTTGCAGAGAGAAGGTAAGAACTTGGTAAGAGCACTGTTGGACATTTGGGCAATGTTTTTTCTTCCTAGGCTCAAGCACAGGATCCGTGTAAGCTAGACTGGAACTGTAACTTCCAACACAAATCTACAGAGTACTGTTCTGTGACATAAAAAACAAAACCAAGAACTTTTGATGCAAACTATTTTATTTGAGGCATGTGAAAACCAGCTTACTCTGAGCATACCAGGAAAGGATCCCTTGCTTGCACACTTCAGTGTGGGTAGGCCTGCTTTTGACTGGAATTCCTAGAATCACAAACTGACACAGTTGGAAAAGACCTCTAAGATCACTGCATCCAACTAGAAAAATCCCCCCCCAACAACAACAAAAAAAGTGTATCAGTATCTGTATCACCAAGCCCCTTAGAGCATGTCCTCATCTACACAGTTTTTAAATCCTGTATTTAAATATTATATATATTATATATAATATAGCATATATTAAACATTTCATGTTAAATATTTTATGTTAAACATTTTAAATACTGTGAGTCCACGACCTCCCTGGACTATACCTGATGCCTAACTACTCTGTAAAGAAATTCTTCCTAATATCAACTCTAATCCTAGAGCTTTCTTCTGGTGAAGGCTTGAAGTAAGCCCTTTGCTCCAGATAGTCCAACTCTTTGAGCAGATGCATACAGCATGGTTTTGAGTAGTGACATATAGTAAGTTCTATTGTGAAAACGGCAGCTTCTCAATCATGTAATTAATCTGATTAGTGTGCCTAATGAAAGCATTCATTAACCTTGCTGAAAGTTTTTTTCTTCAGCATGGAGGAACCTAAACCCACATAACTGACACAATAAATATCCATGGTGAAAACTGGAATGGCTCCATGCATGTCACTTCATGGAGAACACTGCTGCCCAGGTGCTGTAATATTGTTAGCCTTCAGAAACAAGGTAGTTACCAAAAAAAAAAAACCCAAAATAATTAAAAATAGGAAACAATAGACCCACTTTGAAGGTATATAAGGCAGTCCCTTGTTAATCTTCTTTTTCTTTATTAATAAAAGATCAAGAATGTTACACTGTTACTAAATAGGTGTTAAACAATTTCAGAATAATACCTGAAAGAGGGATTTTATATTTATTTTTTTTTTAAGACAAAGTTACTTTGGTCAGATTGAAGTCTTAACAATTCCTGAGCTTTTGGATGAGGCTGTGCAACATGTTCATTCCTCTTTAGCATTTTCATTTATTAGAACAAAGTATTTCCCTTTGAACTGCAGGAGTTGTGCCAACTTCATAAATTTCAATGTGCTTATGAGCCTTTAATTATACAATTGATTTCCATCAGAATATCTAGAGCATGGAAGATAGTGCCACCTGTTCAGGCCTGTTCAAGAAAGCAGCAGTTCATGTAGCAGCATCATGTCCTTGGTGACACTTTGGCCAGAGAAGAAAAACCCAGGTAAACCTGTTACTGCATCCCTGCTCCAGCAGTCTCCCTCAGGTTTAATGGTTCTGTGTACCCATCTCATGCAGTTCTCAGACTGGTTATAGCTACAGAAGCAGTGCCTCTAGGGAAGACTTTCTGGTGGTTGTAGATTTTTTTTACCCCTGCAGCCATCAAAACAATAATTCTAATTGTAAACTATGAGAATTATTTTACTGTGTATTTTACATAGATCTTATTTTACCAAAAGCCTCCTGGGCAGGCCAGATGCTTTTCACATGGATGCAATTATGCATTTCCACATAAACAAACAGTGACACAGGGGAAGAGAATAAAGCCCTGGAAATGAAATTGAAGTGACTTGTCTATGATGTCTCATGCCCAAGCCTCCCACTATTGTTACTTCTATCACCATACCTCAGTCACCACCACTCTGCTCAGGCAGGGCAGCAGTGGACAGAAGGTATGTTTCTTCAGGGTTCAATGATTATTCCAGCTTGCTGATGACCTTTATAACTCCAGCTCACCCCTAAATGATTTTCTGGTTGTCAGGCAACTACAGTTTTAAAGATCAGTAATTGCCTACTGTCTAGAAGGAATTTCCTGTGTGAATTGCATACCAGTTTATATGCAAGTGTCTTTGGTGTTTGTAATGAGAAATTAAAGCCTTCAGTTCACATGAGGAAATGATTCACCTCAAATTCTGCAGCAAATATGGTGCAATTCATACAAAGACCTTTAGAGAAATGTACTGAAGGGACCATATTGTAATGAATAGTTCAGATAGCAACTGCTTGATACAGCTATAAATATTGCTGTTAACTTCCTTTGAAATGTAGCATTAGAGCTGGAACTACTAGCTGGAGTACCTGAAGAAAGTAAAGTAACACACTTACTTGCTGGCACTACTCCTTTGGAATATATTTCTGGTGAGCAGGTTCCCAGCTTTTCCTGAAGGAAACTTTACGCTAAAGAAATTTAAAAAAACAAAACAAAACAAAAAACCCCAAAAAACTATTAGATCAAACAAAGCCTTTGCTAACATATGTTATTTAAGTTAAAGTTTGAAATATTAATCCTTAGTTAAATGGATCAAAATGCTGAAACAGCACTTACAGGTAAAGAGCATTAATTATTGAATACAACAGGACAAACACTAAACAGGTATTTCTGTACTCTGATTTCTATATACAAGGATTCTTCATTTCTTCATAAGAGCATTGAAGAGTCTATCTGCAGGAAGTTTAGAGGTGAGAAGTCTCCTATATTGTGGAGGGGAAGTACAAATAAATTAACTCTGTATTATTTACTATACTGTACTGTTAGCCTGGAAAGCTTTCCCTTGCTCTCTTACACGAAGGGATATGCTGGATTTCATCTTCAAACATTTTTATGCATTCTTTTTGCATGTTTTATTTCAGATTATAAAATTCTTACCAGTGGCTAGACAAGTGTTCTTATGACATGAGCTGTTAGATTGCTGAGCTCTGTGGCTTTTCTAACACAACAATTTTCCTCAATAAGGCGAGCATTTTAATGTAGGATATGCACACTGGGTCCCTGTATTAAGCCAACTGTACTCTTACTGCTTAATTCTGTATGTCATCTACATGCCTTTTCATTTTTTTTTTTAACAGCCAAATTGAACTGATAATAATCACAAGCAAGTTCTGTGTAACATGAGAGTATCAAGAGTCAAGTTAGGATTTTCTAAGGATTACCTGACCATTAATATGTGAAGCTGCAGTGTTACTGTTCTGCTGAGCTGAGCAGGTACTAAGAATTTTCCATACCTGGAGGGATGTTCTTCCTTGAAAATCACATGACTAACACAAGCAGGAGAAAACCCCTTTGATCAGTAAAAAAAAATTTATTTTTAAGCATTCAGTTAAAATACATGTGATCAAATCTCTTTGACCAAAGAATGTTCCAAGATCTACTTTAAGCCAAGCTTTAGCCCACAAAGGATTTTCATAGTTAAATTTGAAACCCCTAGAAAACATTTTAAGTACTGACACCACTAATATGTGGTATGTACAATGCCCTAGAGAGGATTAAGAGGAGGATAATGTTCCATAGAAATGGCACCCTTAATTTGTACATTATGGAAAAATTAAGTAAATTTAATGATGAAGTTCCATCACAAGTTTAAACATTACAACTTACTGCATGAGCATGTTCAACAGTCTTGTTTATCTGCCTGGGTTCCTCATTACTAGCCAACATTTTTCAAGTCTTGGGTAAAGTGGTTTGCAGTGGGTCTCCAGTTGAGCTCCCTAAACACCTTCCATCCCCTTGATTCCTGGCCCCAAGGTCCTGGAAAAGCATCAGGAAAACTCAGCAGTTATAATTTACAGTAACAGTTGAGTGCATAGCCAGTTAACAGCATTAGCTAAACTAGTGTAACAACAGTCCTGGAAGTGGTACTGTAAAACCCAAGCTACTGTAAGCACAGATAGTGTTTTGTAATACTAATTTGAAGTTGAACCTATGTTTAGTAGCTACAGTGTAGCCACCATGAGCGAGTCTGGCCAAGGGTGTAGCAAGGCTACACCACTGCCCTGCTGAAGCAGATGACTTTTCTTCCAACACCCTCAGCCTTCAGTTCCAGTAGCCAGGGGAGGGGTTTTTCCTACTCTCTAGAACCTGTTGCCAAACGAACTGGCAAAGCACTGATACCCTGCAGTCCGAGAGAAGGTATGGCAGACCCAGCAAGATAAATACACAGTATCACCTTCCCCCTCTTTCTCAGGGTTAGCCAGTCCTGAAGCGTGTTAATACAAAGACTGATGCTTAAAAAAGGAGAAGTGTGTCAGTGGATATATTGGAACTCTCAAATTACTCAAGATCCTCTTGAGAACTTAAGAATGCACCTGTAATGACAATTATTGCATTTTTCTCTTTGGCTTTCAAATCTGCATCTAGTTTATCCTCAGCAGATGGCCTCAGCTATGGGCACACTGTTTTGGGGAAGTAAGCAATTCCTTTTCAGCAGGTGAGATGACAGGTCTAGGTTTCTAAGCCTGTAGCTCAATTAGTAACTTCTGACCTTGAGGGCTACTGTGGTTCTGACTACAACACAACCCTGTTGACTTGAAAGCCAAAATCCACTGTATCCTTCAAAAAATGTCTCCTGATAAATGGCAGAGATGTGCCTGGGTATCAAATCAAGAATCCATGCAAAGCATGGCTGTGATTCTGTTCGTTTTTCAAATTCAAAGCTGCATACTCAGGTCAACCAAGACACTAGTGAGCCAGTTGACAAAGCTTTTTGTGCCATTTTTTTACTGAACTAAACCCAGGAAGATGAAGGAAACTAACCCATAGTACTAGAGTCAGTTTCTCCTCATTCCCGAGTGAGGGGACTCTCTGCTAAAAGCATGCATACTGACACCATTATTAAGGAAGTACATGTCAATATATAGTCTCCAGCTTTTATCCTTTATTAAGAACACAGCAAAGAAGGCAACATTAGACACACGCAGAGTGTGTCACATCCATTCCACCCACAGCACTCGCACACACATACACACAGCCTTAAAAAAGTGTCTGTGATAAGGAACATAGTATAAAGGTTGTGATCTTTATCTCTAAGCCCCTGAGCTTTTCCTTATAGTTAGGTGAAAAGGCAATGAACAAGTCTTTCCTTGCTCTGTAAGTGCTTTGTGCAACAATGTCTGTAGAGGTCATAAACAAGTCTTTTTGGGAGGAGCAACACAACACGAGTGTCTTTACTCCCATGCTCTCAGTCTCTCATCACTATTTTTGCACCAAGTCGTTTCCAGTTCTGTGGAGCTGCCACAGTGGGACAGAATGGGTCCTGCAGATCACCAATGAAACGCCTTCCCCTCCTCCTCAAGAGATGTCATCGTGGTGATACTGTGGGACTAGAGAAGTTACCAGAATGTCGTGGGGACTGAAGAGGCACCGATGGAGAACTGGGAGACAGTTTCCTTGGACTGCATAAGTCACCATTGTGCAGCTTCCACAGAAGTTCTTCATTTTCCATGGAGAGGCGTTTGTTCACTTTGGACTCTTTCTCTAGCGACTCCTGTAACACCGCCTGCTCTGTAGAAAGCTGCCTGTGAATGCAAGAGTCACATCAGAACACATAACCTGATTTGCAGGCTACAACATTGAACCTGAATGTCAAAGAAAGGTTTGAAATTGCATAAACTCCTGTTTGGCTTCTAAATTATTGGCAACTAAATTACTTCTTGAAAATGGGGATTTTACGTGTTTTCATCCTTATTGGATTTAAATTGTCAGCTTGCAGAAACCAAAACAAAAAAAGTCCCAATCAGAAGCATTCCTAAAGACCAGAAAAAGCATCAAAGTTGAGGTTTTTCCTGTGAATACTAAAGGCTGCTTTTGATGGCCATGTTCAAGCCTTTGGGTCTGGTGGCAGCCTCAGCTCAACAAAGAAGCTGCATTTCTTTATTTTCCTTCAGACTGGAAGAGTTTGCCCATCCATTTAATAGCTGAAGTTAGAAGAACCTCAGGACCATGTGATCTATGTTAATACTGCTAAGTAACACACACACACACACACACACACACACTGGGGTTTTCACTATCTATACGGGCAAGTTAAGGGACAAGTCACTCAGCTGAAGTGGTTGTAAGTAAAACCAGGTTAAGCTCACAAGCCAGTAATAAAAGAGCCAGTCTATAATAAGATGGTATTTCTGAGTTGCTTTATCATCCCTGAAATATACTGAGCACCTTTACCCCCTTAGGTTGGTCTGCTCCTGCTTGTTCTTGTACACATTTGTACATCATCTCTACACATTTGTAGAGATACAAGTAGGGAAGAAAGGGGCTTGTTCTAAGGAGTACTACAAAATCCCAGTCACTAATATATACACAGAATTTTCCTTCTTGCCACAGGAACACCTTCCCCTGGTTCATAAGAACATCTAAAAATCCACATTTTTCACCTTGAAAGCTCCATGTGTTTGTCCATCCGAGCTTTTAATTCTTCATTTTCTTGCTGAACCTTATTCAACTTCTCCATCAAAACTGTGTTGTTTTCCAGCTTAGAAAAAAAAAAGTCACAGTTAAAAAAAAACCCCATACATGCACCTGTCAAGATAGTGACTGAGCTACCACAGGCAGTCACATTCTTGAGTTTGCAGACATTGCTACAGTAAGTGCAAAAACCTGGAGTACCACGAGACTATCACAGCCTGGGCTTCTGTATCAGTCAAGCAGATCCTACTTACTTTGTCCTTGCCTAACGCTGGCACTTTGCCACCTGGGCTACTGGATACCAACAAAGGAGGACTGGATAAGGGATCTACCAGTTAACCAGCATGCTCTGGTGGTAACTTCTGCTAGTGACAGGGAGCAGTTTCAGAAGCTGTTGCAGACAGAAAACTGTCTAGAAATAACATTAGCACAACAAATTCAAGAGCTCTACTGTGTAAACAGCTTTTCCTGTTGCTCTCCTTATTCCACTTCATTGCTGCAAGATGTTCTCAAAGGTTAATGAAAAACTGATAAAATTGTTGGATGGTCAGAGTTCTATACTGTGTGTCATAAAAGATGAAGGTCTATAGTACTCTACTAGCAGTTGTAGACCAGGGCAACATACAATGCTGTACAAAACTGAACAACTGATACTAATGTATTCCTTTGTATCCAAGCATCTTTCTGTACCTCATCATGGCATCTTGCTTAAGTATTACAAGAGTGTTCAAAGGCCCCACCCAGGACAAGGACCCTGTCCTGCCAGAAGTAAGAACATGCTAAGTAATTACAAATTTGGTCCCCAAGTTTGCATTTTTATGTGGAATTATGCACAATCAGGAGCAAATCTACAGCCAAACAAGTAGCTTAGAGATAACAGCTAAAACAATTGACCTCAACTAATCAACTCTACATTAAAATATTTATTCCATTCCATATTTGATCCCTTCTTGTTTAATTGGGATCATTTCCATGTTAATGCTTTCCTGACAATGCACTCGAGCTTCTGTAAGACGCCAGCAAACACAGAAGGAAAGGTGTTGTTTTTTTTTCTTTAGACACAGAGAGGGAAGAGGAAAGGAAATGTGGAAGAGACTCCCAGATAACCCCATAGTGCTTATCAATAGTTTATGCAAATCAGTAGTTGCCTTAAGAGGTTATAAGGTCATTTACAGCATCCAGGGATCCTTTGCCCCCCAAGACAGATATAATTGTACCTGCCATGTGAGCATGGCTCATCATCATTTCATGTTTCCTTTTAAACAAAAAGGATTAATCCTTGCATGCAAGTCTGACCAGCCCAAGTTTATAGCCAGATTATTACTCAAGAGATACAGTCCAGGCCAGCCAGACCCCAAGGAAAACTCACCAGTTTCTCCATCTTCATTAGCTTTATATCCTGCTCATGAAGTTTCTCATTCTTGATCTCCAGCACTGCTTTCAAACTTTCCAGCTCCTGTTCCAGATACATAATCTGCGGGTGTTTCTGAAAGATTTCCACAGAGTCTTGCTTAGTACTCTGAATTTCAGGAATTTAAATGTTTCTCTGCTATTTAGCAAGAAAATACAGTAACAGTGAAATATAAGTGAAATCAAATCAGTGTCAAATAATAGAAAAAAAAAAAAAAAAAAAAAAAAAAAAAAAAAAAAAAAAAAAAAAAAAAAAAAAAAAAAAATGTTCAGAAAACACTTTGTGCACAAATGTGAAAACCCCTGAGTCAAAGGCAGGCACTAAAGCTATCACAGCAAAACTTGTTTTGCAGGGTGCCCAATGGCTCCCTTTAAGGGTAGGAGCTCCAAAATTTATTTTATATTACTCATAACCCATCCCAAGAGGTAATTAGAGTAGGCATCTGAAGGGTTTTCAGATGCTAGGGTAGTTCAAAAGGCACCAGAAATTTAAAGCTATGACCTGGACTGTAGCTCGCTGTAGCTGAAGGTAGCTGGTTCATATGCAGAAATTGTAAATTTTTGCTTTTACATTCTTTGTAAAGCCAAGGAATGCAATTGCACATAAAAATCTTGCACTGCTGTACATCCATGACTTATCTTCTACACCACAGTAAGTTAGGATTTTACTTTTTTTTTCTCTCCTCCTTTTTTTGTTGTTTTCCAGGAGGTGGAGGGGAGAATAGGAAGGGGTTAGGGCTGGGTCACCAGATGTGGTTCCTCAAGGACTTCTTTTCCAGAGGGAGGAACCATTTAAACACTGCAGGGTAAAATGTACTCTTCTTTTCAAAGGCAAAGTCACAGGCAAAAATAAGGAGAAATAAAGCAACTCCCAGTCCGTTTCCAGGTAATCCGAGTGGAACACAAACAGAAGCCAATCAATTATTAAATGTGTTGTGTAACTAAGTTTATCTTTAAAAACAAACAAAACTTGTTTTAGCACATTTAGGTAGGAATACTGGTGTGCCATGTTGAGCAAGAGCTTCACTGCCACATCAGAAACCTAATACTCAGGGCAATGCCTGCAGTTCTGTGGAGCACAGTGCCACAAGGACACAGCCAGTGCAGCTCACAGGGAACGAGGGCCTCATCACCTACACCTTTCATTCTCCTGTCTGTCTGGACTGTGGCAGTGGTTCGTGTTTAGTTTCTCGTTTTGAACTTGTGAGGGTAGATGTGCTGTGCTGCCTCAGAGAAGGAGGCAATTTGAACTTTATTCCACCCTTTTGGGGCTTTACATGGCATCTAGGAGCTGGTGAGAGAAGTCATCCTGAAAAATATAATGCAGCTTACAGAACTTCAAAATGTCATTTTTTTTCCTTTCCCTTCTCTGTCCTAGTGGTCGTAAGATGTCTTTTTACAGTTAAATCTGAGCAACCACAATAGCTACTCATAGCAGAACACCGAGCCAGGTAAAAAGACTGAAGGGCCTACATTAGATTTTATCAAAAAAGCTGGAAATAAAGTGACACTACTCTAAACAACACTGGAAGAATTAGAAATACTCATGTCCAATGGGCTAATGGGAGTTCTGAGAGAGCACAATTTGTGCTCAGTAGTCAGGATATAACAGAAAAATATACTGGGTCAAACCACTGTTTTTCCACAGGGAAATTTCATGCTTATGGTGTGCCTTACACTGTCAGGATGCAAAAGGCACTTGCAGCTCTGTAGAGGCACTTGACAGTTGCTTCTTTACATTAAGCATCTGAGGATGCCTGTGGAATGCAGCTCAAACACCCAAGTGCAGTGCACAATGTTTGCTTTTGTATCAGCTCTCCCAACCACAGCACCATTTTGTGGCCACAGATTGTTCTTGTGGCAGCTCTGAGCTGCCACTAGAATAACAACCAGTAAGGAAGAAAAAAAATCAAATTCCAGTAAAAATTTGGGCAGCTTCCACTAGAAGCATCCTCAGCACTTTCTCTCTGTGGGATAAGAAACACTACCAGTATTCCAGTTATTACCAGATAACCAGAAAGATAAGCATCTCTGTGTTTAACCCTCCCAGTGCATGAGGGAGTTTTTTCCTGCACTGAGAGGGTTGGGCTTTTTGTTTTGCTGCCTTTCCTCCCAAGGCTGCTCCTGGGTTAGAAATGTGTTCTAAGAGGTTTTTCATACACTGGGGGGAAAAAAAAAAAAAAAAAAAAGTTTATTTGAAGGATAAATCAGCAACAAGTATGAATCAGTGTTTGAGCAAGTGCACTGAAGACTCAAGTACATAAAGGGCATCTTGTAATATAAGCCCACACTGATCATAGCACCATCAGAACATCTACTGACTGTCTAGAAAAAAGCTATGGTATAACTTTTGTGTAAATGTAGGTCTCTAATTAGGCTGTAACTTACACCACTAACTTAGATATTCAGCAGCTTTTTAGATGTATAATGGTAAGGTTAATACGCAACGTTGTAGTGACTGATAAAAACTTAATAAGCACAGAAGCCCTCAGGCCTGATTGCAAACCTTTTATATTATGTGATAAAATAAACCCAGGCTTACAAAATGTGCACATTTGCATTACTTTTGAAGATCAAGACTTACAAGATTGGCTTTTTCTTTGGCTATTTGTTTTTGCTTTTCCAGTTCCAACTTCTCACTCAGAGCCTCATTTTCGCATTTTAATTCATCGATTTTTTTCTGAAATTAAAAGACATAGTATAGTTACACCAAGAATTCAGAACACATCTCCAAACTACCTCTTCAGTTTTAGAATGTTGCAATGACCCCAACCCTTAACAAACCTGTAGCAATTCCTGCTTCTCTTTAAAAGAATCTTCAAGCAGTTTCTTTTCAGATTCATGGGTACTCTTGAGCTCTGCAACAAATAATTTTTGCAGGTTTTTAATACTGTGTGAGACAAATTCTTTCTGAAAAGCAGCATGAGAAGGCAGCCAGTACACACAGGTGTAGAGTCAATAACAACATGGAAAGAACATTTATCATCAACCAATCCAAAGCATGTACAACATATCAGATTTGTTGCTGCTTCAGATTTGTTGATTGCCCCCTCACATATTCATTTCATTAGCTGACAGCTTGTCAGTTTTGAAATCTACATGCAACACAAATGGATGAACTGAGCACAAGATCTATATATGAAAAAAGCTGAGTTTCTGACTGGAAACAGCAAAAACTCAAACACAGTCTTCCAAAAACTTCTAGAAAAACATCTCCTTTCCCACTTTGGAGATGCCACACAGAGGAGTTTGCTCTGGAATTGCAGTGTAATTGTCACTATCCAATCATGACACAAAAGTATCATTGGAAACTTTGCTATCAAGTTGAGTTGGAGGTGAGAATGGAAATCATCATCAGTTAAATCAATCAGATGCAATGCCATTTAAAAATGAGCACACACACACACCCCTGGCTTGAAAAACCACCTTTGCCCCAGTATGCTGTAAACAGCATGTAATATTTCTCAACATTGTCATGTCAGTTTGGAAAGCACTACTACTTATCCTCAATTTATATGCTGAGGTGCTCCATATAGTAACAGGTGGGTGGAAGTAATCACCAAAAACTTTATAGATTCTGAAGGCAGACTGTGATTCATCTTTTACTGAAAGAGTCATATCCACTCTTAAACACTTTTAGAAGTGTCCTTCAACTACACTCATGTTTTTTCCTTTGTTTAAAATGAGACTTGTTCAGTTCCAAATGAAGGAATTCAGCCAATGTTTTTAAAAATGGCTAAATGTCAAGCATAATTGATGAAAAAGTGTGAAATATTTTCACTTATGACTAACAGTACTACAGCATATGCACTTGAATGCAAAATACTTGCCTGAAAAAGAGGATTCATACTCCTTTTTCAGCTCGTGTACTTTTTCTGAGTGCCTGTTTTCCAGTTCCAGCTTAAAGTTTTCATGTGTAACATTTAGGTTGTCCACCTGCAATAAGACAGCATGATTTTCCCCTCCCCTTACACATGTCAAACATCATTTTAAATACTCTTCTAACTGGTTTATGCCGTATGTTGAGTTCAATAGTCCAGGTAGCACCTAACAGATGGTCACAGGAAAAGCTAAGCCACATACAACACTTAGCAGATGAGAATGATGCCTTACATATTACTGCTAGCAACAGGATGATGTACCCATCTGTTGCAAAGCAAGACCACAGGCCAGATGTGAAAAAAGGCCAGTTATAAATCTTAAAACTTGAGCTGCCTTGAAGAAGCCAGTGGAGCTCCAGAAGTCATCAAAGCTTGCAGAGCACAAGCAGTCTTCACCATGTTTAAACACAAGCTTAAGATCTGAACAGCTTAACGTAGAAATATTATACAGTTGCAAAGAGGAGTTTCACATTAGATAAAATAGCTCCATTATTAACAAGACACGGGATTCTCTGAAGGTTCATTGGTAGCAGAAGGCAGTTGCTAAAGAAAATTTCTACTGAAGTGTCACAAACCTGCTCCTGGAGTTGTGCTTTGTACTTTTCAGCTTCCTCAATGCAGATACTTTGGAGTTTCTCACATTCTGCAGTGTAAAACTGCTTAAGCCTCTCCTCCAGATCAGCTAGATCATTCTGATGTTGCTGGTTTAGCTTCTTCAAAAATCCTTCGTGAGCAACTTGTAGTTCATTCCTATCTCTCTCAAATTTCTCACAAGCTGCAGAAGTGGTTGCTGAAGAAGTCAGAAGAAAAAAGGGAAAAAAGTAATTGGATCAAGTTCAATGCTAATTGCACCATCTTCATTGCAGCTATTTAAGGATAGCGAACACTGCACAGCAACACAGTTACACTAACAAATTATCTATGACAGGAGCACCACCTCCAAGGACACACAGAATGCATTTAGAAAGCACAAGCATGACAGTTTGCATGACACAGAAGAACAGATGTCTCATGAGACACTGGAGTGCTCCAATAAAAAAATTAATTTGCTCTGCTATTTCACCTCATTTGATCCCATTTCAGTAGCATATTTGTCACAGTACTTCACATTTTGATATATAAACCACTTAGCTAAATTTGAAAGTTGTGACATTCTGAAGTCCATCCCTTCAACATGTCACTCACACTCAGATGTGCAGCAGAGAAGGAATTACAGCCTCATGTGGACTGCTCAAGACAGAACTGCCAGTCTGAAATGTGCTGCTAGTAGTTGTATGCCCAAGGTATTTAAATATGCAAGATACAGAACAGCATCAGGCAGAAAGTGCAAAATATTAAGAAAACAAAGAAATGCTGTGAATTGTCTTCACATTCATACTAACTAGCACAGGTCAGCTAGGTCAGCTGTCTAGGTTTGCCCCCAGGGCAAACCAGAAGTTAGCAACTTGTACTTTGGAGTTTGAAATCTGTCACTGACAACTCCAGCCAGTCAGGACCAAATAGGAGGAATAATTTTTCTGCTGTTAATATGACTGGAACAAGCATCTTGTGCAGTTACAGCTCCACCCAAAGCCTGGAAGAGAGGTGAAACAGGACCTTTAGCAAGCCTGTGGTCACTGACCATAGGTAAAACTGCTTCTATACAGACTCTAGTCTGTTTTAAATAGATTAGTCAGATGTGTCTACTAAAGTGTTAACTTGATCTTGAACCAAATACAAGAGAAGTCATGCATAATACACTTTACAGCAGCTTGGCACACTGCCCTAACAGGACAAATATAAACTCCATGTAAAAGCATAGGAAGGTTCAATGATTTTTGTACAGGCAGTACAGGAAGTTCTCATCGTAACCCAGTTTCAGACTTAAGATATATAAATGTCAGTATCTTTAAGGTCCAAATTGCAAAGCAGTACTGGGCTTGGCTCTAAGGAAAGCAGCCTGCCCAGGCAGAGGACCTCAGTACATGTGTGTTGGATTCCCTCTTGCTATAGCTTATCAGGAGCAAGTAACTCAGTGAATGATGCTCGCACTATCTTTTAAGGAAACCACATGAAGTCTTGACCATGCTGCCATCACCTGGAAGCTCCAGTTGAACTAGAAAGTGTATGACTGAGCTTTACTGCACGTTAATCAAGCTGTGTGTGTCTGTACCTGAACTGGTTCTAACAGCAGGCTTAACTCTGCACCAGGCCTGTGTGAAAAGTCTGCTGATAAGGACAGATTTAAGCCAAGCTCTTCATCCCGTGACTGGCAACGATGCAACTAAAGGCTCAACTGAAACACACCACAACATTCTCTGCAACCCAAGCAGTTTTCACATTTTCCTAGACTTTCTATATCACCAGCATGAAATACATTTCCCCTATCTTTATTCCTTTCACAGACTTCCATTATAACTGCTTCCTTTGAGAAAACAACAAAAAACGAAAAGGAAAAATTCATATTCATGCTTCTTTTCCTTTGTACTGGTGTAATGTTATTAAAACTCTAAGCTTGTATTGTCATTTCTGGGGGAAGGAGGAAGCATCATACATAGGGTACATTATTTTATAGTGCAGAGAACCAGGCAGCAATCCACACAGAGACCTTAAACAACCACTCAGAATGGATCTGACCATCTACAGCAGAGTAAGAAGGGGAGGCAACTGTTGCTGAGAGGCAGGCAACTCACACACCTCAACACTTCCTTTGAAACCAAGAGAGGAAGCAGCAAGCATCGATTTTTTTATTTTTAAAGCCAAAGCCATTCATTTGCTTCCATTTAGCTAAAAGAATGTGTTGCCTATCATTGTCCTATCTTTAAATGTCAGCACACAGAACTACAGAGGATGCAAAACACTTCAGAAAAAAGCAAACAGCAAACCACACCTTTGTCAAAGAAAACAGACACTTCAGCTCTTGTTCAGCCAGTTTGCAATTCAGATTTATGAGAATCATGTTCAAGGCAAACAAAAACCGATAGAACTTTTATTGGCAGTTTAACATTGCATTACCTTCAAGGTCATGTCTGGCCTCCCCAAAGCTGGAGGTACCTATGCTTCCCCATGGATAGCAAACCTGATGTGAATCCCTGCCATCCAAACCAGAAGCAGAACCATCCACACCACCAGTGAGCTCCCAGTATCATGGTGGTGCAACAAACTCTGAGCATGCTGTTTCAGCCAAAGCACTGACTGAAGAATTGTTGATTTGAAATTATGACTAGTCTTGTAAACCAAAATTTGTTCCCAAACTTGAGATGCAAGTGTCTGAACCAAGTATTTTGCATAGCCCTATCCATATCCAGACTGTTTGGTTTCAAGAAAGGGGCAAGCCATGGAAAAGGTAATTAATTCCTTAATTTGGCCAGTCATCCACTGCGAGAGGGTGCTGCAAAACTCTGATTATAGCCACTCAAGAGTTTTCCCATAGAACTGGTGCTTAATTCTGAAGAAAAAAATTTCTAACTGGAACACATGCTCTTCACATGTGCACATACAAAATCTCTATTTCTCATCCATTTCAGAGACACTTGAAGTGCATGGCTTCAGAGATTTTGTACACAACTACTGTGATTCCTTTCCCTTCTTGAAGTGCTTCTTTCTGCAATTCCACATCTTCATTATGCCAGGCATTGTAAAAGACCACAAACCTTAAGCTTGGAAACAACAGAAGACAAATAGTCCAACAGCATTTGAGAGAAAAATCAAGCCAGAGATGAAAAGCTGTGCTATCCATTTGTCCGTTAAGTTTGTTCAGTCTTCCCTGTAATATTAATAGTTTTAAACTTTAAAAGCACATGGTATGGTGTACATGGCAGCCAGAAGCAAGATTTACTTCTTTATTCAAATAGCAAAGCCATTAGTAAGTTTCCCCCACTTGGTTGTCTCAGCCTCTCCTCCCAGTCATACAACACTGTCTCATCCAATATTACTGCAACAGGGAGCAAGATTCATCTGCATTTTTAGGTTTCTTAACACCTCTTTATGACAAATGAAGAGCCTGGTTGTTCTGGGCAGAACCACAAGCTCCAGCAATCACAGGAAGTTTGAGATTTGGAAACAGTTTATCTTCAGAATCACAAATACTGCTTTTGACATGTAAATAGCATTCATCTGTGGTAGTTAACCATGGCCACTTGCATCTTGGGTATTTAATTGCACAGCTCTCTGTGTGTCAGAACAAAACAAAACAAAAGCTGGAAAACAGAAGTCCGGAGAACCGGACACGTGGCAACTCCCATCAGATCTACAAACAGCAGTGGATCCAAACAATATGAACAAGTAGCAGCAGCTGAAGCAGACAACTACAAAAGTTGCCCTAAGTTCCCCAATAAATCTAATTACTTCAGTAAAGTATCCAAGAGGCAAGACCTTACAATTGTGCAGTATCAGCTTTCTACAGATGGTTTTTTTTTTCCTATAATAAAACAATTCATCATCCAATTCAGTCGTTATGGCTAAAATGCTTGCATAAACACATTTTTCAACTTATATTCCTCTAAAAGTCACCATAACCATAGGTCTAAGATAAAAGATAATTGTCTGGGTTTTTTATAATCCTACACTTAGTTGTTCTGGGAAAAAAACAACAGTTATATTAATAAAATTGTTTCAGTTGCTCACTGGTCTAGTTATAATTTATGAAAAGCCATTATACTGTCTGACATTTTGAAACAGAAGTCACTAGGACAGTAAACTAGCAGCTTGTTAATGGATGTGGGGGATGTGAAAAGAGTATTGAGCACTCTGTTATGTCACAGCACATAAAAGTATTGCTCTTTGTACTTCACATTGCAAGATCTATTCTATATATTCTGTTGATCAATAAATCTACTGTAGACATGAAGGCTCATTTAATTCTCTATATAGTATTTTTTGCCAAAAACTGTATCTAATAAGTAATTCATGGTTTTGGCATATTCTCAATACTGGAACTTCTACCCAAACATGACCAAATTTCTCTTGGTGTTACTTTTATACCTAGACTCACAATATAGGACATTATTTCACATTTTTGTTCCTGAACAAGTTGAAATGAGGCAGATAGACTGAAAAAGCATGGTTTAAGCTACATTTTAGTGGATATGGTTTAATCCATAGATGAAGCATTCAGTCACCTGCTACTATCCAAGTTCCTGTCCTCTACTGCTGCAAACACTAGTGTCAGCAGACAAGCATACGGCTCGTGACAAGGGAGACCCTGCCCCAAGTAACATAGAAAATTCAAGCTACAATTCAGTATTTTTAAGGATCACCAAAATGAGAAAACCAAATCACATTCACTCTATCCATCTGTAACACAAGCCCTTTTATCTCAACGTCTAAAACATATTAAAGGTCGGTCATTCATTAATAAAAAATATCATGAAGATATTTTGAAGAAAATACTGTTTATGAATGGCAATGCAGCAAATGGAGGAGAGAGAGAGAGGGGTTGGGTGTTTTGTTGTACAGGATGCACACAGGCCTCTCCAACACCCTGAAAAAGGCTCAGGGATGGCAATTTTCAAAGGGCCAAGGCAGGCATGGGCTGAGTCAGCTCTGCACCTGCTGTTTGGTAGCAGAACTGAGTTGGATCACATCCAGCACTGTTGCAAAGAGGCTCTGAAATAATCTGAAGCACAATTAATTCAGATGAGTTGTTTATACCTCTGAAGAAATATGCAGCTCTTGCAATTTCTACTTATGTAATTAAACAGGTAACTAGAAATAATTTACACATGAGCTTGCATCTTAATAAGAAGGGAAAGAAGTGACAAATGGGGCCTCCGTACCTGCTCCAGGCTCCTAGAATCCAAGCATTTAGATTCAAACCACAAAATTTAGTCTTTGTGGCTGGAGATGTTACAGAAAGATGAGTTCAAAACCTAACTGCTAATGAATTTCAACACCTTTGGGAAAGTCCATCCCCAAACACATCATCATTTCTAACCCTACCCTTGCACACATTTCCACCTACTGAGAGCAGAACCCAGGAACCACCCTTCCTCAGGCTCTGCACAGCCACATGGTCACTGCCAGAGGTGGGTTCTGGGATCTTAATGCACATTAAGAAAAATGTGTTTTGGTAGAAAGGGTCATACAGAATAAACCAGACAAACTGGCAAGTTGACAGCAAGCCAATTTGGATTTGCAAGATAAATAAAAGAGCTTGGGAGCAAACACAGTTGATCTTTAAGGCAAGATATTGAGAAGTCCAAAGTATGCAGAGTGCAAGCTGCAGGAGTCTTCATGTTCCTTTCCAACTCAACAAGGCACAGTGCTCAGGCTGCTGGGTCACCCAGCTCCTCTTAACTAGACTACCTGTTACCAAACTGCAAACCAACAGGAATGAAAAAACATTTCAGCCTGGTACTCCACAAAACAAGTACACATGTCCACATGGGCAAAGTAAGATTCAAACTATACTTCACTTTCTTAGCCAGTCTGTGCCTAGATCATCCGTGTAGATCAAAACTTGGAGCGCTTACATCAAAATAATCTATGGAAACCTTAAGGCCAGCTATATCCATTTAACAGTGGCAACAGAAAGCTGATTAGAAGGTGTGGATTTAAACAGGTTATTTTCAGCCAAAGCTACTGTTGCAAAGAATGCATTTCTCACACCTTGTTAACAAATGAGGTCTGGCTGGCTTCATTTATTTGTGAACCTTATTTAAAAAAAAACAACAAACAAAACTAAAAAGCTAGGTAGAATTTGAAGACCTGTGCAGTCGCTCATTTCTGTGACTAAGTCCCTCCTTTTACCCACTGAGAACAGAAGTACAGACAGCCTAAATGTGTGACATATTTAAGGCAAAGGAGCTGCATGAAGATAAAATGCATCACTGCAACCATGGCCTGGAAGCTTTACCAAGGGAAGTGACCCCAGGGCTGCCATTCAGATACTCCTGCAGAGCTGACCTTACTGGGTCAGCTCTGTGAGGGGAACATCTGATGACCTCGTCCAGCAGCAATCCCACCAGCATCCCCAGCTGACAGCTCTGTGCACTCGTGGATCACAGATCTGTCAAGCTCAGTTGCATTTGAACTTTCTTCTATTTATCAACCTACTGAATTACATATTCTTGCAACAAGAGTCCCACGTATGAGCTCAGCAGGCTGTTAATCAAAAGTTTACAGGAAGCTCAATTTAAGAATGATGCACCCTTAGAAAGAACTAAGCTATAAAAACAAAGAAAAAACAAACCCAAACTTGCAACCAACCCAAAAAAATAATAGGCAAAAGTGCTGGCTAGCTTTTGGTCTGCCCATTTAAGATGAACAAACATAGTACCCTAGGCTGATAAAGGAAAAAGAATACTGAAGATGCAGACACATGGAAGACCAGCAAGCTTCTTCCTCTAACAGCAATCCTTCTGAAGTCATTTTCATGATAAGGTAAACAAATGGGATTTTACCCAGAACTTATGTAGATAAGAAATAAAATTAGTTTATAGTATTTATGACACGTATGTAGGAATGCAAGAAGCCCATTTCCACACTATTACAGTTTTGTTGTCACTTTAGGGTGAGAGAAGTGTCAGCTGCAGCTGATTGGAGACACAACCCTCCTCCCTGCTGCTGCTCCTTCCCCTTGCTCCGCTCTGCCACTGGTGCTCCTTCAGCCACAAGCTGAGCCAGGCCAAGAAGCTTTGGCAAAACAGCACTTAAAGCCGCTGGTTTTCAGCTGGCTTAGGTCCCCAGGCAGCTCACAGACTGGCTCATTGCATGGCTGCGCAGGCAGCAGGGCTGGCACAAGGCAGGACAGAGGGACGCAAAGGCCAGACTCTGCTGAAGCCACCTCTACTGAGACTGAGACCTCCCCAGAACAACTGCAAAACTGCAATCCAGGTGCTTCATCAGTAGGAAAGTTACAGGACACAGCTTGACAGATGCCAGACTGCACTCCCAGCTTTTTAGTAATGAGCTTCCAAGAAAGAAAACACTACACATTTCTACAGTGTCTTTGGTGCTCTCATCGATCTCTTTAGAGATGCAAAGCTTCCTCTGCATGTGATACTCCCTGTTCACATATCTAGAATTTTGTGCAGCATCAAACAATACTCCTAGAAATCTGCCTGTAATATAATCCTCTAAATTGGATGACAATAATAGTCACAAGTGGAGTAGCTGCGCTCTGTTGCTTCAGCTGAGGCAACAGGGAGGCCCTGCCCTCCCCACCACACTTCCAACTCCTGAGCAGTTGCTGGGCAAGGACAGCCTTACTAGCCAGTGCTAGAAAATAAATCTGAACATTAAATGCACCACCTGCATGTAACAAAACCTACATTCACACTCAAGTATGGTTGAGACAACACTCAACTTCCAAAGCATGTGAAAATAAGCATTTCCAACTCTTCAATAAGTGATGTATCTGGAACTACTCCACATGTATTACTTCTGCTTTCAAAGCTTTTTTCTTTTCTAAAGGTGCTTCACAAGTGCACTTTTATAAAATACTAGCTTAACTTTCAAGTGCTACCAGTTTCAATCCAGTGACTTTTTGCAATGCACAAGATGATTCTGCTTTATGTTCAATAAATTACATGAAGTTAGCATTAAATGCAGTTAAATCAATCTTCAAAGCCGGCAAGAGCAGCCCCTGTACATTATAGCTCAGTTTCATACTACAGCTGTCCACTAGGATGAGTTCAAAGACTTAATCTCATTAGCCTGATAGCATTTCCTCCTGTTAGATTTACACTCATTCACCTACAAGCCACTATGGCAAAAAGCAAATGCTGCAGAGCATATTTTAGTTTTATAGATTTTTGCCAGCAAATCACAAGAAAACAGTGTACAAGTAAGTTTCAAACAGAAGTATATATATCCTGTCAGACATGCTCCCATTTTTAAGAAAGTGAGTGCTTTGGTCATCAGATGCATGTTTTGTGAGGAGGCCCTGCCAGGAGCAGTCAGATCAGTGCCAGGAATTCAGTGAACCCGGGGTCACGCTGTCAGAGCTCCAGAGAAATGCTGCAATTAAAGCATCTGAGCAGAATTCAGTCAGGGAATTAAATGACTGCCATTACAATACCAGGACATCTGTCTTTCTGCAGATATGTTTTGCTGCATTTTGATTCTCATGAAGAACACAAAAAAGAAAAAAATTCTTACCTAGTTCTCCTCGTAGGTTAACCAGTTCTTGAGATAAGTCTTCAACCTCATTCAGTGCTTCCTCTCCCTGCACAATAAAAAACACCAAACAAACCCAAACATTTGGTTACTAGTGATCTGAGCAGGGCACCTTCCAGTAATTAACTTACATGTGTTCTGCAGGAAAACAAGAGGCAGGAGCAAGAAGCCAAGATATGAATCACCTAGGGTAACAGTTCTGCTGTTACAAAATACACAGATGTTCTTCTGTTGTTAAGGAAGTTATACTTTAAAACAAAGAGCAGCTTTTTCCAGGATAACACTGCAATTAAAATCCTACTTTGCAGCAATTAGTTATGTATTTTATGAGGGGTGTAGCAACACAAGCCTCCAGAACAGCTGCCCTTGATAGCTGTCAAGGGCATAAAAGTACGGTTAGTCTTTGAAAGAGGCATCCATTAAGTATTTATCTTAAGCTTACTCAAACACAAACCCAACAACTTCGCTAAACGCTCAGTCTTCCCTGAAGGAAAGGAACAGCCCCGCTCAAAGTTGAACACGGTTCCAGATAAATCGTGACCCATCTGCGCTCAAAACAACCTGAAGCACCCATCTCTCCGCTTTCTCCGGGAGCTGCCCCTCGGCCGAGCCCCTCTGCCCCCCAGCCCCGCACCGGGGGAGCGGCCCGGCCGGGTCAGAGCTGGGCGATCGGCACCTGAGGTGTGCAGCCCCCTGCTCACCGCCAGCCGCCTCCCGGGCCCCCGACACGCAGCAACGCCACGCAGAAACCAGGTACTACTTTACCTTGTCCGCAACACACTGAGAATAGGAGCAGGGTTTGCTGCTCAAGCCGCCCATCTTCCAGCTCCGGCAGCGCCACGCTCGCCCCGCCCCCGGCGCCCACCAGAGCCGGGCCG
>JAAWXA010000001.1:16177519-16260461 GCA_038090715.1 Florisuga fusca
ACAGCTTATATACAGATATGCTAATCTATGAAAAGGGTAACCAAATAGAACTTTATTACTGCTTTGCACAAAGGTTTTAATATATTTACGGTCAAGTTTTGTCATTAGAACATTCAGAACATTTTGCACCAAGCATTTGTATTTATTTCTTTTGATATTAAAAGTTAACCAGAAAAACAATCTTTGTCAAAGTAGACTGATGCAGAACAGAGAAAATCATTACTAGAATTACAGAGTAAGTCACTTGTAGAGTTGCGTTGTCATTCTTATAATCTGGGGGTTTTCTCCAACTCTCAGAGAAAAGTAATGCAGGTTCCTGTTTTATACAGCCTGCTGAGAAGATCTGAGCCAGCTGTTCTATTTGCTGTCTTCCAGTCAGGAAATATCAACTTTCATTTGTCAATTTTTTGTTAGAATATCTGAGCATGTGATTATGTATACAATGTTCTGAATTTAATGAGGCTCATTCGGTGCTTTAGAGAGCAATTATTCACTCCTTGATTGGCACCTAATGGTCTTGAGTTGAAAATCTGAAAGATCATTAGATGGTTTCCCAAAATTAGGTACTTAAATTGAGCTCTGCTCTGATTATTCCATGCCACATGAATAATTTCTATCTGTGCCGCTGATTGTTTTGGTTAGGTGACCTCCAGGCTCCTATGAAACGAAAGAGGATTGTCCCTGGTAAATACCAGCAGAACTAGCAACTCCTTCACCTTTTCTATGCTTCTTCATACAGACTAGCTTTCACTGTAATTGACACAAACTTTTGTTGTTGTTGTTGTTGCAAGAGAGCCTAGGATGTAGACTATTTGCCTCTGAAGATGTCCATGAAATAAAATATTAGTGTCATGGGAAAAACCCATCAAGCCCTTACTGGCAGCCAGTAATGAATGCCAGAGCACAACTTCCTGTCTCACAAATAGCATGTTTAGCACTGGGCAGATTGCTTCTGTTACTGCCTTTGTAATTTAAAAACAGTCATTAAGAGAGACTGAATGATTACTTCTGCTTAAACTCTAACATTGTTTGGCTAGACTGCATTTCTTAGCTTTAATTGTTAAGGAAGAGTTTATAGAATGAACAAACCATTTACAGAAACCAAACAAAAGGCTTCATTTACATTGTCAAAAGTCTTTTTTATCAACTTGCAAGGATGACTTTTGCCTGAAAATTTACTCAATGTTTTTCTAAACTGGTACTCCTCAAGCACGGCATGGTGAGCCAGATGAGACAAAAGCATTGTCTTGGAGAGAGGGAATTCTCTTTCCACAGCATTCTCTTGGAGAAACTGGCTCCTCATGGCTTCGATAGGTGTACAATTTGGTGGATAAAAAACTGGATGAGTGGCCAAGCCCCAAGAATTGCAGTGAAGAGAGTTAAATCCAGTTGATGGCCAGTCACAAGGAGTGCTCCCTGGAGCTCAGTAATGATGTCAGATCTTTCATATCTTTATCAGTAAGCTGGACAAAGGGATCTAGTTGACCCTCAGTCAGTTTATAGATGACATCAAGCTGGGCAGTAGTGTTGGTCTGTTTGAGGGCAGAAAGGCTCTACAGAGGGATCTGGACAGGCTGAATTCATAGCCTGAGGCCAATTGGATGAGATTCAACAGGGCCAAGTGTCAGATCCTGCACTTGGGTCACAACAAACCCATGCAACACTACAGGCCTGGGATAGTGGCTGCAAAGCTGCCCGGTGGAAAAAGACCTGAGTGTATTGGTTAATTGCTGGCTGATTTTGAGCCAACAGTGTGCCCAGGTAGTCAAGAAGGCTTGTTCTTAGAAGACCCTGTTCTTATTTGGCCTTTAATTTTATTTATAACTGCTCTTCTTCTTCTTCAGTGTAATGCATCAGGTCTTTAGGAGCAGACATACCACATGCAGATGATTTGAGTATCACCAAAGCTATCAAACTCAGTTAAACCACCATTTCTCAGTCAGTTTTCAGATGACATAAACAAGAATGAATGCATTATAGTGTCTTAAAATCGTCATCTGAATAATCTAATGCAGAATTTAACCAAGGGAGGTGTGTCTCATCTCCAATAAATTTTTTTTTTTTTTTTNATCTCCAATGATTTTTTTTTTTTTTTTTTTTTTAATGTTAAGCACAACATAGGATTAAGATACTATACACTACAAAAGATGTTGGATTCTATGAGCTGGAATGATGAGGTAATTTTCTGAGCTTTTAAATTGGAGGTTGTTGTCTATATTATCTTCTTCATTAGTCCACAATCTGGAAGTTAATCAGCCTACCTCTGACCTCAGCTAGTGAAGTGAATTCTAATAAGAATCAGTACATATGATGTTGCACTTCAATGTAAGGCCATGGAAAACCACTAAATATTCTTTCCACCTACCAACAATCAAGATACTGAGGATCTTCAGTATGCATAATGGCAGAAAATGATTTCACAAGAATAAATATAGTATTTTGCTGTAACTACAGGAAACAATCATAAGAAAGACAATAAGTACTGATTTTCTAGGGTAAATAGCACCTTTTATCTATACTCCAGTGCCCCCATGCAGGGAAAATTACTGGATGTAAAAATTCTGCCTTGCTCTCTGATGCAGTCTGCACAAGAACAAATATATTGTTGGGACCTTGCCTCACAGCATAGGATTTTACCTACAGTAGCCATGAAATCAGCAGCTCACAGTTTTTGATGGGTTCTTATGGGACACTGCAGTCATAACAATATATGTATTGAAACAGACACCACACAAGTAGAAATCAATGATCTGCTATAATAGCTGTGTTATGTCTATGGGTTAGAAGAGCAACTAGTGCATTAAAGAAAAGTTTACATTATGAAAATACAAATACCTTGATTATAAAGGCTGGAAGTTGAAAAACACACAGATATGCATACTGAGTGTTAGTGTTACACCATTAAATTCATAACATTCATGGTAGTTATGCTAGTATTATTTAATTACATAACCTTTTGATAATTATATTAATTATCTTTGAAGTCATTGCTTGTTGTCTATGTTTGTAACATCACTATTTTGTTAAACATAAGGAATAATTTCACAAAAACAACCAAAAATCTTTCCTGGCTATACTAGTTTAGTCACTCCCACTTTTCCCCTTTCTGTGCCTACTGACTGCTTATAACAGCATTATCTAACTTGTGTTCATTGCTTTTATGGATTTCTCTAAACAATATAGGAATTACTATGTGAGACTAACTGACAATTCATGGCATCAAAACCTGAGCACAGAAGTGAGTCCTACCCCAGAGAAAGTCAAGACGGGAGCTCTTCAGTTTATTTGAATACTAGGTGCATCTAATAATAATCTGGGTTTGGATTATTTGCAGTTCCTTGGGTGTACACAGTGATGGCTTACCTGGTCTCTGACAGCTCACAAATATGCTGCTGATGCCATCATTCCTAGAGGTAACTTGGAGGTCTGGGAAAATTTCCAAATTATCATTGACACAAAGAAGCTGTCATTCTGAGCAACTCATTGAGCAGTTGATATATCTTTGATATTTTCATCACACATGCATCTCTAGACAAATAAAGGGACAACTTAAACAGATAGCTTTTTCAGTATTAACAAATATCACATATTTCCCTGTTTGACCAGTTTTGTGGTAACACCCAATCACATTTAATTTAATAGAAATATTTAATAAATAGTAATTTTCTTCCACTTCTGAGATCTCCCATACCTTTCATACTGTGCTGTAAAGGATATACCTTTGGTTTCATTATACAAAGGAAACTGGTGTGATCATGAAAACTGTTAAAAAGAGTTTATGTGGGAAAAGAATACAGACTACAGATTACATATTTCTGGAGTTTATTTTTTGAGATAAAGAGCATGATGTGCTGCCAGCCAGATTATCTTGCTCTAAGTGTCTTTATTCTAATTTGAGGTTTTTTCAACAACAAAAATTATTTTTAACAATGTTTAAACCAGCCTAGAATAATAATGTCTTTTCTGTTTTAGGTTTTGCATAAAAAGTGGAAAAGTTCATGAGTCAAAAATGGTTTTGCGTTGCAGAGGGCTGCAGAAAAAGCAGCGTTAGGTCTATGTAGGTGAGTTTTTAAAATTTATTTTTGAAGATTTAGACACAAAGATATTTATCTTATAGTTTAATACCCTAAGTATTTTTTTAAATTAGAAAACAAACACTGCTGGTACCACTGCCAATGTCTGGAATGTTGGGATTTTCATAATAACTTAATATATATGAGAATATTAAGAAAATAATTGACTTTTAACAAGATTTTCCCTCTTATCTTCAATGAAAAAACTTTAAAATTCCTGCAGTGAAACTGTTTGTTTCCCATGCAATATGTTTTTTCAGAAGATTAAGACATTTTTCTGTATTTCTCACACACAGACAAAAACTTTTGTCTAAGCAGGGTAGTCTTTCATTAGTAAACACTGGCTTCTCTAGCTTTTGATAACATGTANTCTGCTTTATATTGGGCAAACTTCCCTTAATGCTCAGTAAGACTTCTGTGTCTACATTATATCTACAATGGGCTCATTTACTCCACTTTTGTTTTATATACAGTGTGATGCACATGTATTTGAAGTAAAATATACATATCCTTTTTTTCTGTGAGCTAATCTATCTTTAACATAAACTTATATTTCAGTTACCTGCAGGCTAAAAGCAATGAGTTACTGACAGAGAATTATGTCTCACAAAACTGTATACAATTATTTAGGTTATGCTCTAGAAATTACTGTGGTATGTATGGATATCCCTAGACCAGCTTTAAGTTGTGCTCTGTCCAGGCTAATTCACAATGAATAAGTGAAAACTTCTGGGCTGATATTATTAGAAACTTAATTTTCTGTCTTGAATGATATCAGAAACTATGTAGCCTATGCATGAAATTCTTGAGCTATCCTACTTTATTAGAAATATGCCATTTATTTTAAATTAACTGGAGTTCTCTGTGCATATTAAACTTGAATATATTTTCTGTAATGCATTGGTGCTACTTTGTGACACTGTAGTGGAAGTAATCTTGTCACATTAGTTGGGTTATTTCAAGAATGCAGTTGTACTGCTTTTGGCATATGTGCTTGCCTAGATTTCTCTACCAAACATTGTACTGGGTATTATAGTAGTCTACTGCAAATGAGATATGAAAGTTGTGTGAAGAATACTTGCTCTCATTTTCATCCTGAATTTGTGACTTTATAGTATGGTGAACTGGGAGAAAGGAGAAAGCATATAGATTAGAATGATTAAGTAGACATTTGTATGGGAATTTTGGAGTGTCCCAATTAAACTGAATTTAGGATTAAAAAACAGAGATTAAAAATATCACACTTTTCCATGAATAAATTTTAAAAATCAACTGTATGTGAGGATCTGGGACCTCTCTATTGTCCACACATGACGAAGCTACTCCAGTTAATTCACTGATAAAAAATTCCACTGCAATGATTTGGTTAAATGAATGAGTCAACATTTATTTAACAAGATTTTTAAAAATCTAGAAAAAATGTATTTTAAGAAACTCAAAGTATAATTGTAGGGGAAATGGGTGGAAAAAAAATCCATGAACCATGAATTTAAGTCTTCTACAAAAAATAGTCTCTGAATGTGCCAAGTTTCCAGGATACTCATAAATTGTAGCTATTTAGTTGCAAAACTCCGAGAGTAGAAGAAAAACTCATCTGATATTTTACTCACAAAGTTATCACTTCCATTCTATACACATATACCAATAATATTGCATTGTTTTTCAGACCAGTGATTCAGTCTTTATAAACAGATGTGTATTATACTGTTATGATCAAGTTATGGGATACCTCCAATTTGACATACACTTGTATATGGTCTTAATTAGTACTCTAAGTACATTATGGCTGAACACGGAAGTTCAGTATGAGGCTGATCTGATGTATACAAGCTCCTGAACATCTAGGCAGGTAATAGCTTCTATAATCACAAAAATTGCAATGTGTAATTAAAAATTATTTCAATAGAAACAGATTTTTATAGATGTTCTGGCATTCCAAGCATAATCAAGAACTGGTGTAATACCTTATCCTCTTCAGTACTCACCACGGTGTTCTTGCAAACAGGTTTCTACCAGTGAAGGAACTGAGTAATAGTTTCTGTCAAATTTCTCCGTAAACCAATATTTCTGAGTCAGGAATGAAATACTGCTGAAGCAGCCTTCAGAACTAAAGTTGTGCTGTTTTACTGCATTAAACCATACCTGAAATATATCTTAGAAAGTAGTATACAGCATGACTACAAAGGATGAGGTCTCTAAGAGAGCCTAACAATGGGAAAGGAAAGAAGATGGCTCAAATGTGTTGCACTTGCATAGCTGAATTCAAGTCCTTTATGAATTAGGGTAAATGATGGTTCAACGTGCAATACAAAAATCTTGATTAATAAGAATTACTACGCTGAGGGTTTGAAACAACATACCAAAAATATGTGAAGTATTTTATTACATTAATAGTTTGACTAGAGGTGAATATATATAACCATATAAATGCATAACCTTTGAAATACATCTTTTTCACTAACGAAAAATTTTAAAAAGCACATCAATATAAACATATTATGTTGAATGTATTATTTTATGCTAGATGTCTGCATTATTTTTTTGTGTCACAGTAAGTCTTTTGAATCAATTTGTTCCAGACTTAATATGTGAATAATAATAAAAAAAAGTTATCTCATAAGCAGTATGCAAAAGCAATCTAATTCTGCAGCCATTGCACCTGCAAATGCATTGTGACTAGGTATCTTCAATATGAGAAAGTCCATTTAATGACACTTTTCAATTAGGCAAACATTTGTAAACTGTATATTACTTTAATTACTACAGAGATTCACATTCAGATAGAAATTTTTATAAAATACCGGTAACACAAAGAAGAATAACAAAAAAATCTAGGGCCCATTGAAAAAATGCTGTCTGCATTAATGTAAAAGCTCTCAGTATACAAAGTACTCAGATATCTTTAACTACAATTTCGAGCAGAAATTATGAAGTTAAACTAAACTACTTTTACATTAATTCTCATTACCATTATGTATTCCCACTGTTCTTTCCTTTGGTAACATTTTGACAGTTTAAAAGATAGTTTGACAGTTTAAAAGATGTTTGAGGAATTCTCAAATCTTCCTAAATTAAATATACTTCTACAATGACAACCATATGTTAGTCCTGCAACAACTTACCTGCTTTCCTCATCTCAAAATAAATTATATAAATAAATAATTCTTGGTTATCCAAATAGGATGGCTCTCCAATTTTTTTCTAGAGACAGTAAATTTAATATTTAATTTAATAGTAAATTTAAAGTAAAATTTTATGCAAAACAGGTCAAGATAGAAGATAACTAATTTTTTAAAATTGCCTTAAAAAGGTGTTTTGATGAATTCTTCTGTGTAAAGAATCAGATGCATATACTAATTTCTGGAGAGGCTTATATGTGTCTGAAGAGTCACATTCAGTCACATATAAGAGTCACTTATATGTGACTGAATAAAAATATCTAGTCAGATAGAGACCTCTGAAAAATTCATGAACTTCAGGAGATACTGATTGGAGGAGAGATCAGAAAAGCTTTTTTACTTTTACTGAAAATGGAGTTTTGAAATGAAAGTGTTACTTCTTTTTTAGAATGTTGAAGGGCAGAGTTTGGTCTACTGAATGAAACTGAGGCTGGCTAATCTACGCTGCAGCATGTTATTAAACAAGGCTGCTGATTTTACATTTTGATCACGTAGCATGATAGATGATATCTGACTAACATAATATCATGCAAATGTTTATTGTGCAGTAAAAAATTATAAGCTTATAATTACAATTTTTCTCACCTTTAAAACATACTGCTGCCTACATACTCATTTTAATAAATAAATAGTACTATGTGGTTTTAATGTAATCTATATTTTTCACAAGTTTCTTGAAATTTAGACAATATAACAGGGCCAAAATATTTGATTTTTGTTAGATGAAAAAATGCTTTACCATGAAATGCATTAGAGTTATGAGACAGAAAAAAGATTGCATGCATGCACTGTGAGGCATGTGATTAAAGGTGCTACATCTTATAGGCTACTTAAAAGTTTTGCCTATATTAAACACAACTGCATGTACTCAGAGGTGACAGAATTAAACTTAGATACAGAAGTAGACATAGCACAGAAGTCATTATTCTTCAACAAGTATAAATTCAGTGAGAGAATAAAATAATCAGAAGGAGGGTACAATGAGGAATAGAATCTGTTTGCTGCAACTTCCAGATTTGAAGGATGTTATGAAAATGGAAGTGATTTTTCAGTCATTTTCATTGTAGTACTAAGAGAAACTGCAAAACTCTCTTGTGATCAACACAATAAATAAAATAATCCTTGGAGTAGAAGGGGAAATTAAAGAAATTGTCTACTGTATAATGATTTTAATGTGACAGCAAAAAAACTGTGTCTGGCTTGAAAAAATGTTCTGATAAATTCAGCCTGTGTCCACTGGAAACAGAGACAGTTATGCTTTGCAGAGAGGTGTGTTCAATTTCCTCTACAAGTAAGTTTTACTGAATATGGTTTAAATTTACCTTTTCTGGTGAGCAGACATCAAGAGTAAAACTATGAAAAACTCCATGTTCTTTCACTGCAGCATAGAAAGACAGAATGGAGAACTGGGCTGACTGCCTGGCTGGCACCAGTATTATTTCTACCCTCTGGAAAAATTCAGTTTTACATAGCTAATAGCTACAGAGTACGCACCTGACAAAGTTAGGTATCCCAGTAGGTAACATCACACCTAAAAATTAAAAGTTTGTCTGAACGATACCTACAGATAATCCAGGTAAGAGGATAGACAGCTGAATTTCAATATAATTTATTAAAGGTTCTAGTTTATATCTGTATGCAAAGGACATTTAATTAAACCTGTGTACTATATTTCACCTAAGAGATATATTTCAACTAGCTTGAGGGAACTCAGACTGGGCTTGTAAAAAGTACATCCATTCCATTATTGCAAAAATCCCTTTTATTTATTGTATACATTCTGTTTGCCTTCTGAGTAGCTTGTAACATTTAGAAATGTTCATGATGTCATTATAAATTGGCTCTGTAGATATTCTATTGCATATGAAGTGAAATTTCTCTTCAGGTAACTGTAGTCAGCTTGGTATGTCTAAGCAGTTTGGTTAAACTAGGTAATTATTCAGTTTAACACTAGGTAATCATTACAGTTTAACAGAACTGTAATACTTGAGGTTTTTTAGTGCTATCTTGTGCAGTGTTGCACATATCTGATTTGACTGACTTGACATATCACAATGACAATTTCTTTCCTTTACTGTGGTTTGATTATATTTATTCTTAACATTCTGTCTCATCACCCTGTGTCTGGGAGATCTTTTTAGGAAACTAATAGCCTGGACTTCAATAGATTATTATAAACTATAACTCATCTCGTTGAGTCATTGACCTTCTTTTAGCAGCACTTAAGGAGAAAATAATTAGCAAATTGTGACTTAACTTAATAGTATTTTTATGAGTCTGGTCTCCATCTATTTTGGCTTTTTAGTACTGCACTAATTTTGTATTTATCTACATTTACAATCCTCATAGAATATGTTTCAAATACTATATTTCTGTGCTGAAAAATCAGAGCCGGGCAATGGAAATTATTATCAGAATAGGTACTGTGGAATAAATCAAGTTTTGCTAATTTATCATAATGGTAAATTTCAATTACTTCTTTGACCTAAACAAAGAGGCGAGGCTATAAAAGCAATTAAATAATTCTTATTAGCACCAACACGTTCCCCAGGCTAGAGAGAGGAAGAAATATCTCTCATTCATGGTAAAATAATTTAAAGATTAAATACTTTTTTATAAATATTTGTACATCTGTAGAAATACTGTTCAAATCAACCATACAACTTATTTTCAACATCTATGACTCAGATATTTAATATGAATTTATTAACATAACCCTTTTGTATTGTTAATTTCAGACTGTGTAGTCACATAGAAAAGACTTAACTGAAAAACAAAATTACTAAAAGAAAATTGATTCTGTCCTGTCTCAAATCAGGATACCCACTTTTGACAACCTAGTTTGATTATGTCTGGAGTCACCTTGCAAGCTCTGCTTGGGTCAGTGCAGCTGCCTGCTCCCAGTAACAGCTGGGTGAGCAGCACTTGGGACCCACACTGTGGGTTTGTGGGTATGAGCTCAAGTGGGTTTTTTTGTCCATGTCTCATGCATTAATGGGTTGCAAGGAGCAGCAAAGACACTCATAAAGCCTGAGCACTCATGTTTCCAACGGGAGGTGTGTAGAAACATGTAATCCTGCAATCCCAGGGGAGGTGGGAGGGTGCTTGCAACTGTGTGGTTGAATTTTTAAAATGAGTTCTAGCAGGATCTTTAGAAATTTATAGATGTTTATTAACATTTTATAAGTGTGTAAGAGTGTGTAGAGTTGTCAATTACGTATGTTTTGCTGTTCATATTGATCCTGACTATATAGTTCACTCCTTATGGGTTAACTAGTGTAATTTGTGAATCAATAAATTGCTTCAATCTTGATTTAAAATATGCGAAGTGACCAGCTGTTCCCTGAGATTCTGTTCCAGCCCTGACTGTTTGGACAGTAAAGAGATGTATTAATATATATAAGTGAGCCAAAGACTCTCTGAAGTCTGTAGGAGTTATTGCTAGCCCTTTTCATGCATGAAAGATTCAGATTTTTGCAGTGAGTAATGACAGTACTCTATCATAAAAGAAATAGTATGTACACCAGACGAAGCATTACATATGAGCAGAGAACAAAACCTACTCCCTAAAATACTAGTCTATTCCCATCTATTGTCAGAGGAACATATTTCTCTCTTCCCCTCTTTTCCCAAATACTCTCCAGAATGTTATTATCTAATCTGCATATTTGCCTGAAATATAAGGTACTAAATCCTGCCCTTACTGCTACACTTCCAATAATAATTTTTTTAATTGCCTTGAACAGCAATACAACTGGGAATACAGATTGTTATTAATCTCAATCTGATTCACTGGCAAAATGAGGCCAAGAAAGTAGGCCTAAACCTGGTTTTGGGGCATTGGGCCATTGTGGTAAACACCAGCAAACTTTTGTCTAAGCAGGGTAGTCTTTCATTAGTAAACACTGGCTTCTCTAGCTTTTGATAACATGTAGGTAGCTAAATCTAGGTGTTTGCTATCACTTATTGAAGCATCTTTTCTCCACCGAGTCAGATAAATGTTTGACTTCTAGTAACAGGGGTATATAAACAGTCAGCCATGCCTGATTACACCTGAAATAGGAAGACACACCTAGAGCATCAATAACTCCCTTTTGTTGATCTTCAGAAATAATATTCCTTTTCAGAAGCTTAATTTGTGGTGAAAGCCACACACTGGGTTTTTTATAGTTTGGATAGCATGTTGTTTTGTTGTGTGGTTTAAATGTAACTGTTCTGTTTTCTAAGGAAGAGGGTATATATAAAAAATAAGGCTGTTATTTTTAGCATTTATGATTATTTTTTGAATAATTCAAAAATATGTTTGAGATTAAAATATGTTAGATACACAAGAATATGTAATTTAGATTTGTCATGTTCTAACACTTCAGAACAGACAATTATATCTATTGCTGGTATTCTCTGTATTATTCATCAGGCCTTCTGATCATACCTGTGACTCTGACAGTAAAAGCTATCATCTATATCTCCTATAGTTTCTACCATGTTATAGACTAAACCTCTATCAGTATGGCCTCCTTAGCCTCCTGGACACACTGCTAGCTCATAATCAGCCAGCAATTAGCCAATACACCCAGGTCTTTCTCCACCAGGCAGCTTTCCAGCCGCTCTTCCCCAGACCTGTAGCATTGCATGTGGTTGTCGTGACCCCAGCTCCAGGACCTGACACTGGGCCTTGTTGAACCTCATACAATTGGTCTCGGCCCATTGATCCAGCCTGTCCTGGTCCCTCTGGAGAACCTTCCTATCCTCAGACAAACCAACACTCCTGCCCAGCTTGATGTCATCTGCAAACTGACTGAGGGTGCATTTGATACCCTAGTCCACATCACTGTTAAGGGTTAGGGTTAGAATTGGCCCCAAAACTGAGCTCTGGGGAACACTGTAAGTGGCAGCCAGCTGGATTTAACTCCCTTCATCACATCTCTTTGGGCTTGGCCACTTTTCTCTTCTCTCCTGTATTTGCACCTGTCTCCACATTGCTTGAATACCTACTTTGATTAAATCATTCTGAAGTGCTTCCTAAAACTGAAAAGTGGAATGATTTAATAAAATTTGCATTTTTGTCACCTCGTTGGTCAATGTTTTCCATGTCATTAATAAATACACTGAGTATACTGAGTCAGAACTGGTACTTTTATTTCATGATGTCTTAGAATTTCTTTTTTTTTTTTTTTTTTTTTTTTTTTTTTTTTTTTTTTTTTTTTCTTCCTTTCCCCCCAGAATTAAACAAGAGCAACGTTCATGTTAAACATAAAGAATATCTAACGAATTGTCCCCATTCTTACAGTCATGCTTCTGAACTTTTAACATTGGGATATTTTTGTTTCTGTTCAAAACATAGCCGTGTTTTGAGACATTGCTAGATTATTTCATCTGACCTAGATAACACTGACAAATCATGTACTACATTTCTAAGCATGGGTATGTCCTGTGGGCAGTCTCATTTTCTTTATTTGTAGAGAGGTAAAAATAAATAGGTTTGTCTAATTCTGAATAGCTGAGAAAATTCAGGCAATGGAAGAATTTGTGGGTGAATAGTCTAGAACGTTTTTGTGATATCTTAGAAGCATTCCCAATGTGGGTACCTTGTTCCACTCCAAATTTGCTTTAAAACACTTAATTAAATGCACAGACACTTTCAGTAAAAAACTGCTCCTTCTTCTGGTCCAAAACTAGTTTAATCATATTTAGGTTTCCCACTTCTAGCATCAGGAAATATGAATAAGATTATGTAAAGTCCCTTATTCTGTTGAAATTTCCTGTAAATAATCCAGGAGAATTTCTCAGAAGGATATTTTTTCAGATATCTTTGATAACAGAAAACTTCTGTAGTAACCATCACTGATGAGATACAAAGAATATGTTTTTGAAAATTAATACAGTATGAATCCCACGACAAACACTCTGTAAGCAACTTTAAAGCTAATCTGTATTCTACTTGCTGAAATACATCTTTAAGAGTTTAAATGTAATAAACATGAATAGCAGACGTCATAGACATATGTCATATGATGTTTTCATTTCCACATTTGGCCCTTCTGGAACATTCTAACATAATTTTAGTGGTCTAAACCATTTTTATTAATTTTAATCAATTTTATGTAAATATTGTACTACACAATCACAATCTTTGAAAAGAGATGGTCACACTTGCAGTGTTGAAAAGGTACAGTAAATAATTGCAGAAGTGGAAGCTGGAACATGAAATATCATGGGCGACTTAATATCTTCAACAAATCAAAAAACAACAATTCCTTCTCAAAAAACCTAGCACTAATTGGGGCTGATCTGATCAATGTTTTTATTTGTTTCCAAGTCTTGAAAACAAATGTGTGGGGTTTTTTGTTTTTTGTTTTTTTCCCAAGGTTTTATGTAAGGTTTCTTTTAACACTATCTGAACACTAAAAATAAGTTCTTGGACCACTCTTACTTTGTATTTATGTAACAGCTGATGCCTTATCAGATTAAATTGGATAGTAAGGAAATTTTCAGTTATTTTTGAATTTATTAGATTTTTTTTCAGCTGTTGAATCTATGCAATCTGCAAATGGATTACATTCACTGAAATATATACATTTGTATATAAACCCCTGCTGTCTAATTGTGACATTTTGAATTTAAAATTTTGCAATTTTGATTTCAAAATACATTGCCAGAAATATCTTTCCATGTATCACTCACATAAAAGCCCCTGCATTTTCGAGAAACAAAATCATACAGAAGTGGTTAAGGGTTTTCCAATGTAAACAAGACATTTTTTTAATTAATCCAAAATTGATTTGATTGGAATGTGTTCTAGAGCATAGCTTGCAACTTGTTTGTTCAGGGTTTTTTTTGTTCAATATATGGCTATACTTTCTTCCTCCTGAGAACCCTTCTAATTGCAACCTTTCTTAATCCTAGAAAGCTCTGGTGTACAGGACTCCACTAATAGAGATGGGAATCTTTTCCTGAAATTACTTCAGTGAAGATATTCCAGTTTATGCCAGCTGTTTCTTTGGCCCTGTACCTTTTAATTTGGATAAAACCTGTTGACTTTCTGTTTCCCTGCTCATAATTTGTTTCCAAATAGGCATCCCACACTCCAAGGGCCATCTGCTGTTTGTTCTGAGCTAATGAGTGTGCTTTAGTGCTAATGTCCTTTGGAGGAGGTGTCATGCTGTCACTTTGTAGAACAGGGTTCCTGTTCTCTTATGAACTCGAATCTCTAACTGGTGAGAATTAGCGAGTTTAAATAATTTTCTCCACACCATGTTCACAGATGTGAATCATAGGTGCACAGAGGATGCTATACAGATCTACAGTACAGTCTGGTGGTCCATGCTTAATGAGCCCTCTTCAAACAATGATACAGACCTGTTAAGCAGGGGGTACATCTGCTCAATGCTGAGACTTACAGTGCACTGAAAATGTAAGCTCTTCTAGCTATGTCTGGTGATGCGGGAACAATATCTTCTTTTTTCCATATTCATAGAGCTATATCATGAAGCAAACCATATTCATAGAACTATTTGTTGTCAATCCCATGTAAATATTGCAAAGATACTCCGGAATTTTCAATACAAAGTTTTACTAAATATTCTTCTGATTGATTTTTCAGTTGTGTATACTACCTACTTACCTGAGTTACATGCCTTGGCTTTATAGACAAACATTCTAGAGCAGAAAAAAATCCTTTAGAACTTCACAGTTTATCTGGTACATAAATCTATCCTTAGTTACCCACATAGCTGCTATGGTGATAATAATGTGTCTTCTACTTTCTTATCAGTAGGCAAAAGTGAAATAACCACCGGAGTTCTACATCAGAGAAGTAATTGGCTGTGCCTGCAACTACCAGACAGACCACATTCATTTTGCAGAGGTGACTATGGCCACCAGACTGGGTTAACTGAAGCTTAAGGTCAGATTTAGTAAAGGGTTTCTGAGGTAAACTTATGATCCCACATTATTGTTTTGAAAATTAGTGTTTACTGACTCAGAGCTAGGCCTGGGGCTGGAAACCACCAGTTTGTGGGTTACTACTCAACAACACAGTAAATCCCCCAGTCTATTGGGGTTAGATATTAACAAATCCTTTGATTACAAAATCTAGAGTACTAGGCACATTTTACCATTCAAAATTTGCTTCTCTCAAGAGGATAGCTAGATTCTGAGCTACCAGAGTCCAGCTTGGATCAAACAGTGCCACTTCAGATGGGACAAAGTTGGCATAGTAGCTTAAAGTCAATCGAAAATTTCTGTTGTGTCCTGGCTGATTTGATAAATAAGCCTGTACATGGTCCAGAGTAAATATATGCCTCTGGGCAAAATGTATATAAACGTTGTATGGGCAATGACATGACCCTCTGTTGAGGTCCACAGGTTCAGCAGTACCTCCATTAAAGGGCAAGGGAAAGCAAAAGGGTGCTTTAGTTTGAAAGCCAGGATGATGGAACTCTGCCTTCTGCTATGATTTTATTTATTGGTTTTTTAATGCTGTTAGGTTGCTTCTCAGTTAAAAATGGGGACAAGAGGAAGTCCCAGTTAACCTCGATCTTCCTTCTTGATCTTAGGGAAGGATTTTTCCTTTTCAGTTAGATTAAATAATGTCAACCTTTACACACACATAGCTCTTAGCCTGATGAATAGTAGCTCATAAATTTTGAGGATGTTTCCTTTTTTAGTAGATGTTAGTAATGGAGGTCTCCTTTATATAAGGGAAAGAAGAGATGTTGAGTGACATGATAAGTTTGTTGGGTTTTTTTTAACCCTTAAATTCTGTGCTACTTTAATTCGAAGTAGCAAATTCTAATGAAATAACTGAATGCTGTGAACGTTTTTTAGACTGTTTTCCACAGAGCTATTCAAGAGTATAGGAACTTTTAGAAAGAAGTGCAGTTAATGATTCACTGTTACAGAAACTACTTATTTCAAGACTAATTTGTTTTCATATTTCTGTTACTGCCAGATTTTCTGTTAGTAATGGAATAAAAGATACAGATGAGAAGCATTTTAAGTTGTCTTCATTACTGCAAGCCAAGTTTTGCCCTTTTGAAGATAGATATTATAAAAAGTGAATATTTTAATATGAATACTGAAAGGTCAATTAAATTAGTTGTTGATGTTCTACAATATTTTTCATTTTTTATTCTCTTATCTTAAGGGACACTGCTTCTTGCTTCAAAAAGAACAATTGTCAGCTAGAGATAAAAACTGCTGCACAATACTATGAATACTACTTAACCTAAGTTCATAGCCTTATTGTATTCAGTCCACTTAATCTAAATACTTTCAATTTTCTGGGTGATCAATATAAGAATAGTGAAGGTAATCAAAAAGATTTATGTACTTCTCCATTCTTATTATAAACAACAATCTGTCAGTATGAAAAGGGCAATAATTATGTGTAATAGAAGACTCCATTTGCCTTTTTAAATTATTATTATTATTATTGCTAAAGGACCATATGGGATAGCAAAGTCTATTTGTATATTAGTAGAATTACTCTTAATAGTTCAGTCAGTGATAGGTCTAACATAGTAACCATAACAACCAGGTCATGCTTTCTCTTAGCTGGTTAAAACAAAAGCTGATTTAGTACTGTAACTGAGATGAAAAGAAAAAAAACCCATGCATTCTTTCTCTCTGGTCAACCTTCAAATGTAAACTTGCAGTGAAATCTCATTTAATTTCAGGCATTAAAAATGCATCTGAACTTTATGACAGTAGGAGCTACATAACTAAATAAAAATCATACAATGTTTTAAATGTATGCTTTCTCTTGTTTCAAGTCATTTTGCATGTGGATTTATAGAAATTGAGATTTATTTTTCAGTGTTTCATATGTTAAATACCTTATACAGCAAGTCATTGACTAGCAGGGAAAAAGTCTATATATTAAGCTTTTATGTACTGTTACATGCATATGTAATATATTTATTAGAATCATATTAATACAGTGCATCAAAATCCAGTTGAGTTTTTAACTTAAACAAAATTATCATGCCCTCCATTAAAACAAGTAACAAAAGAAACATAAGAAAGAAGAACTTGTTGAAAAATAAAAAATCTCTGAAAAGTGTGTTATGAACTGCACATGAGGAATATACATAATTCTACACATTAAACATGAGAATCGGAGGGGAAAGTACAGTTTTAAAAAATTACCGGTTCAGCAGTCAGGGAGAATTAAATTTGTTGCCTTAATGCTTAGAAGAAATACTGGGCTCAAATTAGGAGGAGTGGGTCTGATGTGGATGGGAGTGAAAGTTTATAAGGTTGTTTAAATAATAAACAACAAAGATACCAGGAAAAGTTGATTCAGGATCAGGGAAAAGAATGGGGGAGGCCCTTCCATTGAATCACAAGCTTCAAAATGAACTTTCTTTATTCCTAAACTCCTTTCAGAGAGGAGTCTAAGTGTGGGTGAACCCACTCCTAGCCTCAGACTTGCTCAATGGTTTACAACTCAGGGGTTTAAGTGTAGGGATTTTAGTGTAGTGCTTAACACATGGTTATGAATCTGGTGTGATTCAAAACAGCAAACTGAGGTTAATTGACACTATTATAATGAATCATGAAATTTGATGGAATTATTTTCTAGGACTACATAACCACTAGTCAACAAGTTGTTAGAATCAATACTAAATTGTACACACACACAACTATACAGTTTAACTTATGTGAAGATGGTAATTTTTTTTACCTACTGATGCTCAAACTTCATGAAAAGAAATTGCAATTAAATGTACTGCCAAATTATCCACAGGATCAAATTATAGAAAATTAATATTATTTGATCTTTTCACCATGTGTATGAGAAGTAGATAGATACTTACTCTTTCCCAACAGATAGACCAATTTTCTGCTTGAGACGGGACAGCAACTTGCTGTGGTCCTGGAGAACTGTAAAGTGCACCTCTTTTAGCAGCAATATTTGTAGGACCTGACTTTGGTCAGTCCTTTTCATGATGACCACAATTCAAATTAGATAATCTTTGACAGCTTTTGGAGTGGGATTGTGATCTGGGAAGGAATGGGTATGTTTCTCAGGCTACAAGAGTTCCACGTACAGCTAGGAAGTCCCTAATTGCCCCAAATCACTGTATTTACACTAGGACTAGAAGTTACCCAATTATTTCAACTCACTGATCCAGAAAGGAAGATCAGAAAGTGCCAGATTGTCTCAGCTCACTGTAATTGATATTTAAACAAGTGTGATGTTGGGCCCACTGCCCTTGTAACTAAAACAAGAACAATGTTGGCTGGTGTTCACGTTGCAACACGGCTCAGTAAATGGGGGTCAGCACCACCACAGTGTCTAATCAAAATTTTACAAAGCTTCATGAACTGAATGAGGCAATGAGAATGACATTTATCATCTGGTAGCAGCCCTTTACAAAAAACCTTGTTTGGTTTTTTTGTTTGGTTGGGTTTTTTGCTTTGTTTTCCCTAAAAAAAAACATTGAAACTGAAATTTCAGTTTACAAACATTTCAATCTTATTTCAGATGTAACAGTAGAAGAAAACATTTCACTTGAAAAATCAGCAGGTTTACAAGAAAAATAGTATCCGTCAAAGTATACTATCCAATTAACTCTACAAAGCCAGAATTTTTCTCAGATTCCTGAGTAAAAATGAAGAAAAACACTACTCCTTTGTATTTTTCCTCCAAAGAAAGCAAGACATTCCATGAGACATAATCCCAGAACCATTCATTGGAAAAACGCAGTAAAGCCTTTTTGCACCATTTTGTTCAATTTGAGCATTTTTTTCTTGAATTTTGTATCTTTCATGTTTTCTTCAGTAAAATTTTTCCAGGTCACAGATAAACTGCAACAAAGATGAAATAGAATCCATACTGCTCATGTCCTAAGCTATTCTGAGTCACTTAAATAACATATTTTATTGACCCTAGTAAATTCCATTGAGTCAAAAGAAGCAGTTTTTTTATCAAAGGATGAGTGGCATCTGTGAGTCAAGTGGTACTGAAGGACATCCTTAAGTTCCCTTTTTTTCTCTCCCAGGCATTTGAGCAAACACTGCTAAATGTAAGACATTAAAATCATATTAGAGAGAGGTGGCTGAAGATTAGACAGTGAGATTTGATCTTTTATAAATTTCACCAGATGAAAATAATACTGCCTCTCAGAAAGGAGGGTGTCTACCTTTCCCTTTAGTTATTTAGTATTAGTTATGTAATTACAAGTTGTTTCAGAAACAGCTCTACAGTTAACAATCTACATAGAATTAATGGGAATATTATTGTCCTGCCTCTGAATGTCTCCAAATATTTGCATAGGCTATAAATGAAATATTAATATCTGAGATGAGAATGCTTCAAAGGGCTTTTTTTGTCTTAAAAAAGTCTTCTACTCCTCCCAACATAGCTTTATGTAAAAGAAAAATTTGTAACAGATTTTCTAGCTACCTACGCTTATTATTTTCCTGTAAAAATAAAAGGCAATGCCAAGTGGTTTTGTATTTAACACAGTGTGTGCCTACAAAGGAGTGTGCACCCCATTAAGATTATAAAAAGTCTATTACAGAAATAAATAAGTTATATACATACATACACACATACAAACAAAACACTAGTAAATCTATAACAAATCTAACCACAATATATTCCTGTATTAGGAACTCAGCACAAAGTAATGACTATTTGCTAACTATTGTTTGATGGCCTATATTTGCATCTCATTTACTTTGCAGATAATTGATTTATGCCATGAACTGCACTTTTGGAACACTGTTTTACTTGTGCATGCTAAGTTAAAAGGGCAACAAATTCAAAAGTATTTTTGAGCAGAGAATACTTGAAGGTATGTGGGTATTCAGGCAATCTATTTTTTGGATAGCAGACATAAAAGGAAGGAAGAACCTAGATCTTATAGAAAATGTAAAGCTTTAATACCACAGAGAGCGTCATTAAGATATGAATTTCCAGGGTTGCAAGGTAAGGTACCAGTTGTATTTTGCTATGTGAAGAGACTGTAATAAAATCCAGTTTAAAGCTGTGAAATTGTGATTTATGCTAAGAAACCTTAATATAAAGAGAAAAAGTAATCAAGTGAATAGAACAACTGAAAGGTTACTTGATCTTTCATTTTTATATTGCTCTTCCAGTCACATGAAGTTGCTAAGTAGTGTAGATGCTTTAAAGTGTTATCCATGTGAATATTTCAAAGTGCTACTGTAGTAGCAGCTGTGGGAAGGGTGTTAATGGTATTGTATTACAGGAGGTAAAATAATCTTAGGTAATAGAAGTATTAGACTATGTATTTATAGTTAATTTGTATTTGAACCTCTAGACACAATACTGGTGGAAGTGTAATGATTAAACCCTTCCTTTTGCTTCATAATATAAGTTGATAAAGAACTAGGTCATCAGACTTATTTGAGTTCTGGATTTATGCGTCACATTTTTACTTCATTGTTGGATGAATCAACAATCTGTTATGTGATAACCCTTTGAAATCTCCAAAAGATGGAGATCGAAACTTGTTAAAAACTTGCCATTCTAATGGTACTAGAAATCAAAGGATACTTACAAGAAATTTTAATAACAAACTAATTAAGAATATTTAGCATGAGTGATGGCAAAACTTCATAAGTATTGTTCTTTGAGCTTTGATAAGGATGCAGAATCTAACTGGGTGTCTCACGAGACATGGCTTGTTTTGCTGATGTTTCCAGCCTGCCTAAATTTTGAAGGGGACATCCTAGCCCCTCTCCCCTCTCCATGGGTAGGGACAACTCACATTAGACCAGGTTGCTCACAGCCCCATCCAGCCTGGCCTTGAACATTTCAGGGAAGGGGCATCCACAACTTTCTCATCACTCTCACACTAATGAATTTTGTCCTAAAGTATATTCTAAATCTATCCTCTTCCAGTTTAAAACCATTCCCCCTTGTCCTGTCACTATATGCCCTTATAAAAAGTCATACCCCAGCTGTCCTGTAAGCCCCTTCAGGTACCAGAAGGCACTATAAAGTCTCCCTGGAGACTCCTCCAGGCTGAACAACCCCAACTCTCTCCGTCTCTCTTCATATGAGAAGAACCACTCAACCACATCCTCCTACAAGAATGCTGCCAAGCCATCTTATACATCCTTCATACACTGCTCTTCAACTGGAGAGCAAAAGAGTACATACTCTACCATAAAAAATAAAGTTTCACCTTTTAGAAGACACTTGACTTACCATTGTGAAACAATCTACAAACACACACACAGTATGATTCTACTAAGAATAATACAGACATTTATCCAAAGACAACATGACTGTGCCAAAGCTTCCAGACATCCTACTGGCTCTGCAGCCATAACTACACAGACTGCTTAACACAGCACTGTCTTCTACTCTTCAGGCTTTAACACAGTAATCCTGGCAACAGCCATGGGAAAGTGTGAGCAGAAAAGGCTCACAGCTTTTTCATTTTGTATGTAGCCACAACTGTTCTTCCACACCTACCTATGCAATACTCCAGATGCAGAATCTTGAACTCTGCCAGTGTTCATCTGCTTTTGCTTCTTTTTCTTGAAGATGATGACGTACATGAGACAGCATGTTTCCTCATGTCATAACGGGGTACCCTTGCCTGTCACCCACTTTCAAGAAGCATGAAGTTACTGAAATGATTTGTGGTTTTGTTTTTTAAATTTAATTTTCAGTCTTCAAGCCAAATCGTGTTCAGTGCACCACTTAGGATCTATTAAGTTGAAAAGACAAACTAAGGCCAGGCATTACTTGAGCCTCCAATCCTGTATTTGGCTGTTGCCAACTTTCTTTCCTTAGGATCTCAACATATTTTTTTTCTTGAATCAAGAATATCATGATATCTTTTTGGGAATCCAGGAAATTGATATACACACTTCCTCACTGGAAGTAATTCACAGTCAAATTCTTCATAGTACTATATAAAATATTTTCTAAATCCAAGTTTTTATATGCTCTCATCCTGTTGTTTTTACTTCTTTTTATTGACCTTACAATGCAAGTTCCAAAAAGTAGTGTTTCTGTCTTCCTTTACATGCCTGCAGTATAAATAATTCATCAAATAATTAATCATGGTGCCTTTGGGAAATAACAACATCTGAGGAAGACACTGAGAGAAAAGCATTTCACAAAATATAGTAATATACCAGACTCAGTTCAAGTCAAGGACAGAATTTAGCACCATTTATAATGCCAGAGGTGACCTGAAAATGGCTTATTTCCCTACACCAGAGAACAGTTTGGCTAAAGATTAAAGCACAGAATGAATGGAAATACTGATGCAAATCGCAACTACAGGTGAGATCCACTGCATCTGTGTAAAATCTTAATTTTTTGGCTTCATGTAAAAAGCTGGATAGGCCAAATAACGATGCAGCTGGGAAAGTTGCTACAAAACCCTACATGTCCTGTTATAAACTCCAAATAGTTCCCTCTGGCCATCTCTCTGTTGCTCATCACTCTGGTTTCCCACACCTGAGCCTATTTGTCAATGCCTTTGATATTATTTGTATTTGCAGCTTTCCTCATGCTGCTTATAACCAGTGTTGAAGGCCACAGGGAAATTCCACCCTAAGACTATTTCTTGTGTACCCTCCTCTAGTGTCCTTCCTTTAACACTCATGAACTGTCTAAATCATAATACAACACAGTTTTTCTTTCTTTGAAAAACAATCAATAAATGAGAAAACTTAAACAAAAGCCCTAGATCTTAGAATGTGCAGAGGAACTATCCTAGCATTTTGGAAATAAATTTGGACTTCATCTTATCACCTTAAATTCCTTCTCTCTCTTTAGTTGTTTAGTTGTTGGCTTCTAAATTTGGATAATCATCCTTGTTCATACTCATTTTGGCAGAGCTGGTTAGCATGTGATATGTCCAGATTTTGCCTTGTCAATGGTGTTGGTATCTGTGCTTTGTCACAATCCTTTAATTTACAGTTTTGAAGGGAACAGCCTAGATTTAATTCATGCTGCATTTTTTTGCATTTGCCAGGAGAGCTGGAAGGCATAGTCATTACTAGATGCAGAGACTCTCCTTTCAGATCCTATTTCAAATAATGATTTCAGACCCAGACATCACATAGCTATCTAAAAAGAAAATTAATTGAAAGGAAAAAAAACAACCCAGCATTCACTCAAGTATTCCTCTGTGTAACATTCATATACGGTTTGAATTTGTTTTTGTAATTTTATCTTGAATATAGTCCTTACAGGCAACTGAAATTACCTTCAGAGACAAGAAACTCTCCCAGATATCAGCTTTCTCTTATCACCACAGTCTAAGCTAACTTACATCTATTGTTTTTCTCTGTTATAATCTACATTTTCAAATGCTACTGCTAAATACTATTTAATTACCTTGCCACTTCTTTACTTTAAGGAAAAATAAATATCAAATAAATATCAAAGCTTAAGATAAAGGAAGAGTTTATTCCAGTTATTCATTTACTCTTGGTAGACCTGTGAGGCACAAGAACCTGTGACTTACCTAAATGCAGAGACTGATGCAAATTTCAGGAATGTCAAGATCCTACAAATACTGCTTCATAGAAAATTCAGCTCTCTCCCATCCTCTGTATTTGAAGTTATTCATTACATTTGCCCCATATTTCCCTTACATATCCTCTTTACTTCATGGAACAGATTTAAAATAGAAATTCAAAATATTAATGTTTAAAAATATGTCAGGAAAAGGTCTACTCTGTTGAACCATCTGAATTTCTCACTATCTGGGCTTTGGTGCAGCAGATGTGGTCATAGCCTAGACTTCCTTTTCCAGCCATATTAACTGAGCATTTTCTCTCTCTCTCTCTCACTCTCTTTATCTCTCTATCGATCTAACTATCTATTTATTTTGAGTATGTTATATTTCCTTTTGGCTACATATTTACAGCTTTTTTTTTTCTGTGCCCTGCGTTTAAGACCATAATAGACACAGTTTTGCTTATGAGGAAGAGTGACTGTATGAAACTCACTGACAAGGTTCTCATCTGCCTAACTGCTGATGACTGAGAATGAAAACAGGCTTGTTACTGTAGATGACATAGCATTGAAATATTCCTTCTAATGGTGCTGTTTGAAGAAAATTTAAGGGGTTTTTCTGTATAGAAATATCATTTAACTGAATTTCATTTTAGTTTTGGACCTGTTGGACTTAACCATTTCCTTATTGATCCTTAGGGAAAGTTTCTCTAACTTAAGATGTGAATGAGAGAAGAAAATGTCTATTTAACCTGAGATTATGTTTTGCTTTAGACATTCATGTGAAATGTCCTTTTATTTTTCTTCCTGCTTTATCTGTCTGGTCTGAGAACTAGTACTCTCAACTGAGCAAATTAAGTTCTGAGAATTTTTCAGTTATGTCAAGTGAACTCCTAACCAGCTGCCAACAACCTAACCAACTCAGTCCTTTTCAGAAGTTTCTTTCAAGAATATTGTTGAAATGTTTCACTTTTACTGGAGATAGGGAATTCTTTGAGGAATGGAATTGTTGTGGTTCAGCTGATATCAAAGCTTAAAAAATTTGGGGAATTCAAGGAAATTTTAAACAATTTCTTAGATAAACATGCTGGAGTTAAATTCAGACAAGCACTGTCTTTTCATGCTTTCTTCTCAGGGCTCCACATGCTGCATACAGTTTTGGCTTTGGAGCACAGCTTTGTATTACTGTTAAGTACAGACTTGCTGCCATCTTCTTTCCAAAACCAGAGATTTCTTCTGATATCCATACATAAGGATTTTTTTTTTCCCTTTAGGTGACTTCTCAGGCAGGGACAAAGGTTAAGCCAACAAATACCTAGAGTGCTCATTATACTAAGTGCTGTCAGATACCTCAGCTATTCAGAGAACTCTCACATCTCCTTTTAAAGGTGAGATTGTTTTTTTCTGGTATCTTTCATATGCAGGATTCTGACACTGATTGTTTTATAATCCCTTTTTATCTTTATATATAGAGAAGCACCCAGAAGCATGATTTTGAATTTATTTTATTCAATTCGTGTGAAAATTTATAGAGCTTTATTATTTGAGGTTTTATTTTCCTTTTTATGTGTGATAGTACTGTGCTAGAGGAATGAAACTGGAAGTTTTACATTAATTGTGCAGTATAGAGCATCCTGCTTTGGGTTGTGTTTTCCTGATGTCATGATGCATCAAGGAGAACATCTGGTCCTGTTAAATGACTCTTTTTAAAATCTTTTATTCTAAGGCATTAATTTATTTCAAAGTAATTTTGTGAAGGAGAAAACTATTTCTAGCTTTTCTTGGAAGTCATGCTTCAGGATATATCCAAAAACTTTCTCTGGCTAGAACTGTGCAAAGCCAAATATGTGATTTGCACATCTGATAAGAGATCAGGTGTGAAGGTTTCAAGATTGATAGCTGTAATGAAAATGTTCTTCAGTCATTTTGGTGGAGGAATCTGTTTATATCTATAGATTAAAGTCTTGTAGAAAAGTAAATTTTTGTTCATTCTCATGAATTAAACCATTATGGCACACACTGATGTCTGGAGTAAACAGGTTCTTGTACACAATGAAGTTCCTTTAGTGCATCTCATAGAAATGTCTTGTAAAAATATTTTCACTCATAATAGCTGTTGAAACATGTCCAACATTTAAATCTTAATGCAGAAAGAACTTTTGTTTCTGGCATTTTAACGGAACAAATTTAATTTAGGCTTATGCATAATTTTATTTTCTGAAATGTTTTTAAACACATTTTCTGGAATGGGCTCAGTTCTCTACATCACTCTGCATATGAAGGCTTTTTTATTCATAGAAACACAATGAAATGCCATTCAGTTTTGGTGTCATCTTTTAGCCATTCTTGTGATACAAGGGCTTCTTGGAAAAACTCACTAACATGGATAGGTTGCTGCTAAAATCAGCTCATTTTTCAAAAAGAGGTAGAATGTCTCTGTGATTCAGACATTTCAGTAATTTTTCTTGGGACACCAAGTTCAGGTAGACTTGTTATCTCTAGCTAGGCCAGCTACAGAGATCCAATGAACCCCTGGTTGCAGGAGGATTATCAGACTGGCTTAGCCTTGCAGGAACCCCAGGGTCTAGGTCCAGGCTGCTTCTGTGCTCAAGCTAATAAGCCCTGCTGCTGGAGTACTCAGGTGAAGAGCAAGAAACCCCGCTGAGGTTTCTGAGCAGCCATGCTGAGTCTAGCAAGGAAAGTGCTGAACCAGAGTTAACAAGCTCAGCTGACCCTGAACTCATTATGGGGAACTGGAAAGTTTCTGCAGTGACCTCGATACCTTTATCATTTGGGGTCAGGAGTATTTCAGCTCACTGAATAATGAAGAGATGAATACCTGTGTGCTCTGTTGTATTTTCATTTTAATAATCTAGGTTGTATTTAGAAATCATAATGCTTGAAATTAAATTTTTCAGACATTACTTATTTTTTCTTCTTTCTCTATTGTGGTTGTTAGGGTTTTTTTCACTGGTTTTTGTTTTGGGGTGGGTTTTTTTTGTTTTTTTTCCATCTAAGAAGGAATTTCTTTCTTTGTTTTGTTTGTTTTGTTATATTGTAGCAATTTCTAACGGTGCTGGGGCCCCCAGTGCAACAACCATGAAAACCCTACATTTCCCATTTAAAAGTGGTAGTCTAAATAAAAACTACGGATATGCATGGCTTGCTTTGTTTTACGTAGTCTTATTTGTGTTAAATGAGTTTCCTGCCACTCATGCCAAGCTCGTATTTTCAAAATAACATGAAACTGGTCTCCAAATTTTGAGTTCAAACCATCACGTGGTGATAACATTACATTATAATGCCATAATGTAATATAATCTCTTCTGCTAACCTAACTTGTTTGGAACAAACTAGCTTTTATAAAATGGATCAAATAGGTTAACCACTTCCAAGCTAAATCAACATACATATTCTGCTGCTCTACTAGGTAGTCGTGTAGGTGGTAGGACAGGTCTTGATCAGCACCTGACAGAGAATAACAGAACAAAGAACACGTAAGTAAGGGGAATTAGAGGCTTTATTGTAGGAAAGAAAGTAACAGAGGAGAGTAATGGTTTCTGTCTCTTCAAATTATCAGTAGCATGGTTTAGCTGCAGCTGGGCTTTCACAGCTCTCACAGCACATCAGCCTTACCTCGGCAGCCATAAGAGCCAGCTTACCCCAGCATCACCTTGCATCAGGCTCTATCTTCTTGCACTGCATAGCATTTGCCTTTGGACTTCTAGTCTTTAAAAAAACCCCTACCAGGCTTTGTTTTCAGAATCTAGAAGCTTCATAAAAGATTTAGTAGAGATCTGCACCAATTCAATTTCTCATTTTCTCATGGCAACCTATGAAAAGCTTGTTTTCATTCTTTCATTTCTGTCCCTCAGTGAAATTGGAAAGTAGGTACAAATATATCATACTGTGTCTGAAGAACATGATTACCATGAGCCTCATAAGGCAAAGGTATCCACAGAAAGTTTTCAAGAGCTAACTTAAAAGCACCACACCAGAAGTACTATTAAAATTTCCAAGATTTTGCATCACAGTCTCAGTCTTTGACCTGTATATCAGAAAGAGGCTGATACTTTTGTCCTTTCAATATTTTTTCTCTACTGTCAGATGATGGACAAAAGCCTGGGCATCTATACTGATTTGTATATTAGTACAATTTGTAGATTAGCACAGCACAATCTAACTGTAAATAAAATTATGAGAAAGTCTCAGATCTTGTGAGCCCAAGTATGAGATGTTCAATTCAGTAATCATGGTCTACATGGTAGTTTATGCTAAGAATGATTAAAACAAAACAAGAAACCAACATCCCACCTTTCCCTTTTCTGTTGAAGGGAATGTCACAAGAGAACGAGAAACTTTTAGCTGAGTTTTGCTGTACTGCCTTTGATTCCTTTAATGCTGTAGCCAATAGGTCACTGCCTGATTAAGCTTCTTCAGCAGCTTCAGGTCCAGGGACTGGAAAATAGGATGTGAAATAAGATTTAAAAAAATAGGAGGATTAACTAATTAAAAAAAAAAAAAAAAAAAAAAAAAAAAAAAAAGCAAGGAATACAAGAAATTATGTAGACCAAAATGTACTTTTTTATTAATATGATAGTTCAACATAGATGTTTCGATATAGCTACAAACATGGCAATGTATTTTTTTCTCTAACAGAGCTCTTCTACTCTGATGTTGCTTTTCATTCACTGCTCCCACCCACTGCATGCCAGAGGCATCTGCTGACTTAACCTCTGCCAACAGCCCTTGTTCTGACAGAACCTGGGGAAGACAAGGATCTGGGGAAAGCAGGGCTAGGTGAGAGAGGCATCAATACCTGCTGGGATGGCTGCTTTGAAACATGGGCTTTGTTTGAAAGCTGATTTTCCCTGAGGGAGAGTACAATGTAGGATTCTTTACATAATTATCTTCTCCCTTCAATGCATCAGTAGGTACAGATAAATGTGAAAATTACATTTCTTCTTTGGTACTTAGAGGGAGTTTATTTGCTCACTCTTCTGCTTTTTTTTCTCTTTTAAAAAACAAAACAAAACAAAACAAAACAAAACAAAAAAAACCCTGTACTACTGAAAGAGCCTCTGCTTTTATGTGAATTGTTTAATTATAATAGAATTTCTAAAGGTGTCCAACTAGTACTCTATCTTTTGCTCCTTTTGAAGTAAGCAATGAAATTGCTGTAGACATTTATAAGAAAAATGATAAGCCATTGTTAAGTGGTTTTGAAAACTTCTTTTAAAATCCCAAGAAACTCCAAGATCCTGAGAATCATGGGTGTAAGTAATACAAGTATTAAACTTGATGGTCTTTTTTTTGCATTCACAGCTGTATACTCTAACATGGGAAAAATATAGAAATTTCTTCCCTGTATAACACTGCAACAATGAAGTTTAAGAATACTAATTAAAATTATTATTCTAAGTAGTCTAATATGAAACTAGCTTACCCTGCAAAAGAAAAGCAAGCAAAACAACATCAAAAAAGATGTGGATTGGGATGAGAAAGCCAGAATTATGTCCAGTGAAAGAATACAAAGAATACAAGAATGTGATTCAGGCATGGTTTTATTCGTATGGATGGTATGACTTTGGAAGAAAATAATTTTATCTACATGAATAAATGACAATTTTGGAAATTCAAGGCAGACCATTGAGTAAGTAACTTTGTCAGCATAAATATTATCCTAGGTTGTCATAATAGATTACTAGGTATGAAAAAGACATTAAATCACACAGTTCATTTCAGTGTTAATCCAGCATTCTTACACTGTAGTAGCCAAGCTACAATTATACTGTTTGAAAAGTTTTACAAGGAAGTTTGGAAATTAAATCAGTTTGGATATCTTAGAGTTGGATTTTATTTTGTCAAAATTCAGTCTAAGGGAAAGAAAAACCTTTTCTCAATAAGAATATTTATTCCAATATTTTTTTCTCCCGGTAGCTGTTTGTGTTTACAAAAAAAAATGGATCTATATATTTCAGATAAAGGTGAAAACTGTTTCAGAACAAAGAAATATTTGACATTGCAATGTATATTTAACACAACAGTAATTATGAGTCAGTTAATTGAAACCAAAGTTTTAATAGTGAAAATGTATCTAACTAACAGATTAGTTAGATACAGAAGTGAGTTTTAGTAAATCTAAATATTATACAATGTATTTTTCTTTGATACAAGGACATATACATTTCTAGGCAACATTGAATGTCACAAGTAATATTGGCAAAAATCAGAAATAGCTATACTAGTGTGAACTAAGAGTAACTCCAGTACCCTAGTAAAATTAATATAAGTGTAAAAGATTTTAGTATAAAATGTTTTATCTTTTCCATCTCTTGTAATAATATTAAATCATTAAAAGTTAAATGTATTATGGTTATTTCTTTTCAAGTTTAGATGTGTTCATGGGTGAAAAAATGAAAAAAAAAAAAAGATAAGAACATGTCACTGAATTAACTCATAAACTTGCAAAGTTTCGGGTATTTCTTTTAATACGCAGCCCGCCCTCTCCATCCTCTCCTGTTGAGTAAATTCATGACCAAATTCTGCTTATAGGTACAGGTGTGTGGAATCTGTGCTGCTTCCCTCAGCAACAGAAATTCTGTGTGATTGAGATAATTCTGTGTGTTAGATGCTGGATAAACTGCAGAATGGAAAAAAAATAAATAAAATGTTTATGACAAATATGAGAAAAAATAAAACCAAGAGAGGATACTTAACAAAATGATTATAGGAGGGAATTAGCTCATAGTAACAGAATAATACATTTGATATTTTTTGTAGCCTGTAGTAAAAGTCTCCTTTAAGTAGTGGAGGATGGGTTCCCAGTAACAGAACTTTTAATCTACTAGCTTGTGGTTTTCAACACTTCTATTTCAGTCTTCAGGGTCCTTGAGAATGTGGAGGTTCAGAATCCCACAACGCGAATTCTAGTCTAGGTATCCAGAGAGAACAAAGCTGCTGCTTTTTTTAGTGATCTCCTGTATATTTTTCAGCGATCTTCAGGCACTTTTCTTACTCCCAGAAGTCCTGACACCTCAGGCTTTTCATTGGTCTGCACCTAGCTCAAGATGAAAATGTGTTTAAATAATGTAAAGCTCTTTCCTACTACTAAAGAAAATATTCTATCATATTTTTTCTTTTATATTTTTACAACAGTGATCACACCAATTACAGATACAGGCATATATATATATACACACACAAATATACAAGTAATGAAACATTTACTTGGTAATGATTCATTGCTGAGTGAATGAAAATCCAAGGAACAAAAAGAATGAATGTTAAAATGGTATTTTGGCCAAAAAAACTGGGAAGAAAAGCCAAAGAATGGAAAAAAAGGGAGACTAGGAAGTGTTATGGTCAAAAAAGAGGAAAAAAAATATCAGATTTTTTCTTTATGACAATCTACCTTTATAACTACTCTCAGCCAATGGCCAATATACCTGATGTATCCAGGAAGGAATAATTCCTTGCAGCAATGTGTAGCCTGAGGATTACTGGATGAAGCAGCTCTATGGAAGAGATGGAGTTGCTGCTGAGCCAGCAGCATGTCAACAACAGAGAAGGCAATCAGTCTCACAGGCTGTATTAGTGGGGACAATATATTATTATAATATAATATAATATAATATAATATAATATAATATAATATAATATATAAGTATTGATTAACAGTGGCTAGTGTATGGAAGGAAGGGACTATCACCCTCTATATGTCACTGACCGGGTCACATCTAGAGTTTTATATTCAGTTTTGTGCCTTATGGTACATGTGGTGCATGACTGGAAAACAAGAGGCAATGACCAAAATCTGAACGAAAGATGATCAGGCTGGATAAAATGAAAAGCATTTCCACAGTGAGGACAGTCTAGCAGTGAATCAGCATGCCCAAGGTGATGAGCAGTTCCTAACCATGCAGGTTTTTAAGACCTGACTCAATACAATCTTGAGCAATCTGCTCAGGTCCCACCGCCTGAGCAGGCAGTCAGACAATACAGTCTGTTGGGTTCCTTTCCAAGGCTAGTGATCTCATGATCCTACATAAATTGCTGTTGCTCAAGGCCTTTGGGTTTTATCAGTAGCATAAGCTATTGAAAATCAATAAATAAGCCATGATCTGAAATCTCAGATGAAATTGGTATTCAATATTGAAGCAAATTTTTGTGTTTTATTAAATATCCAGTCAAACGAAGACTGCACTGCTCTGTTAAGCCAATAACTTCGATGGATCAATAAGCCTGGGTCAAATTTATACCTTAAATTATTCTATTTATTTTAGAGATTGACTGCTAGAAATATTATATCATGTATCATCTCTCAGTATCCACTGGCTCATAGCAAGTGCAAGAAATCTTATAACTGAAAAAGAGAATACTAAAAATAAAAAAAAACCTAATTAATTTATTGTAGAAGAATTTCTTCCATACCCCAGATGATTAATGCTGGATACGATAACTAAAACATGTCTGATTAGCCAACATGAGTTTTCATTTTACATAAAGAACTGCAGAAGTTTTCCTAACTTTCATAAATATCTGATCTTTTCATAGTTGCACTAGACTCTTAACTTGTATAAATTTTTTTAAGAAATTAATGATACAATTTGCAAGAATACGTATAGAATTATTTTCAATGACCAATGAACATTAGAAGTAGATATTACAGTACAGTTTATAATGTAGGCTGAACTTTTTAGTTAAATTATAGTATTAAAGATGAAATTAACCACATAAATCACCATATAAGTTGTGAAGCATGAATCTGGCACAAAATTCATTATTTATGTATACATTTAATAGAGAGCTATATTTCCTGTCATAAATTTACTTAATCCATAGATCTCAAGGGTGGAAATCACCGCTGTGTAGAAAATATGAGCAAAGGCACTTAAAAATATGTTTCCTTGGACTTATATTCAGCGTAGGATTGTGAAATATTTTGTACAAGACTGGAATAATTTTTCTTCATTCATTTATCAAAATATTAAAAGTAACACACTATTGTTTGACTGTCACAGACATCCTCTGTTTCAGCCTAGTTCATGTTACTCTCCTATTTCAGAATCCAGAGAGACAGAGTTAGATTCAATTTTACTTGATTCAACATGTATTCACAGAACTCTTTCAGTTTCAACACTTTCCAAAGCCCTTCAGAAGTGCATTCCACATCTGTGAGATTATGAATTTAAGGGACCTTATGAAAATCAATGTGCTTATACCTGTTTTTTCCAAAGCTGAGAAGAAAGTCTTGGCAAATAGAATAACTTGTGGTTGAATATTTTTTCCAATTAAATAATTTACATTCAAAATACCTGCAATTCAGCAGGAGCTGCAGTGTGTTATGTTTTAACAGTATATGATACCTTCTTTTGAGAATCTTCTTATATCTAGTTTTGCATAATTTATTAAAAATTAAGGAGAGTTGCATGATGACTGAATTGAATCTTCAGGATGTACATGAAGCACTTAATTAGTGCTTTATTATTCTGGCAGAACAATAAAAGATTTCCTTTCATATCCATTCAGACTTCTACATAGATTACAAAGATGATTTGAATTTAAGAAAACAAATAGTTTCTGAGTTTTATAATCTTTTATTAATATAAGTAGTTGTAGCTCATCTTGTTTACTAATTGTGGCTTGATTACCCTAAATCCAGATCCAGTACACTGAAATTACATGAATTCACAGGGTATTTCTAAAACTTTCTAGTCAGTATGACCAGCCTGATAATGCTGAGACCTTTTTTATCTATGATGTCCCGTAGCTTTTTAGAAACACTAAAGTAGTGGTGAAGGATCATATGATAGCATGAGAAAAGTAATTTAAATTCATCTATGTCAGTAGATGGCTTCTAGATACAGTGCAGGAAAGAAAAGAGTGCTTATGTTTGATAAAACTCAAAAGAACCACAAAAAGAGCGTGCCACACATCTCACTTAACAGTTAAATACGTAAAAGGCTCAGTGAGTGGGTAGGCAGAACAGAGCATGGCAATGAGGACACACCAAGAACTTCTCACCACACCTCTCCTTCCCTCTTAACTGTTTATGAAGACAAGTCCTCAGTATTTTAGAGAAGTCTTTGTCAAAATTTCATGTCATCAAACAGTCTCTGGTGCTTTCAGGTTCATCACTTTGAATTTAATGGGCAGCATCTTCCAATATAACTGTTTCTTTCAGTCTTTCAGTGCAGTAAGTAGTTTGTCATGAATATGTCAGACCATCAATAATTGTGCAGAGTGAGATGAAGTATTATTAAAAGCACCAGACCTCCAGAGTTGAAATAATAGTAAGAAATGCTGCCACATTAAGTTGTGACATTTTGCCAAATCTCAAGGTGGTACTCAGCAGTGATAATACTGTAAGGCTCACTGCTCAGCTGTCACATTAATAAAGCACAATAAAGAAATGGTACTATTTCAAGTTACCTGTGCTTTTCCTCACCTCTTTGCTGGAAAAGTACAATCTGATTGCTTTTCTTAAAATTGCCGTGTTTACTTCTTTAAAAATACAGTTATCACTAAAGGGAATATTTTATTCCAAATGCTCTTATATTGTAATAACGAAGAGCTTATGCCAACACTGTGTGCAAAGCCATAAAGATATACATTATGGATAACAAGGTATTTGAATGCAAATTCAGTATTCTAGAAAGTAGAGCTCTTGTATTCAAATGTAAATATTGGCTTGAAGGTAAAAAACTTATGCTCGTTTTGTTATGAATTTTGATTGATCCATGTTATTTTCTGACAAAATTATTAATTGCATTTTTCCTGTCTTTATGAAATAAATCATAATAAAATAACCCAGCAAGGAAGCCCAGGAGTCTTCAGATACATTGTTAGTCTGGTTACTTCCACTAAAATAATCTCTGGAGAATTCATTTCAAGGCTAACTCTTCTTATCTCTACCAAAGCCTACCTATATTATCACGTGTGGTAATTAGCCTGAATATAAAAGATAGTACCTGGTACATGCAGTTTCTTTTGTTCTGTAAGGATTACAGTTCACAGCATTCAGCTGAATTCTCCCAGCTTTGAACAAATATGCTAAATGGGTGAGAGATGCTTTCCCCAAAATGTAGACACCTACACAGGAGGCAGCCATATAATTTCTATGGCTCTGTGCCCAGAGTAGAAAGCAGGAACTGGGACAACAGACACTCTTAACTGCAGCTCTCCTTTATCCTATAGCCATTTTTCTTGTTCTGAAGGAAGCATGTTGTGATTATAACCACACAGTCAATTTGTGTGCACACAATGTTACAGGGTAATATTGGCTGGTTTTATTTGCCCTTGATGGATGCATGATAAGGTTCCAGTCAAGCACCTGCACTTCAGAATACATCACAACATTTGGATTTGTGATCCTAATAAACTTCATAAACACTTGCATCAATGTCACTGCAGTATCTAAAATTAATTGTTTCATTTTAGCTACATCTGGAAGTGACAGAGTGAAGTTTTTAGGAAATACAGAAATTATGTTGCCTCTGAATGCTAGTTGATGTGACTAGTGATTTGGGCACCCACTAGTAGTCATTTGCTAAAGATAAAACCTTGCTTGGATTTTCAAATCCTGGTTTCTAAAGAAACAGCACCTGGATTTTTCTTTCAATGAACATCTTCAAACAGCGGAAACAGGGTTCTCACAATATATCATGCATTTATATTACTTAATCTCAAGATAAAAGCAGACATATTCTTGAGTTCTGCAAACCAGGGCTATTTTCTTCTAGTTCAGTGCCCTTAAATTCCTCAACATGGAATAATAGCTCCTCTGCCTTTTGTTCTTTCCCCACAAATCCAATCTTCTTGAAGGCAGAAGAGCTTCACAAAGAAGTAGTAATACTCATACTCAGTTTCATCTAAAGCCTTTGACTGCTTTCACCAGGAGCTGCAGTAGAGGGTATGAAATCTTCCTAGAATGAAGAGAGAGTAAAATTGTTTCTCCTGCCCTGGGGAAAAGTGGAGGGGAAGGGGATTCATGTGGGCACAAAACTGTGATGTGAAGAGCAGGCAGACATTTCTGCCACTTCTGAAATCTGCCTTTCTTGTCCTGGACTCAATGTTGTTTTGGATGTGCAGTGATTGATTTCCACAGACTATTGAGTGTTCCAAACAGAGGCAGCAGCTCAGGTATCCCTCTGACTCGGGGCTACATCACAGCCGAAGTTCAGTAGGCTAAAAAGGTTGAGCTCATGAAGCAGTGAGTTCATCATAAACATAAATTTATGTGCCTGGGTAGTACAAAAGTAGACATCAAAATTATACTGATGAAGAGGTATTAAAAATCTATTTCTGTGACTCTAAGATATTTCAAGTACCAAAGCTGAAGCTCTAGGTCTGGACCTGAGTTTCTCTGGCTGTTGCCACAATAGCAACACTTTCATCACAGTTTAAACACAGCTTTCATGGAAGACTGTAGCATTTTAACTACTGTAGTCATGTATCAAAAAGGCAGGTTTTAAAAAGAGTTCCAGTAAATGTCACCTGAGCTGCTTTTTCTTTATGTGTTCTGAATACAAGGCAATTGGGAACTGTGAAGAATTTGCTAACACTGTTGAATTTTTAATGGCAGTCACTGTAGCAAGCTCCAATTTAACAATTCCTTGGTTGTTTTTTTTCCTTTAGGAAACCAGTACTGGAAGAAAAAATGAAGATGACAGTAAGTAACAGGAGCATACTATTTAAAAGCTACACAGCATTTAAAATATTGGTTTTCTATTGCTTATTACTGTGGTGATTCAAATTAAAATGAAAAAAAAAACAAACAAGAAAAAAACAAAACAAAAAAAACCCAACAACAACAAACAAAAAAGAATAACTTTTTAGACTTTTAATGTTAATTTAGAACTAATCTTTTGTCTGACTACATAGCTTGAATAATCAGAACATTTTTTTAATTTAGATTTTCATGTAAACTCTACCTAAGATTGTCTATTACCAAATAGGCTGTTTCATAGAATCAGAGAAGCATAAAATGGTTTGGGTTGGAAAGGACCACAAAGATCATCTAGTCCCAACATCCCTCCCATGGGCAGGGACATCTCCCACATGATAAGGTTTCTCACAGCCCCACCCAGCCTGGCATTGAACACTTCCAGGGAGGGGGCATCTGCAACTTCCCTGAGCAACCACTGCCCTAATGTCTAACCTACTGTCTTCCAGTTTAAAGCTATTATTCCTTGTCCTATCACTACAGGCTCTTGTAAAAAGTCCCTCCCCCACTTTCCTTTAGGCCTCCTTCAGGTCCTGGAAGGCTGTTACAAGGTGTCCCGGGAACCTTCTCTTCTCCAGGATGAACAACACCAACTCTCTCACCCTGTCTTGATAGGAGAGGTTCTCCAACCCTTGGATCATCTTTGTGGCCCTCCTCTGGACTTACTGCAACAGGTCCATGTCCTTTTTGTGTTGGAGGCTATGGAACTGGATGCAGGACTCCAGCGGAGGTCTCAGAAGTATGGAGCAGGGGGAGAGGGTGATCTCCCTCAGCCTGCTGGCCGTGCTTCTTTGATGCAGCCTAGAATACAGTTGGCTTTGTGGGCTGCAAGTGGATATTGCTGACTTCTCATCAATCAACACCCCCAGGTCCTTCTCATCAGGGCTGCACTCAAGAAAACCTAATGAGTAGGCTTATTTTGTCATTGATATTTTACAAATAAAACAAAAATTAAAAAAATTATGTTGAAGAGGAAATATAGCAGAATATGTCTGAAATGTAAAGTGACCTTTGCTAGATAAACTACACCTGATTTTATTCTTTCCTGTGAGTCTGATTTTGTGATGTTTTTCCAATTCACTTCAAAAATAATTTTAACATCTGTTCACTCTCAGAAGTGTATTCATTTTTTATGTATTAGCTTTTCATGTGTTTCCTTTTCCAGTATCCCTCTCATATTCAAGGATACTGTTTTTTGATGGCCAGGCATGCCAAATTCCATTCTAATCAGCATGTATTGTATCTGACTTCAAATTATTAACTATCTTTCATCTCAGTTTCTATTTATAATTCAGACTATTCTTCTGAATTTAAAATTATACACTTTAAATTTATTAAGCATTCTAGGTCCATTAAAATTCACCAGGAATTTTCTTATGAAATGCAATGCTCAGTGAGGCTGTGATACACTCGCTCACTCAGTTAAATGGTTTTCAAGGGGTCTTAAAACAGAAAGATGTATGGATAGATTTTATTTTACTGCAGAATTTGTTTCTTTGTCACTACCAGACACTCCGAAGATATTTAATTGCATATTTTCACATCTGATGTGTTTTCAGAGCTCCTTGCAATGCTGGTATTTTTCCTGTCAAAAATAAAATATAAGCTATGAATATAATTTTGTTACTAGTTGCTGTCAAGAAAATCAATGGTATGTGACTTCTTTTGACTTCAGAAGAAGTGAAAAGGGCCTTTTTTGTAATGGTATCCTCTATTTAAATAGTATGAATAATGTTTGCATCTGAAATGATTGTCTAAAGGGAAAAGCATATGAAATCTATCAGAAATATTTGTTTCTGTGATAGCAGCAGCTTCTGTAGTGATATTTTAAGAAGCTCATTCTTATTTCTTGCTGTTGCTCCAGAGAAAAGGGACAAAGAGGAAGGAAGTGAACATAAAAGGCTTGTTTGCAAATGACAGACTTCTGAGGCTCTGTGTTGGAGGGAAGGGGAATGAAAATGAGAGCAGGCACAGGGACTTCTTCTAATTAACTTTTAATAACGGTTCTTTTTCTAAGACCATAAAGAGAATATCTTTTTTCTAAAGATTCTTTTACCCATTCTGTTATTATAAGGAGTCAATAGCAATTCTAACAGGCAACAAAAGAATGCAGGTAATTCTCTAGTCCATTCGCATGATACGCGGTTTCTCCAGAAATGACATTTGCAGGTATTTCTCCATTTCCTTCTTTCCAGCTTATCATTGTGCCTGTTCTACAGTGTGCTAAGGAACAAATTAGGCTGAGGGATCAAATTTTGGGGAGTTCTATGAGCTAAATGGGGAAGAGATCCAGATCAAACCCCCAAAAAATAAATCAACCAGAAATAATCTGCATCTTATCCATTCATTCTCTGAACTGAGAGCTCTATCAGCGTAGTTGAAGAAGAGATGTAGCCAGGTCTGGAGCTGGAATACAGTAACAAGTTTCTACTTCAGAGCAGCTTCTGCTCCTTAACAGCTTCACATTTTTTAAACTGATATTGGTAAACAAGTTTTATCATTGAAGTGGGGACAGAAGGAGTATGGAAGAAGGAAATAGTTGGGTGAAACAAGATGTCCACAAATTCCTCCCTACAAGTTATAAAACGTAAATAGCAGTGTTATGCAACAAATGTTTGCTAAAGTTTTTTTTATGTTTTGCCACGGTGACAAAAGGCTCTGGAAGAAAGTAGTGGTTTTGTGATCTTCATAAACCTAGGAAGATTGTTTAAAGCCAGATTTTTTTTCCCAAGATTAGACAGAAGATCTAAGTCCTCTGTAATTATGCCCTACAGTCTTCCTAACACTGTGACTGTGTTCCTATATTTTTCAAATGCAAGTATCAACATATTATAGAACCATAGAATCATAGAATAGAATCATAGAATTGGCTTGCAATTACAAACCTCTGAACTGTTTTATATAGAGAGATATCAGCTCAGTTCACTGCAGTTCATTATTATATGCATCTTTTTTAAAATAGCATAAGGGAAAAGAGTATAGGAATATTGAAACTATGAAAGTGCCTTCCAGAGTCTGTTCAGAAGAGTGGGTCCCAGCCTTTGCCTTTCATAGCTTAGCTATTACTCCCTAACATATTGAAATGGTGTGAATATCCACATTGCTAACTACTGCCTATACTTTATGATAGGTTAATGTATGTAGAAGGCTACATTATTCACAGCTATAATATAAATATCTTAATATTTGTATGCAGGTTTGTGTTTTTATCCAAACTTGTCAAAGCTTTTAACAGTAATTCAGTTCAAAACAAGTTTACAATCCCTTTCTCAGAAACAGTTTATTGTTTACTTGGGTCAAGCAATCCACATGTACTCAAGATCAAAACACAAATAAAGGATAGAGTTATTGTATTTGGTGGGGGTTTTTTTTGCTTCCTGGTGTATTCTTCACTTATGCTCAAATCCTAAGAGAGCAGGTCCTGATGTGAGTCTTACATACCAGCTGGACAGCTGGGGGTGAGACAGAGATGTTTTACAGTCCTATGTCACCTTCACAAAGCTAAAAGTTGTCCTTTTGAAGACATGAAGTGTAGTACAATAACAGTGGCTTTGATTTTTTTTCCAGTATTTTCTTCACAATTTTTGAATGCAGTATTTTGAGAGCCTTATATATTTTTGAAATTTTGAATTATTATCATATAATATTGAAATAATCAAGCAGTAGATTTTACCTGTGGCAATAATAGGAGGTTGAGACAGTTTAGGAGATGTAATTTACCCTTTGAAGTTTAGGCCACCCCATCAATGCTAAGAGAAGCTCTGAGAAGGTATTTAGGGTAATATGACCTTCAGAAGTCTCTTGATGCTTCTGTACACAAGCAAAATTTTTTCATGGGTTTTTCTTCTTTTGTTTAATGGATGGTGTAAAAGCTACAGTGCTTAGATGTTTAAGTCTAAAGGGCTATATCACGCATGAGACACTATAATTCTTAAATCAAGATTAGCTGTAGGTCAGTGCCCAGCCCCTTACAGTAGACAGCTCCAGGGTAAGAGGCAGGAGTGCCTGACTTCAACAACTGCAATATAAAGTGCTGAAAATTATATTTTTATTTTCATTTCAATTTCATTTTCTTTTTTATTTTTTTACAGAAATTTAGTCACCAATGCTGTGCTTATCCTCTAGGGCATTAACTCTTTCTCAACAGTAACAACAAAAGGTTATCATTGTACACAGGACATACTTATCTGAGCAACAGCTGTATTTTCAAGGCAAAGGATTACAGTTTTTCCAAGGGAAGCACTGAGGCTAGAGCTGTCTTTTTAAGATAAAGAATTAGCATAGACATTAATATTTTAGAAACCTTAAAACAGTTTTTTGCACCAGTCAGTTCTGCCTGGTACATTATTTTTTGAGTTTTGATTTTCATACCTGGGCACTTAAAATTATTCTAGAAATTCTGTGTTTCCATTAGTAATTGCAGACTATTGGTTGTATGCTGTGAGAATGCCTCATCCATTTCTGAATCTTCTCCTAAACCTGTGAGCAATGTATCGTCTTAGGACAATGAATTCTACGCTTGTATTAGGCAGAGACAGTATTTTGTATGCATTAACTTCTGATAATTAACACCACTGCAGTTAGTTGTTTGAACACTGTATTCATTTATAGCTGTGGGAACACACATTACCTTAACCTGGAGACATGTTTTGTTTTAATTACAATTTAAATTTCTTAGACCACCTCCTTAGGAGAAATTGAATGGCAAAATAAAATTTCCCTTTAATTTCTTGAAAGAGAAGGTCCCTGACAGAAATTTATTCCAAGAGTTTCTGTGCTGGAGGAGAATGCAAAAAAATAATTTAATTTGAAATTATGAAGCCCTACTGTGTCCATGGTTTTACATTCACCAGCTGTACTGCTATGTCCAGCTTAAGCATTTCTGACCTCACAGCTTCTTCCTTCTTCAGTTTTCCATCTGGTTTCAGACTCCTGCTGAAACATTGGTCCTGGCTAGACATTTACCCCTCTTTTATGTCTAACGAGAGATGTAGAAGAAAATGAACTCAACAAAGGGGGATGTAGGGGATGTAGGATGTACATCTGGCAGTGGGAGAAGAGAAGGGGACAATAGAACTGGACGTTTGGCACCAATCTGCAGTTTTAGTCAATGTAGCTGACTGCTTGATTGTAGGAGCTACTACAATCTGATCTGTCTATCCTTTCCCCTTTGCCAATACAGCTGTATTGGCAAGTGAACTGTATCATGCAGTGACCCAAATCAAGGAGATGCTCCAGGGCCATGGATCTATCCCCAGATAAAATGTGTGAGTCTGTGTTCCCCTGAAGAGGCTTATTTATTGATCCAAAACATTATGTGGCCATATGAACATATATACTGGCACAACATGGGGAGCAGCTTGGCATTGGCATTGGCAGGGTGACCCAGGAAAGAAGAAGAGTGCAGTTTCCTAGCAAAGAACAGTTTATATTGCCTCATCTTCAGATGAATTAGAATTTGTTCCCATGGGTAGTATTTCTGGCTTCAGAAGACTTCAGGAGGACCAGTCACACGAGCAGGCAATTTACAGGGTAGCCCTTGGCTTCTCTGCAGTATCTTTGTCTCAATTACAGCCCCTCTCCCCAGTAACCCAGCAGTCTCACTTGTTGCCTCACAGACTTCTATCTGCACACTGCTGCCAATCTGTTGCACATTTACATTAGCTTAATGATAAGGGTTGGCTGCTGGTTTTTTTACATTAAAATTTTTCTAGAAATAATTTATAATGTAGTTAAAGTCTTTGGTCCTGTGAAGTGCTGTTTCTCAGAGGCTCATTAATTTCATTTGGAGTCGAATCTGCTGAGCATCTCTAAGGGCACTCAGCCTCTTAAAGGATTAGACCATTTTGGGATACCATCCATTTGTGTACTATTTTATCTGTAATGCAGAGATAATGCATTAGATTGTGCCTTAGCCTGATTAACTGCTGCACTGAAAAGGGGTATTGCATCTTTTGTCCCAATAATCTAGAATACAGCATGATTTACACAGTATGAAAATATACAGAATAAACACAGACACTCAAAATTCACTCATTTATTCTGTCTGGCTATCCTATTTCCATGCAATAGAGAGAATGTATAGACTTCTTGAAAGGTCAGTTGGAATAAGTGTCTGAGCGAGTGTGCAGGAGGGAGATGAAGATTCGCCTCAGGGAGAGAGGATGAGAAGATGCGTACCTAGCATCTGAGCTTTTCTGTTGCCTTGCCCGCTATTGTGGGTCAGTTATGAAGTCAAATTGTCAGAGTAACAGAAGTATGACTGCTACTGTATTCTTTTGTGGTGGCAGAAAAGAATGTTGATTTTGGGGAGATCGAAAGGATCATTCTTCTTCATAAGTCTGTCTTGTCAAAAAGAAAAGGAGGGCAAAAGGTGTGCAGCTACTTATTCCTACAGGATAGCTTATTAAAAGGGCAGAAACACAAAAGCAAAACATGTAGAATAATTTTTGTCTTTTTTTTTCTTCTTCTTACGTTCTGCATGATATTCACATTTGATGTAACAAGAAATCACAATCTTTTCCCATCTCTTAAGGTTCTTCCTGTTGTATTGGCCTCAGTTTTTAATTCTCCCTATCCTCTTCTCCTTCCCAGTATTCCTCCCTCTTTTTCATACAGTTCAGTCCTGTAAAAAAGCATTTCATTCAGCTATGGATACTGTGCTCAGCAAATGCCTTCCCAGGTCACTGCTGGCTCTTGCTTTTCCAGGCCTTCCCTTTGCAATGCTGCCTCCTCCAGACCATGTGCCTTGGTGCTACGGCTTCCCCAGCCACTGCATATTCTTGTCTGAGGAGCTACTTGGCTTTAATTTTTTACCCCTTCTTCAAAACCCTTCACCAGGGGGTACTGGAGGTGCAGAGGAGCACTGATTGATATATAGTGACCCTTATTCAATCCACTCACACAGTGACAGGACAGCACAAGCAACCTGGGGAGGTCTGTGCTGAGAAGTACAGAACAACCTGGCCACATGGTGAAGGCAATGAGCAGCAAGGCAGAACAAAGGGGATGAGTTTCAGTACTTAGGGTAACTCCAGGAACGTGACATTTGGTATTGCTTCACAAGACACAAAAGAGAAGATTTCTGAGTCACTTTGAAGAACAGCATGTAGTGTAATGACTGACACAAGCAGCACTGGATGGCACAAATGTGCCTTGGGGAGGTATTCCACCCTGATCTTAAGAAGGCAGAAGCATTTTATATGTGACAGAGGAGTGGAAAATGTTACAGTAAACTTTGGTGAAAAACAAAATGCATTTTGAAGAGTAGAAAATTATAGATAGCAGATAACTAGTGGACATACCCATGTCTGACCCTTAATTAATCTAATCATGGAATGTAGGACAAACTGTATTTACTTTTAGTTTTCATATTTTTTTTAAATAATTTATTTCATTGAGTACTGCAAATACTAGAGGAACTTCTGCAGCAGACAATACAATGTGATAAATCATTACTGTGAGTCTTTTATTTTCTTGTATGATTTCTTTATGGCTGTACTAATCCCAGTTTATGACACTGTTTTAAAGTAATCACAATGTCATTTTCAGTATCTATTTGGGAATGTTTGCCATCTTAGACATACGGATGGTGACATTTAAATGAATACTATATTTAATTGTGATATGTACATAGGATAAAAATGTAAATTAAGTTTTTAATGTACAAATAAGCACTATGTTATGCCATTGTTGGAAGATATTTTCAAGGTTATGCGACATATTGTTATCATCAGGGCGAAAAGATTTTAAAGATGGAGCACAATGAAAAACATTATGGGAAAATGTAGTCAGCACTTGTAGAGGGCTTAAGGATTTTCTTAAGTGTACTAGTTAAAAATAAAATTAAAAGTGATTATTAAGAACTGATTTGATGATCTGCCCACTATTTTTAAAGACCAACCACTGTTGGTATTCTCTCTTAAGCTAGGTTTCAAGACAGTAACATATATTTACTTTGTGGGACTGCTGAAAAACAGTTTTGAAAACAAATTTTCTCCATCCCTCTAGAGCATGAGAAATTTTTCCCACTCTTTCTTTCTTGTCATGCAATATACAGTGATTTTATGGCTGTGAAAAACTTTACTCATCCTCCTTCACCCCTACAAAAATATTTTTATGGTCATCTCTGAGGCCAGATAATCAGTCCATTGGGAGAAAGACCTCTAATCCTCACAAGTCATTTCCAGATTTTGTTCAGGAGAAAATAGATGTGGTTTTTGACAGGCATTTTGCATGGCATTTCTGTTGGGCTTTCACCATTATCCCCAAGACAGGCACATCTTTTTCCCCTCCTTCCAGAGATTCTTTTATCCAAAAGAAAGTGGCAAATGGGGAATAGAGGAAAATTTTCCTTCCTTATTCTCAGCCACTGTCTTTCAACAAAATACATTAGAAATCACAGAAATTACATCATGCAGTCATTGTATCTGTCACACAGACACCTTGCTATTTCTAGAACTTTAGCAGGATGAACTGTGCCACCATGTATGTGCATTCTAGAAAAGGACACAGAGGTACAATAGTCTGTCACTTCAGATACTGAAAAAACTCTAAGACGGAGTCACATTTGATTATACCTTCCAATTATTTCATAAACTCATTTACAGTCCACAGAGTTCTTAATTAAATTGAACAGAATTCCATTTTTTCAAAAGAAAATGGTTTTTTTTAAATTTTTCATGCAAATACCAGAATAATTTTTTTTCATCAGATGAGACACCTGTTAATAATGCAAAAATATTTTATTACAGTGTTTTAGAAAACCAGATAAAAATTGTCTCCGAATTTCACACAGTTCTATGCCATCTCCATCCAATAGCCTCATCACTGGACTCTTGGCTCCTGTGGTCTCTGAGTTGTCCTGCCAACCACTGGGTTATGTGTCATTCTGACTCCTTTCTCTGTATTTTTGTGGGGAAATTCATCCTGGACATAAGCAATTTTCCTCACAAAATGTTGTTAAGGCCAATTGTTTTGATTTTAATGAATCAGCACGTTTGATACAAAAGCTTTCTCAAAAAAATTCCCAAGTGCTGATTGTAGTTTCATTCATTATTCAGATAGTTTGTTATAATAATTCCTTGTGTCCCTTCAGTTTAGGTGTCAGCTTAAAGTGCACTTGTCATGCCTCTTTGGATTCCCTGCTTGTGAAGAACAGTGAGATTTGCATCCCTTTTTATCATTCACTGAATTCATCTGAAAGAGACCAATATGCTGTTATTGGTCTCTGGTTTGTTTATCAGAACCTGCCAAGTGTCTTTGTAATACAGCAGATTGAACACAATTCAAATGTACATAAAAGTAATGTATTATTTATTCCTTTTGGACTGCTAGCTCCCTCTGCATCACCCTTGCAGTGAGATCACCCTGAGAAAACTTCCTTTTGCCCACTGGCTCTGGGCCAACTCAGCTCTCTCCAGGCAAGAAAAGTAATTTTAGTTCCAAAATGCAAACATTTTTCAGAATGTCATCTGATGCCCCCCAAAATTATTTTTTTCAGACATTGGGTACCTAGTCCATTTTCAATGTGTAGTTTAGCTGTTCATTTGGACTAGACTTATTATGGCAGGTCATATTACAGTGTCAGCTATTTTACTCACTGTAGTGGAGACTTGACAACATTTCATTGGGACAGAAGTGTTTTCAGTATTATTTGCAAGATACTTCATGCTGTCCATGAATATTATTCCAAAATAAACTACTCCTTAGTTCTTTATCAGCCTGATAGTTTAAGACTGTGACACTTTGTGTTGGATGTAAGCTTTGAACATTTAAATGCAATAGAAAACTATAAAGGTTTTTAAGAGTAAGGATTACTCACTATTTCAAATGTACAAGGTAGATTTTTCATACTTGAAAAAAATGTTGTAACTCCCTCCTGCAAATTTATCAGCAAATCATACCTTTAGGTGTAGCTATACTTGCTTTTCATACACATAGAAATGAAGCCTAAATAGAAATAAAGGGATTTATTATCAAGAGAAATTGTTCCCTTGTGTGAATGACATCTATTCCCATTTCATTCTTACTTACAATCCATAACAGGCAACACAAAATGCTTCTAGCTGTCAAGTCTTGAAACCTGAGCTAAGAAACATTGTGATAGCGAGGCAAATCGGTAGAAGCTTTTGTTAGCTGATACACATTAAGTGTTCCTAGTACAAGCTAAAACTGTTGAAGATGCCAAAATGTTTCATGTTCTGTACACTCTTTCTTAGTAGTCCAAAAACTAGTAAGAAATGAACTGGTGATTTTAAAATTGTTATTATTACTGTTAGTATTTAGTATCCTAGAAACTAAGACAGAAACGTCTCTAAAATAGGTGCAAACATGGTACAAAAAATGAGCCTGAAAGCTTTCACTCATTATACTGAGAGAGAAGCACAGTGTTCCTATGGCATGAAAGAGGCTGTAAACAACAAGAAAACATTGTTCAGCACTGTAAACTCTACTATGTCCCCTGAATTTTTGGAAAGAAGAAGACACATTGGTGGCTACAGATAGTTTTAACCTTTATCTTGTCTGTTTTGCTCATGTGAGGGCTACATAAGATTGCATTGAAGTTTAAAGATAGTGAGTGTCTTGATGTCTAGTTTTATGAGTTGCAAAGGTACCCATAGGAAATGGTGGGTTTCTTTTTCTAGAACAACTCATGTAGTGAACATCTTTATGCTCAGAGTGAAACAAATGAGTTTGCATTGCTTCCCCCCCCTCCTTCCTGGATCCACCTCTGAGTCTGTAGATGCTGCATATTTAACAGTGCAGTAATTATTAAGTTTCAGCAAAAGTCATACAGTTTCCCCATATTTGCAGCTTATGATTCTACAGGCTCAGTCAGCTGTAAGATACAGCAGAACTGAAAAATTTCTTTCTTCTCTGAAAAAAGCAAAAAAAGAAATTACATGGATTTATTTTCAGCAGGACAAGCCATTTGCACTTTCCACAGCAGCTTTCTAACTTGAAAGTGGGCAGTAAATAAGCACATTGCAAATATCGACCGACACATGCAGTGAGTAATTACAGCATCAAAGTATCATTGGTTTAAGTAGAAAAAGTTATTGTAGTTAACCCAGAGGGCAAAAAGAGCTTTGCCTTTCCATTAACACTGGTTGGTACATTATCTGGTAGTATTTAGAAACATGACCCCAGTTATATCTGGGATCTGTCCCATTTGTTGCAGTTCATCTAAAATACAGTGTTCTTTCTGCTAGATTGACCTATTCAGCACCTTTTTGTTATCTAAAGTTTGTCACCTCAGCAGTGACCTTGCTGTGGTTTGAACTCACGATGGGGTGGTTTTTGTCCTGGGCATTTTGGTCACAGGAGATACTGGAAATAAGCTACAGGGAGCATAGCATTTTCCAACTTGTTTGTCCTTTTAAGTAAAATCTTGTAGTTACTCTCCTCCTTTTGTTTATTCTTTTGCTTTCCATTGCTTTCTTTTAAAGATCTCCTTATTCAAGCATGTGTCTCTTTCCTGTAATTATCAATGCAGTGTTCTATAATCCAGCTGGGTTTTTAACTTACTTGTAAAGATGTTTGAATAATTTGGTAAAGGTATAGAACAATTTTGTTTATTAGCTCTACTTTTTCTTGTAATCCGATCCTTGTCTGGCATAGACTTTGAGAGGTCAGTGGTTTGCTTCCTTTTTCTCATCTTCATTGGACAATAAAAACTTGCTCTTCTAGAAGTGTCTCTATTTCCAAGTAGTTTTGTACCTGTTGACTTTTTTTTTTTTCTTTATCTAACTGCTCCTTTTTCCTTCGGTTTCTGCTATAAAATAGAACCAGCGCTGATGTTGATAAAAAAAATGCAAAATAATATGGAGTTTGAAAGACGGATTATAATTCTGTTTTGGGTTCCAGTTTCATCTATATTTGTTTTTCTTGGTGAAAAATTGCATATGCCTCAGGGATTGGAAAATTTAAGAAAATAATCCTGGATTACATTGAAGAAATTTCACTTAATAGATTAGAGACTGATTATGTTAGTAATACTTTTAAAGGGCAATGTACATCTAAAAGCTTACTGAATGGTTTGCTATGGCCATAAAACTTTGTAGAAAAATGCAAAATGTTACCAGCTGGAATAATATATTTGGCAGACATTTAGCCCATGTCTGGATTATTAGATGAGGTAGATACAAGTTAAAAATGAGCTTTCTACTGTGGTTTTTGTTTTGTCAGATACAGAAATGAGACTCCTGGGGAACACTGTGGATGCCTTTCATATTCAACTCTACTACCATGTTTATTCTGACTTTCACAGAGTAATAACACCATACAGTTCTAATACAATTTTTTGACAAATAGAAGTTGGTAGTCAAAGAATGAAAACTTGCTATTTCTTGTAGTGAACTTTTTTCATTGTTCATTTTGAACATGCAGTATATGAAAGAGAATGGAACAACTAAATTGTATGTTAACACTTATAATATGTAAAAATTATATCTGTCTATATATAGTATTATATGTATCTATATCTGCAATAAATATATATAGTAATAACTTAGAAAAGAGTCCATACCTTGGTTAATCTACTACCAGACACTGATCATGCATACATACATAAATTAACAGTTGCAACTTGTTTTCCAGACACATTCCATGCATATGGACAGCAACTATAAATACATTGGTATGAAGAGTTTTGAAGTTTATTAAGATGTATTATCTAGGGAGAAGCATTAATGAGTATGCTTTGGGAAAATCCAAAACTATTGGGATCAAACAAAATGTAAAAGCAGCACTGTACTAGGGGAGAAAAACATAACATGGTAAAACCAGTATGTAATTATATTAGGTCTAGACCCTTCCTATGCTACCTAATTCTTTCCTCTCTTAATTTTTTGACTAAACTTCAAAGATAATTAGACCATATGTGCTTTTTTGTGACCTACTGGATCAGAAAGACTTGATTCTACTACCTTTTTAGTTAAAGGAACTTCTCTTAATGAATGCCTCACAGTAGCAGTACTGTAAACTATTTAGGGCTCCTATTTTGGATTTTATGATTAACTATTGTCTTAATTTTTTTTTTTTTTAATTTAAATACCTTTTCAAATAGGGATTGTGCATGTATTTTCATTTTTTCTTGATAGCTTTTGTAAAATACTGGATGGCACAAGAGCTGCCATTCACAGTGTCATAGTGAGTAAGTTTTATAGTAGTAAGTCTTTCAACACAGTTTTTAGAATGTACATTTTTTCTCTTTAGAAGAAAAAACCCCAAGCATACAATTTTTTAAGATAAACTGTATATCCAGAGTTGAAAAGGCTATAAAAGCAAATTTGGGAACACAATGTCTATAGAGTTAAATTCAGTATTACCCTACATTCATGCTTAGGTGTACAGGTCATTGATTTTTTTTTTTTTTTTTTTTGACATATTTTCAGCACATTATTATTAAATATAGCATTTTACGGTGAGTTAATAGAAAGGGATTTTGGAAAGTGCAAATGAACTGTCCATTATGCGTGGACAGTCATACAGAATATACAGGCAGATGGACAATTAGTGATCTAGAACCTCATCCAAAGGCTGTGGAAGTCACTAGAGATCTCTGAACTGACATTAATGGATGCTGGGCCAAACATCCAGCTATCTGTCAAAGAGGCAAGTATAACATTTCTGGACCACAAATACTGCCCAGCCATCTCAAACAATTATCCTTAAAGACCATCAGTTTCACAGTGAAGATGCATACACTTTAAATTAGATTTAAGGTTCACCTGGAGTCAGTGCTAAATGAACAAATTTGGATGCTTTGGACAGTCAGTCTGCACAGCATTGATCAAGGATGTCTGGCCTGTCGCTGGGAGTGACTCACGAGACTTTTGCTGAAGAGAAAGTACCACATAACAAGTAATCAAAACATTGGTGCAATTGCCAGATGATGACAGCTTGATAAGAATTTCTTTCTAAGCAACGTTGCCTGAGTGTATTTTGCAAGGAAAGCTCTGAAGTCCTTGGTGCCTAATGAGGTAAGACCTTTTAAGAGCACAATAAATGTGTTAAACTGAGTAACATTGAGAACAGAAGTTCTCTCAGATAAAAGTGTGTTGGAAATTGTCCTTTTAATGGGCTCTACTGCAATGCAGAAGTTACTCTTTCTGAGAAAGCTAGTTGTGTCTCAGTAGACAAACTCAACATATGGGGCTGTATAGCAGTTGTAGACAGCAGCTGCTTAAGAAAATAACAGAAGGATGACTGACTTCAAATTTAGCTTGGGAAGAAGAATAAAAAAATAGCCTGTTTTGAGTAGACTATATTGTGTTAGCTCTTTTGGCCTGAGTTAAATACGTTGTTTTAATAATAATTAATTTTTCTAATATTACAAGGAAACTTAATATCTCATGACCACATATAAAGTAGGTCCACACAGATTATATCAGGAGTAGATCAAGTAGGATTAGACCCCTTACACAAGACTTCCCAGGTTTTGAAGCAGCTGTTTCTTCCCCATATATAATTCCACATAAAATCTGTACATCCAATAAAACGGGGGAAATATAAGATTAGTACATGTATATGATAGGAAATGGATGTTAACATTTTGGCTTAATATTAGAAAATGTTAAACACAGGAGTGGCTTGAAGGCTGTCATGTAACAGCCTAAAAAATTAAATCACAGATGTAGATTTTCCTGGCAAAACAGGCCAGGCTTCACTTAACTGTCTGTACTGTATGCAAACTTCCTAAGAAGGAATGTCTTTTTGCATATTTTCACTGTATATTTTGCAAATAAAAGACTTAGACATTCAGAACTGCAGAGAAGTTGAGCGTGTTGCTTAAGGTATGCTAGAGCTAAATGAAAATGAAATAAAAATAAAATAAATGTTGTAATATCATTTTCTATCTGTGGCAACCCCCCCCCAGCCTCCCCATGTTCAAACAAGTGTAAAAGTTTTGGATTATTATATTTTATCTTACATTTGCTACTGAAATTCTTTTCTTCCAAATAAGGACCTAGTGAAATAACTAGGACTTAGTACTAACTGAAATTAGAGAAGCAGTTATGTACCTGTCCTTTCCTGTGACATGAGATGTTTTAGGTATGCCTCTACAATTTTAAAATGTTCCTTTTTAGGCATTCCTCTACAGTTTTTTGAATGGTACTTATAAGGAAGAGAAAATAAATTAAATGCCTGGAATATACTCTCTGTTTTAACAATATCCCTTACTCTTTCTCCTGTAGGTTGTAAAAGGTTTTACTCAGAAAGTGTTAAGCTTGATATTAATTTATTTATACTAAAGATTATGAAAGTCATTCTTCCTGAATAAAAATAGAAAAAAATAGCAAAGATGAGTGGAAGCTCTTGATGCAGTTATGCTTTTTTTTTTCTTTTGAATATGAATTTGGTATTTTTATGGAAAAAAAGAAAAAGAAAAAAAAAAAAGACAACGGACAGTGACTGGACTTCTGACTTCTCTCTATATAACAGGCTCACCACAGCATCATAAGATAAGTTTTTTCCTAACTAAAGCTGTCATAAGGCTGTGATAATGTCTTGTCAGCCTAGTTAATCAAAACACTGAAAAGGGCAACAGAAATAAGAAGAAATTATGCAGGGAAATAAGAATACCTGCAGAAGAGCCTAACAGGAGGAACATAAGCCTCAGTCAGTGCTGAAGCTCAGAAGTCATCTCCAAGGCAATGTAAGCATGGAAAATGGAATAGAAGAAGCTGGAGATTTGTTTGCACTACAAAAGGAAATATCTTAAATGGGTCAATCACGTGGAAACTAAAATCTGACAATTTCGAGACTACTGGCTTTGTAGCTACTCTAAATCAGTGTTTCTTGACTTTTAAAAAGTTCAGCTCATGTTAAAATACGAAATAGCTGTTCATAACTTTTTCTAACCTTTTGGTTTTTACTTCTTTTATGGTTGGTTTCTGCCTGAAGGTGAATTTAGCCATTCATGGGGGAAAGGTTACTTAGCATACATGAAGTGAGAGACCAATTTAGGCATTATGAATAATAGACATATGAGATAGTAATTTTCGTGTTAATGTTATAACTGACCTACATACTTGCTTTACACAAAATTGTCAGAATGCTTCAGGTCATAAGCACACTAGACTAAAACTTTCTGGCTTTCTGAAAGAATGTGGATTCTGCACATTTGAAGACAGATTGCAGGTTTTTTTGGCACCAGAACTAAAATGATCAGTGAAGCTCTCAAGCAGTGTTAAGAATCAAAATAAATTTGTATAGAACTTTGAGCATTGGATTCCACTAAGTCTCTAATGATACAGGGCTAGGCACATTTCTATTTGCAGCTTCCCAACACAGTTCATGTGTAGACTCTGATAAGAACACAGATTCTTATACTCAGTTATTTTGCAACTGGAAATCCCTCACCACTAGCGATCATGCCCCATTTACCTTTAAACTACATTTTATTCCCCATCATCATCTATCTCTTAATTCTGAGTTAAGTTTTAATTCTGAACACAAGCCTAAAAGAGATATCTTTCTGTTTCATTGAAATCAAGGGGTGGGAAAATGCTTTCTGTAAATTAGAGTGCAGTGAACAGTGCCTTAAATGTGATGTTAGGGGACAGGACAAAAGAACACAGTTGGCTGGAGGGCTTGTTTTGTTTGATCCAATGTAGGTAACCCTAACTGCATTCCTCGTGCTGTCAGCAAATACAACACATTTTCTAGAAGGCAGTAGCTTTAAAAGGGGGGATGATGGGGACAGCTTGAGACCTTTTATGTAATGTCTTTCACAGGGAACCCTTACTGAAATACACTATGAATTTCTCTGAAATGCTTTCCTGCTCGAGGGGATTTAGTTTGCTCTCATCAACAATCATTTTCAGAGATAGCTTGAGTAAGGGTAGCTGTGCTGCTGATGCCCATCTTCTCCCTGAGAAGCTCCACAACAACATATAAAAAGTTGCTGTTTAAACAAAATTTTTTAAAAAAATAATTATACCCAAGCAATAAAATTGCAGATAAATGCAGAGTTGTGTGTGGAAGAGAAAACGGAGATACAATGGCAAGAATTTTGAATGGTTTTGGTTGGGAAAGCTGAATAAATATAAATATGATAGGAAAAAGAAGGGGGTCATACAAAGCCTTAGGGTCACTTAATGATATAAACACTGAATAAGTGACAGCTTTATGAAGGGACCACAGGGGGAAAGACTGTGTTTTTCTATCCTTATTGAAAAGCAGGAAACCCAGTCATGTCTTGCCAGATCCAGGCTCCATCAGTTCTCTCAATGAGTTGCAATGCATTTGTAGAAATAAATGTACAGACATAATAAATGAAGAGTTATAGGTTTATGTAGCAGATGAATCAATATCCTTGACAAGATGGAGATCTTTGACCATACATTCGTCTTCACTGAAATCTATTATTTTGGGGGACTTTCTGGGAAACTGTTAATTATCTCAAGAATATACTCTTCTGATGTATCTTTTTTAATCACAGTGAAGATTCTGCATCCCTGATTCATGCTGCCTGTGAAGAGTAGTGTGCAGAATTGGATGTCTGCAGGTATTTCTAGAGAAGAGCTCTCATGAACACATCTATCTCCACAGCTTTCCTCATAATAATTCCTTGAAACACAATCCTCACTAAATATGGAAAAGGGAGGTGAAGTTGCTTTATATATGTGGTCTATACCTGTTAGTTGCATCCTCTGTCACTGAGTTTTTATAGTGCTGCTCCAACTGATACATATGACATCAAAATTTAAGGCCAGATTTAATAACTGTGCTCTGCTTCACAATACTTTTAATTTAAGATAGTAATCTCAAAGTAAGAAACTGTTCAAAGTAGTAGATACTGGTAGAATCTAACAGTGATGTTTCAATCTAAAGCACATACTTGTGTGCCGAAGCCAAATTAAGGACATATATGCCCCTAGAAATATGTAGTCCACTTGTGTTCTGAATCTGGCAAGAGTTTACAGTGAATGTCTGATCAATACCACATCATGCAACATGTGTGCAATCAGTTTATTCTAAGTTTTGCAATAAATCTTCCTTTAAAGATTTTAGTGTTTATTTTTGGAAGAGAATTCTGTAAAGCTGCAAGCATTCTGATAAAATAAACTTCTGTGATGTAGAGCAAGATCAGTTGTTAAAGTAATTTAATAATTTTAACCCTACTCCGACTTTTTAGTATGATACCTATCTGTAAAGGGATATATTTACACTATTAAGCTTTCAAAGCTTTCAAATGCCTGGTTCATAAATTAAAGACAAAATAACATAACAAAATAGAAATAAATAATAATAATTAATTAAAAAACCCAAACAAACAACAAAAACAACAGCAAGTTTTTGGAAGAAAAGTTCTATATTTTGAATTTTAAAATGTACTATCAAATCAAATATGTTTTATCACCACAAAATTAACTTTCTGTCATTTTATCTCCTACTCTAAATGATGAGTTCTATCAGTAGAACAGGATGGAGATGAAGGAATAGAATAAATGAATGCACAGGCCAACAGCAAGAACTATGAATTATATATATAAATATATATATATATAAAAAATACATGTTTATTAATGCAAACAGTGTAGTCTAGGTATTCCCAGTTTTGGTTTGTTTTTTTTAAGGAAGTGCATGCTGACAAGGTACCCCTTACATTTAAAGGATAGAAACCAGTACAATCATAGAGTTCAGAAACCAGTATAATAATTCAATTATAAATCTTTATTTGTGCTTCATTACAAAATTATACTACTGCATCAGTGTACCTCAGGACATTTTAGTCATGTACATCACTATGGTGGATTATACATGCTTGTCTAAAACTTGGTTTGAGAATGACTATTCTGTCTTGATGCAGTGCTTTCACATCTGTGGGAGATAAGCACCAGATGATCCTTTAGATACACAGTGACGCTGCAAGACAAATATTTAAATAGACTGATAGAAGAGTGTAAAATAACAAGTCAAAGATATTTTTTTCCCAAGGTCAACTAGAAGTCTATTTAAGATGAATTTATTAATACAAAGCCAGCAAATTCTGATGGAAGTACAGAATAGACTGATAGCTACTGTACAAATATTTTATTTTACACTAATTCTTAGGAATTAACATGAAAACATTTTACTGTGACTGCCCTAGTCCTGTGCTGTGTCTGCTCACCCATCATGCAAGTGAGTATAAAATATAAATTGGATTAATCCAAACAAAGTCATGATGGCCAATATGTATGGACCTGGCAACAAAGCAGCTTGTGGTGGAATGAGACAGAAACATTACAGTTTGAAAAACAGGCTTCTGTAGGGAAAAATTTATTAAAATGTCAAAATGTCATGGGAATACATGGACCAAATGGTTACAGGTATAGAGATTGGCTGCCAGAAATGCACTCTTTTTAGTATACAGATAACTCAAATCCAACTATACTGAAGTAGAATGGAATTCTAAGTATTTGTTAGAGTAGGTAAGATATCAAGGAAAAGTCAAAGGGAACAGTGGCAACAATGTGAGGCAGTTGGCATAACATCGTAAATCTGTAAGGGCTGAATGAAGAAAAGAAGACATAAAGGAACCTTAATGTAGTAGTAAGAAGTAAAGAATGTGTCACCTGCACGGAATAAAATAGTTCCCCTGCAAAAGATGTATATATGGAACTCAGAATATATATCATGGTGTTTGGGCAATGACAAATACAGCAGTCTGTATTACACCTTATTTGGTGTAGGTTTTTTTTTCCCTTCAGTTCAGCTTCCCTGACATCTTAAAGTGTGCAGTAGATCAGTTGTACCCATCTTGCCATTCCACTGGCAGTCCCTGCATCATGAGTTCTCCAAGCTGCTTTCTACTGAGGAGCTATAGGACACTTTCACTCTCTTTCTTTACATAAAATAAAAGAAAATGAGCCCGCTTATTCAGGGGAAAAATGCTCATATGACGTCTCACATTAACTTCCCTCATACTGAAGCTTTGCTTTGTCTTGTAAACCTTGATATCAGGTGTATATACATATTCTTTGCTATGGAATTCTTCTTCATTTGTGGCCTCTGATAGAGAAAGGCTGAACCCTCATCATGTTCTTTCAGATTTTCTTTGTTCAACCTTCCATTTTCTCCTTCCTTTACCTATCTAAGTTGGAATGGTACAGGCATTTTCTACTCCATCTCTTCAAGTCCAGAAATACTGAGGAAAACCTATGACAGCTGCTCAGTTTGGTCAAGAAAACACCCCAGCCCCAAACTTCCAGTTGATGCAGAAGCAAGATTTGGTCAGCAGTGCCAGTTTGTCATCATTTTGATACATTTTGTGTCAGGTGGATATGTTGTTCAACAAAACAAACAAACCACAAGATTATTTTTTTTTTTTTTGTGGAAAAAAATTCTGATTTCTCAATGCAAAGGCAGATGCTCCAGCTTTTAGGGGCAATGCCTCAGGGCAGCCCTGTTGAGTCTAATACAAACTGATTATATTATCACCCTGATTACATTATCAGGTTGAGGAGTGTGAGAAGTTGCTGGGGGATGAATTACTGTGCAGTCCCATGGCATTGGTACCCAGGGAGGTCTGTCTGTGAGACGTGAGCCCCCAGGCAGGGCATGACATCTCCAGGGGCTCCTGGCACCCTGCAGACTGCTCGGAGTTTTGCAGTGGAGGCCATTTTGCTGTTCTACTTGGCTTTAGAAAAATAGAATAGGTTAAAAAAACCTAAAACAGCCCACTACATTTCTTATAGCCACATATAACATCAGTCAGAACATGTTCTGAATGCTTTAAATAAGTTTATTTATAACAAGAGAGGGGTATAAGTTTTCCATTGGAATTTCCTAATAGGAAATGTAGCTTTGGGAAAACGGATTCCTGGGAGAAGCTTTTTCTAAACCAGAGAAAATATATATTATCTTTTTAAAAATAAGCATACATTTAAAGTTAATTTTTATTTGAGCCAAAGTTCAGATTTTTAACTTAGTACAAAGATTTCAAACAACATGTTTCATTTTCTTATGGTACATAGATTTTCTTTTTTTTCTTTTGTTTCATTTTCTTATGGTACATAGATTTCTATGGTACATAAACCCTTTTAGTCTCATCCTTGGTACGGGGCAGCATCCCTGCAGTGCCTCATCTTCCATAGTGTCACTTACACAGCAAAGTTTGATGTGAATATTATCTCACAGCGTAAGGAGGGGTGCAGGTCGCCTGGCTCTACAGATCCTATTGCACATTAGGTGCACCACAGGAAAATGAAGTTTAATTTCTTAAGTGATTCACATCACAGTGCTTCAGGCCATTTCAACAAATCAGAATGAAATATTACAGTTTTAGGAATGCCAAAATGCTCATTTTCAAAACTGCAGTGAACAAGCTGGATCATATGGGACATTATAATTTGAAACATTTATTATTATTTTCTTTTTTATTCTTTAGAATAGTTAAAAATAAACTTACACTAATTCAGGATGTAAATGACATGTTTATCACTGGAATTTTCTTTGGACTTAAAATATGTTTTTACTTTTTAAAATTCGCTTTCACTTGTGGAAGTTTATTATTTTTCTCTTACAAAATATTTAATTTTCAAGAATGGCTCATCCTGTTAAACCCTCATGTGAATATGATATGTTTGAAATTAGCAGATATGTTTGAAATTATTCTGGTTATGAGACAACTTTTTCCAGAGCCTCCCCTTGATCTTGTTTCAGTCCCACCCTCCTAAAACAAGCAACTAAAAAAACAAACAAAAAACCAAAAAGATCACATATTAGTTAATGGATTACAGACAAAAGACCCAAGACACATATCTTGATTCCTTATCATTGCAATTACCATAAAAATACAGGTCATGCACAAATACAGAATTTCTGTGAAATTCCAATTGTTTGTTCTTGGTTCATGTGAGAAAGTTTCTTTCTTTTATTTTTCCTTAAAAGGAAGGGGAATTCAGAAAAAATTATAAAGAATTAGATTCAGTGAAGAAATGAAAGGAAATGAAATTTTTAAAATGGAATGAAAGTATTGCTGTGATGAGTCATACAGAAAATACTATAATTGTATTTCTGCAGAGATGTTTGTTTCTTATGTGAATTTTTGTAGTGTACCTCTTTTTCCATTTATTCTATGTGACACTTTCACTTTTAAATTTAAGTCCTAGCTTACATTTTAAAACATAGCTTCTAATTTTACATTACATTGATATATTTAACGTGCTGTGTAGTTTTTTGTCTCGCACTTTTCAGCATAATAGATATTCTGTTTTTACATAGATCCCCAGGAACCATCAAGGCAAAGAATATTTTTTATGATCTTGTGAACACCAGCAGCTGTTAGTGAACAAAGCAACTAGGAAGAATACATTCTGTGCTTAAGTGTTTTAATTATATGTTAAAAGAGTTAAATAATATATTGAAAATATTTCAAAGAGTTAGTACTATACTGATTCTAAGGTTTATTTTATCATATTTAGATTTCAGAAAGCACTGCTAGATGAAATCTATTGATCAAGACAAAAAGTTATCTTCTTCCTAATCCATGAACAGCTATTTTAATATATTTTTTGTTCATTCAAAGTCATATTGTCCCATGGCTTAGCTATCTTCTACTAAATTCTAGTCCCTGCTTGTAAGTATTGTCTGCGAGACTGGGGGAAGGTGGAGGGGGACAAGACAAAGAAGAGCCACAGAGACTGCATACTGTTCCTGCAGTAATAGAGGAGAAATTTAATTAAAATACACCTGGTGTATGCAGTCTGCCAGAATTTAATTGTATGAACTGGCAGATTCTTATGGATAAGAATGGCTATTCTCCTGATTTTTAACTTGGTAAAGCATAATAATTCAAACCTGTCCATTTTTCCTTAAAGTTCAGAGCCTCCTCATTTGTCACAGCCAGGCTTAGTAAAGGTGCTGTGTCACAGCACAAAGCCCTGAGGGCCCTTCATTTAGACCCCCTGTTTTAAGGAGCCTCTTAGTTCTTTAAGTACAGACAGGCTAAACAAATGTCCATGTCTTGAAACCAGATGAATAAAAATCTCTTTCACTATTCTGAAAGCATCATCAGTAACTTCATGAAAAGAAATCCGAGGATTAATTCATTACTTGAATTTTCCCTTCATAATAACACACAGTTTTGTTGCTCGTCTATTATGTTCCTTGGAGGTTCTCTGACTGCTTTTTAGGTCAGACAACACAAGAATGGAACCACGTTTAGCCCTTTTGGTGTTAAAGTCTACACTTGGCTAAGTTTAATGCAGCAGTAATAATCAATATGGGTGATAAACTCCAATTTGGCAGATACAATAGATGCTGAATTAAAAACTTCTAAAGCACAAAGGATACTAAGTAGGCAAGGACTGGGTAGGAATTTCAAGCATTGTTCACAGTCTTTTTTTTTTCTTAGTGATTTTGCTACACAAATCCTGTTGGCACCAAAACCAAGAATGAAAATCTTGAGTTTGATTCATTGCCAGGTTACTTTTATCTAGTATCTCGGGAGACTAGAAAAAATAAGTGATGTGTAATAGAAGAGGACAGGAAAGGAGATACCAAAAAACCCCTAGTGACTTGGTAAATATTATTGTTTTACATATAAACTTACATGGCATAATGCAGAATATATTAATATATTTAACATACAGTTGAATAAGCAGCTCTTCAACAGTATATATAGGTTTTAAAGTAAATGATAGGAATATGAATGCCTAACATTTATGTCTGGAGAAACCTACAGAGGAGAAAAATCAAATTTAGCAATGGTAATGCATTAATAAAGTATAAATTAATTGTCAGGTCACTGCATAAACAAGGTTAATGAGGCACTGTACATCTTGCTGTGATATGGGCCTTAGTTGGAGCCCAAAGGTCTTTTGCCTTAGCATGCCAGCTCTGATTCTCCAGTGTGCACATCTAGAAAAACCTCAAGTGATGATAAGTAGTGGCTCCTTTTCTCAGCCTATTTCTTAATGCTTCATACAACAAGTATGATAATATGAAAGTAACTCCTCTCCACCTCTCTCATGCCTTGGTATATTGGTGCAAGTCTCTAAAACAGATATGTACTAAAGTAAATTGCATAAAAAAAAAAAAAAAAAAAAAAAAGCTTTCCAAGATTAAAGAAAATAATGATGTTTTCATATGGTTACCTAAAGTTCAACTGCCACATTCTCATTTGCCCTCCTCACCCCAGGCTGCACTTGTAGGCTGTTTTATTTTTTAAATAAACTATAGCTGTATTATTTCCATTCCACATATAACTTGGAGTCTCCTTTCAGTGACATTTTATCTATTTCAAGAATCTAAACCCTATTGGCATGAGCCAAATTCTTTTATTAATCAACTCTCCTTTGCTTAGAAACCCATGACCACTCATCATAACATTAGACAAATTGGACTCATCAGCCACTGTGACCTGTGGGATAGATCTTGTCATTAAAAGCAAGTTCTATCTAATTCCATGCACCAATATGTTTAAATTTATGTATTTTCTTAAGATGTTCTAATGCTGTGAAAATCTCAGACTAATCCATTCTCTAAAGAACTTTCAGTGACAAGAACAGATAATGTAATGAAGTGGCAATGGAATAGCACACTTTTAATTAAATCTTGGTCCAAGTTCAGTTGTCTAGGAAAAAAATCCTTTCAAAAGTATATTATTTTGTGACTTATGCTTTTTCCCTATGGTAGCATTATCCAAATGCAGAGTATTCCTTGTGAGGTTTTACAGCAAAATCTCACTGCAATCCTCATGTGATGGAAAGAACAATGCCTTCATTACTGTTAAAAAAAAGTAAATCCCAAGCTTGGAAAATAAAACCAATGCGAGAGGAGTTTCCAATCCATACCCAAAGCTTATCTAGGCTCTGCTTCACAGTCTGCTCTCAAGAAATGCACTGCAAGACATGAGGCTCTGTGGAGAGGCTAAACTCATTTATTGGCTCTTGAAGGGTCTAGCAATCAAGGAATACAGGAGAACGAAATCTTTTTCTTCCCCCCCCCCCTTATTCTCCAGAAAACAAACAAATAAACAAACAAAAGGCTGGCTAACTACTTTGCTAGTGCTGTCATGTGGAGCAGGATGTCCTAGGAGGGAACAGAGTCATGGATGTATTTGGATGGCTGTGCTCAGGGCTGAGAGCTGCTCTCTGATGATAATCATCACAGTGTCTGTTTTCTGAGTATGCAGCTGTGACACTGAGGCTTTATGTTGGATTCCAGTAATCTCTGCTAACCTGACCTATCCTCTCTATAATGAGGAAGGATTTCTACAAAGCTCTAGAAAATTGAAAAATCAGGCTTTCATATACTTACTGTTAAAAAACAACAACTTGTTTTTTAAAGACTATTAGGTTTTATCTTGGCTAGACTTTATAAGTTATACAGCTTAGTGATATTAGACCTGTTTATGCTAGTTCAGGATCCTCCTCAGCAGAATAGGTTTCTAGATTTACTACTCTGATTTAGACTTCCATATTATACCAGATAGGCAACCAGTTTTATTTTCAGGGGATGCTTTCTGCATATGTATTGTATGGCATGGGAAATTAGGAAAAGGTCTGAAAGGACAAGAACCAGGTACAGAAATTATGGATATTTCCTCATGTCTTAATTGATTTAAAGGTAGTTTGCACTGGTAAAAATGGTTACCGTAAAATTTTTTCCAATAAGAACTAGTTGTAAATATCAACTTCTTTTTTACAGATGCAAGAAAAAAAGACCTCTAACAAAGTACTAATCACAATTGCTAGAATCCTTGACTTTCCTTCACCACTCTTGAATTTTCTTCTCAATTAGCTCTTAAGAACTGTGTATGAAACCAAAGATCTACACTTCCTCAAAAACCTCTGGCTAGACATGTAATAATGCATCTCCACGTGATGCTGAAATTGCATTTATAGAGGAAATAAGACTCTATAAAGTCTAATGCAAAAATATGACTGTGCACTTTAGGATTTTGATGAGAAGATATTACACCTGACATGTAAGAAACATGAATGTTTATTATTAACCTACCTTTCTCACTGCAGCAGGGATTAGGACTGGCCCTACAGCCTCTTATGTGGCAAAGACCCCTAAATGTGGGGCTGTGTACTCTGACAGGCTGTTAGTTCTGTTCTTCTGTGTTCACTGTGATTTGACAATGCCATTGGAAGCTGCCTTATCAAAGACACATTCAGGGGAAAAAAGTATGTTTCCTGACAGAAAATCACATATTCATTACTGGAAATATTTGTACAATTATTTGAAAAACTCCTGATTGCCTGAACAAAAATAGAAAATTTGAATAATGCTAAGCAAATATTTTTAGCATATAATTCCAATTCAAGGTTGAGAGATTCTAGCAAAGAATGCCTTCTAATCAGTCCTAGAAGAGATGTGAGTTGAACAGTTCCCTGTGAGTGGAAATTGCCAGACTGCTTCTTTAAGGGGTGATACTTTTAAGCTTTCCCTTCTTCCATACCCACTAAAGAAATATTTCAATCAGATTTGCACATATATGGATGTTACAGGCAGAAATCAACTTAGTCTGGCACATGATTGTGTTGTACATTTGAAACTAATCTGCTAAACACCAACAAAACCCAAAACAAAACCAGCTAAGAAGAATGCTTGCTACCCTGAGGACCAGGATTAAAAAAAAACATCCTGAAGGACATCAGAGTTACTTCTGCATTGTAGGTCCTGAACAGAGACAAGGGTGAAGTTTTAGGTATCATAGAAACTACATTCATATTGTGGCCTCCACTATCAGTCATTCTTTGCAAGCAGTTTTATCAGTTTTTAAAGAGGATGGTGAGCTGAATACATGTACATGGTTGTGCCAATACTAACGACCAAAGCTCATAATGATGTAGAGGATTGTCTATGAAGAAAGATTAAGTCGTATTTGATGCACAGGGATAAATGGTGGAAAAAAGCATACAAATTTAAATAGAGGATGGAATTGAAAGGGTTTATTTAATTCATTGCAAAACTCATTATTAATTATTTTTAATATCCAATTATGTTAATAAAAATGGAAACCTTGCAGTTCCTTTCTCTTCTCACAAGAAAACCTCCATATGCATTTATCATGAGTGATAGGAAATTACATTTGCTGAGCCTGCAAGGAATCAGTTGAATTTTCTACAGCTGATAACATGAGACTGTTTTTTCTTGCAAGAAGCTTCTTCATAGAGAGAAGAAAGTATCTTTTGAGATACTTTTTTCCCTGTGGTCAGCTGCCTCCTTCAATCATGGTGATTCTTTTAGTAGAAGATCCTCTGTTTACTGGTCATACTTGGTACAATGCTCTAGCAGATTAGCTTTTCTAAAAGTGTGTAAAAATTTCAGTTTCCACAGAAAAGGAATTCAGACACTATCTATGCAGTTTATTAAAACATTTCCCATTCTCCTGTTTTGTTTTGGTTTCTTTACTCCAGACTTTTGGTTTTATATTCCAGGGCCTGTAGTTGTGAAGTACAACAAGTTAATCTTGTATATTAAATAATCTAATAAAACTGCCTCCCCTTTGTTGATGAATGGACACTTCTCCCTATGCTCTGTACATTTGTAATGCCTTACAAAATGTGTTGAGAAACCAATTGCCTGAAACATATTATTTTTCCTGCTATGTGGGAAAACATTCAAACGTAAGACTAATGCAAGCAAGAAAAGAAGTAATAAAATAATAATTTGGGAAAAGTAGTAATAAACTACTGGTTAGACTAATAGAAAATATTTCTTCCTGGAAAAGAGGAAAACCAGCCTGCAAACACTTTCTCAGAGTAATAATTCCTTGTGTAGTACCTTCCAATGAAACCACATGTGTATTCTATCTTACTCAGAGCAGATTTGGTCACCCAAGACTATAGCTTACTTATATTTGGTACTTAGTACTGAAAATACAAGGTCCAGAAGAAATAGCTACCCTTATTTTAACTAATGGGATAATAAAGGTTTCTGAGTCCTTCTTACCTATTAAATCTCACCTGGTGTTTTGTAGAGAGGAATGATTTTATCTTTCTGGAGTTTCAGACACTCTTCATTTTAGACTCTTCAAAGGATGAGAAAATTAGTCTGAAATGTCTGTCTTACTGTCTTATATTTTGAGTCATGTAACTAGTTGAATACTATATAAATTTTTATTGCTGACCCTGCTTTAAAAAAAGGATTCCAGCTATTTTCCAGAGACTTACCTATTTTTATGATTATTGGCCAAGTGTGTCCGAGAAATTTTATTGGATTTAACCTCAGTGGACAAAAGATGACAAAACCTGTTTTTCAGAACCTTAGAAAAACTTACAAGAACTGGACATTTTTACAACCTCCTGAGCATCCATACAGAAACCAGTAAAATCTTGGATAGGTTCCAGCACAATCTTGTATCTCTAAAGGACTTTACTATGTAAAAAATTCAGAGAGATTCCACGGTTGACAATAATATTGAAAATATGGAGTTGATTCTGGGTGAAAAATTCCATGTATCCCCAATTCTCTCCTAAGGTTGATAGATTCATATTTGTGTGTCTGTTTTCATGTGTGTGTGTGTGTGTGTGTGCGCCAGCAATTTTTCATGGTCTGGAGCATTTTGCCAAGAAGATTACATTGTTGATAGCTGCTCCCACATTTCAGGATCTGATGGGAGCTGTCATATATTTGCTAACATATTACTTCACCTTTCTCTTTCTTCATTGGTCTGCAACTTCACATTATGTCTGATTTTATAACTTAGTTTTCTTTTACATAAATTAAATACTATTCTGATCTCTTTGTTCTCATATCCCTAAAATCAGTTTGGCATTTCTTTAGATGACCATTTCTGAATTGTTTACGTACTATAAACATTTGATTGGCTTTTCCTGGAATAGCTCAAAAGTCCCCTATGAAAATTTCGACCTGAAAAATCTCTTTTTGATAAGGCTTAATCAGAAACTATATTCTTCACCAGCAACTATTCCCTCTCATCTCCTTTGATATTTATGTTCTAAGAGATTTTTCATTTCTTTTGTAATTCTGTCCATCAAAACCCCTTCCTAATACCTTCATTTTGTAAAACAGATTTCACACTTTTATTCCAACTGGGTATCTTTTTGACTAAAAACAAACTAGTGAAAGGTACATGAAAACTGTTAATCAAATGTGATCAATTACCCTTTTACCTCTTCACCCTACGTGGGTCAAAATAGGCTAAACAAAGTAATGTGAGATATTTTTTTACTTTTTTTCCCACAAAAATGCCATACTAACAGAAAGAGTGAATGCTGTCAAAAGCAGAAAAGGACTGTCATCAACAAAAGATTTGGATACATAGAGATAGGCACTAGGTTAGCAATTCTGTAGTCAGTCCTTGCTATCATATAACTTCCTTGACAAACTTTAGGAACAAATGTAAGGAACAAGCATTGTTTTCTAGATGTATTATATTTTTCATAGAAAAAGTCATATTTAGACTATAATTATCAGAATGACTTTGATACATCTATTAAATTTTACTTCTGTCCCTCTATTTCAGACTGAAAATATAGGATTTCTATTATTGATGACACAATAAACTGACTTTATTGGGAAATGGTGTGGGGAACCTTGCCTGACAGTTAAATTATAATTAAATAATTTTCATTCACAAAAAAATAGGTAATAAAAAAATCAATTTCTGGACAATGAAAAAAAGTGCATGATGCAGTAGTTAGGTCACTGAAGTGAAAGAATATAAAAATTGATGTTCTTGCCTGCCTTCAACTTGATTTTTTAGATTTTCTTTTGTTACTTGCCTCTTGTTTGTAATACATGGCTAACATTAGATAAAATAATAATATTTTTATGATTCTAGTTTTTGTCTACTTGCTGTGTCCTAAGCTGTACACTTTTGTTGCCTTTCCTTAGAGACCCCAGAATCTCGTGTCCCCAAATCAATAGATTTCTCCTGATTGCCTTGTAGCTTTGTGTTTACAATACTCTTCTGGAAAAGGAAGATAGATGGACTTAATCTCTTTCAGGAAGGAGTAAGACTAAACCATCTCTCCTGTTACTTTGGAAAGTGACCTGGTTTTCAGACAGTTATGGAAAATTGAGAACCACTTACAAGTCCTCTTTCTCAGAAGAAAGGGGTAAGTTCACCCAATCTTCTGTTGGTGACCTAACATTTATAAAGCACTATAAGCATTGAAGAGAGAATTCTAGAAACATACTTTTCTCTAACACTACCTACCTATTCCCTGAGATTTATGTCAATCCTATTTCCACCACGACTACTACCCATTTATCTAGGAAAAATAATTGAACTAAATGGTGTTGACTGCTTCATCTGTCATAGGTTTTATAACACTGAGTGCTGCAATTATTACTATTCTGTTAATATGGACTTTATGGCCTGCATTGTGGAGCAGAATTATTCAAAATGTGTTGCTTCTCTTTGTTATGTTCCACAGGGGATAGCTCATGCAGCTTAGAAATATATTAGTATTATAGTTTATACATTTTATTGTGTTATGCAAAATTTTTTTTCCTTACACAGTTTATATGAGTAATAATTTCAGGATTCTTTTTTCCTCTACTTATGTAGAAATGAAAGAATTTTATTGAAGATCATGATAAGATGAATTCTGATTTATATTCTGAAATATAAATAAATACATGACTTTCATCTTCTAAGCTAAGGTAGATCAGCTATTCCAAAGATGTTGGTTAGAGAAAAAAATATTTGATCTTCTCATGGATTTTTGTTAGTCAATTAATTTGCCTCATTCTGAGCTTGTCATATTATGTTCTTAATCAACATGAAATTCCGTTTCCATTTGAACTTTAATTGTCTACAGCTATCTTTACTAATGAAGTTTAGCTGCACTAAGAGTTTTAAGTTTTAAACTGCACATAAAGCTTTCAGTGCTCTTTCTCCTTCATTTTAATCTTTGGAGAGAAATTTGCCTTGTCCCCTTTGTAGTTTCCCAAAATGTACTTTCAACTGAGACTAAATTGCAGTTTTCTTTAAAATCATCTCACTAAGAATACTCAGAAATTGTATCTAAAGGGAAAAAAACCTCAAAACAACTTCACAATTTCTTTATTGCATTCCTAAAGATCAATGTAGGCAATTAGAAGAGTGTTTGAAAGACATTTCTGATTGTTAATTACATATAAAACACTTTCTTTATTTCTAACCTACTTGTGATATGACAGAGAAACCCAGGTTCTGCTAACCCAGGACTTGAACACAGTATTTTGCTATCATGAAAGTAATGCATTTTCATTTCAGATTTTGCTACTAAACTCTACAGGACAAGAGGTCACATTCTCAAGTTAACAAACTGTTAGCATGACAGCTTTATAAAATGTACTGTATTCCCACTTATAAAACATGGAAGCATTTTCCATTATTAACCAAATATTTTGTTAAAATATATAATGACTATGTAACCTTTAGTCCAGGGGCAAGTAGGGTTAAGTAACTTCTTTTGTAATGATGGCTGCCACTATATAGAATATAGGGGAGAAAACAGAAGGGTTTTGTAATAATAAAAATAAAATAAAATGTACCTATTGTGACATGAAAACAAGGCATTTGGTGTCAGAAACATTAAATGTCTGAAATCACATTTGAAACAAGTATTTAATTTATTTCAATTAATATTTCTGAGAAAAATTTTGAGGAAAAACAAATATTGAGTTAGTGAATGAGGAAATGTTTTCTGAATCTTTATGTATTGATCTTTTTCCCATTATAACTGATGATCATTGCCCTTAAATAATGTTTTTTTATGATTCATTTTTTTTTCCTTATTCTAAACAACTGATCAGAATTTCAGAATGGTTTTTATGTAGACCTGCTACTTCATAATCTGCCCTTGAGTTTTGTTGAGTAGATTACATGTGTAGTCCAGTCTGTATTGCAGACATCCAAGCTCATGAACGAGCTGTCATATCCTGAAAATGCAGGGGATTTTAGACTTCTCAATCCATCTGAAAACTATAAAACTATTCAGAAGCCCAGAAGACATTCCCTTCCCCAAAACTGTCCCCTCTGCAGTCGTCCATAAGGAAATCATGGAAGAATACAGTGTGCAGCATGAAAACTGTGTCAAACTCCACTTGGCCTTGCTGCCCTTCTGACTGTAACATACCTTGTGTTTATACCCCGTGTTTATATGGTTCCTGGGCCCACTGCAAAAGCAAATAACTGTATTTTATCACTGAGTTTGCACAATTTTATTGAAAGTTTACTTTTTAATGTCCATTTTCCTTCTTTACTTTCTCAGCCTTGTTTACTTTCTTAGTTTTTTCCATAAGGACTCTCCTGGGTTATGATCCTAGGCTGTGGATGGCTGTTAACACAACTCATACTTATTTCACAGAATCATAGAACCATAGAAGGTCAGGTTGGAAGAGACCTCAAGGAGTGAAAGTATTTCTACTGAACTGTCCTTTTATCAAGGATGAGGACAGTGAGGAGCAGAAAACAGAACATGTAAATAATATTGTTACTCTGCTCTGAAACATAACCACTACCATATCATGGCTTCTATGGTGCTTGAGACACTCCCTCAATAGTACCTGCACCTGTTTTCCTGCTATTTACAGAGCTCATATGGCTTGGTGGCTTCTCTCTCTCCTACCAGGGAGCATTATTTAGAAAGATTTAGCTCTGCTCCTAGGAGGCAGAGAAGGTGTTCTGCATGTTGGAATTAAGCTGAAGAGCTAGAATGGCACAGGGAGTTTACAAGCTGAACTCTGTAACATCAGTACCAGCTCTAGTGAGCTGAGGTTATTGGTTTATTTCTTCTGCTTACCTAAAATTGTTCTTCTACTAGGAAACAAATTAAGTTCTTCAATGTGCCGAGGGATAATACAGCTACAAGCCAAACACTGAAAATATTATTTTGTTTTGGTTTTCTGATGTAATATCCCATTTTGAAATTCTGCTTTTGTAGTAAATTCAATAGAACATTTTGAGAAATGTGAGTTTGGTTGAAAACTGGAAGGTCAAAGTCACGAAGCACTTTATTGAAAAGGCTTCTTAAAATGCCAGTCTCTTAAAGACTGTTACAAAAGTAAGAAAATAGGTACAATAGAAAAATTAAAAAGGCTATAGGTAAAGGTTATACGGTAGGTAGAAACAACATATGATATATATTTATGAGTTTTAAAAGTTTTTGCATATTACAATTTAATGTTGCTGCTTTTCTTTGACCCTCTTCTGAATTAATTCAATCCTTGTGTATGAATAGCAAATTTTAGGTAACATGAACATTACATAGAATCATAGAATTTTCAGGGTTGGAAGGGACCTTAAAGATCATCTAGTTCCAACTCCCCTGCCATGGGCAGGGACACCTCCCACTGCATCAGGCTGCTCAGAGCCCAGTCCAGCCTAGTTACTTAGTTTAAGACTGACACACCTTTAAGCTGGTTTTTTTTTTTTTTTACTCTCTGGTTTTAAATGCATAAAGTTAAAAGTAACAGCACTACTTTATAACAGTATATTTTATTTAGAATGTGTTCACATAAAATTCCTAATACTTTAAAACTGCTTACTTCTGGTATTACTTTCATTCTCATTTCCTGGTATTGGTTTTTATTCTCATCTGGTTCCACCTTTGTTGTCTTTCTTTTCAAACTTCTGAATGTTCCAGTCTGTGAATAAATCACTAACTTTGTCTCTGGAAGAAACACTGTAAGGAGGATTGTGAAAAACAAGTTGTCAAGCCTTTGTAATGACCTAGTTGCTTTCCTTTTTTCTATTGAAAGGGTATAAAGGGTTGCTTTATTAGGTTGGGTAACTTGGCTTAAGGAGACTATTTAGCAGAAAATTTAGGGTTTTTCTTGTTTTCCCCTGCAATTTCTTGAAGATATTTTTATGAAGAGGTTCTGAGCTCAAGTTTGTTCTATTAGAAAGTACTTCAGTCGGTACTTAGGGAGAATGTAAATACAATTATGCTAGATCAGTGCATAATTAGTTCATGTTACATTACTATAGCAGTCCCTGGTTTTAAGTAGGTTCACTCTGTCTTTTCAGTTGTAGTATTTGTATTTTGTTCCTTTATACTACTGTCTTGTAACCTATAGCCCAGCACATGTGCAAGACTATACCAATAATGAACTTCTTATAGAGTTTTATTGATTATCTGTATTGATTGTGCAGATAACTGCATAAATTTTTGTGACTTTCTTTGAAAACTAAGATTCTCAGTGATAGAGGTAACTTAAAAATGCTATAAAGGCAAAGGAAAACTTACTTAAAAAACCCAACTTTGGGTAAAGTACAGGTAATATTTTCTAAGATTTCATATACTTGAGACATAGAGGAGTGATATTGCAATATATTGTTTACAGTGATCATAAGAGTCGTATATGACACTGTTATAGGACAAGAAAGATGCTCTAAAGCTAGCATATATTCATAGGCATGAAGCATTTTCCAATGTCTTTGTCCCTAACCTTTATATAGAACATGGGTTTGGGTCAGAACAGGCACTCCATGCCATAAATAACATTTACCAGAAGCTAAAACCTCATGCACAAAAAAAAAAAAAACCAAACCAACCCAACCCCCCCAAAAAAAAACAAACAAACAAACAAAAAACCAACAAAAAAGCCAAAACAAACAAAACTAAAATTGGAAAAGACCTGTTGGCTGGAGCTTTCTAGAAACACAAACGATTATTTGTGCTATAGTTTGGGTTCTCTGTTAGAAATATATTAAACAGGCTCTGTCCCCAGAAAATTTGGATTTCTAACAAATTTTAAAACTGAACATTCCTCTGTGTGAGTGTCTGATCTCACTGATTTGAAATTGTCTCAAAAGAACTATTTTTAAGTTAGAAGCCCTGGCTAGGGTGGAGGACCTGGACTGGCCAGAGCTGAGCACCCAGAAAGAGATAAGAACTAAGAACTAAGGGCTGGGTGGAGACTGCTCCCCTTTTCTGAGGGCCTGCAATGCTGGGACGTCCCTCCAGGCACCATTACCCTGGCCAGGGTGGAGGAAGCCACCTTGATTGTACTGATGCTGATGTACCTGGCTGAGGGGGCTGGGACAGAGCAGGGAGTGGGGACTGGGAAGAGATCAGAGCTGTGTGCTGGAAGCCCTCCCTCCAGGCAGCCTGTCTGCAATGGCTCTGATGCCAATGACCCTGGCTGCTGTGGCAGCTGACTGACAGCTGCCCCTTTGGATCAAAAGGAACTCAGGGGTATATATGGCTGTCCATGCTGTGGCTGTTTGGTTCTCTCTTGACCCACCTCCATCTCTTGTCAGACCCTGTCCAGGATCAGCACCATCTTGAAGAAACTCACTGGACAGCTGCACTCCTGGTGGTGACTCCCTTTCTCTCTCTCTCATTCTTTCTTCACACTTTCTTACCCTTTTTCTCCACTTCTCTCTCTCTCTCTCTCTCTTATATCTTCTTTTACTCTCCCCCTCTTTTGCCTGGCTCTATAGTTTTGCCTGTGTTAACTGTCAAATAAAAGTCTGCTTGCACCCGACCCTTCCTACGGTTGGACTTTAATGTTACCTCAGACTAACATCTGCCAAGTCATTAATGACTCCTGAAAACTTAAAACTTAGGAAATTATAACTCTATTCATTGTAGAAAAGTGCCTTTTTTTAAAAAAAAAATTTAAATTCTGAATATATAGGGTTTAGTTTATGGATATCAGGTCATAAGTAATATTAATACCATTGTTTGAGAATGTGAAGCAGGATTTTCTTAATAAATAAGTAAATAAATAAATCTGACTTGCTCCAGAAATCCTGATGTATAAGAGCTGATATAAAATCTTAAAATACTAGGAAAAATCTCCTTCCAATCCCCTCTTATGCATATTGGATGAAAGCCAGTACTAAAGGCAACTGTAATTCCAGAGCTGGACTTGGCCCAGATGTCTGTCCTGTTTACACATGTGAAAGCCCATTAAACTTACAGTGTTTGCAGTGGTATAAATGGAAGCCAAAATCTTGTTCTTTTTGCGGAACTTGAACTTCATGTAAAAAAGTTGGCTATTGTATTAATGTGGAGGTACATCCTGTTCTTTTACTGGGTCTGTGTTAGTATGTCTGAGCAGGAAATCTTATAACTGCTTAACTTCTTTAATAATGTTCTAGTGTTTGCAGCTGGATGGATTCATGCACAGGCACAACGGAGTTTAAATCACAAAGGTGTCAGAATTATGTTGTACTCTCATAGTCTATGAGAGAGATATGGAAAGAAGTTAGGCAAAAAATCTACAGTCATTTTACAAAATTACATTACATGTAAATAGGAATATATTACTCCTGGCTGCACAGTTTCTGCAAAAGTTGGGGGGGAGGGTTGTTTTTTTCTTGTTTTTTCTTGTTTTTTATCATCTGAGCAGGTCAGACTTAAGCACCAGTTGATGAAGGAAACATTTTGAAGTTTACTTATTTGAAACAAGACCAGGTAGGCTGTATAGTCGAATACAATCCACAAATAGAATTGCATTTCTTTTCCTACCTTTATAAGTACCAACTTGAGAAAGATGAAAGTATCTGAGGTAAATTTCTTTCGGTGGGAAGTGCTTGTCTGCCATGATATGCTTTTGCTATAAACGGACTTCTGCAAAAAGCTTTTCATGACCTGTTAGAAGTAAATCCCTATTTTGTTACTGGAGCTGGAAGCGGTAACATAGAGATTGCTGTGGCAGAAATTCTTAAAAGGACACATCTTCCTATTATGTAGACAAGACTGATGACCTCTGTTGACTTAGTGGTGGGAGCATCTGCTCTCACATTAGGGGTTCCTCATTAGCAGTCCCCACACAAACCAGTAATGATTTTCAAAAGAAAGGCAGCTGGGGGTGAAAATAATCCCCTGAAATAAAGACATTAGGACTAGGTTTTGACAATAACAGTAAATTTCAAGGAGATTAGAAAGATGAAACTAATTTAGAGATGAGATGGTTTTCACTAGAACTAGAGAACATAGCTCAGGTTCTTTCATCTGGAACTGAGGCTTTGCCTTCTATTTCCCTCTCCTCTTCAGAAATACCCTTCAGTGCAAGAAAATACTTTGCCTTGGGGAAAGTTCAAACATTGCTGAATGCTGTAATGAATCATGTTCATGTTGCTTGGGAATCAGTTCAAATTATTGTCTGACAAAATCCTGCAGTTCTTCCTGGCATCCTGGTTTCACCATCTCATACTCCTCTTCACTGCTGTGGTCTCACTACAAAACCTAGCATGCTGAACAGAAGCTCTGGCAGATAGAGGTAATTTGAACCATGCTAAAAGAGCTTTCCCTTTTCCCTTCAATAATTTTCTGCAAGGAAATTGCTTCCCAGAGCAATATTCAGCTAATACATTTGTTTCATATAGTAGTTTTCTGAACAGTCAGAGATTGTAATGGATTTGCAAATGTTTTGTTGAGTCAGAGCAACATCCATAACTTGTAAGACCATACTGACAATTCTTTCTTATAATTTAAATTTTTATATACACTAGTATTTCCACAAAATCTTGGAAGACTGTATTTTGCAGCATTTTCCTGGCTTAAATTCTTTCTGTAGATTGCTACTCACACCGCATCTACACTGTGAGTATATTCTCCTCTACTACTAGAAATCCTCTGCAAGTGCTTAAATGCCAATCTTTTGTGAAAAAAAATGCATCTAGCAATAATGGTTACTTGTTCTTTCCAAAGAATTATATATGACTCTGAGTCATTAATATATATATGGTTCTTAAGATTTTTTCACGTTTTTATTGATCTTCAATAATAAAATAAAAGGTAACACCTAACAGGTGTTCACATGGCAGATTGCAATGCTCTATGTGTCTTTGACCAAATTTTTTGTACTTTTACATGAAATGAAACTTGACTTCTGCCAAGAATTTTCAATAGAAAACCAGATATAAAAATATTATATTAATTTCATCACACATCCTGAACCTCTTCTGTTCCTAGGTCTGCTTTTTCCCTAGATTTATTTTAATTTTTATAATTTGATTCATAGAACAAAGGAATTTTTTAAAAGTCCCCAAATGAGGGACTTTGTGTTCAATTTCTTCATCCATGTTGATAATCTTTTTTACTTCTTTGTTGCTCTTCTTTCATTTTATTTCTCTTTCAGGGCACCACTGAACCTGAATTAAGGTATCAGGTATGGATTATGTACAATCCTTGACAGTAATTTGACAGTCGCTAGAACAGAGTTAAAAAATGACACGTAATTTTTTTTTGTTCCTTCCTTTCTTTTCAATATTAAAATCACTAGAAAAAAAGGAAGATAAGAATTGAATGTTTCATATAAACATTTTTATACTGTGATTTAAATCCCCTAGTCATAGGCATAAAGTCTTATTCTGGAGGCCTTTCTGTGAAACTTCTTTGTTTATTTGTATCAGAAAATAAATTGCTTGTATGTTTTTATTTAAGAAAGCATAAGGAACACCCTCCTTCTCTCTCTCTCTTTTTTTTTTTTTTTTTTCCTGTAAAACAATCAAACACTCATTTAAAATTCAGTGGGATGGTGCAGTTGTCATGGCATCACCAGAGCAGCTCACTGTTCACAGAGAACCTGTCATTCAGGGAAGTTTCAGTTTAAGTGTGGTTTTCACAACATACTGGAGCTGGAAAACAAATCGGGATGGGAATGCATGTTGTTTGAATCCAGGTTTTAATCCACACTTACAGAAGCTCCCTGGACACACAACAGTTGTGGAAGGAACATGATTCCACTGAATTAGCAGACATCAGGTATATGCAGAACTGGAGTTCTGAAATGGCCTCTGTTCAGCAGAACTGTGAATGCTTCTATTTCATTTTTCTTTTAAGAACAAAAAATTGCAAATTCTTTTTGGTGTTTTGATTATATTTGTATGGAAAGTACTGAAGTTGTTTGAAAGTATTTATTTAGATATACTCGTAAATAGAAGTGACCAAAAGGCCTACACTTCCAGGAAAGAAAAAGACCCCCAGATTACCAAGTTAACTGATGGCAAGAACAGGCAAGGACAGAATGTACTGATCTTTGCAGAAGCTAATGTTTGGCTAATCTCAATAGCCCAAATAGAAATGGGACCAGCTGTTTCTTTTGAAAGTTCTTGACATTTGCAGAGATACTGGGGAAAAAGGACTTGTAATCCCTCTTGGTGGCTGCCTGACCACTTTTTTTCTTGACATGTCACCTGGGAATCATTGATCTCTAGAGATAAAATGTGCTCTAATGACAATGCAAACATCTCTCTGACCCTGGTAACATGCCATAGCTTCATTTATTCACCTGTATAAAAACATCCTTTTAAAATCTTTCAGTTTATTTACCTAATTTCTGCCATGAATTTAAAACAAAATCCTCCTCCTTATTTCATTGAGAAGGAAACCTTGAATACAGCAAGCTGAATACAGGTTGCATACTGTCAGTACAGTGACAAACTGATTTTTATATCAAACTGTGGCTTTTAGAGACACTGATTGGAAAGTCCTTTATAGATATGTTTGACTTTATGGGTAACCATTCAAAGGTTGCCCAGAGAGGTTATGAAGTCTCCAGACTTGGAGATAGTCAAACCCTGGTTGTACAAGACCCTGAGCAAACTGCTTTACCTTTCCCTTCTTTGAGCAAGGGGTTCAGGCTAGATAATTTCCAGAGGCTCTTCCCATCTGAACACTTCTTTTTTTTGTGACTATTTTTCTACTACTACCTAATCTTCAGCAGAATATTTTACATAAATATCACTCTTGCAGAGAGGAATAGCTGAAGATAATATAAAATAAATAGTATGTTCTAAGAGCGAATATAATTTCCAGATTTTTCCACTTCCATCTGTTCCTTAAATTTAACAAAAATAAACAATTTATCAGTCTTATGTACTTGTAAGTTAGTTTTCCAGTAGTAATGTACTGTTGTCAACTATACCATTTATTCAGTTTATAAGAACACTTATTCCATATAATTTGAATTCCAAAGCAATTTGCTTATGAAGCAATAGGAACTCTAGAGAAACTTTGCAAAAACAAATGTTGTCATTTGGTATCATTAAGATCAATTCCTATATATCTTCCAGCGTCTACTTGTTTCAGGAATAAAACCTTCGCTTTTCGCTTTAAAAAGAATCAAATACCTCACATTTTGAGTTCTTCTGTTGCTAATACGTAAACTAGAAATATGGATACCAAAATACTTTCTTTTAGCATCATTTGTTTAGTAATGAAAAAAAAAAAAAAAAAGTGTCTTAAGGAATTATGCCAGATTTAAGTGCAGTCTGTCTGGAAAGGTTGTATTGTTGATGAAAGGCATTTGACTTACAAAGGCAAAGGCTCTTATATAATTATTATAATTAATTCAGAAGAGAATTCTATTTGAACAGGCAGTTTGCAGGATTATGTTTGAAGGAAGCAATGTCACAAAATAAATTGATGTTTTACATTGTAAATTGATGATTTACATTATATAACCCAGCAACTACAGATGTGCAAATCTATCAAATATGATATGGTGTGCTGACAAATTAAATGGCTTGCCCATTTGCAGGAGATACATGTTGTAAAGGGTATTACTCTGCTGTTCTGTCATAAATCTTTTGGTTGATATGCTAAAAAGACAAATTCCTTGGCAGTTTGGTAGTCCTGCAGGTAGCCGTATGTTGTGTTTAAACAAAGAGACTACTAGTGACAAAAAGCTCACATTAACAATGTATAGCATAGTTATAAAGATAATATCTTAAAATAAGTCTAATAAAATGCTCTAATTCTTAGCAATTTTACACTAAAATTAAAGCAAAACAAAACATAGCTGATAAAATCCCCTGTTATTTTAAAAGGAAATCTTTAAAGTTTTAATTTAAGATATTGTTCTTCTAATGCACTATAGAGTTGGGTTTTTTTGTGTATGCTGGTTTTCATAAATTTTAGAAGTTTCTCTTATATACTATTTTAATGACAAATTGGCCAAAAGAACCCTATATTTTCCTGTAACACAGTTGTTACACCATGTTATTGTGCATGAACCTGTAAGTTAAACTTTATATTTCTTGTATGAGTTCAGGAGATTCAGTTGAGGACTTTAAATTTGAGCTCTGCCATTTCTGTCCTGAACTGTTGCCTCTCATCCTTTTTGTGTGCTTTTTTGTTTACATTTTTTTAAATAAGGAGTGTGGCACTGCTATCCTCTGTGGAAAGAATGCAGAAAAACATTGAAAAGAGATGCAATAAAGGAAAGTATCATTATTATTTACAAAGCTGAATCATACTCAAAAGTTTTTACTATGGCTGTTTGTAAATGTCCTATATGGATGTGTAAGCACTTAATAGTAAATTGGCTCAACAACAGCTGTGCTGTCTGGGGCCTTTACACCTACACTATATAGTGCTGGGAGTTTTGCTTTCAGATTTAGCCCAATCCCTGGATCAAACTTCTCCATTGATTATGATTATCAAAACTGTTGTAAACTCCCCGAGTGCTTAGCTTGTACACCCCCACAGGCTGTGTGGCCTGGGATGTGTGTGTCCAGTTTATAGCTAGAGCAGAGATTTTTGTGTAGTTTTCTCTGCAGAGAACCAGTGACTGGCAGATGAAGAAAGTTTGAGCCAGAACAGTGGATGTTCTCACAGCAAATTTATTTTCTGACTATATACTGCTAGAATTACTCTTAGGTGCCTTTGCATTTCTCACTTCACTTGTCATAACTTTAATACTGCTATCTTGTTATTATATTTTAAACACAGAACAAAGAATCCAAAATATACAAAACCTCACATTATAGCTTTCTAGCTACAAGACACTAAAAAGATTGTTATTTAAGTAGCAGAAGAGGAAGTGAAGTTTGCTGATACTGTTTTGGCTGCCAGGGCAATTCCACTGAAGAGATCTGTGCTTCCATTCCTAATATTGATCAATCGAGTAATTTTGGGAAAATAATTTAATGTGCTAGGGAGCTGCCATTTTCTTTTCCTCATTTCTGACACTTTAATTCCAACTATTTGTTTTAAGTAATATTATGAAGAAGAATAAAAAAATTAAAAGGAATATTTTAATATCTCTTTCAAAAAACTTTTCAATGTAACTCTGTAACCATGTAATAGTAACAGTGTAAATCTGGTCAAATATTGCCTTTACTTTCAAAAGCAGGACTCCAGTTTAGATATGGTGTGACTGTATCCTGCAGTCTTCTACTTATAATACTGTAAGCTTCACCAGCCACTGTAAAAAATTTGTAGCTATGTATGACATAACTATATTGCAAAGAAACTGAAATAAATATTATGATCATTTTGGCAAGTTTGTATCTGAAGCAGAGATTATTTTCTAAGGATCAGTCCCAGTTTCATTCTTAATGTAAGTAATAAGAATGACTACTCTGCAGAATAGACAGCTCAGATAACTGAACCTGCTGGCCATGTGGTTTTCCATACTTCATTTCAAAAAACATCTGACAGGCAAGTTCACAACCTGCATGATTTTTGTGAACTTCCATTTCTTTTGTATAACAAAACCTTAAGAAAATCGTGCTAGACATTATAATGTGCTGACCTTAGAAATGTCTTAAAAGCTTTCATTTACTTAGTGAGTAGGAATTAGGATATAATTTTGTAATAAGAAATAATAGGAAGCATCCTTTTTAAAAACAAATTATATCAGGCAATGTAGCAGTCTCCAAGGATTTGAAAAAAATCCTTGTTTGCACTATTATAAAGTTAAAAAGCCATCAAAGAGAAAATCTTGCATTCCTACTGGGTTGGTCCATTCATATAGTATTACTAGGAGGAATCTCACTTGATTTGGTCTAAAAAATAACAGGATGCTAGGAATCATTTTCTCAGCATAAATATCTAGTTCTGTAAGCAAGGAATCAATTAATCCTGCTAACCCTATACTCTGATATGGCAAGACTGGTTGATAGTTCACACTGATTTTGTTGCTGTTTGCTCTGTGTATAGTCTCTAGTCTCTAACAAGATGGAGTTCATGTGGTTGCTTTTGCCTTTCTCAAGGTACCTGGAAGCCGCTCCCAAAAGCTTTCTTTGAAGTATCCTGTCCCTCTTGTTCATTTCAGTTGCAGGAATGGTGAATGGCCTTGCACAGATACTTAATGAAATGAATAGACTGACTTCTGGAAATGACACTGAAGATATTTTGCAGCTCATTTACCTTTTTTTGGTCACACAAGATTGAGGAATCACTTGCTGTAACATTTCTGTGTAAGCAGAAATATGTCTGTAACTGTCTTAGCCCTTATCTTTTACAAGACACATCAGTAAGTAAGAAATAGTTTCTGTAAGGATTCAATGTATGCAGAATCCCTGACCCCTGCAAAGTGCTTTTGAAAGTGATAAAGCACAATTACTGAGTCGCTGTGGGAAAGAGCACTACATCTGGTTGCTGTAAAAAGCAGTAGATGTTAAGTGCTTCCAACAGCAATTGAATGTAATTTTAGTCTGTAGTACATAGGACTCTTTATAGCTCTTCCTAAATAAATTCTCTGGGTGAGATAATCAAAGAAGAAAACAATATTTCCCAGCAGGGTGATTAGAAGAATGAAGGGGTCCATAAGGTTGGATAAATGTTATTCTTATCATGTAGCAAATTTTAGGGACGCTGGTGAAGTAGCTCAGATGGTTTTCTCACTTTTCAGTTATCCTGAAGTGTATAGATGCAGACAATTCTAAGCTGCACTGTGTTGTCCCATATCCAGAAACAGGAAAGGATGGGACAAAAGGATCACCACATCGCATAGAAGTGCTCATGGAGAAGCAGCTTTCTTTTGAAACATGTTTCTTAGTGTATTTCTAATCAGGTTTTTTTTCAACACCATTGCAAATAGACTTCAACATGCAGGAGAATATGCCTGTCTTATAAGGTGTTTTGGTGGACCTAGTGTGATACTTCAGAAAAATGGCAAAATTCACAGCACCACTTGACAATGCTGTTGTTTATCTGCCTGCAAAGACACAGCATGTGGGGAATTGTAATACAAAGGCTTAAGACAGTGTGAATGGAGAACGAAGGTTTGAATGTGGGAGACATGAGAAAGGGCACACATCAGGGAGAGGCATCTCAGTGCACCCTGTGTCATTGGCACCCATGCTGGCATGTTGTCAAGATCCCAGCCTCTCTGCAGTTAATCAGGACAGATGGATCTGGAGATAAAGAACACTGAGCAAGTCCTGATGATTCACAGAATTGTGACACAATGGAGATACAGGTCAATGTCAGCTCCAAGAGAGTACAAAAAGGCATATCTGAAACCTGCACATGATTGCCAGCCTAACAATATCCTGGGAAGGTGAGAAGGACTTAGCAGGTGATTTCCCTTGTCTTCCAACCCACAGCAAGGGACCTAAGAGCTGGATACAAGTGCTGTAGAACCCAGTGGCTGGTTGGACAGTTGAACACCAACCCCTGCCCACCCCAGCAGCTGAACAAACTTACTGAATACCACCTTCTTCTGGTGCTTGTAAGAGTGCAACGAGCAAAATCTTTTAACTTTTACTTTAAATAAAATAATCTTCTCCTTCTGTAAGATCCCACATTGGTACTGGCTGTACTGCTGATCTAAAGTTGGAGCAGCATGTCCCTTGAGCACAGTTCCTTGCTTTACCTGTGTTTATCTCCTTTTCTGAGAGGTGGCCTGTAACTCTGACCAGAAACTCCTTGTGGTAACAATTAAGTTCACATTTCAGTTCACCCAGATGTAAGGTTTTCAGCTGTGGTTACTTCACAGTCATGTTCTGTGACCATAGTGTGATAAGGTTAACCAAAAGCATTTCTTTTTTACTGCGAAAAAATGTGTGAGAAAACATTTTTTATTTTCCCTGGGATTTGTAGCACTTGCACTAAGCTTGTGTGTATACAATTAGTTTTATTTTAAGAAAGTTAAATGTGACTAACTGAATGAGGATATTGACAGAAGTTATTTAGTTTTCATCAATGTTTTTTATTGTTATAGTTTTCAACTTATTTTTTACCCATATGCAGAAACAATGACATATCTGAATTCTTTCCAGTAAAATTTAATAATTATCTTTACTTCAGTAAGCATTGTAGTTTTTCACACTGAAGTTAAGTTAAACTTTTCACCTGCCAGGCACTTCTTTATTTTTAGAAAACAAACAGACAATCTATTACTTGTTATTTAAAATTAATTTAAACTATCATGGACTAGCATTTTCTAGGCATTGTGGAAATTATTCCTCCAACTGATTGCAAACCTTCGTCTCTCTGTTCAAAACCATGATTGTTTTCCTTTGGCTTTGAACAAAATGTTCAGGAAGTGTTTATTGTTCATGTTAATCCATGCTGTAGCTGACTTTGCTGTTTCTGTCATCCAGCCCTGTCAACAAATACTGCCGCTGTCTGAAAAAAGAAAGAAAAGATAAAGCATCTCTTGTTACCTCCTGTCCCTCTGTAATAAATGGCAATAAAGTCATTATACCATGAAAAGCTATGAATCAGTTTAACAAGCAAGTTCTATTGAAACTGGTGATTATATTTGGTGTAAGGGCATTGGTCATCTGTTTTTTTTTTCTGTAAACAAGTGTATAACTCCAGCTGCTGTGCCTATAAAGAACTTCTATCCCTCCATGTTTGTTTCATCCTTCTATTTCTGAAATAAAATGAGATGATTTTTATTTTTAATATCTCTGAAACAGAAAAAAACAGACATTTTAAAACATATTTTTAAATAAAGTGATTTGTGATAATTTATGGTATGATACAGACTTCATTTTCAGTACTCGGGGAATTGTGAGAAAGAATGCAAAGACAGCACAGTGTGGAAGAGAGAAGTTAGAAATTCCATTTTCCCTATCAGTCCTCTGGTTCTCATCTACTGAGCTTTCTTATTTCTCTGCACAGACTGAACCGTGGAAAAGCCTACCATTAAATATCTTTGCCCAGTTTTGCTTACTGTATCCTTTCACAATGTATCTTTTTTTGTGAAGTGAACATATGGTCTTCTGTGATCCCTTGGCAGCGTACCACACAGGATCCACAGGGACAATATCCAGTGTCTTATCCTGTATGGTCAGATTCTGTCTTCCTCTCTTTTATTTGCAGTGGCTCTTCCAGCTGTTTTTGCAGCTGTTGTACATGCAGAAAGATGGGAAGGAAAAGGAAAAGGAAAAAAAGGAAAAGGAAAAAAAGGAAAAGGAAAAGGAAAAGGAAAAGGGAAAAGGGAAAAGGAAAAGGAAAAGGAAAAGGAAAAGGAAAAGGAAAAGGAAAAGGAAAAGGAAAAGGAAAAAGTTGGTTCAGCACTTCTGGGGAGCTAAATAATTTTTCAACCAACTTTCCTCTTCTTTTTGACACTCATGGAAAACACCAGGCTGCCTGTTCCAGGCTCTGTCAAGAGGTGTGGGGGGAGAACCAGCACCTGGAGACCCAAGAGGGTGATCCCAGTGCCTGAGAGCAGGTCAGGGAGAGTCTGTGGCTGTCAGACAGGGAAAGGGATAAAAATGAGATTCAAGTGTTAGGGCTGGAAAGCTGACCAAAAAAAAACCCCAAAACCCCCAAAATAAGGCACCTCCAAAGCAAGGTTGTTCCCTCAGCCTGAAGGCAGAAGTTTTCCAGAGGAGGAATGCTCCATCTGGGCAGAGCAGGAGGCTCCAGGCTGAGGGAACAACCTT
>JAAWXA010000001.1:16260481-16421199 GCA_038090715.1 Florisuga fusca
GAGACAGGGAAAAGGAAAAAAAAGGAAAAAAAAGGAAAAGCAAAAAGGCAAAGGAAAAGAAGGAAAATTAAAATGAAAATGAAAAGGCAAAGAAGGAACAGGCAAAGGCAAAGAAAAGGGAAGGGAAGGGAATTCATTGTAAAATCTCCAAGTATGCATCATCCAGGCTATGGTAACAGGCTGTGTGTGCACTTGGCCATCAGAAATAGGGGAAGTACATGTGCTCTGCCTGTGCGGTAGCAGTTCCAACATTCTGCTAACATATGGTAGTAAGTCATGGGAATCAGACTGTATTTCTGAGCCCTAGAACTGCTGCCAAGCCTCCAAGTCACCCATTCAAGATAGGAGTCACAATTAATAATAAAGGAGTTTACTGGCTTTCCCAAGTTTACTCTACATCCTGTGAAGTTTTCTCTTTATACAGTCGAGTTTCAAGGAAAAAATCGTTGGCTTGTACTCATGCCTGCTAAGCATTTTATACCTCAGCAACAGTGATACATGGATAATAACTGAATTTGGTCTGTCTTGATGCTGACAAAATGTAAGGAAGGGTTGCACATGGGCAAACTAAGGAGAATAATAAGGGAGTGAGAGATTTTTAAAAATGATAATGTGACCGCACTTTAGTGATTCCAAAGTGGATGCTTAGAAAATACTGGATTTTATGGGATTCACAACAGAAGTAGTTTCTAAAGAGAGATTTGAAGAAAGGAGGACTTTAAAACTCAAACATAGAGCCAGACTTTGGAAGAATTGACTGAGGGAGAAATAGATGTGTGGAAATTGATGACTATTATGGCTGAAATTCTTAGAGTACTGTTGTAGCCTTTGTGTGAAGGCTAACACCTTGGTCAGAGCATAAGACAGTCTCCTTGTTATTTTTGTCCATAGACAAACAGTCTGAATCAGTGTTTTCTAATGGTTTATAAATCTGTTCTGATTAACAGAATAAGTTTTGTTATGTTTTTCTTCCTAAAAACATGACACTGCAAAAAAGGCAAATGACAGGTTTTGAGATTCCTGCTGTTACAGTCTTGTCAGGGAAGCTGTTAAAGGAAACATCAGATTCATTGTGGTGAGGCAACATTTTATTCTTAATATGCTGAAAACTTCTGAAATTTTAATGAGTGAAAAGAAATATTCTCCAACTTTTTATTTAAGTTTGGAGTATGGATTTGTTTCTATTTGTTAAATGATTTTACTGACTACACCAACAGAATGCAAATTAGAGAAAATCTCTGGTAGTTTATATATTCCTACTCAGGTAGAGGAGGTAATATTTTTACTGATAATATTGTTACAGCCTCTAACAATAGTGATGGATGTAGTGCTGCCTAGAAGTACATGATCCAGCATCAGCTATGGTAATCCATGGTATGGGTTATATGACAGCCATGTTTGTAGAGGCTAACAGGAACTGCTACTTAGCAAGTCTAACAAGGGTGATCTGACTGCCTTAATAATATTACTGTAATGTTTTTTTGTAGTAGGGGCAGCTTGTTCAGGTAACTCTATACACCACCACACTGTATCATGCAGATGTAGCTCTTGAAAGTTCTACAGTCTTGATGACACAGAAGGCTCACAGGGAGAAAGTCTGAATGACATGCTCTCTGGTTTCCTTTCACAGCCTCAGGTAGCAGCACGATTTTTCTTACCTACTTCCTCTTATTGGTTCAGTTGTGTTTACTTTGATTTTTACTGTCTTGGGCAGGGAAGATGGATGTAATGGTGCTGCAAAATGGAGTTGCATGGGCCGACTCTGCTTAAGAGTCAGAAGGAGTCTGAGCACAATCCTGCAAGGATCACCTGACTGATGGCACTTAGAGGCTCACTTGCCAGCAGAGTGCCTGATGCACCCACAGTCAGTCGCAGTCACCCAGGGAGCTGCGCTGCGCCGTGTGGAGGTGCTCGGGCTGGCAGAGCACTGCAGAGTGGCAGAGTGCTTCTGTACTGAGCTCTGCCATCTGATCTAGGCATCCTCTGTGTGCCTCCTGCAATGCTACAGCTCTGAACACCATGCCACTGCTTTGATAATGATGCATGTAGTTATTCTTTCTCTGTTATGAATATGTTTCACTTTTTTTTCCCTTTGATGAAAAAAAAAAACAGGTGTGCTTGAGAGACTATAAACTTGACGAGGCAGTAAAAAAGAGGAAAACACAAACAAAATAGGAGGCCAGATGAAAGAATGCACAGGAGGGGAGTAAAAATTTTTAGAGCTTAACATCTTCTAGTTTCAGATCAGGCTGCTGCTTGTAACCATGTTCCTTCCTGCACTATTAAACACTCAAGAGTAACATCACATTTTTCAGTCTATTCCACAGACATTTCAGTCATGGAGCATTTGAAATCAGGTGGTCAAACTCAGTACCTTGCTGTAGAAAACATCCCAGAGCTCCAGTCATTTGTTCTACTAAGGTAGTTTCAAATTAAATACATTTGAACAAAATCTGCTGCAACTTTGTGAAATATCAGTGTGTAGAGAAAGTAACAGCTATAGGGCTGTCATCTAGGGAACACTCTCTGAAAGCTTTCCCTTGCATTGATGCTAAGGAAATAGGTACATCTCACAAAATTAATTCATTACTTCAGATGTTAAGACTAAATCCAACTAATATTAGCTGACTTACAGTAAAGGTGGAGTGCTGAGCTGAGTAGCAGTATTGATGAAGGAGATGGAAGTGTTAAGAACTTGTCTAGATGCTTTTTGTTAAGTGATTTACATATATGTTGGAAAAAATAAGGAAAAGAAGATTAAAAATATTGATGCTGTCTTGACTGATTTGCAACCCCAGAAGAGGAACTCATGTTTTGTGTTGCCAGGTAATGTTTTGGGAAGAGAGTAGATGGGAGATAGCAGTAGCTTTACTCTTCATGCTAGTAACTGCAACATGAAAACCATACATTGTGCTGTCATCCTACAGAGCTGGCGTGTGAAAGGTACATGTCTTGAGCCACAAGAGTCCCATTGTCAGCAAGCTAAGCATGAGATGATACAAATTCAGAGAAAGATAACACACTATGTTTCTGTCTAAATGTGATTATTTTGGTTTTGCCTGTTCCTTGTTTCTATTCTATTTCATAGAATAGAATAGTCTATGTTTCTTGTGTCTATTCTATTTCATATCAAATATAATATATAGCACACTAATTTAATTTCAGGAGAAGAGGGTGGGTTCTTTTTCTCTTTTATTAGAAAGATTTAGGAAGTCAGAAATTAGATATTGGCTTTTGGAGATTGCACTGAATCAAAGTCTACCTCTTGTCTGAAGGAGATAGTTATTTTCCTTTTTCTATTTTTCATCTTGATTAAGTGAGTCAATCAGATGTGCTGGCTGTATGAACTAACACACACAGGGTAGTATAAGTTGAAAAAATATGCTGGATGCATGTGGACAATAATATTTAGGGAAAAAAACAATAGTACCGGACTAGGATACTTTTCCAGCTGCTATGTCCCTCTGTTTCATAAGTGGATGTGAATGGCTTCTCTTCACTTTTTGATTACCTCTGTGATATACACATAGACCAGAAAAAAGATGAAAAACTTCACAGATTGTGTAAACTCCAGTGTCTCATAAAACCCAAAAAGCTTCATTGTCAAGCATGGCATGCCTAGTCCTTGTGCTTCTGATTGTCTTGGCTGGTGACCTGTCTGGACCTTGCTGTGACCTCCTTCTCTCTTGTAAACTTGAGGATTTTTGACAGAGCCCTGGTGACATGAGGTGGAGGAGGGAAGAGGATGGTGGGTTCCTGGGGCCAGGTAGGAAGAGCTGAAAATCACTCCTAAATCTAGAAGTTTTGGACCTGGGGTACTGTGATATGAAGGCACAACTCCAGAAAGCTGTAATAGTGCAGTGTCTTGACACAGACAGATGTAGTAAGTCAGACAGGAGAAAAATATCTCCCAAGTACATTAGTGAGCATGCAGGTTCCGGGAACAACACAGGATGGCATTTCTAAAATGGTCAGCACACTGTTCCCATTTAACCATATAAACTTGCTTAATTCCAGTATCCATTGGATTCACTTCCAGACTACACTGTTTAATTAGGTAATTTAGTGGGGTGAGTGTGTTTGTCTGCCCTTGGCACTAGTCTCAAACAGGCTGAGGAATGGTCTTAACAGTCTTACTGGAGGCTGCATCTCTCCACTTCTTTCTATAGAGCCAGCTATGCTACCCTTTTCATCACCATCCTTGCAGCATAACCAGGGGAGTTTGCCATTCCCTGGAAGCTACCACTAATTGTTTCTCACTAGTCAAAGTACTAACTATGCTGGATGTGAAATATTTGTCTGACAGAGGTCACTAAGTTAGTTTTTCTTGGTGGGTTTTTCTGGGTTTTGTTTCTTTTTAATCTTGGTCTTCAGTGTGAGATCACTACTGTGATGATCTTCAGTGATTATTTTGTTAGTTTTTCAGCATAAGACAGCAGAGAGGAACATATGTTTAGTTATGTGATCACCGCTCAATAGCACATTTATTTTTAATTTTGAAATTGGGGGAGTCAATTATGTGGTTTTTGAAGAGGTTAATAATATTTACTATTGTATATATTCTAGGTATTTTGAAAATCAAGTCTTGAAGTAAAACGCCAAAGACCATCTGCAATTGTTAATGAATAACTTCTGGCTATACTGACGTGCTTTTATTTGAATAAAGCAAAGGTTTTTCATTTGCAATTATTACAATGCATCCATTTTTCTTCAAAGGTTATTTTAGAAAGCCAGTGTATGGTGAAAACAAAAACAACATCTTGATTTCAAGTATCAAAAAAAGGTTACATTAACCAAATCTCTCTGTGTGTGAATTAGATCATTCCATAATATTAAAAAATTCTTTAAGATAGATGGAAGCAAATCTAACAAAAACAAAAAAAAAAATCACATAAAAAAACCCAAAAATTGCATTACTAATAGACACTTTTTACAGTATTTATTTCATGTAAAGGAAAAAAATTTAGTATCACCTTATGTAGCAGTTTGAAAAAAAAGCCTATTTTGTGCCTTGTGTACACAACTGCTTGATCCACAGCAGCTTGTGGCTCTGAAAACAAGTGTTGCATGACCAGAATGCGTTTGAAGGAAACTGATCTTTGTGTTGTGCCAGATATATTGGTGGGTAAGAGAGAAATATCCCAAGCTCCAAGATGTAAACAGTGTCTGTCTAGAAAAGCTCAGTTCTCATTTTTAAAATTCTTTGTACAGCATAAGCCCATCTTAGATACAATCAAAGCAAAGTAATAGATGATTTTACAAATACAAATTCACATGTCTTGGTCCTGGTTCTTACACTATTTCAATCACCAGCATTTTGCAGCACAGGTGCATTATGCTGAAATGTGTATCATTTACTTAATGCTGCACTTTGAAGATTATAACAATAAATATCTCTATTTTATATGAGTGTAGAACAGAAATAAGCTCAAGTTATTTAAGAAAGTGAAAAACCTGATAAATCTTCATCAAAAATCCAGACCTGTGAAAGAACTTCAGTTTCTCTCCAATTGAATGAAATAATTTTCAAAGATACTCTTAAATATAAAAAGTGATCTTCAGATTTACCAACAAGCATCAGTTCATAATATTAAAAGGACTTAAATAATATTAGTAGAAGACAGAGTTTTCTTTCTGGATGATGCTCATTATAACTGTAATAGTTTTTATACAGAATTTATATATTTATATTAATATATGAAAAATAATGTACAAACATAAAATATAAATATACAAACATAAACTCTACAGAAAGTGCAATTTAAGATATATCAATTTTTTTAAAAAAGAAAGTACAGCAAGGGGCAAATGTTAAAATCTAGTTGATAAATACATGTGTGGTTTTTTTCATAACATAACTGATTTTTTTTTTTCCACTACTACACCTGCATATAGGTGTCACTAGGGCAGTATTAATCAGATGATGCACGTGAGCTTTACAGCAGTACAAATTCAGTGGTGGAGCCCAATGCCTGTGCTGGTGGCTAACAATGACTTACTCTTTCTTTGCATTGTCCATCACTGTCCATCCACCTGTTTGTCTTACATTTCTTATGTAAAGTCTTGCTCACTTTTCACATTAGTCTCACAATTTGCACTGGTATTAAGGAGCTCCTCTTTAAAATTTTCAATGCCTGATGGAAGTATGTGGGATAGTAGCAGAATCCAAGCAGTCTATTATTTGGAGAATGTTATTCAAAGTCCTGTTCTGAATGAAATGCTTTTTGTTTTAAGTCTTACTGAAGCTAAAGAAGAGTTAGCAATCAGTAGTTATGGTAGAAAAGTGCAGTCAAACACCAGAATGCCATAGTACCAGGCTCTGTACAGAAACAAGATAAATACTGCCCCAGCCCTGAGGGCTTTATAGCAGACTAAAGTGTGCTCTATTCCCTACAGCACTGAACATAGGAATCTATTTGCAAAGGTCTTTCTACAGTAGGGAGAACTTGTTACCTTGAAGATGGTTCTTTCCCTAAAGTAAAAAGATTTACAGTCCATAATCCTCAAGGTGCTCTTTCTGGCACAGAAAATATGATCTTTCAGACAAAAATCAGAAACTTTTATTTTATTTTTCATAGCTTTCATTTTATTTTGTAAATCTTTTTGTCCTCTTCTTTTGTATCTACATTTAGTGGTCAGGATGTACTATAAGTATATAGATACCTAGGAGAAAAAGGATTTTATTATTTCAATTATCAAATTATTTGACATGAATTTAAAACTTCAGTACTAAAAAAAAAAAATAAAATGCAGAAAACCCAACACCTTGGTTGTCCTTCTGTATCTGTTTTGGGGTTTGTTAAGTTGTGGGTTTTTTTTGTTTTGTTTTTGGCTTTGTTTTTTTTTTTTTCTACTTTAGTACATATGCACAAAGAGGATACATTTTGCCTTTGAAGTGCACACACTTCAAAGATGGCAAGCAGAGAAGGAATTAACACCTAGGAATGGGATTCCTGGAAGGCAAGACCCAGTTTGCTGAGATCAACAGTGTGCTTGAGGAAGACATACCGAAAACCCACCTCTCTATTGGCTTCACCTCTCTTCTACTGGATCAGTGGCTTGCCCAAACACGAGCACCTTGGCTTTTGAGAGACACAAGCTGCCTTGTAAATATCCTACTTGCATGCAGAATGACATTTTTTTTTCCCCTTGAAATTTGTTGATTTACTGCTGTTCAGTGTTTAAGGTACTGAGATGTGACACAGTGTTCCTCCTTAAAGACTGATATAGTGCTTACGTAAAACTGCATTTCCTCCTGCACTGCCCTGGAATTTGCCTTATTTTATTCTGTTAAAACATAATTGGAGAGGGAGAGGTGTGTGATATCTCATACATAAAAAGCAAATATTTGCTGTTAACATCCAAGAAGTTGGGTTGCTGACTTCAATGCTTTCTTCAGCAAGATAATTAAGGTCATTTCTCTGGCTTCCCAAACTATGAAAAGACAAAGGCAAGTCCTTTTCCATTGTTTCCTACACAACTTCAGGGAGCAAGGAAAAAAAAAAAAAGAAACAAAACAGGGTTTTGTTACACAGTTACAGGAAAACTTTTGAGAAGGAAGGTTTTCTACGTTTCAGTCTGTGTTCCTAGAATCACTTGTATGAAATACATAGGTATATTGCACAAATCTCTGTGCATTTCTGGGAAAGAAAAAAGCACTATTTCTTTAAAACTAATATTTTTTCACTTTTACTTTAGTCTTCAGCTTGCCACTAAAGAATTTTTTTCACAAAGATAATTTTTTTTCACAAAGGTGAGTGGATATAATTTAAAAGTATAGAAATTCCTGTAACAGAAAATGCAACAGTGAAATAATTTTCTTATTTTACATGCTTGTCTGACTATTTTTTCCAGATAATTAAAGAGTAAGCATGACCTTTATTTTTTCTGAAAATGAATATTGATGATCAACATTTCAACATCGTCAGAATTTTTTATATGTGTTGTTTTCCCAATGGGAGTTCTAGACATAACAGTTTTATTTGCTACTGGCTGCTATTCTTCCACTTAAATGTTTCTTAGACAACAATATTGGGCAATTGGCCAGCTAGGAAATGTACCACAAAGAGTCCAGAGGCTGTTAAAACTATGCAATTTTTTTTCATAAATTGATAAATACTTCACAGTTAAGAGTAATGACACATGAACTAGTATAGTAAAAGAGAAACTACTCTCAACAAATACATAAATGCTTAATTTCAGCACACTTGAACTTGATTATTCTGAAAAAGATGTCAAACTTCTCAGAATCTGCATCTTGTTTAATATGAGAGCATCTCTTGAATCATTCTTGCCGCAGAGCTATGGAAGTTATTATCATGATGCATAAAGTGACATCAAACCCAGAAAATCCAAAACATTTTACAACAGATGAGTTACTTCTGTGCATCCAGTTCAACTTTTTCCTGGATCTCAGTATTGTCAATTGTATTAAAATCCAACTGAGTAAAAATAAGCAGAGGTTAAAAAAAAATTATGAGTAGGAATAAAAAGATTGTTTGGTCTCAAATACCTAATTCTCTTAATGCAGATGTAGGCAACAATTTTATTAATAACAATAGAAGAATGTTGGTGGTGTAAAAAGCAAAGCAAATTAATGAGTTTAAAACTCAGATAATGTATAAACTCATAATTCTGAAAAAAACCCCAACATCTAAAGAAAAAGACACAGAAAAAGAGCTAAAAAAAAGTGCTAAAAAAGCCCAGCTAAACCAAGATGAACACTGTACATCCTATGACTATAGAGTAAGAAAACAGGGTGAGAATATATTTTAGAGAAAGAACTACATTACATTTAGATTTTTCTGTCCTATATTGGCAAATGCATTTTAACTGTGCAGGACGTCCAGAGAAGAACTGGTGACATGTGTGCATGACAGGTGTTGACTGATGAAGGAAGGTTACAAAATATGTGTATCTATAATAGAGGGTGATCAGAGAAATAAAAGAACAAATATCACCTGACGGGTATAAAGCAGAAAAAAGAAGTCTTATTTACGTTATAACAGAAGATAACTTTTTTTTTTTTTTTTCCCCCGAATTAAAATCATAAACTTGTCTCTCCTAAAACCACTGGCACAGAGCCTAATCACTTGACTGGGATTGAGCATTTACTCCAATATTTCACTGATAGTGGTATGCTCTGGAGGTAGATCTTAATTTCTGTAACTAGGATCTGTGCTGCAAATAGTAGTGATTGCTCTGTCTGTAAAAACTGCTAATAAAATTCTAGATTTAACAAAGATAAGCCTAGTGAAGCCAGTGGAATTACTCTGAATGTACGCTTGTGAAAACTACACTAAGACTCAGTCCTTAGTTTCTTCTTTTGTGCCCAAAGAATTGAGCTTCAGAGAATTCCACATTGAGACCAAATGGTGCTTTATAGCTGAGAAAACCATAAAATCCCAAAGGTTCCTGGAACGGTAAGTTCAGAGTCAACATTTTTATGGGAGACATCCAGCATATGGATAACAGCATGGGGCTTTCAGGAACAGCTTCAAATGAGACTCATTATGCTGGGTTAATGCGTGCTTGCTAACAAGTCTACATGTCCCATGGAAGACATTTTCCTGCCCTGGCACATCACAGATTGCCTTGGACTGTAATTAGTGGGAAACAGTGTTCGCTACCTGGTTATTTTTCTCTTTCATATTTACACTTTGATCATACTTCATCTTACATAGTGTTAGTGTGGGACACTCTAGAGAGGGGTCCTTTCCTCCAGTACTCTGCTGTATCATTGTTAATACAAATCTAAGTCTCACTCTGTGTTTATGTGAACAGGATGGCAGAGGCATGAAACCCACAGAACAAGATCAGTGTTACTACAAATCACCGAAGGCACCATGCAGGCTCTGGTCTAAAGGAATCAGAGAAAGATTTTTATAGCAAAGCCATAATCTCTGTGATTCTAAGCAACATTTTGATTTTGTCATGCTGTTTGCCAGATGCTTCAAATGAACAGACTCTCTGGGTGAGTATACACTCCAGAAAATGAATTAATTCATATGGAGAAGTATGCTTTTGTGAGTAGTACCTGAGTCTGTCTGCTTTTCAATTTATTTTATTCAAACTAGTTCAGAATTATATTTACTACATTGCTGAATAGGATTTTCTTAAATGGAGAATTTAATTTGTATTTTTCCATGTCAGTAGAAAAAACCCCTTCATTATTCACTGCTCATCATTCAGTGAATAAAAGGTGGACAAAATAAAATATGCAGTAGTTTCAAGAAAAATATGTTTTTACAGACTGCAACAGACTGTATCTGTGAGATGCTAGCAATCCACAAGCCATGATGTGCAGTGGCCTGAAGGAATGGAGAAGGCATCCTTTGATAGAGTCATCTCAGGGTTAGATAATAATTGATTAATTCAATAACATTACATTCCTCTTAGAGCCTGTTACGAGAAATGAGAACTTGCTTTGTAAAAAAGGGCAAAACTATACTTACAGAACACATTTATTTTTAGCATTGCAAAATTATTTTTATACCCTGAACTGTAAAAAGTATGTTCACTATTCTACCTCTTTCAGTGCTGAAGCAGTTATTTTGCAAGTAAAGGAGGTGGCAGACAGCACAGAAGTACAAGACTGGATCTTTTGTAAAGCACAGAGTTAAGTAATATTTCTCCAACGCTGCTCCTTTGCAGTTCTGCTCCTTTGCATCAGTGTTATTGCAGTGCTGCAAAGAGGAATGATTCCCATATTATTTAACTCTCAGGCTATAATTGGAAATATGTCACCTACATGAATTAAAGAAAGGAACTTCATGATGCTGCTTCTGCATGTATCAAAGCAGGTTTTGATAATACACAGCCAAATGAAATAAATAGCTAGTTTTCTTCAAATCTTTTTTCTAGTTTTAAACAAGAGACTAAGACAAAACAAAGACAACCTAGTTAAAATTCATAAAAAACCCCAAAACTGATCGGTTATAACCTGAGCTGTTATAAATGAACCACCAAAGGTATTTACACTCAGAAATTCAGGCCAAGTTCTCATCTTTTCAATTTGTTTCATATTAGACACTAATTAAGCACTTTGTTATTATTTGTGTGACAGTATTCCCTGCAGAACACTTCTTCCATACCTCATTAGACTGGTTATCCACTGTTACAGTTTGACCCGTTCAGTAAAAGTCAGTTTCCTTAAGTCTTCTTTCTTTCTCCACAATCAGAATTGAAAACAACTGAGCAGACCTATGACTCTTTGTTTCTCACAACTTTTCATATTTGGTAATTATAATAAACACTAAATATTGTGACCTTACACCATGCAAAAGCCTGGAAGGTTTTGAGATTTTTTGTCTTTACGAAAAACAAAACCATCAACCAATTACAACTGACTTCACTGTGTTTAAATATTTTAGAAGCTAGAATGAGATATTTTAAGGGTTAGACAAGAAATATGAAAACTTTGTCCAGTCTCTCTCTCTCTACTAGACCATTTATTTTTTTTGACCTTGGACAGATTGCTTGATCTTTATGTACTTCCTAATATCTAAAGCAAGGATAATTATGTTTCTCCTCATACACCCTTTGACTGCTTCAGCAATTAAGAACACAGTACTCTGGGGCAGAAGAATGTCACTTGTTGTTTACAGAGAGCTTCACTAATAGAGGATTAGGCACTTTTAAATATTTTTTCTTGACAGTTGTCCAAATACCAGGCTGCTTTCCACACAAACCTTGCCATCCATTATGACTCCAAAGCATAAATTGTTTTCTACAAACTAATTCCAACAAACGTTATCTGCCTTTGTGTGGGGCAACTTCAAAGACAGCCAGAACTTCCCTCACAATTGACTTTTGTTGTCCGCTTGGTGCAATCACCACAAGGACAAAAGGAATTCATGGAGGTTCCAAACCTACACCCAAGGCAGCTAAATACCTTTTGAAGTGTGCTTAAAACAAAACACTGGGGACATCTGAGCTTTATCCACAGAGAACTCAGCATGGAAAGATAGCTATTTGAGCATTGTGCCTGCCATGGGAATGGTTTAATGTCACAGTGCAAACACTGCCACGCAATAAACATTTTAGTTTCTAAATCCAAACCTCTCTTTAAAGCTGTAGAAGAACTTCATTTGGTCTATTTTGTTCTTTAAAACAAAACAAAATAAAATTTGATATTTTAGGGAAAAGTGGCTTTTGTAGGAAAAGATCTGGTGCCTAATCACTTTAACAATAAAATATTTTTTACTAGGCAAAGGAAAGACACGTTTTAAAATAATTAGCAACTACTTTGAACAAAATTAGATTACATAAAATGAATTTCATCTAGCTTATTAAATATTCATGATGGCCTGGAATACTCAGCTTCTGATTAAAATTATAATCCTCTCTTCCCCATTAACATATTTGACTGCATAATTGAAGGTACAATACCCATGCTTAGAATTTAAGCAGAATATCATAGTGACCTAGAAAAACCCTAGAAATTTCAATATTTTTTTTGCTAAGACCATGTTCTATTTTTGGTGGTTTTAGTAGCCCTGCAGAATATTTTTTAATCTTGGATAGCTATAAAGTTTTTCAAAAAGTTCCTCAAGGTGAGGCACAGCATGACTGGTGATTCACAGGGGAAACAGAGTTGATTTGCAAATGAAATTCAAATTTTAAGACTGAGATATGTCTTTTTTATAGTAGGTTTTCATCAAAGATGAAGCATTGTGTGAATTTGTATTCCTTTTAAATATTTAGTGAAAACAAAACTGTAAAGTACACCAGTCATACTTTTTACTTTGCTTTTCGTTTTTGTTTTACTTTTTAATTGAAAAAAGGCTTAATAATTTTTGTTTACATCCTCCTCATTAATACATATTAGTAAAGAAAAAAAAAAGTATAAGTGGAAGACTAGCCCTACGGTTTGCCTGTAGTATTTTTAAATTTAATTATTGAATGTTAAGAATCAGGCACAAACTCAAAAGGTAACTATCATGCCCCATTGAAGATACCTGAATTTGAACACAGAGCTCCGACTCACTGTGCAGTATGCAGTTACCTAAAAGTCCTGCTCGATATGGTAAATTTTGTCTTTTTTAGTAAAAAAGACAAATTTTAGTCCTTTGATTTGAGTTATCTGGAGTATGAGAGATATGCATTTCTTTAACGCAAGATCTTCATTCAAAAATTAGGCCAATTGAAATGAAGGTTACATGCAAGCCATTTCTTTGTACATACAGCAAGTCCTCTCCTGCCTATATTTTTTTCCATTTTTAGTCTGGACTATACTGTTTTAGAGATGTTCTTCACATTCTCTGAGGATGTAATACCCAAATAGTTAAAGGAATATTATTAATTACAGAAGATTATATATGTGCCCCTCCAAAGGAATGTTTCTGTGTAACAAAAATAAACATTTATTTCTGTTACACAGTGGTTTGGGGTTGGCTGAAACACTGAATTTTGCAGGTCACTCACAATGAAGCTTTTGAGTTTGTCTCCATGTTGTTTTTCCTTTATTTTTCTTTTATCCTCCTTTAGGTTAGCTCTTTTGAGTAAATTAATGTCTCTGTGATAATGAAATAAAGAAGTTGCTATCAACAATACCATTAGTTACCCACTTAAGCAGCTTTAAATCCTGAATGTATGGTTTCCCAAAAGTAACATGTATTAAAATGAAAGACTGAATATGTGAGAAATTTATGTAATTAAAAACCAAAACAAAGCAAACTGAAGTTTAGTTAGAAAAGACAAAATGGAAAGGTGATACGAGAGAGTATGATCTCTTCTGAAAATCTTAATCTATCACTGAAGGGCAGTGCATGTTGATGTTGTATTCATTGGTTTTCTAGATGGAAATTGTTTCTGGTCTGCATTTGTAACATGTCCATTGAGGCACAACCCTGGGAATTAAATTTCATAGAATTTATTTTCAATTAACACACATGTTTAATTACTGATTAAAAAAAAAATAAACAACAAAAAAAAACATTTAAGGAGACACTTTTCATTATCTTTTCCCCTGTCTCAGTTACACTTGTTTGCCACGTGGTCATCACTCTCCATCCCTCCCAGTTCTATCGGTGGGCTGATGGGAAGTGTAGGAGGTTGAGGTCAGTGTGTAACATTTATTCACTTTTCTCCACTAATTCTTGCCTCTTACTTTTCCCCTGCCCCAGTGTGGTCCTCCAAGTGTTGCAGTCCCTCAGCAGCAGTGTCATTTTTTACCCCATGACTGAATTTCTAGATGTTTGCTTTGTGCCTCCCTGTGTGCGTCCATGGCTCTTTCTGAAAGAAGTTTGAGTGCTTCCCTGGCTAGTGGAAGTTTTGGTAGGCAGTGTGTTATTCCATCCACATCAGAGCCAGGGGGGCATGGGACACAGCCTCCTCTCATGCAGGGCATCCAGCATTCCACTTCTGCCCAAGTCTGTTCAGTTAAGCCCAGAAGTTTCACCTCCTGCTTCTGAAAAACACTGTATGAATGTACATCCATTATAAAATCTTCTCTTAAGAGCATCACAGCCTTAGCCTGCATAAATTACAAACCCTGTCCCTCCATCTGGACAATAGGGTCAAGAGCCAGAGCATACATTCAGTAAAGCTCCATCCGTCACTCCTGCAGAGAAGATTATTGAGATTAACATTCACCCCCTGCCTCTACAAACCACAAAATTGAAAAGGTTGCAACACTGTGAACATCCCTCCATCCATTACAATTTCTCTTCCTTGGCTCTACAGGCTAAATTATTTGGTTTATTGTCATAATAATCTAACCTCATAATAAAAATTTCAGGCCATGTCCCTGCCCAACACAGAGCTAAAAATATTACAGAAGTTTGAATACTCATCTGTTAAAGTCAAATATTTTTTCCCTCCATGAGGTTATCATCTCCTTTGTTGGAGCAGCACGATCAGGCTATTGCTTATCAAGTCCCTCCATCAGCACATGCCAAAGCTCTCTTGCCTTGTACAAAACCCCAGACTCCCCAGAGCAAAGTTCTCTTGAGCATTCAGTCAGCCCAGTGCCCTTGGTTTCCCAGCACCACCATAGCCATTACATGGCCATCTCCTTTGGGCACTAACTTTGGGCAGTCAGCATTTCATTAATTTCACCTGGAGTAAAGAATGACTGCATGGTGCTTGGTATACAAGACTGAATTTAATAGGTTTCATATCATACTCTCTCTGAAAATACTGTGTGGTAGATTTAAGTCCAGATGTATTTCTATTTTCTACCACAAGCTGAGAACAGAGGAAAGGGGAGGAATTAGTTAAAAGATAAGCAGCTTCAGAAGCAACTTTTGGCTTCAAATCCTGGGTTCCAGTTAAAGAGAATCATATTAATGATGTGCTACCATTTTTATTTAGATATTTTTAATACTAAGCCGACAATAAAAAGAAATTCTTGTCAGTTTGTCTTATCAATGACTTATCAGCATTCAGTCATTAAGACCACTGTTTCAGATGAGCATTACTGATTCTCTGATTAAAAAGCTCACATAGGGTAGAAAACAAAATGGCTACATCAGAGCATAAGAAAATGCCCTGACATTTGCTTACTCGGTTGTGGGTGATCTACCAAAAACTATCATGAAAACATTGTACTGTTTTTCAAAGTTACCTTTGGTTTGTGTTTTGTAATATGCTTTTACAAAGCTTTAGCACCTAAGTGGTCTGGAAAGATACCTATTTTTATTTACTGTCAGGCTGTAACAGTTTACAGCAGAGTACATAGCCTGGTCATGAAAGAGAAAATGGATGATGCCAGAAACTTCTCTTTCAGGGCTTAACAAATGCTTTCACAGAAACTGATTACTGAGTCAGATGCTCAGAGAATGCTGACAAAAAAAAAAAAAAAAAAAAAAAAAAAAAAAAAAAAAAAAAAAAAAAAAAAAAAAACAAAAGGCCATACAAAAGGTCATTAATTTGGCAGCTTCAGAAACAAGTTTCAAGATTACTTAGCAACTTAGCAGTGCTAAGTAAAAGGCTGGAAATCCACCTCTTTGGTGAATGTGAGATATGAGTTATCCCACACATTCACCTCAGCTGTGCAGCTGAACCACACTAAATATTGGAGAGTACAAGATCTCCCAGTCATTGGAGAGTAATAGCACTCTGTGTGGCAGATATGGAGATGTGGTACTCCCAGTCAGTGAACAACATGGTAAATAGCTGATAATTGTAATAAATTAAATTCTATTGATAACAAAAAGATTGGTAATTGCTAAAATGCAGAACACACACACACAAAGCTAGTGGCAAGTCAGCAAGAGAGGGAATGTTCCACTCTATCAATTAAAATGAAGTCAAGGACACAGATATTAATCTAATAGGATCATTTATTGATGGCAGAAGCAGGAAATAAGGGAGAAAGACATTTTACAGTGGCTGGACCTCAATATTGGACATCATGGCTTAACTAAATTTCAAAAGAATTTTCTCTTAAAATAAAAACCCCTTTCTTATATTTTAGTCACCTGGGAACCACTATGGACAGCTGAACATGTGGAGAAATTCAGCACTACTGAATTAAAGCTTAAAGTTTAAAAATACTTGTAAGCCAGCTCTCTCCTCACTGACCTCCGACTAATATTTCTTCTCTCTCTGTTGGAGTGTAATACCCATACTGTGGCTTTGACAGACCTGTGATTCCAGCTAGTCCTGAACATTTATATGCTCAGCCACATCCACTATATCATAGGCTGTCAATGCGGTCAGTGGACAGACTTTTCTTATATGAAACACATCTCAAAGGATACAAATATAAAGGCTTTGTTCATGCTAACAAAAGCCATGGACACTGATTATCTTGCTAAGAAAAGGAAAGTTTCAGATGTTTTCAAATCCTGACTGTAAATTAATGAAATTGTTTTTGTTGTTTTTGTTAAAAACAGACAAAAAACAATCAATGATTTAAAATGAAATAAAAATTTATGAATGTATATTAGTATTGATAAATATATATACCCTAGATATTATTGCTATATGGCAGATTTTATTACCAAAGCATGTCATTGACATAAAGAAAAATCTGTTCTTCTGCAATAAATATATTTAATTAGTTTTTTAATGATACAGAAAGAGGGATGTCAACATTGTCAGATGCAGTATCTTATCCCTTATACCTCAATGGAGATAATTGAAATTGTACCACAGATTTACTGAATATCTGAACATCCACAACTTAAATTTAAGTTAATGGCTACAGATGTTCAGCACTACAGGAAACTGGAAACATCTCAGGTTCATGCTCTACTTCAGAAGATTCTTATAATTACTTTTTTTCCAGGTGATTTACATTAGGTAAAAGTGTCACCTAAATCATCACTGACTTGATCTCATGTGCGATAGAAACCTCTATTATATAAAAAATAGATTATCAGTACATGTTCATGATAAAATCTGAATTACTCCAAAATGCATAGATTTCTTAGATTTCCTAAGAAAAATAAATAATATCCTTTTTAACTGTTTAGACACAGCTCTGCCCTGTAATTTATTAGATGTTTAGATGAAAATGCAATTAAATGCCTGTTGTTAAAAATTAGTACAAAGTGACAAATAATTAAAAGTGAAAAAAAAAGAAGACAAATCACAACATGAACAAATTGAAGATAATTTACAAAGTATAAACACAATTTTTCTTACATATAATTTTTTCATCAGCCTGCCATTTGGCATCTGCATTTACATATTGATAATTTATAGTTAAATAGTATTCCTGCCCTCTTTTTTAAAGGAAAAATCAATTGTGACCACATCTTGCTAGAAACATAATTTGAATCAGTCTTCCACGTCTGTAGATTGTGATGAGATTTGACTGAGGACAATGTACTCAATGTACACAAATAGAATCAGATAGCAAATATAATCTCCTAACAGATCCATCCTGTCTTGAAGATGCTTCATTTTAAAAATCCTGATGGCTGTAAAATGGTATCTGAATTTGAGATTAGCATGAGACTCTAACTCATTTTGCACTGTTCCATGAAGTTCAAAAGCTGTTATTTTCCATGAAGGTTATGGAAAAAGGTTTACGTTTTTGGACTTCATATAATTACATGGGTTTGTGGCTTACTGGATTTCATAGGCAATTTTGGGTTTAATCTACTCTAGTTTCCACACATATATTAGCTACTTGATCGTGAAGGGTAAGGATTTTGATTAATAGGTTAATAAAAGGGACTTTGCTTTACAGGATTAATAATACTGGTGAAATGTTCTGACGCAGCTACGTGTTAATATTTGATCAGACGTGTGGTTCTGGAACGGTTACAGCCAAAATGCATTAAAAAGTTACCACCTCTGTTTACCCTCAGATTGTTGCTGTCCTTTGTTCAAATGTTGCCCCACCTCAGCGTAGCTTTCCGTGTGATTGCTCCCTAACCCAGTTCTATCACAATGATAATATTTTAAAGCCAAACAAAACATCCATACTGTTGAATATTAACACTAGCCTGATTAATTAGCTTGACAGAACTGAAAGAGGGAGTGACTGCATATAGATGGCTATTTTGGCAAAGCAAAATATCTTTCTTTTGTTCTAGGAAAAGAACAAGGATAGTAGGAGCCTAGGAAAATAGTCTTGAAATCCAGCCCAGCTACAATTATGACAGTATCTCTACCCACACCTCTGATTCTTGCTTATAGGTCTGGTTTTTGTCCTTGAAGAACTGTACTGCTTTAGTGAAGTCTTCTCGTTCTGTGACTTACCTGTGTCTTAAAAAAATTTTCATTGTAAAGTACCCATGTATTTATCTCTGTAAGTGGGCTGCCTTGCATATGTTTGTGTATAATACACTTGCATATTTGCTACGTGAAGCTGACCTCTATTATTTAGATTGTATTTGATAACTAAGGAGTAAATGAAAGCACTGTGAGGATAAATCATAGCAAAATTAAATCAGCAGAAGCAATTTATTTGTCATAATTTTTTTCTTTTAGTGGTTAGGTATAAGCTTCTATATTTGCACCTACTAACCTAAGTAAATGAGGTCACTGAAAAAGTACTGAATGCTGTTATTGAAGCAGTGGGAGAAGGCCTGTTTCTGGAGTCATGGAATGAATGGTGTTTGTATGAGGCTAGAAACCTGTAGCTCTGCAGAACAAAATCTTGTATGGTTGAGACCTGAGTAACACATCCATTTCACAAATGCAAGGAGGGGTAAATGAGGCACAGGGAGAAGACCTTTACCTTAGGGAGTTCAATGACCTTACAGTATCATAATTTCAAATAAGCTCTGAGATGTGCTGAATGCAGTATTTGTCTGTCTTTTCACGTATATTTAGTAATTAGCTCTTCAAAGGGTTAACAACTCTGAAATCTCTTTTCTCCTATTTGTCACATGAATAGTAACAGCTACCATACAAAGATAAGATAGTTGATATGGGTTTATTACAACGTACTGAAATAGTTTCAAAGAAATACTTATTTTTCTTCTTTTTGCATAAGCCCATATGATTCTTATCAAAGATTATTATGAACATGCAGGCAAAATATCTTTTCCTCCAGTTGAAATATTTGTAACAAAAAGAATGTGCTTCTTGTTCTCACTGTAATATGTCAAAAATTTTGTGATAGTAGTTTGGTAGGTAGTGAATGAACTAAATGCATCAAATGTGATAAAACAGTAGGTCAGATACGAATTATCATCAAAATGATTCATGGAGAGTAATAATGAGACATGATCTTGTACTCCAGGGTGAAAAAATATGAGTGTCTTTCTCTTTTGGATCTGCTCTGGAGAATCTCAGTTTTGGATGGCCTTGACTCTAAATTCTTGAGATCTTGGTAGGCCACAAAAATAATATTTAGGGAACAAGTGGAAGTAAATTGTTGTATTTCCAGGCAAAGATTGTCAAATGCAGCATTTTGAAACTTTCAGTTAAGAACCAATAAAAGTATTACTGGCAGAGTGTTAGATGAGTTGAATTAAGATTTCAGGTAATTTTATTTTAAAATTTGTTTATTGAAATAGAATTTATTAAATAATAACTCATAATGAACAACTTGGGTGTGTGATAAATGAACAATTCTTACCTTCATGACATTTAAGTGACCATCAGACATATTTCTGATATGTATATGATATGATATGTATACCTAAGATGTTCTTCACTACTTGTTTGATAGTAGCATTCAGTGTGGTCCTATACTTCCATTCTTTATATGAAAAAACTCAATACATAAAACCACTAAGTTTAATTACATACTTCACTGCTTTTAATGGGTAGAAAGAGCCTAAAAATAATTTTACCTCTTTGTGATATCTTTCAAGTTTAAAAACTTATTCTTTTCTTTCCTTTTTTCCTTTGTTCTGTGACTCTGACTTGGAGATATGCGACTCCACAAACCTTGCACTTGCAATTTTTTCTCTATGTGTAAGCTTTTCTGTGAAATATTTTGGCTTTGCTGAAACAGTAAAATGTCTGAGAATGAGCCCAGCCCATTTCTGACTGGAAAAACCTGACCTGAGAACATAAACCTACAGATTTTATAAAAGGACTTCATCTGCCTGTTTTATTCCAAACTGTAAAATATGCTTCCAAATGCATATGATTGCAAGATATATTAGGACGTGCAAATTTACAAAAGGATAACAGTTTTTTAGAAAGTTATAATAACTGCGATGATAAAGACAGTCTGAAGTAAAAATGAAGGGGTGTATTATTAAATTGAGGGCATAGTTCCCCTAAAATGTTAAAGACTTTTACATCCTTTTAGTCCATGGTGTTGTCAAACAAAAATCACAAACAAAACCAAAATCACAAAGCTTTGTAACTTTAAAAATAAAAATTAGCAACACATAAGAGATTTAATTTCCATAATATTCTACACATTTTGGTTCCATCCAGATACATTAGTAAGGATGACACTACAGAAGGTAGTTTATTTTTAAGAAGCACTGTTTTTCACTTTACTGTCAAGATCTTCATATTATACTTGTAAAAATAATTATGTAATAGAGAATACTCTAATACTCATGACTAATTATATTATTTTATTGGTTAATAAGTAGTACAGCTAGGTACTGTCTATGTCTGTAGCAGAGCAAATTTACAATGATGATGACAGAAGTCCTATTAAATTGTTGGTGTGAAAGGTTGAGCTGAAAATATTCTTCATTCCATGTTCTGTGAACTGAGATTTAAAATAAGAAGTTATTAAAGATTTTGTCAGAGAATATTTCTTGCCTATGCAATGTGAGTTCAGGGATATTTAAAAAGAAATGATTAAACAAGACAGGAAATATTAGTGCTCAAATACTTCTAAGTTCACTGAATGAAAAATGCTCTGCACCACATGGATATGGGCTTCCATTTGGGTCTGTCTCAAAGCCTTGTGAACTTCATGCATTTAGTTCAAGTACATTTTCAGCAGTTAAATTAATGAAGATGAACCAATTAAAAATGGGAGGTTTTTATTGTAATTATTTTAAATGTGACCCTCAAAATTATACTTCTGAAGAGGATAGCAGACAAATTTTTCTTATGCCATTTTACTCTCAAACTAAACAGGAAAAAATCTGAAACTTAATACTTTATAAGCTTGAAAGAACGTTTTCTAATTCTTCTGCATATAGTGATTTCAAATTTCAGTTTTGTAAAGGGGAGTGGAAGTCAAAGGAAGCTGAGATTTGTCATACTGTCTCCAGATCCAATGAGGACTTTCTGTTTTAAAAATTGTGCAGCAGGTTCTACCTTTACCCATGGATATTAGTTTTCGGGTGGTCATTTTAGTATTTTATCTACATTTCCAAATTAGCAGTAGAGCACCAAATTTTCCTTATGGCTAAGACCACATTCGGAATTTTAACTCATAACTAAGCATTGTTAAGATCTATGTGATCTCATGGTTTATTTTAACACATTAATATCCTTCAATATTAAATAGAAAAAAAAAGTATTATTAATTCATGCTTGAAAGTTGTTCAAAAGCAGTTTTGTATAAATATCATAGCCACACTAGTGACTTCTTTCCTTTTTAGGAAGGAAGATTATTGTATATGTAATGTGGAAAGCACTGGGCTTGTAGGTTTTTGAGACTTACACAATGTGGAAGGTGGACTGCATGAAATTTTGAATGATTTGAGCTGGCAATACTGAAATAATTACTCTGAAAGAATTATAATTACACATAACATAGGTAATTTGACTACTACTGCGTTCTGCAGTCTGGATTGCACACATCCATAAGCAGTTAACTACAGGGATCTGTGGGGAGGAAATCTTTACAACTGTTTTCTAAACATCAACATGGTTTAGAGCAGATGTTTTCTGTATGCACAATGCCATCTTCATAGACACTGACCTCAGCAAATGAATTGGTAGTACATACAAGCACAAACATTATTAATCAAAGTGACAGAAACTTCTTGTAAATTTATATTCCTCTTCAATTCAATTTCTAAAAGAGGTGTGAAGAGAGGTCTTTTGTGTTTTGATTTTTTCATAATATTTTTTTAATGCATTGCATTCCTCAAATGATCAACAAGAAAATTATTTATAGCAAAGAACTAATAACAAAAATCGATGTTTTACAGTGGCTTAATAACAGCCTCATTTTCTCTTTCTTCACCTTCCTTTTTCTTCACCCCCTTCCTAGTGAAAAGGACAATAGGGCAATATAAAATGCTTTACACATTGAACCGTTTGAGTGTAGGGGATGACTTCAGAAAATCAGACCTGCTAGATCTTCAGAGTAGCAGCATCACAGTCTGTTGATGGTTTCCAGCCCCTGAGGCTACAGTCCTTGTGCCTTCCTGTTTCCACATCAGCATTCCAGCATCTCTCTGGTCTGGTGTGAAAACATTACTTTATACTGTGTTCCTGAAAGCTCTAAAACTTGATTTCCCAGACTTGTGTTTCTTGCCTGATCTCAGAAACATTCTCTCTAAAAGACATTCAAAGCCTGAATAACAATAGTTCTCTGCAGAGAAATACCAATGGTAATCAGATTTCGGCATCTTACTGCAGCTCTTCAGTTCCTCTAAAAAGGTAGCACAGGGTCTTTTGCAAATCCTCTGTCCACCAAAATTGATACTGTCTTTGAACTGACCCTTCCCAAAAATATACTGTGAAAAACTCAGTTCAACAGCGTTCATGGTTATAGAACTTCATTCATTATTTTTTACCCATACATCTGTGTCAGAGGACTGGCAAGGCTTTCACAGTTCTTATTGTAATGGGCAAATTACACCCACAGCAATTTATTAGTACTTACTAAATTCCAATCTTTATTTCCTCCTTTGTTAAAATGAATTTTGTTAATAATGATTACCTACCCCCCCTTTCATTTCTTTTCAGAGGCTTATTAGTGTTCAGCATCAGAAGGCTTATCTCCCTGTATTCTCTTTGACATCTTAATATATCTTTAGGCTACTTTAATGCTCTGCTTGCCTGCTATTCTCAATACACTTATTATCGATGATAGGTGTAATAGAAACAGTGTTGCTTTTGAAAAATGGCTGGACATTTCTTTACTGTCATTTCACTGAAACACAGGAGTTTGTTTAATGCATATGAAAAATACTAGCAGAAATAGAAGATCAAAAGGGATAAAAAAATCAAAGCATTTTTTCTTCTTTTCAGATGCCAATCTGAGGTTCCTTGGTATACTTTAAACAATGATTTATTAGTCTTTTTAGATTAGAGAAATTTTTGTGTTTTTTAAGCAGAAAGTTTTCTTCTTCTGAAAATAAAAGGGGAATAGCATAATACATTAATTACTCTTGAAATTTACACACTAATACGTTTTTATATGAAATTCATTATAAAAGCCATTCCTACTTTTATGTACCCTGATGTAATAGCTGTATTTGTAACAGAAGTAAATTAAATTATAAACACTACAAATTCTTATCTGTTAATTAGGAAAAATGTATTTTCAGCATAGCAATAATGCTGTTCTACCATATAATTTTCCATTTCATTCACAATTTCATTTTTATCAGTAATCAATGCATTAGACTTAGCTCCTGGGAAAATCTTCTGCATGGACAAGACTTCCATTACATGGGGCAAACTGAAAAAAATTGTTCTGTTTGCCAACTGACTACACAGCTGCCTCAGTTCTGTCATGTAATTAACCCTGGATTGTTTTTTTGTATAATCCTTTTTTTTGCTTTTGTTTCTTTTCTTGGTTATCTCTTTCTTAGAATGTTAAAGAGTGAGAAAATACTTGAAACCTTCAAAATGGCATAAAAAAATTAATATTCACCTGAAAGACTGATTAGACAGTAACCACTGTAGGTAAGCTGAAGATGGGTAGAACCAGAAAGTTTCTTTACATTTGGACTTATAATCAAAGAAGAAATAGAAGAAAACTGAAGAATGAGAAAATGAGAAGGAAAAAACTCCACTTTCCCATAAATTAAATCTCCTACACTTAATTTTCTGAACGTACCTTTAACCTCACAAAAGCTTGTAAGTCTGTCCGATGCTACAACTCAGACTAATAATTTTTGTCTGGAAGTCATATCTTCTTAAGGCACTTTCATTAGCTATTCTTAAGAGTAGAGAACATAAATTCAACAAAAACTGATGCAAGTTATGATAAATTTGCTAGTCAATTTGTACTCACTGTTTGATATTATCATTACAAAACAGGAGACAACCACCAGTTTTCAGTGAATCTTGAGTTGCTGGGTTTGTCTGTGGTTCCTGTGTTAAGAACACTCTGAAATGACACGACTAGAGACTCAAATAAACTCTTGAAAAGCAGAACAAGATCTCTGTCTCTGCAGACTGAACATCTCATTAATTATTGAAGAAACCACAGGCCCAGAACCCTAGCAGCTGTAAATCAGTAAAACTTCACTGAATCCAACAGAGCTACCTTAATTTACAGATGTTAACTATTATAATTTTAGAAAGGATTTTTTTTTTCAAGACACTGTCTGACAGCAGGTGGAAAGTACTTTCTGCAGTTTAAGCTGTTTGTGAGGAATGAGACAGACTGACTAGGAGAAAAAGATGTAGTGTAGCTCATGTGGAAACTGTAGTGATTGATTTTAAAGCACTTAAAATCTGCACAACACCTGGGAGAAAAAAAAAAAAAAAAAAAAAAAAAGAGTTAAAAATTTTGAATTGGTGGTTATCTGAGGGGCAGTTCTTCATGCATTAGAAACAAAACTTCATTTTATATAAGTGTTTTAGTGGTTATGCTTCTATAATGCTCAGTCAGATACTTTCAAGCTTTTGCTCAATAGAATACACTCCTCAAACTTTGCCAGAGATACCAGAAATTTATGTAATAACTTAAGTTTACCACCATTCCAGTGGTTTTGGAATCTCAGAGCATGAGCTGACAGTGTTTTCTGATATTTTGCTCCAATTCTCAGACATTTCAGACTTAGATCCACAAAATAATTCTGTTGTGCTGCCTATTTGCTGGTGATATCTAACCTAAAGAGAACAAAGATGCCATGAGAGACTCACAGCCTCAAATTAATAAAAATTTGCCAATATGTAGTATATGCTTATCATTAAGGAACAATACTGTCTTATTCAATGGAATAACTTTTATCATGCTATGAAGAAGTAATCATAAAGAATGTATATTTTAAGGTAAACCATGTTTTCAATAGTCCTTTAAAACTGCAGTATTGCTGTTTTTAACTGTCATCCTTTTTTAACTGTTTGTTTCTCTGCTTATGGTACTATTTCATAATTTTTTTTTCAAATGGAGACTAACTTTTGTTGAGGTTTTTTTACACATAACAATCAAAGGAAAAATAATTTATAGGAACTTTAAGTCAGTTCTCTAATGCAATAGAGAATAATCCCCCATTTGTTAGCACACATTTAAAAATAACCACATTGCCTCCTTATTCTGATCTGTCCCTGACACTTATGGAGAATTGACTGTAACTTCCTAAAGGTTCAGTACCAAACCACTTTAGATACTTAATTAGACTTAGATTCCCTTTAGTCATTTCAAAATACAGGTGTTCTTTTTCTTATGAAGAGCTATGACTTTTCTTCTTATGTCTTTGGCCTCTCATTTTGCTTTTAGCTTGATCCTGCAGATCTTATCTTTTTCCTTTTGTTTTGGAAGTTAAAGTGAACTCACTGACAGCCACAAAACTGTGCTATGATTACCTGGAGATGTCAAAATTGAAGTTTTTATTCCTTTTGTCAAATATAAAAATACACATCAAGTGTATTATATTTCTAAGAATATTTTTCAAGCTTTTTCAATCTTCTTGCTAAATCACTGGTCTCCTCCATGGTATCTGAGGAGCTATCTGTGGTTAGGAGCTTAGATTTATCACATGAAAGAAAATGTAATATCCTTTTCTTTTAGGCTTGAATTATACAGAAAGTTGAGGTTTGTCTTGGTTGTGCAGTAAAGTGTTTATCCATAAGGAACACCAAGTATTTGATATTTTTTGATACTACCATTTTGTACTTATGGGCCTTTAAGATATCTTTGACAAGATTTCATAGATTCTGTGTCAGATATAGCTTAGAGAAACCAATATAGCATTATAATTATATTATTTCACTTTGAGGTTTGTCAAAATTGGATTCTGTTGTCTAAGATTCTGTTGTCTCAAAATACAATTTTAAATGACTTCTACTGCAGCAGCTCTATCTGTATAGCAATGGAATCTCATTTACTCAATATTTCACACCATTTTTTCCTTGTTCTTTCTTCTTGCCTTTTCCCACAATTTCCCATTCCCCATTCCTTGCCTGTTAGAAGTTTGTCTTCTAACCAGCATTGGTGATATAAAATGGTGTATGAAAAATACACTTTTAAAACACTTACCATTTTTTAAAGGTCCTCTTCACCAAAAATAACTTATTTTATGACAGATTTACACACACACATGCAAAACAAATACCTTTTTGGGATAAAAAAGTATTAAGATCTGTAATTATTTCTTGGTACCACATTCATTATCTAACTTTTTTCAAATGCCTCCACAAAGCAGAAAGTCTTGATGAATTAACTTCTGATTCTTAAAAGCAAAAAGAGAACTATGCATAGAAATAGGAATCTTGACTGAAAATAGAAAACATGCATCTCTGTTCATTTCATACACTGAGACAAACCTGCTTAAGTGTCACTGCTTCTACCAACTGTGGTAAAACATGCTGGAAAATTTGTGTATACTGTGTCTGATCTCACCACATTTAGGTTTCAGTGCATACATCAGATGCTACAGTTCTACCTAAGAGACAGTATATAGCCCCAACACTTCTGGAAAACTATGTGTTTGTATCTCAGAAGCAGTACATGCTAATGCAAATCATTGCAGCTTTTGATATCTCAGTAGTCTATCCATGAATGGGGAATAGTCTTTTCCCAGGTGACCATGACATAGTTAAACAGAAGAATGGCTAAATAAACTAAATCAGAAACTTTAACTGTGACAGTTTCAAAGGGAAGGATGGGCTAGTAATGAGCAAAGGTATTTCAGTGTGGTTTATCTATGAAAAAAATAAGTCATTTGAAGCTGACACTTTATTTATAAATGAGTGATTATAATAAATTCAGTATAATGTAGACTAATATTGTATTGATCACTCCTACACTTAATGAGATAGATGCACTAAAAGTATGATTAATGCATGTGATTTATTTAAAAGTTTTTCTTTATACGTTATCTACTAACAGTTGCACAATTTTATTCAATGCATGCTGAAATGTTCAGAAACTTTATACCTTTACACAGCACTCTAAGCCTTCTGTAGCTGTTACTTTGTTTCAGTAAAGAAATATGGTCAACCTACAAACTGGTTTTAGGGTGATAAGCAAGAATGAACAAATAAACAGAAAAACACTATGATTATTTTATTGCTGTTCATTTAAATCTTAGTAAACCTCCCTATTCATTGACTGATTAGGAATCAAATATTGTATATTCTGAAAAAATAAGCCTATAATTTATGGAAATTTGTAACTGTGCATATTTATATGGTTCTGATTCATAGATAATCCCTTTAGTGATCATCAGCATGAAGAACAGAGATTCATAGAAATCAGAGATGGGGAAGAAACACTATTTAGATCATTGAATTTATTCCCTTGCTAGCATAGCAAAATAGATTAGGAAGGCACCAGTAAGTTAAATATGAAGAGTTTTCAGGCACTTAAGATTTACCACATCTCATTAATAATTGAGTTTCCTGAGCTTTCCTGTTAGAGGGCTCAGTAAACATTCCCTTTAGTTGAGGCAAGACTGTGCTTGCTGATCCAAATTTGGCATTTTGACCAAGCTCAGAAAAATAGCGTTTTATTTACTTATTTATTTCTTGCAGTGTCTTTGGATATTTTTAAGGAGGGCTATTTGTTGTTTTGCTGTTTGGGGTTTTTTTTTTATGAAAGTATTATGAATTGTATTCTGTATTTATGTTCATACAGAAGAGTTGCTATTTTTCTTTAGGTTTTTTACTGCCACAATATATGCTAAAATACATGTCCAAAAATTTACTTTGGCTTAGTGTTTAGCAAGTACCTTGGGTCCAAAAGTGCTGAGGTTTGGACATATTTTAGGTACCTCAGATTTACTGTGCTTGCATAAAACATCTGTGCAACAGATGCTCACTTATACTTGATGGGTCATGGATGAACAAGTGGAGTGGCTGTTTGTTTGGGATCACTTGAAATTCTCAGCAAATCAGCCAAGAAACTGTTTCCTACACAGAGAAGTAAAAGAGGGAAATATAACTTAGAAGTTCTCTTCAAGATGTTAGTAGGAGGTATTTGCAAAGAATGGAAGCTTTGTTTCCTTGAAGTCACATTTCTATGGCTGCTGGGAGCCTGCTGCACAACCTTTCTACTGGAGGGTCTCAGGTGAGGCCAATCAGCTGATAAGGGGGCAGCACCCAGCCCTGCCATGAGGGGATTTATGAAGCTGCCGGGAGCACCAGCGACCTGGAGCATGGAGAACAGGAGCAGGCAAACAGGGATGTGGCACAGCTGTTAGCGAGGCAGCTGATGCAGGCAGGGCAAGCAGGAGGGGCACAGCCAGCAATGGTTTCCAAAAAAGCAAAAGCTGTGGCTGTTAAGACGAAGGGTGTGTCCACACAGATGGAACCCCTTAAGAGGGACACCAAGATGGACGTCGCTGTCCAGGCCTCTGGCTGCGCAGAGTGTTTGAGCCTGGTGTTAGCACCTGAGGACAGTGTGAGTGGGGTCTGTGTGCGATGCGAGCAAGTGAATGACTTGCTGTGCATGGTGGCAGAGCTCAAGGAGGAGGTGGAGAGACTCAGAAGTATTAGGGACAGTGAAAGGGAAATTGACCGGTGGAGTCACACCCTTTCGACCCCAAAAGAAATCCAAAAGGAGATGGTGAAGCCTTGCCCCTCCTGCCATCAGGTGGATGGGGGGAATGGAAACAGGTCCCTCATCGGAAAGGTAAAAGAATTCCCTCCAGACCCCCATCATACCCCCAGGTGCCCTTGGAGAACAGATATGAGGCCCTGGACTCAGAGAATCAGGCAGAGGACAGACAAGAGGAAGATCTGTCTGGAAGGTCTCCTGTTTGCCCCCCGTGTACCAGACAGATTACAACTTCATCTACAAAGAAAAAAAGAAGGGTAGTTGTAGTTGGTGACTCCCTTCTGAGGGGAACTGAGGGCCCTATAGGTCGACCGGACCCATCCTACAGGGAGGTCTGCTGCCTTCCCGGCACCCGGGTGAGGGAAAAATTAGAGAGACAAAGGCCCAACTTGAACTGAATCTCGCCACCTCTGGGAAGGATAACAAGAAGTCCTTCTACATATATATCAACAGCAAAAGAAGGGGCAAGGAAAACATCCATTCTTTACTGGACACGGGTAGGAATATAGTTGTCAAAGATGAAGAAAAGGCTGAGGTATTTAACACCTTCTTTGCCTCAGTTTTCAGCAGTAAGACAGGTTATCCTGAGGACAGCTGGCTTCTGGAGCTTATAGAAGGTGACAAGAATCTAAACAGCCCCCCTGTAATCCAGAAGGAAGCAGTCAGTGACCTACTGAGCTGCTTGGATCCCCACAAGTCTATGGACCCTATGGGATCCACCCGAGGGTGATGAGGGAGCTGTCAGAAGAGCTCGCCAAGCCTCTCTCTATCATCTACCAAAAGTCCTGGCTCACTGGGCACAACCCAGATGATTGGAAGTTGGTGAATGTCACGCCAATCCACAAAAAGGGCCAGAAGGAGGACCCGGGAAACTCCAGGCCTGTCAGCCTGACCTCAGTGCCTGGCAGGGTTATGGAACAGATCATCCTCAGTGCAATCACACAGCACCTGCAGGATGGGCAAGGGATCAGACCAGCCAGCACGGGTTTAGGAAGGGCAGGTCCTGTCTGACCAACCTGATCTCCTTTTATGATCGGGTGACCCGCCTAGTGGATGAGGGGAAGGCTGTGGATGTGGTCTACCTGGACTTCAGCAAGGCCTTTGACACCGTCTCCCACAGCATTCTCCTGAAAAAGCTGTCAGCCCACAGCTTGGACAGGAGCACCCTGTGCTGGGTTAGGAACTGGCTGGAGGGCCGGGCCCAGAGAGTGGAGCTGAACGGTGCTGATCCAGTTGGTGGCCAGTCACCAGGTAGGTTGGAGAGTTGGGCTGATTCTAATGGGATGAGGTTCAACAAGGCCAAGTGCCGGGTCCTGCACTTTGGCCACAACAACCCTGTGGGGAGTTCCAGGCTGGGCACAGAGTGGCTGGAGAGCAGCCAGACAGAGAGGGACCTGGGGGTTTGGATTGACAAGAAGCTGAACAAGAGACAGCAGTGTGCCCAGGTGGCCAAGAAGGCCAATGGCATCCTGGCCTGTATCAGGAACAGCGTGGCCAGCAGGTCCAGGGAAGTGATTCTTCCCCTATACTCAGCGCTGGTGAGGCCACACCTCGAGTACTGTGTCCAGTTCTGGGCCCCTCAGTTCAGGAAGGAGATTGTTTAGTTTGTGGGGTTTTTGCTTTTATTTATTTTTTTATTTCTTCTCCTTCACCAAAATCATGTCTAATCTAATACAATAACATATAGAAATTACTTTATAAATTTTGTGTTGGACTTGTCATCAAATATCACAGAAATCACAGAAATCACAGTGCTAGAGGTTGGGAGGGACCTCAAGAGACCACTGAGTCCAACACCCATGCCAGAGCTGGACCACCTAGTGTAGGTCACAGAGGAACAGGTCCAAGTGACAGAATCAGTATTACTATTTCGTATTGCTAAAATACTTGTTAGATAATTCAGCTCTCTACTGTGTTCGCATCTGCTTCATGTAGGTATGTACTGACTCTAAAAGAAGAACCATATGGTTTGTAAGGAGTAAAAAGAGATTTTTAGCAAAGAGGTGAGCAGATTGTTAGCTTTTTCAGGCTTTGCTAGACGGAAAAAATATCAGCTCAACCCAGATCACACAACACTAAGATCTGTTCCAGATCAATAAATCTTTTTTTATTCAATTTAGACCCATCTTAGGAATAATCATCACATTTTACATTATGTATTTCTAATTTCAGTGCTCATGCCATGTAATTATTCTGTATAATCGAACTTAACTGGTGGTTTGCTACACTGAGCTATTGAATGGGTATTCTGGCAGTCAAGCTAGTATTTAACTATTTATTTGAGAAATATGCAAACCCATAATTGTAGAAATTTTGTAAATCTGTAATTGCAATATGTACATGTCTTTAGCATTTATGAACAATGACAGCTAAAGAAATAACCTACATCAAGCAATAAGGAGGAACCTCCTTTTTTTTTTTTTTTTTCAGATGGTTGGCTTGTTTGTTTGATTGATTTTAATTTTGGTGTTTTTTTTGTTTGCTTTTCTGAAATTTATTTTACTACGTCAAATCAAATAATACTTGCAAAATCTCTGCCTTAATGATTTGAGATCATGGGTGGTGGTGGTGATGTGATTTCACCTAGTAATTCATTTACCACCACAACACAAATATTCTTTAACTCCACCTATAACACCATTTTGAAACTGTTATAGAATATCATGCTGCTATGCTTAAAGAAGTAGGACATTAGTTCTTAAGTACTTATAGTACAATATTTCTTAAAGATGTAATTTTTAAAATACAAAAAACAATACCACCATATTGTGATATTCCACTTGTGATTCCATTACTGATTGGATTTTCTTTGCCCCAGAAGACAGTTTTAAATGGAATAAAAGTGACTGGAGCAGGGCCAGGAGTGACACCTCGAAGGAGATAAGAACTGATAATTGATAAGCAGGGGGGGACAGGACACCCCCCCCACTGAGGATGTGGTAATAGACCACCTGGGAGGTGACATTCCCGAGGGCAGCCTTGGAGCTGGGAAATCCCCTCCAGGTGACCCTGCCTTCCGTGGCCCTGAATAGGGTGGGGGACACCTTGACTGTACTTAAGCTAATGACACCTGGCTCCTGCTGTAACTGACGGACAGCTCTCCTTGGGGAACAAAGGAGCTGCTCTGGAATGGTGGGAATTTAGGGGCATATAAGGGGGACCCCATTTTGCCATCGTCGTCCTGCACTGACCCACCACCACCTTCAACAAGAAACTCACCAGACAGCTGGTGGTTGTGACTTTCTTATTCCAATTCCTTTCTTTCCTGCTTTCTTACTCTTTTCTCCTCTATTTCTCTCTCTCTCTCTCTCTCTCTCTCTCTCTTTTTTTCCTGGCAACATATTCCCCATACCATCCTGGGATTCTATCATTTTGCTTGTGTCAATTGTCAAATAAAAATTTGTGCTTGCACCTGACCTTTGCTGATTGGACTTTGGTCTCACGAATCAAAACAAAAAAATAATTTAATGTTACTTCAGCCCGTAACACTGCAATATTTTTAAAAGACAGAAATATGGTTGTGCTAAATAAAGTAATCATAATATTTCAGTTCAAATGGCAGCATGATGTGAACCTGTTTTTCTTCACAATTTATTTTGCAAAACAACAAGAAAATACCAAGAAAAATATATCTTGCCTGATTTTCTAAATTACTGCAGAATTCTTAGACTATACACAGATGTCTTCTGTATTTGGAGACAATGCAAAGAGATATTAAAAAAAGTTGAGGTGAGTTGGGTAGGGAAAGTTTTAACAAATTCAGTGGACAGTTATTTGCTAATGGAACATCTGTTCACATCTTTAGAATCCATATATGAAAAAAAGAAGCAAGAAAACCAAACTTTTAAAACCCAAAACAAACCTGTTTGTCTTATGCTAATGTTCTGTAGATTAGCCTGGAACTTCACACATTTTTTTTCTTCAACAGATATTTCCTAGGGAAAGATTAGAAATCTACTGTAGTAACAGTGTTGTTAATTAACATCCAGCTTTGTTTATTCTTTTTGAAGTATAAATGTGGCTTCTAATATTTTTTACTAGATTAACTTCATTTAAGGAAATTAGTCATATTATTTCAACAGGAAAAAAATCTTTAGAAAAATTAGAGTAATTCAGTATTTTTTCTTTGGTCAGAGATCTAGTTTCCTCTATGTTGCTTCCTATAGAGAATTCCATAGACATTGCTGCACAGTGTCTATCGGAAAACTTAAAGCCTCCTGACTGTACACATAGAAGGCAGCTTGTCCAAGCCTGCTTTCCTTCAGTCTTTTGAATACAGAGATATTGCAGAGTAACTTCTGCCCCATAGATAACCTGTTCCTTGCTAAGATATAGTGGGGTGCTTTTGTTAATTTCCCAGACTGGAAGGAATATCAAGACTTGTGGGAGAATGGGTTTGAGGAGCAAAATGGCTTTATCTTGCTGGGAGACAGAAGGCATCAGGTACTGCACAGCTCCAAGATCTGGGGATTTCCATAGAAGTCTTCACTCTGATCTCCCAGTAACTAGCACCAGTTGTGAAAGGAGTATGTAATAGCTATAGAACATTAACATTCCAATTTTTTCTTTCCTTTTCCCCTGTGGATAATGTAAAATACAGTACTATATGTAAAAAGTATATTTATATTCAATATAAACTTGAATTTGTACTCTGTAACACTTGTTGTATACTATATAATTGTGGTGTACTAACAGCCCTCCCACAAAGCAGCAACTAAGCATCCAAAAGCTGAAGTACCTTGCCAGGGTAGAACAAATGTATTTGTGTTCAGCTGTACCTTCTCTTTTACAGGTGCTTAATTTTATCTCTTTTCAGGAGGCAGTGTGAGCTATTATGAAGCTACCAGTTATTTATTAGTTGAATAAGCATTAAAGGATTGTCCTCTCTGTAAACAGCACAAACATGTTCTTTTATCTAGCTACACTAAAAGCCATTTACCTAATTTCTTTTATTAGTACATAAGGCCAAAATCATACTGGAAGATACTGCTTATATAAATATGACAACACAGGAATATAAGCAGATCATAACCTTGTACTAAGACATTCCTGTGAATTCATTCTTTGATCTTCTTTGTAATAACAATTTTAAGCTTCCACAAAGGTCTACTATCAGAGTTACACAGTAGGTTACTATAGTAGACCTTGCCTGCTCTGCCACATTGTCTAAACCAGCCCATGTGGTATCTTCCACAAATTCCAACCACGACAGTTCTGAGTGATTCTGTGTGAACTGATATCTATACTGCGTAGGGAAATTTTGTAGAAAAATTATTCTGAGAGTAATACAAGGAAAGATTTGACTTTGTGGCAGACAAAACATAATAAAATTTTAATTGAACAGACATATCCCTCACTGAAAATTAGATGTGATGCTAGATTTTGTTTTAATACTAATTATTTTTTTTCTATCAAAGGGATTATTTTTTCACAGACCCCTTTACCTAATACTTTGTCTTACCAAACAGCAATCACTGGATTCTCACTGAACTGAATGTCCCATTGTAATATTCCTGCATTTCATATATCACAACCAGAGTTCCTTTGAGGAGTGCTGAACTTTCCTGGTGTCAATAAGAACTTGAAGTTTATTAATGTGGGTATCTTTCTTATGAAAGACAATAATCTCTGGCTCACATTTCTGCTAAACCTTGGATCATTTTTTCTGTTTTTTCAATAAGGAGCTCATGTTTTCCTGAATATGCACTGCAGCTTTAAGATGGTTTCATTTCTTCCTCAAACAAGTGGGGAAAAGGCAGTACCTTCTTTGTTTTCATTTTGATTCAGGAGAATCAAGCCTGCCAGACAATCTCTGTTGCCTTTTAGGTTCATATGAGTGTGTATATACCTGTATATCCTTTTTCACAGAGCAATAATGGTTTTATTGTCATAAGACATATAGAAAAAAGAACTGAAGCTGCCTTAGAGAGGCAACACAGTAATTCAGTATGCTCTTTTATTCAGTACTGATTTCATGTGTTTTCTGAGTTTATATAAACTTGATTGATGACCCAAATAGAGCCCACATAATAACTTAGGCATGATATTGACTAGTTTTGAGGAACACAAATATGAGTTGGATGACTAGTATTTATAAACTAGAAGTAACCAACTTTGTTTTTTAAACATGATACAGGCATTAGTGCTGTAAGGTAAATGTGGCCTACCTCTTTCCAAACACCTTCTTGTTCACAGACTGTGCTACATATACAATATTGGTCAAAAAAATGTTTATTTCATACCTAGAAACTCTAAAAATTTATCCTTTAACAGAAAAAATTAAACAAAAAAACAAACAACAAAAAAACCACAACCAAAAAACTCCCCACCAAACAACACCAAGAAAAACAAAACCAAAAAAACCTAATCCAAACCAAAACAAAGTAAACAGAAGAAAACACAAAACTAAAACATGACATTGAGAAAAGTCTCTGTATTAATACTTAAAACTGACAAAAAACCCCCTAAGTTTTCTGAAATGAACTAGTGGAAAGAGAAGTACTAAGGTGTTACATTCATCAAAATAGCAGTATGAATTCTGATAACATCTTAGCAAGAGATATTTTGCTTCAGCAAACAAGAGCAATAAAGTGTAAGATGAGTGTACTAACTGGCAAACTTCTAAAGTTTGGGAACAGTAACAAAATGGGGCAAGAACAATTGAACCTCAAGTGAAGATTGAAATATGTGTACCTGACTTTAAGATTTAAATTTTAAGATAATTCTAGGGATTAGCAGCTTAAATTGTCATTTAGTTTTAACACTGTTAATAGATAATATTTAAAATCTGTATGCAAAGTTCATGGTGAACATATTGGATATTTCCTGTCGTTGTGATCTCAATTGCTGGGATAGTAAGTATTAAACATTCAGCTGAATCTCGAAAGGGAACAACAGAGAAGTTCATATCATTAAATAGGAAAAGATTTGTATTTAAGTTAGATATTTAGAACTGGCTCACTCAATGGATAAACTTTGACCCCATACCAGGCAATTCCAAAGTTCCAGATAGGATCGTATCAGGAAGTTAGTGATTAATGATCTCAGGTAATTTAGAGCCAAGTTCATTACAAACTCAATACATCTTAAAGCCAGTGGCATCTTATCTAAAACTGATAAAACAGAGAAGGCAAATTGATCAGTCATTGGTAGGAAGCTTGGGGAACATACTGTGGATGAATAAAACTCAAGACAACATTTGGTGATACTTGTTTTACAGTCCTGGAGTCATTTAAAACAGCTTTAGACAGCAGGCAATGCATGCAGTCTGAGGAAGCAACAGCAGCAAATAATGTTGAAGTAACAGCATTGATACCCAAAGTCTCTTTAAAGAATTAATTAATTAGTCACATGTGTAAGAGAACTAGATACACAAGAAAAGCCCAAACCCAAAATAAAGCCTAAAACAATAGCCTGTGCAAATCCCTTTGAGTTTAAGCAGCATGTATTCCCTACAGTTCTATGAAAGTTCTTCCTATTCTTCCACTTCTCAAAACTCACAGGGTGAACTGAGGTCAAATCTGGAGTTCAGAGCCTGAATAGCTCAGCTGTAGGAACTATGCTGTGACCACAAAGCTTTTCACTGTTCTGAGAATTCACAGAACAAGGCTTTCTGAAGCAAAGTTACTAAAACAGAGGAAGTCAAACTGACTAAATCACTTCTGATGACAGTTTTGGTTTTTTTATAGCAACAGACAATAAAATGAGGAAAATCATGGTGTTTCACTACATCATGCTGATAGAACAACATCCTCCACTTGTGCCATCTTGATTTTAGCTTGAAAGTGCTCTGTAAGGTAATAGTGCCTGTTTTATTAAGGTGGTTAGCCACCTAGGTAGATTGAATTGTAACAAGCTCTGTGGCTATTAACTTTATCTACATGTATGCTATGTTTGTCAAGTATGAGTTTTGTATGTGATAAAATGCAGTGTTCCATATGTTACCAACAAATGCTGCCATAATGGATTTGACGTTATCCAAGAACCTCCATGGGATCACAGTGTTCTGAAAACTCTACGTCAAGTGAGAGACTGTGACTGAAAAATGATTGACAAATGCCCTATCTGCTATTGTAACTTAAATAACGTGGAGTCTTTTTCATGTAAAATGAAGAAATACAAGCTAGGGTTGGGTAGACACAGATAGAATCTTTTACTTTCTTTTCCTTTCATGTATTTTTGTATAAAAAGCTTCTATTTTGCCTCAAGTTAACTCTATTATTATATCTAAAGATAACCTGAGGAAAACAGCTTTTCTCATACAGATTCAACCTGTCTGGGGTTTTACAAGGTAGATCTCAAGTTAATGTAGATTTTAAAGAATAGCCTTCCACGGTGAACTAGAGTGAAATAGAAAGAATAGTGTCAGGACTGAGACTGAAAGCACTTACAGACCCATAGTATTACATTTGTACTCCAACATGCATCATCCCATAAACTGCTGCTCTGTGCATGTTTAGGTCTCTATACCTGATGGAAACATTCTTACATCTAAGAATAGGATGTAAGGATTTTTGTAGTCTTAGAAGAGAGATTTTTACAGTTGGAGTAGCCTTCATTTCTCAGCTTACTGTTTCATCCTAAATGCTGATATTAAGGACTACTGGTTTCTGTATTAGGCATCAGTCCCATCAGCACATTTAAGTGTTTTAGAAATTATTTATGAAACTCTTTAAAGCCTATATGTTTGAGATACCTTTTCTCCATCTGTGCCATGAAATTCATTCATCATATCTGAGATGGAGGCACACTGACCTGCCTTAGGACAGGAAAGCTTTTTCTTTTTTCCTAAAGTCTAATCAGTGACACTGCTATAAGAGAACGCCCTGCAGCTGATCACAGGCCCCTCACAGTCACTGAAGTAGCAAACCAGTTGTAACATGAATCTTTACTATCTATATCAGCAAAATAGAAAAAGACTGATGCCTTATGTTTACCAGCTCAGTCCTAGAAAGTAGAGCAAAAGTTTTTAGACTAGTATAATTTAACAGTCAAAGGGTGATAACAATCCTGTCAGCACTTTGTTAACAAATTCCGAATACCCTTTATCTGCTTTAAAAAATTTACTAACACTGATGAGTAATTTTCAGTCAGCTACTTTAAGACATGCCTAGATAAACAATTTTTTGTGAAATAGAATTGGGGTTTTCTTGCCTGTCAGTGCAGCAGAAATTCAGTATGAAATTCTTAGTCAAAACTAGATATAGAAGACACACAAAATCGTGCAGAACTGTATTTCTTGTGCTGTTGAAAGCAACAAGAATCCTAGGTAATTAATCATGAAAGGATTTTTAGATGTAGACCAGACACCAATGTCAAAAGGAAGATTTGCCTGCCCTTTTAGAGCTTATTTATTCTCATATATTTCATGTTCTTTTTTCAAAAAAAGATGCAAACATCACTGCATTTCTTTACTCAGGAAGTAATGAAATGGTCCTTTGAAATATCTTTAATTTTCCAACTTATGTTAACTTTATAGACTTTTTTTTTAATATAGTCAGGGCCAATTAATATGTTAGCTTACCTCATGTGCAAATATATCAGCAGCACACTATTGAGTCTGAGCACTATCAGAATGTAGGTATGATACTATTGTCTCATTTACTTTTCCCTGGATGAAAAATGTGCTAGTCACGTGCTGCTTTTGATTCCTATACTTACAGAGATTTAGTTAGTCCAATCTTATTTGGATGTAGTGATGCTAGAGGTCTTACCAACTGTGACAGTTCTGTGATTCTGTGATCTTAAACCAAGAAGCAGTAACAGCCACCTATAAATGATACAACACTGTAACAATATTTGTTTTAGTAGATCAGACTTTTCACGAACTCAAGTCTAAGTGAAATGTGTGTATCAAAAGTGAGCTATCCTAGTTTACCCATAGTCAATACTTAATTGTCAATACTTAATAGTCAATACTTAATAAGTCAAAGTTAATTACCTTTGGGAATTAAAAGTTGTGAAAGTGTAAAATTCATGACCATTCCAGATTAAGCATTTGTTCCAGTATGATGCATGATGTCAGAGGGATCCACTTTGGTCCTTTCTCTTTCAATCTCTTCCCCAGAAATATTTTGAAAAAGATAAGAAATGCTACCATGAAATGGAACTCGCTTTGTTTCTACATTTAGTTGAGTCAAATATAACTGTTATATCATTAGAATTAAGAGAAATTATATCAGGTACTTTAAATGACAGCTACTTAAAAAACCAAACCAAAACAACACCTTTAAATAAATTCACTGACTGCTTTTGCTGTAAAAAGATATATCCTGAATGATTATGTATGCTGAACAAACTGAGAAATCGAAAGTAGACATTTGCATGAACTTAAAATATTATTAATGAGAACTTTGGAATATTTTGTACCGCCACTTTTGGAAATTGATTTTGAAAATTAAACACTAGGTTTTCAATAAAATAAAATGAAAGTATAGACATATAGTTTTCCTGGCAGTATAATCACAACATTTGGTCACATGTATTTAAAAAATAGAAGACTCCTCACTAAAGGATAAGTTGCCATATTAGGTAAAATTTAGCATTTTCTAGTTCTAAATAGGGCAGAGTGAACTGCTGCTTCTTGTCGCTATACTAATAAAAACAATTATTGCAAATGTTGTTTTTTTAAAACTTTCCTAGAAGAGGCTTACCTTACTGAAATCTATGCTAAAGAAAACAGAAATTCAGTTCCATGGATGATTCACTGTTAGTTTATTGAAGTACAAACTATATTATGTTCTTCAAAATTCTGGTAGGTTCCATAACACTATCATGATGATACTATAGGATTTTAGGTGTCAACTGATATGCTCAGTTTACGCAGGTACTATTAATTATTCTCTAATAATATTTCAGGACAATTTCAGTTTCATAACAAAGCTAGCAAAATATAATGATTCAGTTTCATCTTTCAGTACCTTATGCAAACACCTTAGAAGACAAATAAAAAATCCTTATGCAAAACTGAATTGTCAACTGTAATATATGACTTCTATTTTTTATTTTTTGTTGCTGATTTCAGTTTTTCAAAACAAATCCTTGTTTTATACTCTTTATAACTTGAAAACTGATTTAAAGAACTCTGAGAAGATAAAGCTGTCCATTTTCCAGTATTCACTGATCTGAAACATTTGTGGCCTTCTAATACAGACAATTTTCCAGGAAACATTTAGGCACTGAATTCAAGTTTCTCATGAAAAGGGCTTTCATTTCTACACAATGAAAAGGTGTGTACAGTCTTTCTGGTTTCAATTTTAATCAGCTGCTGCTGTGATTGTAGTCAAGCCAATTTTACAGCTGCAAAATATTTCTAAAAACATTTGTTAATGCACCTGGGGGCTTCAGCAAAACCATCCCTCCATCCAAAATCCAAACAGGGCCTTGGTAGGAGAAAAATGAAGAATTCCTCAAGGTGGGGGTGTTTTACCTACCTACAAAGAAGAAAGCTTCCGAGTAGAGGGAGAGAAGCACTGTGAGAACAGACTGTGTAGGAAGCCAAGGAGGAAGAGATGTGTGTGTGTGCCTTTAATGTGCATGTTTGCTCAAGGTTGCAATTTCAAGTTGATGTGCTTCAGTATTTAAGTTTTGGTTAGGTGCCTTAGCACACTACTGGAATTGTCCACAATCATCATCTTGCTTTGTAAACATGTAGTTTTAAAAATGTGATATTTCACCACAAAAGATTTCATTGTTTCCCTTTGAACAAGAAAAGATGCTTACTTGAGATAAATAACACAAACAATGTAATTCAGACCATAAAAGAGAGTAACAGCTGTGCAATTAGTAGCCATATAACAATAACTGGTTATGAGAAGCTGGGGAGAATATGCATATGCGGCTGGTGCCGATCGACTTATATCACAGTAATTAACAAGAGTCCCTTGCTTGAGTAATAAATGCAATGAAATTATAAACTAGGAAAGAAAATTTAGAAATTCTTAAGTGTAATTTTTTAAAAAAGTGATTGCCATCAACAAATTGGTTGGGTGTGTTCAGATTTATAGTGCTCATTCTACTACAGTTACGGTTTTAGTGCCTGTGTAAAAAATACAACCTCATCATGCTCATGTTGTCAGAAAAAATAGAAGCTGCCTTCTCTGATGGCCTGTATTGCTACAACATAGTCCAACAGACTGCCTAGTTTTTACTTTCATAAACACTAGATCTTCAGAATTGCATAGGTATCAGTCATGTCAGGTGTCAGAATGCTGAAGATATATCGAACTCAGAAAATATAAATACACTATGATAAACTCATACTGGTACAAAAAATATAAGTAAGGGCAAGTATTTTTTAATGGTACGTTACATTGTTTTATGACAGGGTTGATTCTGTGTTCTTGAGTATAATTTATTTGTGAAATATTGTTTTTCCACCTTTCATGCATATAAAAAGTAGGAAAATAGGTATGAGCGATATCACGTTGCCACTTCTTAGGCTTTTTTCTAAAATGAAATTTCACTTTTTGTCTTTCTGATAACAGTTGCTAAGATAGGTGAGGAAACAATTCAAATGGAGATCAGTCTTACCAAAACAGTCTGTAAAATATCAGTCATACATATTAGAATTAAAATAACAAGTTACTATCAGTTTAATGATGACTCCTATGTCATCCTTGTGACACAGGAGTCATAATAAATGCCAGAGAAAAGATAAAGCTGTCATTTTCAATAAAAAAAAGGGAGAGGAAGAAATCTTCAGAATTAAAACACTTAAAATAAAAAAATCTAAATTCCTAGAGCAATGCTTCTCTACCTTTCTTAGTATTAAAAATGTCTTCCACCTCAGCTATGTTTTAAATATAGATAGTGTGAAAGGGATTAACTGGAGAGAGACTAAATTTAAATATTTCCTCGAGTTTCCCTAAGCAGAAAACCCTTGCTAACTTGGCCTGGATATTTTCATGTTAGGGTCTGCTTATGCAGAAGCTCACACATTCTATACATGAAATGCCCATTGCTTCTGTTTTCTTGCCTGAAAACTTTGTGTTTCCATGTGTGGTCTTTTTGAACAACTAACAACTAACATAGCTCTTGTTGAGTGAGCACTTGCATAACTCTGAGCTTCATGCACAGAAATGCACAGAAAACTAACTCAAGTTTCACGTTTTGCTTTAATATCACAGTCCTGGACATGGAGGACCTGATTTTAGTTTAGCTAACTCCTATGGCAAACTGAAACTACAATTACTGTCAGTGCTATCATACTTTAAGCACCACTTTTGCTACCAGTAAAAAAAAATACAGTCTGCGATATTCTATCATTTGAGAATATATTTTGTTTAAATGGGCAAAACCCCCTGGAAATTAGTGAGGTTTTTTTATAATTTTTAAACTTAATTTCTCATAGTACAGTTAATATCTGTATTAGTAAGTTTCTAACCTTTTTAGCACAAATTATTACCTTCTAAAGAGGTTCAATCTCAATTCTCGGGCAGACTTTTTTAAAGTGATGCTTTGATCATAGTAACTTCTATCAAGGACTGCATTCATTAACTACCAGGTGTCTGAAGACATGTCTGTCAGTAGATTTGAGGATGCCTTTTCCATCTGACCTGTCCTGGTTTGAGCCAGGATAAGGTGATTTTCTAGTTTGCACTTTTGCTTTCAGCTAAGTTGCTTGTAAGTAGTTACACTTCCCCGTACGGGCCACCAACACCTTTTTCCTTCTTTTCCGGCTCCTTTTTCACCTTTTTCCCTTCCTGGCCTTCCTGCCTTCCTTCACCGGGTTTCCCTGTGTGCTTCGGCATCCTGGGAGGATTCCATCCGTTCGTCTGCCTGTGATCCTGATCCGTGCCAGCCTGAATCTGTGTGTTCCTGTCTCCAGCTCCCGACTGCTCCTGACCCCAGGGTCCAGCCTGGACTTTCCCAGGGCTGCCCTGCAGCCTCGGTGGTGACGTGAGAGTTATTGGGGGAAAGGGGGGAGGAACGTGGGATCAATCTTTTCCTGTATATTTGTATATTTGTATATATTTAGTAATTTTTCCTATTTATCATTCCTGTTTCATTAAAGTTGTGTAGTTTAGTTTCCAACCCATAAGTCTCTTTCCCTTATTCTCTCTCCTTTCCTTATCAGGGAGGAGAGGGGGATTAATATAAAAATCTGTTTTTCGGTTTAATTGCCGGGCCAGTGTCAAACCGTGACATGACCACACACATAGTTGCACTATTAGGGAAATGCTTTCAAGACAAAATATTTGTAAGGAATATTTGTTTTTCTTCTTCCTGCCCCTGAGCTAAACAGTCTCAGAAACTGCTGAAAAAATGTGAACTGACTCTGACTTCATCTTAATCAACTTTTAAATACAAATGACTGAGTCTAAGAGGTTCTCAAGGAGAAAGCACAGAAAATTGCCTCAAAAATTCCCACTGTTCTTTCAGCAGTACCACTGAATGAAAAAGGAATAAATTGCATGGACATTAAATATACTTTGCAAAATGTTTTGTTTATTTGTACACTTCAGTAGTCTCTAGACAATTTAGAGTTCTTACTTGTATAATTACCTACTGACCTCACACAAAAGAAGAATACAAGCAATACATATCTCTTACTAGTTAGCTATTTCAATGAATGTGAATATTGATTTTATTGTTTGAAATGCTGCACAAAACCAGTTATTTATATTAAAGGAAGAAAAAAAGGTATCTGACAAGTAGTCAGGAAATCCTTCTCTACAGTCCTCCAGTTAGCTTCCCCCTCACTTCTACTTTTAATGAAACTGATTTTGACAGATTTTGGCAATCACAAATACATATATTTTCAAGTAACAAAACTTGTTTATTAATAAGCCTGATCTATAAACTCATATCCAAAACATCTCATAAATAGGGATGATATCAAGGGATATCAGCTTCATGCCTTTGCAGTTTTCAATTTTATCAGGAACTAGCCTTCAAGATTACAATGGTTGTTTCACAGCTGCAGTCAAAAATGTAGTTAAACATTGATTTTTATTTTCCATCATCAAGAAGGCAGTAAAATCAGAGGATTCTTGGGTAATTAGGTCACACTCCCCCATGCATTTTTGTACAGCATAGCTGATATTTTTCAGGGCTGTTACTTTATATTTAGGTGTTGGTTATTAGACACCAACCACTGGTGTCTAATGATTAATGTGATAGGGGAGGGAGGTGGCTGATGACCCTCTGCCCCATCGTCACCACGTGCACATTGACAGGGATCANCTACATCATGCTGATAGAACAACATCCTCCACTTGTGCCATCTTGATTTTAGCTTGAAAGTGCTCTGTAAGGTAATAGTGCCTGTGTAAAAAATACAACCTCATCATGCTCATGTTGTCAGAAAAAATAGAAGCTGCCTTCTCTGATGGCCTGTATTGCTACAACATAGTCCAACAGACTGCCTAGTTTTTACTTTCATAAACACTAGATCTTCAGAATTGCATAGGTATCAGTCATGTCAGGTGTCAGAATGCTGAAGATATATCGAACTCAGAAAATATAAATACACTATGATAAACTCATACTGGTACAAAAAATATAAGTAAGGGCAAGTATTTTTTAATGGTACGTTACATTGTTTTATGACAGGGTTGATTCTGTGTTCTTGAGTATAATTTATTTGTGAAATATTGTTTTTCCACCTTTCATGCATATAAAAAGTAGGAAAATAGGTATGAGCGATATCACGTTGCCACTTCTTAGGCTTTTTTCTAAAATGAAATTTCACTTTTTGTCTTTCTGATAACAGTTGCTAAGATAGGTGAGGAAACAATTCAAATGGAGATCAGTCTTACCAAAACAGTCTGTAAAATATCAGTCATACATATTAGAATTAAAATAACAAGTTACTATCAGTTTAATGATGACTCCTATGTCATCCTTGTGACACAGGAGTCATAATAAATGCCAGAGAAAAGATAAAGCTGTCATTTTCAATAAAAAAAAGGGAGAGGAAGAAATCTTCAGAATTAAAACACTTAAAATAAAAAAAACTATATTCCTAGAGCAATGCTTCTCTACCTTTCTTAGTATTAAAAATGTCTTCCACCTCAGCTATGTTTTAAATATAGATAGTGTGAAAGGGATTAACTGGAGAGAGACTAAATTTAAATATTTCCTCGAGTTTCCCTAAGCAGAAAACCCTTGCTAACTTGGCCTGGATATTTTCATGTTAGGGTCTGCTTATGCAGAAGCTCACACATTCTATACATGAAATGCCCATTGCTTCTGTTTTCTTGCCTGAAAACTTTGTGTTTCCATGTGTGGTCTTTTTGAACAACTAACAACTAACATAGCTCTTGTTGAGTGAGCACTTGCATAACTCTGAGCTTCATGCACAGAAATGCACAGAAAACTAACTCAAGTTTCACGTTTTGCTTTAATATCACAGTCCTGGACATGGAGGACCTGATTTTAGTTTAGCTAACTCCTATGGCAAACTGAAACTACAATTACTGTCAGTGCTATCATACTTTAAGCACCACTTTTGCTACCAGTAAAAAAAATACAGTCTGTGATATTCTATAATTTGAGAATATATTTTGTTTAAATGGGCAAAACCCCCTGGAAATTAGTGATGTTTTTTTATAATTTTTAAACTTAGTTTCTCATAGTACAGTTAATATCTGTATTAGTAAGTTTCTAACCTTTTTAGCACAAATTATCACCTTCTAAAGAGGTTCAATCTAAATTCTCAGGCAGACTTTTTTAAAGTGATGCTTTGATCATAGTAACTTCTATCAAGGACTGCATTCATTAACTACCAGGTGTCTGAAGACATGTCTGTCAGTAGATTTGAGGATGCCTTTTCCATCTGACCACACACGTAGTTGCACTATTAGGGAAATGCTTTCAAGACAAAATATTTGTAAGGAATATTTGTTTTTCTTCTTCCTGCCCCTGAGCTAAACAGTCTCAGAAACTGCTGAAAAAATGTGAACTGACTCTGACTTCATCTTAATCAACTTTTAAATACAAATGACTGAGGCTAAGAGGTTCTCAAGGAGAAAGCACAGAAAATTGCCTCAAAAATTCCCACTGTTCTTTCAGCAGTACCACTGAATGAAAAAAGAATAAATTGCATGGACATTAAATATACTTTGCAAAATGTTTTGTTTATTTGTACACTTCAGTAGTCTCTAGACAATTTAGAGTTCTTACTTGTATAATTACCTACTGACCTCACACAAAAGAAGAATACAAGCAATACATATCTCTTACTAGTTAGCTATTTCAATGAATGTGAATATTGATTTTATTGTTTGAAATGCTGCACAAAACCAGTTATTTATATTAAAGGAAGAAAAAAAGGTATCTGACAAGTAGTCAGGAAATCCTTCTCTACAGTCCTCCAGTTAGCTTCCCCCTCACTTCTACTTTTAATGAAACTGATTTTGACAGATTTTGGCAATCACAAATACATATATTTTCAAGTAACAAAACTTGTTTATTAATAAGCCTGATCTATAAACTCATATCCAAAACATCTCATAAATAGGGATGATATCAAGGGATATCAGCTTCATGCCTTTGCAGTTTTCAATTTTATCAGGAACTAGCCTTCAAGATTACAATGGTTGTTTCACAGCTGCAGTCAAAAATGTAGTTAAACATTGATTTTTATTTTCCATCATCAAGAAGGCAGTAAAATCAGAGGATTCTTGGGTAATTAGGTCACACTCCCCCATGCATTTTTGTACAGCATAGCTGATATTTTTCAGGGCTGTTACTTTATATTTAGGTGTTGCTTGATTCTGAAACAGCCCTGCTGACAAATGGAAAACTGGGTTGTTGAAGGCTTTGGCATGTTGCTAGCTATACTGTTGTCTCCTGTCTGTCAGATTACTCCTTGCTAGCATGAACATCTGCTTTTAAGTGTTTTCACATTTTTCTGGGTGTTTTTTTCAGGTAACATCTGGGTGCGTACTTGTCCTGCATTTTGGTCCCAACCCTAGGAAACACTTCAGGCTTGGGAAAGAGTGGCTGGAAAGATGCCCAGCAGAGAAGGACCTGGGGTGTTGGTTTGCAGCTGGCTGAACATGAGCCATTGCTGTGCCCAGGTGGCCATGGTGCTGGCCTGCATCAGAAATAGTGTGGCCAGCAGGACTAAGGAGGTGGTGGTTCCCCTGTACTTGGCACTGGTGAGGCTGCACCCCAAGTACTGTTCAGTTCTGGGCCATGTACTAGAAGAAGGACATTGAGTTGCTGGAGTGTGTCCAGAGAAGAGCAACAAAGCTGGTGAAAAGTCTGGAGCACAGCTCTTATGAGGAATGGTTGAGGGATTTGGAATTGCTTAGTCTAGAGAAAAGAAGGCTGAGAGGAGACCATATTGGTCTCTACAGCTACTTGACAGGAGGTTGTAGGAGATGGGGGTTGGTCTCTTCTCACTGGTAACCTGTGATAGAATGGGAAAAAATGGTCTTAAGTTGTGCCAGGGGAGATTCACAGTGGATATCAGGAAAAATTTCTTTATGGAATGAGGAGTCAAACATTGGAACAGGCTGACCAGGAAAATGGTGGAGTCTCTAGTAATGGTGGAGGTATTAAAAAAAAATCTGTGGACATAGAAGTTGAGAACACGATTTAGTTGGCTGGTGGTCTAGTGTTGACAGTCAGATCTAATTATTTTAAAGGTCCTTTCTAACCTTTATGATTCTATTCTAGGTATGGTAAAAAAATATATTTTTACTTCTGTAAGTCCAGCAATCAACTATCCAAAACTGTAATGACATGTGAACATAAGAAAAGACATCCATATTTTTGTTGGCCCTTCTGTCCATGAAAGGGATGTATGATTTCTAAAGTGACTGGCTGTCTTGGATTGAGATAAATAAAATATTTATGCTGTGTATATGTACTCTCCTCCCTAATGCAAAAAGGCTTAGCACATTTAGTTATATGATGACAGAGCACCCTTATTGTCAATTAATTGACTACTTTGCAGGTATCTGCAGCACTAAGTTGACAAAATTGTTCTGTATGGTGCTATCAGAACTATTAGCCCTTAACTGATAGAAGAGCTTAGCAGAATGGTTCTCAACGATTCATTTTTCCATGTGAAGTACAATTTACTAGAAAGTTCTCTCTCAGGGACCCCCTGTTCTCTTGTTCATAACATTTCATTAAATTACTTGCAAAACATGCTTACTTAAGTAAAAAAAACACAACTTGAAAGCAATTTTATTCCAATTTCTATTTGTTGCTGCTAAATGCCATGTAAAAACCAGACAGAAACAAAGGGGAAATTAACCTTGCATTCCAGCTTTGGAGCAGAGTTTTGCACCCAAAAGATGCAGAAACATGTTTATCTGACTGCTCCTGGTGGTTTGAAGATGGTGGTACCGGTTATATGGTGTTTCTTAAAGCTTTAATACTTTTCTTTTTTTCATATATTTAAAAATAATATTTGAATAACGTTGGAAAAGAAGAGCTGCTTTGTACTTCCCTGAAACATCCATAAGAGAAATATAATGGTGCAAGGAGTGGTGTATTCATAGATCCCTGTAATGATATTCTTTCTCTAGGCATACTGGGCACTACACACACCAACCACTGGTGTCTAATGATTAATGTGATAGGGGAGGGAGGTGGCTGATGACCCTCTGCCCCATCGTCACCACGTGCACATTGACAGGGATCAGTCTGGATTGCAGCATAGCCCATGTCTGGCCTGTGGAGCAGTCCTGATAAGTGCTGCTTTTAGTGAAAACTGAGACATGCTTCAGCTTCAAGAAGTAAAACTGCATGATTTCATTCAAAGATAGTTTAAAAACTTTTCCTACCTTTGGTAAATTTGTTGTTGTTCACTTCCACTTTTTAACCTGGAATGTGAGGATAATACTTGTATCAATATGCAAAAGAGAGTTGCCTGTAATTGTGAAGCTTTTTTCACCCTCTAAAATAGAAAAATCACCAAAATTTATTGCTTAATGTGAATTATTGTATATGTATGTATATATCAATCTATTTCTGGAAACAAAATTATGCAATATATAATACATCCATCATATATAATATAGCTGATACTCCTCTCCAGCCTCCAAGCCATGTGTTGATATGAATACAGTGCCAGATGAAAGCAGAAACATAAAACTCAAGCTGCCTCTAAGAAAAGCTGACTCTGTGGCCAGGAAGGAATGACTAGAATGTAAGCAAGGAAGGAAAGTTTGGGCTTGAAAAGGTTTCAACATTTAAGTGTTACAAAGAAGACAACAAAAAGAGGAGAAAGAAAAATATGAAACAATTCAACAATTATAAAATGACAGATCCCAATACTCTAGCTGGTAATGAGTTTATTTAAATGTAGGTATATAAGAATATACAATATGTATATAAGAAAAATATATTTCTATTTTAAAGGTATATACTATGCACAACTTCATAACATTTCCATCTTAACTAATGTTTTTTCAGACATAAAGCGCTGAAAATTAAAATCGTAGCAAAGCTGATAGATTCCTTAAAAAGTCAGAGGACTGATTTATGTTGTTATGAGATTTGTTGCTGCTTTTTTCTCTTCAGGCAAAGAGCAAAGAAGTCTTGTCTGAAGAGTCAGAACAAATTTTAAATAGTATTTTGTATTTATATTAGGGATTAATATTTCCCAATAGCCTTTGAAATTTTTTTAAACCTATACATATTTTCCAAATATGTATTAGGGAGTTCTCTTGAAAGTATAATTTCTGGGAAGTTTCTAGTTCTCTTACTAACATGTTCTGTAGAAAAAAAGAAGAAAACACCTCGAACACATACATTTCAAAATTTATAGCACTTTATAAATTCAGTGAAATATTTCTAAAACATCTGGGAGTTCTAGAGCAGTTTCTTTTGTGGGGGTGGAGAAGGGGGTCTATTTGTTTTGGGTTTTGTTTTGTTCTGCATTGCTTGTTTGCTGATTTTTTTTTCCATAAAATAAATAAAGAAAAACAACCCAAACCAGGATTGGTTTACGTTAAAAATATGTTATTAATTTGGAAATTGTCAATAGGTTAATGTACAGCTGAGCATCACAATGATGAGATAAATAATGGTAACTTATGAGAGAAGCCAAGTCTGTGATGCTTTGTGAGTAATGGAAAGTTAATTTTCCTGGACTGAGAGGTAGTCTTCATGAAAGGTCAAGGGTAGTTCCATATCTGGGAGTGCAGCAGTAATCTTCCTCAGTGTACACTTCTGAGATGTTCTTTATTTGCCTCATTCAGATAGTCAGCACTGATACTTGTAGAATTAGAGAAGAATGAAACTGGTATAATAGCTGTGTCATTTCTTGAAACAACAGGAAATGAAACCCTATTTTTCTCCACCTTTTCACATGAGTGCAGTCCAAATTGGGCCCTAATCTGGTCTATCAACACATAATTTTATGGGACTAGCTCAGACAATTGAAGACCTACTTTGACTTTGCTTTTCCTCTGCTGAACATTGCAGTGGCTTTCAATATTTCAAATCTGATGAGGTTCATGGGACTATGGTACTCCGGGACAAAGGAAGGTCCTCTGTGGGTATAGATTTTTCTAAACAAAAGTGTCCTGAACATTTAAGTAAAAATGCTTATACAAGAACTAGTGCTGATGCAAGTGGGAAAACTAAATGTGGAATGGGACAAAAAAAATCAGCTTGTTTTATCATGCACTGGACTGAGCAAGCAAGATGGTATGGTAATGTCCTCCTGTTGCTACCACAATGTTGTAAGATCTTGTGCAGCATCACTCTTCTAACTAATGCACCTCCTCTATCTAGTGAAGATGTATCTTCTTATGCTACAGATGAAAACTAAAGTTTATTTTCCCTCTTAAATATTCACAACCAAATTCCTCTATACTATTCAAATTCTTACCACTTTTTTACTGCCTAAACTACGTTTCACTTTCTTTGTCATTGACCCACATCAGTTTTCAATAAAAAAGTAAGATTCAATAGTAAGAATTGAAAAAGTAAGATCAATATGATATAGCTGAAATAAAGCAAAAGCAATGTGATAAGACTCAAAAATACAAATAATAGAAATTGAATATATGATACTAAAGCTGGGATATTAGAAATAAACTTACCTTTGTTATGTAAAATCGTGAAATTATAATAATAAATTTCATTTAACTAAAATAATGTTTCCTCATACACAAGCTCATACGATTGTTAAAATTAGAGAAGCACAAATTTCGTTATCATCATAAACTTGAGACAAGTTAAGTTTCTATATTCAGCTTAATTCTTTGCTTTTTCAGAACTTAAACCAGGAACACATACAGACATGAACTTAAAAAAAATAATAATAAAAGAAATAGGCTTGGATAAATTGTTCCAAGTTTTTGTTTTCTTGCAGGTTGAGGCTTTTTGACCAACAAATAGTCTCTACTTAACTATGGCAACACTGCAATTTTATAGCATTTCATCTTTGGCAATTAGTACTGTGTTTTGGCTTTAAGCTTTCCAGAGGTAACATTCATTTTTACAGTGAGAAGTGAAAGTATATTTTCACTACTTTTCAAAATGTAGAAAGGAACAAGTTGGAGCAAAGTAGATCTCCCAAAGGCATAATTTCCAGACAATTATTATAATTCATATTTAAAGAAAACATCACAAGGAAAAGTCTAATTTAAGGGAATTAAAGATAACTGTAAAGATGAACAACACATTAGACTGGAGGAGGAATCACAAAGGATGAAAAATTCAAAAGGACTTATGTCTTCATAGCCTTCTCCAAGGATGAAGAGCAAGACTGTTTCTCATTTGCTGACTCTCACTGTGACAGAGAAGTATCTTTTAAAGTTGAAGGAGGGCTTAACAAGAAAGGATTAAGACAGAACTCTAATTTAACAATATCTTCCTTTCTCACACACATGATTCATGTTCCTAATTAATACCAATTAGAGTTGAACTCAGGACTATAGAGCAATTAATTTTTTATGGAATTGCAAAGAGTTATGTCTAGGTGCATATAAGGACATGCCTACTGCTTCTGAATAAGATTATGCTGAAAGGTAATTTTTAAATTTCAGTCTCAGCATTTTCTTCCCTAAGTGCATTTTCAGAAGAAACATATCAGATTTTTTCTGTGCTTACAGTAGTATATAAATCTTATGCAAGAGTATTACAACTTTATACAAACCCATGAATTCTATTTTTCTTAGCATGATGTGCGTGTTCACATACAGAAATTTTTAGAATTTTTGATCCTTGATAAGCTGAATATCTGCTGGTGAAAATCTTTATCATAATTACTCATCTTTGGGTCAAAGTTGAGGTAGTTTCTGAAACTGCTGCACTGATCCAGGGCCTGAATATTGTACTTTAACTTGATTGAACTTTAATTCTCAGGAAACTACTGAAAAGGTAAATAAAAAAAGGATGGAAGCTCTGTCTTCACAAGGAGTCAGATGGAGAAGACAAAGAGCAAATTGTACAAGTTGGACCAAGAGATGTTTTAGCTCAATACAAGGAATCATTTCTTAATGACAACAGTCATTTACTGGGACAACTTTCTCAGCAGCGTGGTAGAGTCCTCACTACCAGAATTCTTCTAGATGTGCTTGGACAGGGTGCTAGAGAGATTCATTTAGGTTCCTTTTACCATGGAATTTGGACTAAATGATCTTTTGAGGTCCCTTCCAAACTGGTCTGTTCTATGATTCTCTGGTTTTGTTAATACCTACAGCATATATTGCTTTACATCTTGTGCTGCTAATGTTGAAATTCTTCCCAGTTCTTTCCTTCTTGGGGTGTTGAGTCCAATACACCATCTCCATGGCAGTCTGATCATGGCAATAAGGTAGGTGGCAGATATAGGTGAGAAACTCCTGGAATCAGCCAGAAGCCACCTGGGTTCAAGCTGGTAATTCCTGTTGGGCTGCTGTTACACGTACATTTTTTATCAGCTTGTATTTGACACAGATTAGCCATGTCAGTCTGCAAAAAGTCCACGCAGACAAGTCCTCTGAGCCTTTTCGATATGCATGAGTGGAAGAGGACTGTATTTTTCAAGGCTGTGGAAAACATGACACAAATTGAGATGTGATTTCATAAATGTCTAGATGAGAGATTTCTCCACCTTGATGGCAATGGGAGGTAAATATAAATGTGCAATTTAGTTGGATGTGCTGACTCACATAGAAAGTAGATTTTCAGATTGCACTTAAAAACTTAAAATATTATTTAGGTTGTGGGTATTGATTGAAGGTGTTACCTGTAAAAAAAACAAAACCAAAAATATGTACCAATTAGGGGTACATCTGTTTTGTCAATTGCAGAAAGGTGGTGTGAGAATATCTGTGTCAGAGGAAACATGTCAGTGAGAGACCAATGTAACTGCTTCAGTTTTGAATGATGAATCAAAAATATAATTTCAAAGATATTCCAAAAGATTGAGCAGGGGTGTTCAAAAAGATAGCATCAGTGAATGAGTAATGAGATCTCAGGGAGGGCACCATTGGCAAAGAGACCTGACTTAATAAGGAACAAGGTTCAGAGTTTTGGGTTACCAGAGACCTAGTGGAATATAAGGGGTAAACCTAACCTGAAATAGTCCAGATAGATCTGGAAGAGAGAAAAGTTATTTAGTGCTACAACATATTCACGGCAACTGAGATGAAAATAAATAATAATAATTTAAAAAGTCAGTAAAATGTGTGCCTTTTCCTTTTAAAGTAAAATAGACCACATTTTCTTTATGCATAAGTAAGTAAAGTAATAGGAGCAAAGCAGAGGTTAAAGAGAAGAATAGGGTAGCAAGTACTATTCCTCTACACATTAGGAACAGTTCCCAGTGGTGTAAATTACCATGCTGCTATGAGTGTCAATGTTTTTCTCATCTTTTATCTGTCCCTAGGGACAAACTCATGAAGGCTTATGGCTGTGTAGGAAGCCACCTTTATTTGTCATTTCTATTTTGGTCTTAGCTGAATATGGGAATCTGATCAAGGAGTAAACAAGAATGTTTGAAAACACCATGATTAGAATTCCTGTATGTTACATAACATCTTTATGACATTCTGTGGGGCTGTGATTTTTTTTTTTTTCATGTCTAGCATGATTCATAGTTTGCTCCAGTGAATAAAAAAAACCAAAACCCAACAAAGTAACCAAATATAGAGTCCACACAAAAATGGATAAATAATACTTTAAAGAAATGTATTTCAAGAGAGCCAGGTCAACTAGATACAGATCCAATTTTCAGAATATATTGAGTACCACAAATGAGACCACAGGACTTAATATGGTATAGATATGCATAGTGCAACTAGAAAATAACTTTATGGAGGTTTCTATACCAAATTGATATCCTGGACTGCATTAAGAGAAGCATGACCAGAAGGTCAAGGGAGGACATTCTCCCCCTCTTCACCACTCTCATGAGATCCCACCTGGAGTACGGCATCCAGTTCTGGATCCCCTTTTAGAAGAAAGATATGGACATGCTGGAATGTGATCAAAGAAGGGCCACGAGGATGATCAGAGGGCTGGACCACCTCTCCTATGAAGACAGACTGAAAGAGTTTGGGTTATTCAGTCTGGAAAAAAGACTCCAAGGAGAACTTATTGTGGCCTTCCAGTATCTTAAATGGGCCTACAGGAAGTTTTCAATGTCTCTGGAGAAACTGAAAACCCACCTGAACATGTTCCTGTGTGACCTACACTAGGTGGTCCTGCTCTGGCAGAGGATGAACTCAATGATCTCTCGAGGTCCCTTCCATCCCCTAACACTCTGTGATTTCTGTGAAGAAAGCTGGTGAGGGTCTCTTTAGAATCTTGGGTAGTGGTAGAAGTAGGGGGAATGGGTTAAAACTAGAGGCGGGTAGATTCAAGTTAGATGTTAGGAAAATGTTCTCCACCTTGAGGGTGGTGAGACACTGAAACAGGTTGCCTAGGGAGGCAGTCACCCATCCCTGGAAATTTTGAAGTCAATAAATATTATTTTAAAAGGAAACAATAGCTTTGATGAAATATAAGAGAAAAACAGCATTCCTCCTACCCTACACCAGAGTGAAGAGCCTGATTTGGGGTTCTCAGTAGCCACCTTCTAGGCACTGGGGGGCTGCCCTTAAATCTCCCACGACGCCATCCTTTCTGTAGGTGAAACAAGCCCCAGTCTTGCTGCCTCTGCTCACAGGGTGAGTGCTTCAGCACCTGATCACCTTAATCCCCTCTACTCATTCCCTCTTACTGATCACTTTCTTGCATTGCAGGGCCCATAGCTGGACATAAAATATTATTTGTCATCTAACAAACATCAGATCTGGAAACTCAGATTTATGGAAGAATAATGCTTTTTAGAAGAGGAGCACTGGGTGCTTCAATGAAAAAATCTGTGTTAATTGTTCACTTTAATAACATTTATAAATAGCCAATATTGTAGATAAATGTTACAAGAGAATGCCTATGATTTACTCATATTTTGCTTGTTCATATCAATCCCAGTAATAACATGAGAACAAAGAACTTGATAAATACATATGTACATGTAAAATGATGTATCTTCTTGTTTGGCAAAATGTTATTTCTACTTGACTTATGCAGAAAAGGGACTGAAGTGTTGAGCCACTTTGTTAATAGTTTTAACTATAGTTACCTGATTTTTTAAAATATGATTAATTTTTACATCATAGAATGCAACTGGATGTGATTAATTATATCTCAATATTCTAAATTGGCTTGGTTATAAAATATATATATTTAAAAGCAGTTATTATACCCTCTTGGTTTTATATTTATGAAATAGACGTGGGAAATACTTGATAAGAAAAATTCTTTCTAAAAGGATATATATCCTGATTCCTCACTGTAAAGGGTGCTATTGCATGTACATGAGATCAGTCTCTGGTATCAGAGTGGTATGATGAAGTTTTGAAAGTTACGTACATTCACATATTTGTGTGTATATACATTTATGTATATTGCAAACACGTCTGTGGTTTGGGACCTCTTATTAGAGATGAAATCAGTGGCTCCACACTTTTATTTTCATGTTCAACTTCCATAAATTCAGATATTTGAGTCAGAGAATTAATACAATTATCTACATTAGATAGTTTGCTTGCAAACAAAGAGTCCAGGGACTTTCAGTGAGAGAATATAAAATGCAGCAAGCTAGCAAAGAGAATACATTACAACATAATGCATTTGCGTATATACAGGTGGCAGTCCAGGCAGGAATGATGAGTACCTCTGCATGGATGCCAGTCCTGAAAGGTCAACCAGCAGGGTGCTGCCTTTGGTGGCACTGTTTCAAATATACTATCTTCAGGGCAATGACATGACCTATTTCACAGCCCATGACAGGAACCATTCATCCTTTCATGTACCTGGAATACAGCTGGATATGCCTTGTGGGTGATAAATGGAAATAAATTCCTTCTGAAAACAATTTCACAGTCAGTCCAGTATCTGTGTTAAGAAACACACAGTTTCTCGAAAGAATTTCTTTATACAGAATGGTTCTTCCAGCTGTAATGGTCAGTATGAAGGAAAGAAAAGTCTTGTATGAAAATGGAAAGAGAAGAGATGAAGGAAATTCATAAGGACTCTAAGGAATGAGACGAGATAAAAAGAGAGATGTGGGCAGAGGTAATGTTTAAAGAACCTGAAAGAGAGGAAGGTCTCTGAACTACTTTAGAAAAAATTATTAATACAAGTAGCACACACAGACGAAAGATCAGAGTTTGAACAGATATTTATCAAGGTAAGAAAACAGTCATATTCCTCTGGCGTTTATTCACTAGGACTACTTTTTTGTTGTTGATTCTTTTGTCCTTACTTGTTAAATAAAATATGGTGATATAATCCTAAGCCATCTGTGCTATTTATCAACATTTCTCACTTGAAGAAAGGAAATTAAAAAGCAAAAAGTCTTTTCTGCCTTAGCCTTGTAAGAACAAGTTCTTTGCCAACAGAATATGAAATCTGTGAAATGTTTTGTCTGTCCAATATCTTTCCAAGATATTTGTGCTTTCCTTTATGTTACGCATAATTTGCTCTACTTAAGGCTGTATCAGAAAATATGAAAAAGTGTTAAGTGACGTGTAGAAATAAAGCAGATGCTATTTAGTGTAGTTAAGATGGACTGATCATATGTCTTTCACTTCACTGGTATTTGAAAATAAGAAGAATGATATGCCTCCTCCTTCTTGCCCAGCTGATAGCAAAAGTAGTACTTCTTTAGTGTCATCAAAACATCTACAGTTGTATCCCTCACTTAGGACATGAAAGATCAATGCTTAGCTTTCCCTTTTAAAGCTTCACAAAGTTTTCTGCTTCTGCAGTTATCTTCTAAAGTTATCCTTTGTTTTGTGAAGTGAGACAAAATCATCACCAAGACTAATAGTTTATTGCTGATTTTCCCCTCAGGCTACCTAACAGATAGTGTTCTGGAGCTGAATCATGTCAGCTGTTGAACAGATGGAGTGGTGCCTGGCTGGATGCAACAGCAGCTTGATAGTGTGAGACTGTGATTTACAGAAATAAAGAAAAAACTTATCTCCTCCCTAATACTGACTTTTATAGTGTAGCTTTTTCAGACTGAATATTGGAAGTTAGATACATATACCAAATAAACCTGTGAGTAAGCATCTACTCCCACCTTCCTTATCTTTAAGATAGATAGTGCAGTGGCAGGACTTATTGTAACAGCAATCTCATCTAACCAGATATGACACCTTACTGTGGGAATCTGTGTGGGCTCTACTGTGAGCTTCTTTCAGAAAGGTATGTACATGATGCATCCCATCCCTCTGTACTGCATTTCTTGCTTTTATAACCAGTGCAGAGTAGCAGTCACATTGCTTTGATCTGGTAAAAAGAATTACATGTTCCTCAATGTGAGCTTTCTCTGTTATAGGAAAACATCATGTTGTTGCTTTTCTGAATGCAGATCTACTCTAGAATAAATACTCACTGTATCAAATAGTGTGATTATCACGTAATGTGATATGTTCTACTTGCATTTAGAAATACTGTACTTTCATAGTTACTGAATTACTGACTACAACAATAATGTTTCACAAAATTGCTTATAAAAGAGGCACAAGGGAAGAGCAGAGAAAAATAAATCTCCAGATCCTGTTAGATACTCTGACCAACTTTAGTTGGTCAGCTCTCCTTATAATGTAATATCTAATACAGATCCTCTTCTCAAAAGAGTTTCATAAATGATGTGCTGAGCCTACATACTGTGCCTCATCATCGCAACATATATAAAGAGACCTATGGATTTGTTACTGTCTTTCTACAGTGTATGCAAGCCGTAAGCAGCACATTCAACTAATTAGAAACTAAGATTACTGACATAAATGTATTTGGCTGGCAGGAACTTATAAAAAATTAGCTCAAGTTCCTTTTAACCTAAGAGATGCTGATATTTTTTTCACATTTCAAGGCACAGAGAACAAATGTATTTGAAGAGAATATACCTGTGTGGAACAGTATGGGAGGCACAATCCTTGTATCAAATTCATCTTACCACTGATAATTCATTTTTGCCTGATATGCACCTGAGTGTGAAAGATTTGTCTTGATACAATGGTAAGAGCTGGACTCTGAACCAATTCTGGTTGCCTGTTTTATGGCTAGCCCAGAGGGGCCTTAAAGCTTTTGTAAGTATAAAAATTAGTTGTCTTTGCCTTCTTCTGCCTCTTGAGACCCCTCCTTTGAACTGAGAAAGACATGTCTAGAGGTTAAAAGACATGCAACAGTGGACAAATTGAACTCCAGAATGGAAGGGTAATTTAAAATACATTTTATATTTCCCCTTTGGTGATCTGTTGCAAATAAATCTTGGTCTAATGGCTGCACTTGCACTAGCCTTGGGTATAAAAGATTAATAGATTTTTATAGAATCTGAAGCCATAAGATGCCATCAGATCATGTAGCCTGTTTGTAGAGATGCATATCTATATATATCTGTATATAATGTAATTACATTTCAACAAGTAGCCCTTACATATGATCTGAGAACTTATGTCAAACAGAAGCACATGTTCAAAAAAAAAAAAAAAAAGTCCAAACTGGATTGCAAGACATCTAGACTTGCTGCTGAAATTATATCAATAATGTACCTCAACAGCTGACAAGTAGAGGTGATTTGTTTTCATTGGGTAATGCTAATCTAATAGTATTGCAGTGGTTTCTACTAAAGGGCATATTTCAACCATTTTTTTTTTTGAGAATATAGCAGGTATTAGTGTTTTCAAGATGAAAATAAATTTATTTTACATTTCATTGACAAAACTAAAACATGTCAAATTAACAGTCTGCTGTTTTGTAGAGGGGAGAAAAAATTCTAGTTAAAATGATAGTTCAGTCTAGACTAGGTTGTAAGGAAAAACAATATATTTGGAAATATTTATCATGAAAGCTATTTCCTAGTAGGTCTTGTTAATTGGCCAGATACTCTTTTAAAAATAGGCACTTTTCATTTTCTCCCTCCAATTTTAATTTATCAGTTTTCATTTGCATTAGAACCAATAATGGCTTGCATTCCTTGCTTGTATATCTCCAACTCCATATTTGTCTTACATTAAAATAATTTTATTTGAATCGGTCAGTTTTTCAAATGAGCCATGTTATTGTACACTTAACTGCTTTCATAATTTCTTCATTTTATAATTTTGTGAAATGTTGCTGATTTTATATTCACTTCCATATCATTAATGAAAATTCTGAATTATATTGATATCAATCCTTACAGAACTTCATGAAGAACTTCAGTTCTATGTTCATTTCTTACCAGTAGTGACTTTTGAGTTCTGACATGAAATGTTTTCAGTTCTTTTCCATTTGATCCATTATTGGAGTCTCCATTCTTGGAGATATATTAAAACCATCTGGACATGATCCTGGGAAACTGTCTCTAGGCTGCCCCGCTTGAACAATGTGATTATGGACATGATAGCCTCAAGAAGTCCCTTCAACCCATACATTCCATAACTCTGATTTTGATTCTGAAAATAGACTAGATTACTATAATCCAGTTTTAATTAAAAACCTTAGTCAAGTAAAAAAATGTCATATAGAAGTATCTCTGCATTAATTCAATCAAGCAAACTCATAGTCTGTTCACTTCTTGTCCCATTCTTTTCCATCTTTGCCAAATAAATAGAAATGCCCCAAAGAGTTAATCTAATCTTTCTACTTCTTTGCAAATAGAGCACAGAAAAATTATTCAAGATGCTGCATTACTCATTAATTTTACTCACTCTTTTTTTCATAGACCAATAGTTACTGTTAAAATTCTTTAACTTCTAATTGACACATTAAAAACACTTCTTTTCCTTAGCCTATCTTAAAAACAGTTTCCCTAGATTGGGAATCTTTAATAAATTCTATGCATGGCACAGAATTATACCACTTAAATGAGTAAAAATTTCTCATTATTACATTCAGCTGTGTTTCTTCTCCCTAAATAACTGTCTTGAATTCATCTCTGAATTAAGATGGACATTCAACTTAAGTGAAGGTCTCTCTTAATTGGGAAATTTTACCTTTTCTGTTGTCAGCGTAAAACCATACATGCTAAGACAAACACAATAAAAGTATATCTTACCTTGTATTTCATTTTTCCTTGCTATATGTCAATAGTTCAAATATAATTGAACAAGGTACAAACACCTTTCATCTGTTTTAATATAGAAAGTGTACATTCATTTTTATATTATTTCTTTCAATACAATATTCATGCTATGTTAAATATGGTGATACTCTTAAGTTAGCAACATATAAACTTGTTCTTTCCTAATCCAGGGTGTGCAGAACTTTCTTCACAAGGTATTAGAATGTACAGTGCCGGGGCTTTACTGGGAAATGGTTAGAACTGTAGAATATGAAATGCCTAGAGGTCCTCAGCAGTACCAAAAGACTGGGCTGCATAGAGGAGGATAATCGCATGCGTATTGGAACGCCAATTATCTTCTACATCATCATCATCAATAAAAGCAATTTTCATAAAAATATTTTTTTATGAAATAATATCTACTTATCTTCTGGATAGTTGTAGAGTATATATGGTGAACTGCTGACGGATGAGTACATAAAATAATTTGAAAATTTTTCTAGGACCATTGTTCTCCAATTAGTTATACCACTTAAACCAAGCAGTTTGGACTATCAGGACACAGGATACAACAGTGTCCATCTCATATCTATTCACATAGCAAAAGTTCTGTATAGATTGTGTTAAGAAAAAACTTGCAATATAAATTATAAGTGCTTACAATATAATTTTTTTTTCTCAAGTCAGTGCATTGCAAGTTGTTTCTTTGGATAATTCTCTACTGAATATTTTCTTTCTTTCCATTCAGTGTATATTAATCAGATAGCTCTCAGTTACTGCAACAAATTTGTCTGATGTCTACTCTACTTATGCATATATTTATGAATATATGAAACTAAAAGAAGGAATGTAATTTAAAAATACCAATGCGGGCACAATTTAAAAGTCTTCTTGTATAATTAAACACATATTACTAGCTTTTTCATTTAAGAGATTTGCTATTATGTGGCAATAGGATGTTTGCTGATGTTACTCAAAATACATTTTAGAAATAACATAATTTAATTCTACTAAACCCACTTTTGATTGCTGTGTCATAGTGTAGCTGAGTAATTTCTTATTTAAGACTGAAGCTTTCCTTTTCCCATCCTTCTACATCTATCTCCTTGTGTTAACAGATCATCAGGGATTTCAGCTATCAGGTGATGGTTTATTCAAGATCAGAGAAAATGAAAGATGTGTGTAGTGCTTTTCAAAGGGATAGTTGTGGTAATAATCTAATAGCAAAGACAGTGAATGAGTACATAGTTTTGCCTGGCTGGATCAGATTCAGCTGTCAAGTCACAGAGATGATATTTTTATTCAGAATATAAAAGTAACTTTGTGTTCCACTTCACTTCTTGGAATCAGTCATCTTGATACCCTCTGGGTAGTCTCTAAGGCAGTAAGGCTGGATGTGCATTTGCAAATGGATTCTCAGCTCTCAGCTGATGATCTGAGATGAACTAGTCCGATGGATTTAAAATCACCAGTGGGCTGCAGTGCCCCTGAGATGGAACTGAACTGTCAAGTTTCTGTCCTGATGAAAGTTATTGGCTTCTAGTGTGCCAGAACATGTAGTTACATTCAAAGGGAGGCTGGAATCAAATAAAAGGAAAAGACAAAAGAGTAAGCAAGAGGTGCAGGTTACAGGATGTGGTTTATACACTAACTAGCAAAATATTTCAATGAAATTACAATATGGTAAGGATCAGGTTTAAAAATATTGTTTCTTTGCAAAGAGTAACAAGCAGCTCTGTGAAGGGAAGTCTTCAATGCCACAAAAGTTCTCACAACAGGTTACAGTCCTCTGAATGTGAAAGAATTTTGACTTCTCACTGGAAAAAATAAAATAAATTTAAACTTCTATTTCTCTCTCTGACTGTGCATGCCTATTAAGAACAGTCAGTCATGGTTTTCAGTAAAACCTGAATTTAAATTCCTCCAGGAATTAGTTGCATCATTAGTTGTGTTTGTTGACATATGTATAAACTTATATGTATTCATTATTGAGTAAAACTCTATTTGATATAAAAGGTTCTTTAAAAAGAGACATGCAGTTTAGATTATGCATGAAAAAGACCAGGATGCAGTAATAGTATCCCAGCTGACACAAGCTAATATATCAAAATAAGCAGTTTTAGAAGTAACTCTAATATTAGCCACTGACAAGAAGTGTACCTGACAAGTATGAATTATTTTTCTAGATACTTTTGTGGCATGGGAGCTTATAAATTTGTGGTTTTATTTGAGGCAAGATATTACAATGTACTAAAGTTAAAAGTACATTTTTTATATTTAATTTTGAATCATAACTAATTTGTTTTTAAAGTAATTATAATTTTGTCTAATTGAAATGCAAGTTTAATTTAGATTTAAATTTAAATACTTTGAAGGCTGTGTGTTTTTTACTAATACATTGATTATATAACATATCTAAAATGGAGGATACTGAAGAAATTATTTCTTTAAGCTCTACACATAATATAAGGCAGTCTGTCAACTCTCTTTCATCGTGCAGTTATACTACATATAACTGATTAATGGGATTAAAATACAGACATCTTAGAGGGTCAATAGCTATTATTTGCACTGGTTTACAGATTGTAGCAAGAACTTTGTTTTTTTGGCCACGTCCACAAAAGCTTCCTTAATAGCCTGCGCTCACTGGCAATATTAGAGCTAACATCATCCCTGGTATGTGCTTATTAACTTCATCATTTTGAGTGGCACCTTGACATTTATAGCTTCTGGATGCCAGCTGCATGAGGTTATAAGCAACTAAAACAGCTGTTTATACCAACGTTGTTTGTCTGTGCCTAAGAAGCAAGCCTCAAGCAGTCAAAGAGAAGGAAGCATTTTCTTCTTCTATGAGCAAAACTGTTGAAGGAGATTAGTTTTACCTGCACTCCAGTCTTCAGAGTGATGAAGTCAGTGGAATGTTAAGTAGCTTAGAAAATGAGTTGTTTGCTGATTGTCACAGGGAAAAAAAACAAACAAAAAGCAATAAAACTGATACATGATGATTTCAGTCACTTAAACACCGTAATCTGACAGTTAGTTCTGTTTGCTGCAGTAAGAGTTGGAGAATTACAGAAGACAGAGCATTAAATGACACAAATCTATTCATGCTCACATACAGACCAGTTCTGATTTGTCACTGATGATCTCTATTTGCATTAACATATCTAACCATTTGGAGACCAAACCATTCAAAAGATAATTTATTCATTAAGCAATTTGTTAACAATTATGGTCCGTTTGAATATCTCCTATATAATCTGTGCCAACTTTTAAATTTAACATTGTAAAAAAACCTGACAACAAAAGTGACCTTATGCAGGTTTTTTAAATTTTTTTCTGAAATATATAATTGATTGCAATGGCAAATATGGAGCCCTAGCTAATATCTGTAGTTTGCTAAATAAATATTTCTTAATTTAGTTATCTGTAGCTCAACTGAAATCTTCTAAGGAATTTAAATTAAAGTTACCATGGTTCCATGGTATTCCCTTCATTATAATGCAAATGAAATAAATTGAGCTTAAATGTCATAACACCATCAAACTGTTCAGAGATCATACTTGCCCTTTTTGATCACTTGCTTCAGCAGGGTCTCAATGGTCCCTTTGAGACTGATTATACTGAAGAAAAACATATGCATAAAACATCCATGCCTACTGCATAACATCCATATCTCTCTCCTACCAGGTGCTCACTTACTGGTTTATTTTATTTTTTTGTGTGATTGAAGTTACTTTTCTGTAAAATATTTAGAATCATAGGCTATTGTGATGGCATAAAAATACCTCACCCTAAAGCAGAGCAACAGACTACAAAATTAATAAAAAGGAGTTTGCTGTTTTTTCGCTAACAAACACCTATTTGCTTGCAGGAATAAATGCAATTTCTAATGGATTATTTCTAACCTGGCTTTTCTCATATAACTAGCCTTGAATTTTTAGGGAATTATGCTTTCACACACTAGTCAGTAAATGTCCTGGAAATTTTTTATGATTTCTAATGATGAGCAAATGCTTATTGAATTTCATTTTTTAAGTTTTGATTGTCAGTATCTGCATATTTCAAAGTTCTTTGCTTGAGTTTGAATTTTTATATATGTAGAGAAGACGAGACAAGCTTAAAAGGAAGAGGAAGTTATTTTCCTCTTGGTCAAAATATACTGTGTTCCTGTGATTTTTTTTACACATACATTCACAAACATGAAAATGTCTATAATAGAATTATTGGATTATGGAGTTATGGAGGTGCCATACAGCAATTTTCATGAAACAGGTCAATAAAAGTGACATAGACTCATTTTTACAGTAGTCTGTCTAAAGGGCCACCTATGAAGTATTTTTTCTCACACACATAATTTCCTAAGAACTCATCTCTTGCATTGACACATCATATTGAAGTGCAGCATTTTCCTTGTTAAGCAGTAGAAAATTATAGAAATGTTCTATTCTCTGACATTTAGGCATTTACATTTGTGTTCCTAGAAAGACCAGGAAATAGAGAAATCAAACTGTTGGAAAAACCAGAAAAACCCCAGAAGACATAAATATTTGCAAAAACTATTGTTATCCTGTTTTGTGCCAAATCTTTTCCTTTAATGCTGTTCATTTAGAGACTTGTTGCGTGCTATTACTGTTTGCCCAGAGGAGGACTTTTAAGGATCTCTCTCTATAAACCATTTAGTTGATTTAGTTCATAGTGGTATAAATAGGAGGATGGAAAGCAGAGAAATGTTAAATGAAAACCAGTATTATATGTGTGTGTGTGTATATATATATATATATATATATACACACACACATATACATATATTTTTATTTAAGTAGCTATTTCTCCTGGCTAATCAGAAGTATTTCATTCCTAAGCATTCATTTATAGTTTGAAAATTCACCAGAAGAAATGGACTATAAACTTCTCAGTAATTTCTGTTTAATTTACCGAAAAAAATACAAGTTTTACTATTTCCAGTCTTAAGAGTCAATAAATCCATATTTTTATTCCACCTCATTCATCTTGATGAAAAAGGAGAACAAGAAGAAAAATTCATCCTCAGTGGCAAAATACTGTCTTACTATTTGATTACTCTTCTGTAGTATCAGTTCTGGGTGTTTGGAGAATGTAATTTATTCAACCAATGTCAGTTTCTGCCTCAAATAAAGTGTGACATTATTGAGTTTGTTGATTATCACGGCAATATAGGATTTGGTGGTATATGTAGCATACTATATTGCTTTAAATTTTCAACTGTGTTGACCATGAACAAATGTTTACCCAAGAAACTTATTACACAGAAAAAAATAATGACCTAATTGTGAAAGCAATAAGACTGCTTTGTGAAACCTTTTATTTTTTCTATTCTTTTTTCTCCTCACTGCTTTCTGATATCTATTCCTTTTTTTGTCTTTTGAAATTTATTTCACATAAAGAAGGTGCTCCAGAATGATACATACAAAAGACAATGTTCAGGAAATATTTTTTCCTTCTGTGGCAGAATTACTTTTTCAATTTCTTCCCTACTGAGACTATTGAAATGAGTGGAATAGCACTAAATGCACCTTTATGTGTATTTAATGATCAAAGGGGAAAATAGATCTTTTCCTTATTGCTGTTCATTTCTTTTGTTTATAAGAAAAAGCATCTAATCTAAGTGTCTCTTTTCCAGGTTTGGAATCAGTACAGCCACTCTAGTATTCCATTCTGGTCAAGTTCAACACAAACCCAATTATAGCTAACCCCCAAGCTTTTTGAAAACCCATAGGATTAGTGAGGGCCTTAACAGGCTGCCTGACTTCTAATCCGCTATTTATCCATAGTAACTGATGGGGGCAAGGAGAGAAGAGAGCAATCTTTTAGATAGTTCTCAATACTTGGAATTTTGTCCTATATCAAATTAGAGCATGGGAGTTACCAGGAACATCCAACAATGGGATTTTTTCACTGGCATGGGCTTAATTATTTCACTAGGTTACATCTCCTCAGTGGGAATTAGGACTGGCTACAGCTGAGAAAAGTCGCAGCGGCAAGAACTCACTCTTATGAAAAGAGTTATGAAACAGTACTAAGTGTGAATTATTGCAATGGCATTTTCCACCGTTTCCACAGGATTTTATGCTGAAAGAGAACAGTAAGAAAAGCCTCCAAAATTTCCTAGGAAATCAGACATTGGGGAAAAAAACTTCAAAACAATTATCTTTTCTTTTTTACTTTAACATTATTTTAAAAGAAGTATTTTGACAGTCACAGCAAGGAAGGCTGTTTGTTGCACTGCATTATCAAAAGTGTAGCTAATGGGCTGATGGGAGTGCCTACTTCATAAGGCATTCATTTTCTTCTAATTATTTTAGTCACACAATATACTTCTACTTAAGTGGTGAAGTGTGCTCCTTAGATGTTTTATGATGTGCTCTCCTTAAACAAGTCATAATTAGTTGTACCCTATAAGAATCAGTTCTTTACATAGGGTTTTGGTTGTTTTTATAAATATTCTGGATGCACATAGTGTATAGAAAATTTTTAAAATGTGTACATATATCAAGATACATGTAACATAGATTATAACTAAATTAAGTTTATATCAAACATGCAGCTTGTGGACTAACATTAAATGTGCTGTCCAAGATTTAGCACTACACATGCTACTATTTATGTCCCAAAATTCGTTTAAAATATTCATGTCTGATCCATGTGCTTTCAATATAAAAACCATGGAATGTACAGTAATATTGGTTGAATATGTATTACTAGGTTTTGCATGTTTTGAAATGAGCTTACCTGAACACAAAATCTTTCCCTGCACCTGCCACAGAAAATTAATTCATACAGCCTTTAAAACTGTACTAGGAGTATTAAATCTTGGTGTATAGGTGTAAGAAAAAATGTTAAGTATTTTGGTCCATGATCTGTGAATTTTAGTCCATAATCTGTAAAGAACATCAGTTTTGTAGCCCAGTCTATAAAATTGTATTAAGTCTTGTTCAAGATATCTCAAACGTTGGACCAGCTACCATTTCTGCCGGATTATTCTGTACCTTAACAAAAATAATTTACAAGATATTTTTTTTGTAAGCTGTTTCTTTTTGGCTTGCCCGAGGCAGCTGCAGTTTTGGAGCTTCTGAAAATTTAGATAGTGTTTTCACAATACTCTATAAAAAAAAGAATCCATGCATACCTGTCACCATACCCAATTATTTTTATTGTTGTTCTTTATTTTATTTCTTTTTTCATTTCCCAAAATGTATACATACTGGTCTGTTCACACTGTGGTGTTTCCTTTCTGAGGAAAGAGTGGCCATTCCATTTCCATTTGGAAATCTAAAGACTTTCTATTTATAAAAATAAGTATTTGTTTGGACCATGTTACATATGACAGAGAGGTGTCCTTCTGTTTCAGGAATGTTATTTTGCCACCTTTATTACAGTCCATTGAATATGATCAAGATGATAAACTATGGAAACCTTTTATATATTAATATTTTTTTTCCTCTGATGAGGACATTTTGTATACAGTAGTGACAGCTGTGCACTGCAGTCGTGCAAAGGGATAGGAAACGAAGACTGGTCACTTTTTGGGTAATAGAAATACGAAGTGTTATAGAACTACTGGACCATATGTAAAAAAGAATTGCAGGCCAATATAAAGAGAAGAGATCAAACAAAAACAGTTGACCCAGTGTGATATGTTGAGGCTCAATATTTTATTTATTTGTTTTTTACTTTGGGAATATGTGTCGAAGGATTAAAAGTGGGAAGAGCTATAATTTACTATTTATCAAAGTCTATAGAGTTTCCCTGGGGCTTGTAGACAACATATCAATTCACTTGTCAAGTACTTGCAGTTCCCACTTCAAGTAGCATGCACAAAAATAATGCTCACAGAGCATTTTCCCAGTATTTTATTAAATAAAATAAAAAGTTACGAACAAACAACAAAAAGAAATCTGTGCAAACCTGATTGCTACTGCCAGCTCTTGTTAGAAATGACATTTTTTGTGTTAATGGTGGAGCTACATACATACTAGATGAAATTTAGCCATCCTTTCAAAAAGAATCAATCCATAAATATTTTTACACTCTCTTTTATACAAGATATAATTTCAAAATAAAGATGTAGTTCCTCTCTCTAAACTAAGCTACGTAATAGAAACCCATGAAACTACAGGCTGAATGTTGGCTCTAGAGTTCTTTAAAAACCTCTCCCTTCCACCTTCCTCAATATCTACTCAGTGTCACACTTTCCTTTTCTATCTACTTATTTGTTGGCCTGGCTTGTGAAATGTTTTGAGATAAGTTTGTGCAGTGTGCTACACAAAAGAAGCTGAAGAAGCATGCTATTCCCCTCTAGATTCAGATCTGGTGTAGAAAATGGGCAAATCTCTCAAATTCCTCTAGACACATGGTTTACAGTAAAATGTTTTATGACTGCAAATATCAATCACAGATGCAGTAAGCAATTTTTTCCCCCTAATCCAGATTTTTCTGATTCAAAATCTGTTTACCAAGGGTAAATACACCATTCTGTTTCTCCTTCAATATCTCCACATTTTGGTTTTCGGTGTTGCTCCCAGGCTTCTTTGTTTAAAAAGATACTTGCTGGAACAGCACACTGTCTTCATTGCACACAAGGTAAACGTATAAGGGTTATGAAGTTCAGCTGAAGTGACTCAATCTGATATACATTAGGGGAGAACAATAGTAAAACCAGCATTAATACACAACTTGTAACCACACAGCTGGTTATGGCAATTCTTAAATTTATGCTTAAAACTCAAACAAATACAATTCCTAAGATTGGTATGAAATTATTAAATGGATTAAAGAGGATTTAAAATGCTATTTTTTTTTTAATAGTTGGCCAGGTATGTGGTTCTTCACAGCCTTAAAAAAAGACATAATTTAAACCTACAGCCAAAACCTTGTTTTGTTTTAAATTTTCATTTCTGATCCCTGTGCTAATTTCAAAACAAGTGATAGAAGCTTAGTATTCAACCAGATTGAAGTAAACCTACCTGTAGGTGATGTTCATATCCAGCACACAATACCCAGAGGTTTCATTCTGCATAAGAGGCACCTGAAGCATTTTAAGTTAAATTGTTAATAGAATAGGGTGCTCTCTAAATAAGTCTTTAACCTGTTGCCTTCAAAATACTGGAAGCAGAGTGTCCTGATGCAGGTAATGTGAGTTCTTCATCCTGTATTTAGTCCTCCTCATAGTGAAGTTGTCTTCTTACTTAGAGTAGTTTAATGGTTAAGTTTTACTTCTCTCTTATATGTGTACAATATATATAATTTTTTGAAGCAGGTTTAAATTTACCCATGTGGAGTGTGTATCTGCTTGGCTCAGAGAAACAACCTCTCCCAAACAATCTTTTGCTTATGCCTTCTATCTTCCAAGGAGGGAATAAAATTGCTGCTGTAGTTGCTTTTCTCTCAGAGCGTCCACAGCTGTTCCCTGTCCTGAGGTTGCAGGTTAGTGCTGGGTGGGGTGTGCTGGAAAGGCTGATGTGCCCTGTGTGAGCAGGACTGTAAGGAAGTAAAGAGAGTAACCCTTTGGAAGTAGTTGCTTTTCATCTGGTGGAAGGGCTATTCAGACTGAATCACAACAGGTTTTATACAGACTCACAGTGCAAATTTTCATTTTCAAATAGAAACAAAGCAAAATCTATTTGAAAGAAAAAGAGCTGTCTCTCTTCTGATGGAGAACTTCGATGAGTCCTCTAATTAGAAATATGTATGTACTGCTTTTTTTTCTAATTCTCAACTCTCTAATTTCTTTGCTGAGATTGTTAGTCTCATTTCACTAAGAATTCCCTCTATTTTTTATATTTTCTCACTTAAAGATGTGTCCCTTCTCACTGTGGGCCTCTAGCATTTTCATAATTGTAAATCTGATGTTACAAATGAGAGAATTTGCCTTCAGGTTAGCAGCAAAGGACAAGATTAGTGCAATTCAGTGAAACAAAAGCGTATACCTCATTTAAACATGAGGAAAGTTTTCCATTTATGTAGCTATATAAAAATACATGTTTCTGCCGTGTAAAATATATGCATTCACACATATATGCTTCTAAATATTTTTTCTGTAATTTTCATGGTATTATTTTTTTCAGCATTCATTCTCTGAACTTTTGCTGTTCCAGAATAATTTGCTTTAGACCAATATATGCTGGAATATTCATTCATTTTCTTGCTCTGGAGAAAGTGAAAAAGGTTTTTTAAATAGAGGTGATGAATATAGACCTGCATTCCTTTAAATTATTGTAAGATAGGCAATAAATTTTGCAGAGCCAAGAGAAAAAACAGCTGCTAAAACTGTGAGGAATGTAGAGAATATGGAATATGGAAGTAAACAGATGCTTAAAGAAGGAAAAATGGAGTTTAAAATAGGACTAGTCTGAACTTTCAGTGGCACTGCTCAGAGTTGTGATGTAGTTCAGCTGTGATGGGAACCTGTGGAAGCACAAAACAGCTTGCAAGACATGATTTTGTTTAGTGTTGAGCACAGAAGACTCTGGTCCAGAGATAGTTCCTTTAAAATCACATAACCATTTCTCTAATTTCTTTTCCTTGTTTATTTGTTTTTTTGAATATGTGATCATCCTAGAAAACGTCATCCTAGAAAATGGATCTTAAAGTAGACATATACACTATAGTATATTTATATAGTATTATAACTAAGGAAAACACTTAATTGAGGTGTACAGATTGAAACCACTCAGTGAGTATTTGGACTAAAAGATTTTTTGAAGCCTAGCTTATTAAGTTATTGACATACTGACTTTCTTTCAGGAAATGCATATACAACTTCTTGGTATAGTGTAAAAGCATGGCACCATCAATCAATTCACATTAATGAACACCACGTGGTTTACTTTGGTGATCTCTGTCCAGATGAATATATGCTGTTTCACATATTGTGTATATTATGTTCAAATCAAATTCAAATAAAAACTCATGAGAATGATCTAAAAAATAACAAAAAAATAATGAAGGAATCATTAAAAAATGAAAACAGCTTTTACCAAACAGGAGGCTATTTTAGGTAGTGGTTCTTCCTCTTCCTGGAAGGACTTGTAAGAATATTTCCTGTGAAAATACAAGGATTAAATATACCAGAAACCTCTTTCTTGTTGGACATTTGCTGAAAAGCATCTTTTGAACTTAAATAACCAAGTAAAAGGGAATTATGAATAATTTTATATACATGTAGATAAAATTGCTCCCAGCTTTAATTTTGCATAAGCATATATTTTTATTTTGACATTGTCAAAGAAGTAAAAAAAAAAAAGACAATGTCATTAGAATCCTTTTCATAAAATATTCTAGTCCAAATGAAACTGTTCATTCTTCTCAAATCTGGAAGGGACATTTGTGACAAAATATGACCAGAAATGAAAGACAATATAAGGCATGAAAAGTTTGGTTCATGTGAGGAAAGGGAATCCTCCAAAATATTTCACTTTAAGGGTATAGCTACCCTTTAACCTGTGCCTCCTTGCCCTGGAAAACTGAAGCAGAAAGAAGCAAAGGAAGATCTGCTTTTCTGCAACAGTAAGAAAACTAAAATATTTGCAGCAAATTGAAAGGTTTTTTGCATAGAGTATTAAAAAAAAAAATTAATCAGGACAATAGGGCTTTCAGTATAATGTGTGTCAATGTAACGATTGATACAGCTGTATTCAGGTTATTGCAACTTTCAGTGATCACTGTTTTATCTGTAATGAGTATTTTTGTGTGTGTGTCCATGTACAATGGTGAGAACTGAGGCTAGACAGACGTAGACAGCAGAATACTCTTTGGTTGCAAATCTGTGAAACGGTAAGGCTAAATGATGTATTAGTTCAAATTTATCATTAAGATTGAGAACGCTTGCATCTTACTTTCCTTTCAATAGATAGATTGTATGTTATACATCTTCCAGAGAAAGTACAGGAGCTCCATGAGGCTCATGGCTCAGCTAACAGCTACGGAGTCTTCCGTGGCTGATTGATTTAACTGTCATTAATGAGACAGCAACTGGCACTTTCAGTAAAGTGGAAATCATGTAAATCTTGAGTAGTCTGAAGTCAGATGCCCTCCAAATGAGGTTGAACGTGTTACTGATAATTCACCCGTAGACAGCAATGTATTTCAACATGGCAGAGAGAAATAGTGCTATTATCAATGAGGTATCAAAAATGTTTAATGTGCAAAAAAGAATTTTTGGGGCTGAGTAATTAAAATAATTAAATCTCTTTCAAAAGGATTTTTAAGCCAAGTTGTAAATCAATATATTTGTTATAAAATTGTGAAATAGTCCTTCTTAATTAAAATAATCCAGAGGTTTTCCACAGTGTTAATATATTCTCAGACTTAGCCCTTAGGTTGAATGTTTTTTAATCTTTACCTCTGCTGGTTTTTATTTGGATGGAAACTAATTTTTATTCTTGAAATATATACTACTATATTCTAAATCTAGATTTAGATCACACTTCTAAATCCCCTGCTTTATTTTATGATAATTATTATTCTTATGTTTGAATGTATCCAGACTTGTTGCTGTTATTTTAAAAATATAGATCTGCTGTCTTCAAACATATTTTCCCTTTTTTGGTTATTTCCAAGGCCTTTTTTTGGCTGTGCTGCCTCATAATTGGATTAGTCACAGAAATTACATGTTACTGGGATTTAATTGACTTCCATGTAATATGTAGGCTATGGCTTGCTGAAATGTTTGTTTTTAATAAAGCAGAGAAATATTTCATTTCTCAGCAGACAATACTTCTTTTAATAAGATCCAGAGTGAGAAGTGTTGCTGAATGTTTGATACGCATCACTGGATATTTTTCTAAATTAAGTAGTACAAAAGTCAACAGATTATATCATGAAAGTTCTTTTCACTGGAACTTCGGATGTAAGTCAATGGTATTTGTTTTTATGTTTCCTTACTAGTGACCACAGAAATTTTACGAGACAGGTGTTTTTAAAGAGATATGGTGTATGGTTTTTTGTGTCTTTTTTGTTTGTTGGGTTTGGTTGGTTGGTTGGTGGGGTTTTTTTGTCATTTTGTGGTAAATAACAGTTCCAGTGTCTAACTGTTCAGTCTTTTCATGTCAAGCAGTGTTCTCTGAGACAGCCTGATACTTCCTGCTAAAAGAGAGAGTGAAAAAGTTAAAGACAAAACCTTAGGATTTCTCTCAGTCACTACTGAGTCTTAGGTGTCATGTCAAGTGCCTAGACTAGCAATATTCATTTGCATTGTGCTTGCTTATTTATTCCTGCGACCGTCCCAGTGGATGGGTGCTGTGCTCTGTGGTGTTTTAGTAATGGGGCTATTACAGACACTGTGCTGAGTTCAAGGAACTAATTTACCTGAATGATTGCACTGGCAGTCCAGAGCAAATTTGCTTTCTGACAAAAAAATGCCAGCCAAGCTTCTGTAATACCTTTCATGGAAACTCATACTCTCTATTTTTGTGAAGAAATGCCACAGATAAAATCACTCTTCCAGTGTGAACTGGAGTTAAAAAAAAAAAATAAATCTGTTCTGTTAAAATAAAATAAAAAATAATAAAAGAAGAAAAGAAAATAGAAAGAAAAGAAAAAGAAAAAGCCATTCAGATCATTGCTTTCCCTTTTTTCAAGTTTATTGAACCACTATTGAACACTGAATTAATTTCAGACGACCATGGAAGTGAGACACAAATTAGAAGCAGATGCACAATACCACTTTGTAGTATAGAACATAAAAATCTTTACCTGTGAATAGACAAATCTAGGGTCAGCAAGTCATACAAATACATGTTCCAGAGTATGCTGGAAGCTATTGTAATTATAAACTTTAATAAATATTTGACAATAAATATTGAAATTATTCCCCAAAGACTATCAGATTAAACTGATGTAGCTTACTGTGGCTTAAAGTGCTTTCAAATCTTTTTTATTGGTACAAACTCAGACAGCATATTATAAAAGAGGTAATAAAATAAATATTCCCATTAGTCTAAGCTAGAGGGCAAAAAGGAACAGAATAAATTTATCAGCCTTAGTCCATGGAAGCCTGGACTGAAGTTCCAATGATGCTCACAAAGAAGTACCTAGGGTGGCCTTTAAATGAGGTAGAAAGAACTTCAAAGGAAAAAGGCAAATTTAAATAGATATTTCTTTCTGTTTGTTTGTTTGTTTAGCCCAGAAACCCATGTCGTAATTTGCCAGAACATGCTTCCCAGAAGCATGTCTATAAAATCATTCTGAAGTTAAAAAACTAAAAATATAACCAAACTAGCAAAGAGGATATAAGCTTCTTTAACATATACTTTAAATACTTTTTAAGTTTCTAGAAAAAAGCTTTAATACCAAAACTAAACATTAATTTCTCCTCTAATTACCATGACCAGATCAGATCAGAAAGCAGACTTTATTTAAAAACTAGTTAGTACCCAGATGATATCCTCCCAGGTAGTTATTGCCAACTATGAACTGAAAAGGTTGTTTGCAATTAAATCTGTTTTCAGATTTACTTCATACTACCTGTTAACTTCAACAGCCTTTAAGGTGGCTACCATTTTAAGAAGGTTTGATCTGATACAGCAAATTTTGTAAGCTACCAATTTATCTTCAGTAAGCTTGATTTGGGGAAAATAGTCGATGTCATTTTGATCTAAGTTTTAGACATATACATTACTTAATTTCCCACAGAAAGTGTGAAGATATGAAACTAGATGAGGTAGTTTGATAAATGAAGTCTGAGCTTAACAAGTTTAGAGTTAAGGTTTTTGAAAGTATTCCTAGTGAGTACCTCTAGTGAAGGTGATAAGGGAACTCCTGCTGAAACTCCTGCTGAAGTAATCTGTATTTGAAAAATTTGCCCTCACATTTTTGGTTCAGACATGCACTCGTGATTGAATATTAGTTCCAAGTGCATTAAAAATCCTTTGAAATATAATTTGTTTAAAAATGAAATGGAAATATTAGACTATCTTATTGAATTTTCATTACAGATTTTTTTCTGAAAAAAAGGCCCAACAACATGTCCATTTAGACCCTAATAATTTAGGCCACAGTTGCTGTCTTTTCTAACTGACAAGTATTCAGGGACAAAATTACCCTTCTATTAATTTTATCCATGGGTGTCTGTGCAATGCTTTTAGAAATCTCTCAAATGCTTTAAAAATCACTGGGATTTATCATTAATTTGTTTAGAGGTGATGTATTTTATTTTATTTATTTTATTTTATTTTTAAGACATACTAATGATGATCATTTTATTCTTAGAAAACACACTGAATGCAGAGGTTTCCTTACTGGGGTTTTCCTTCTTGTGCTAATTTCAGCATATTTTCTTTAGTGTTCTGGTCACTAACTTTTGCTGAAGCTTTGATTCTGCAAATGTTATAAATCAAACTTAACTGCAGATAATAGCATACACTATTCCGTATTGTCAGAGGGCAAAATATGGCCTGAAATGCAACTCGGAGGATAAATTAGCAATACAAATGTACTTGTGGAATTTTCTATTTGAACATTCCTTTGCAATGTTACTGTAATGCTCTCCAACACTGAAAAGTGTATCAGAAAAAGTTTTAAAAAACGATGAATTTTCTAGTTGTTTGATTTATCATACATACAGACACACAATCTGGTTATGATATTGCATGTCTGCTTCAGGAAAAATAAGTGTCATGGATGTGCATAAGCACTTTTCTGCTTGTGTTTGGAAAAGAAAAAGCTTAGTTGTATCTAAAGTGGTATTTTTAAGTTTTAAGGAAGTTGTCTAACCAAAATTTCATAGCTGTAAAAGATTAACACTATAGTAAAAGAAAATGTTTATTAACCTTATCATATCCTCATTAGCACCATTTCTGTCACTTTTGCAAGAGATGGGAGCACTAGTAAAATGTCTCATTTGCATTTTGCATATCAAACAACAGCAGATTACTTTGTTTAAATTATAGCTAACATCACTATAGTGGTGTTATATATTATAAATTGATCACCTTTTCCCTTCTTTTTTAATGGCCTCATTATATTTGATTTTTATGCCTCATTTTTTTTCTTATTGAAATAATGAGTATGATTAATATTGTATTCACAATTTTTTTCCACCTCGTACTTCAAATGAAACACATTGACTAGTTTGACAACAAATAAAAGCACTTAGACTGTAAGGATCGTCTGCCCATAAATAAAATCAAGCTGTTTGTGACAACTAGGGAAAGATATAAAGAGAAAAAAAAAAATAATACCATGTATGTTTTCAAAGAGTGGGATAAACTGTAGGTTGAGTGCACAGAAAGAAATTAATTGGAGTAATGGGCTTGGAACACGATCTTTGTAAAAACACTATCAATGGATATAAGAAGAGAAAACCGGGAGAAAGAATCTGAGAGCAGGATTTAGTACATGCCTCAGACTACAGAAGCAGAACAGTGAAGTATACAGCTCTTCATTCCAGAAAGGCCACCTTTAGCCAATATGTAGGGGTTTTTCAGTTGTGATATTTGTTTTTTTGGTTGGTTTGTTGGTGTTTTTTTTCAAATTACTTTCCATCATCGTAGATTTTTTTTCGTATTATTTTTTTCTATTTTATATACAATTCCAATTAAATATATTTCTTTTATGTGTAAAGACTGATTTTGCTTCCTCTGCTCTCTGTGGAGTGCCTTGCACTGACAAAAAACTATAAATCTGAGTAAAGAGTTTACCCCTTTCAACTGGTTATCAATCGTTATTCCTCTGCAGCAGCCTTGTAAGATTTATGGATGTTCCATAGTACTTATAAGATATTCATACTATTATATTCACAGTGTATTTGCTTAGATTCGCTGTAACTCATAAATCCAGCCTTCTAGTCATTTAATCATTTCCTCCAATTTCCTGACAAGTTTCTTGAGCTGAGGTGCCCACAACTGTGCATCATATTTCAAATGTATAATCTAGTGTTACACAGAAAAGGATCCTTATCTCCCTCTCCATGATGGAAGGCAGTGGTGTATTTCACCATCAGTATTTCTGTGTAGGAGGTCAAAATATCTTGGGTTTGTTTCTACTGCTTGACCTTCCAAGGTAATATTTCTTTTTCTTGTCAAACTTGCATCTGAGTTTCCTACCACTTTTGCCTCTTTAAAAATATTCCTTCCCGTTAAGTGTTGGAAGACTTTCAGAATTCCCAAGTATGTTACATTTGCAGATTGGATTTCATTGTTTCCATCCTTCCCTATGATGCTTTTTTCATATTTCTCTGATATCTGCAGCCTTATCGGTGTGATGTACTTCTTATAGATTCTATTATTCAAGTGTTTGTGACTTTGTACAGGTTTTTTTTTAAATTAAATCCATAGAAATCTGAAAAAACTCAGTAGAGATTTATGATGATCCTTTGATTTTACTAGATTGCATCTAGAAGTAAACCCTCCACTACGTAAACCCAGGCCTACAATTGCCATTTATACTGCTTTTTTGACATAGATAAACAAAAACAACATTGGACATTTAATTGACTTTAGTGACACTTCATACACAAACCAACTGGAATTGCTTTTACTACCTTGTTTTTATGTTAGAGTATACCATTTACTAAAATTGAAGGATATCTTGCTGCCTCCTGAGAAATGTTTGTAAAAAGCAATTTGAAGTTGGAACATTCTATCAAGGGAAGTATTGGTTTGTCCATTGTATGACATTTTCACACCAAGACAAAAAGCCATTCTGGAAGAATTAATCCAGTTAGTGGGCCTTACACAGGAGGAAAAAAATTAAATTCTATAGCTAGAGAAATACAGAATATAAAATTATATGACCCTAAAGATTAGTTTTGCCCTCACATTTCCTGGTGTTTTTAAGTACTGGACAATATAAAAAAGCCTCTCTCAGCTGGAATTAAAGTAAGATTAGACTGAAACATATAGCATAATTTTTGCTATTTTAGGCAAGTTGTTCAGTAGTCCTTAAAAAAATACAGTTAATAATCTGTAAGAGAGAGCATTTTCCTGATTAGCATTTCAGTGAGTCTTCAGCTCCTAAAGAACTTAAATGTTCTAAAAATAGAAGCTATAGTCAAATCCACTCCTTTTTCTACTTAGATCCATCTTTAACTAGGTTCAAAAATGTCTTTGCAGCTTCTGACCAAAGTTTTCAAGTTTGTTTTTTTTTTTTTTTTAATTCTTGGTGCTACCAAATACTTGGGCAATTACAGAGAAATGGTTCCCAGACCTTTTTTATAGCGCTGACTCCGCTGAGGAAATTGTCAGTGTTGCCTTACCCAAGTGCATGTTCTCAGCCTTTCCTGTGTCCATTCACACTAACCCACAGTTTCACTGAGGTGGGATTGAGACACACCTGAGGCAGATGTGTGCAAAGGAAGGAAAAGTAAGGCTCAGATTAGACTTGTTCCACAAGGGGGATGTGGGTACATTACAGGCATGTCCTCCTTTCATTAGGACAAACATAAGGGTGAGGGGTTTTAGTTAAAATATTTATACACCTGTATCGATTTTTATTATGTCTTTTGTGTGTGTAAGCTTTTATATATGCACAGATAATATACAGACAACATTGTCACGTATGGGGACCTACCATGCAGGTTCAAAAAACTCATTAATTTGATTTTAATGCTGAAAAATTCATTCACAGAATATATCAGCAGATGTTCAGATATTGCTTGGTCTAGGTATGAATCAAAACACTGATAGGCATAAGGATTGCCCCATACATTAGAAATTGTTGGCTTTAACCACTATGACAAACTCCCTCATAACAGAGATGGGTAGAGATGAGTCACCTCAATGACTTCCTGTGTGATAAAGAGGTTTTCTAAGGATGGGGTGATGATTCTTTCTTTATAAACCCCTGGCCTGACCAGCAGGTAGAACAGAGCACAACCCTTCTGAACCCATTTGGGAAGATGGCAGGGCACAAATGCACCTCTTGAGGTATTATTTCTCAGAAAAGAATTGAGTTACATTAATATATGGAAGATGATGACAAAAATGAATGAGAAACTGCATTTTGCATATGTATCCATTTAAATTAAATTAGGAATGTCTTTGTCTTCCCTTCCCAGATGTCTTGCTGGAGGTTTATGTGACAAGTTCTCTGTCAGGGACTCCCTTTTTAGCATAGCTTACCTCTCAAGTTGCTTTTATTGAAAAGAACTACTTCACAAATGCTTATGCCATCTTTAATAAGCCACATCTCCTCTGAAGTCTTACAGGTGGTCCAGACATTTATTCTTTTTTTCCTGCAACTGAATTTCTCTTGTCTAAGAGATATTTTGATCATATTAACTGTAGTCAGCTAACTATGAGGTTAGATTCATGTCAGCAATACTACAAGAGAAGTGATGGAGTGTATATATGAAAGCAAGCAAGGGAAAAAGGAAAGTGGGACCATCCCAATTGACAGCAGACAGATACTAGATCAGCACAGGTAGGATTGCAGAGTCTTTGTCACTAGGATTCCTGTAACACCACCTCTTTACTACTGAATCTAATATTTTACATCAATACATTTTCCAGTAATAAATGTACTTGATACATACCTTTAAATAGGATAGGCAAATGAACACAGATCACTACTGTGACTGGACACTCTGAGATGAAAACAGAGTTGACTGTCAACATCTTTATTCTAAATATAGTGCATACATTCTTCGTGCACATACATGTGTTTGTATTTGTAGCAAAGAATGCAAGCACAGTATGTATTTATATATTTAGTATACAAGTATTCCCATACCATACCTTAAATTATTGGTTTTTTTACTGTTATAATATTTACTTTTAGAATTAAATATTTAGGACTAAATCCAAACTTTCTAGTTATTTTTCATCTTGTTTCTACAAATCAGTATGCACCAAAATTTAGAGTAGATATATGTAGGAACATATGTGTAAACATATTTTATAAGATGTTTTAGCCTATGCAAATGCAATGTACAGATGGAATAATTAAATATTTAAACTAATTAAAGGAACAAAAAGAATTCTAAAATGTATCTTTTTTAATAACTGTATCTTTTTTTAAACTGGATCTTTTTAAACCTATTTAATATTTGTATTATTGACATTTATAGTAGTAGATAGAAAGAAAGGTTTGTGTTTTTCTTTTGATGGACTGGAATGACTCACACAGGAGTCTGTTTTTGTATATTTTCCCTCTAGCACTGAAAAGGTTTCGTGTTGCATCAATTTATGCAGGAAAAAGCTGAAAGGATCAATCAGAGTGATGAATAGTGATGGTCTTAAACATGTGTGGGGTTTTTTCTTCCTTTTTTTCTTTTAAACCTCTTTGTGTAACAGGCTTTTGTCAAAGAAGTAAGGAAAACTTCCCTTTCCCTTGCTATTTCAGAAATTCCAAAATAATCTATGGATAGCGAATGTGAATAAGAATAAGTTTTACAGGAAATTCTGCTGAGATGTTTTCCCACAACTAACGAAACAGTGAGCTTTCAAGTAATACCTGTTCTTTCACTGGGAAGTCTTCTTTACATTGAAATGTTTATTTCAGAATTCTCTCAGGACTTTCATCCCTAATAAAATCAAATTCTTTTCACACCCATTTATTTAGAAGGTAAGCTATTTAATGTGTACACACTGAGAGGAATCATAATAGTGACGATAAGTGTTCTTAGTGCTGGTATTAAGATGGATGTTGCACATAGCAGGAAACAAGAAGCTTTAAAACATGACAGCTAGCCAACAATAAAGCACCAAATGGGCTTGTATATGTGCAAGGGAGGGGTTAGACAGGAAAGTATTTCAATAGCTTTTTTTTTTCTTCTTTCCTTTAAAGTTTAATATTGGAAGAACTCCCCTCAAGCTGAGATCACTGAAGGGTGTCTCTCTGACTGAAACTCTTCTACTCCCAGGGTTGCAGGAGAACATCATCTATCTTTTGCATCAAGGGCTCCTCAAATGCAGGCAATAGCATAGAGGGAGAAAGGTAAAGTAACTGCCAACTCCAGGCGTTTTTTTCTGAGGAGGAAAAGCCAGGCACAGTATAGAACTGTACAGATATGAGTCAACAAACCAGAATAAACTACACAAAACAAGCCTGACTATCTGCAGTTAGTGTTTGCTTATGTTGTACTAACACACTACAGAAATACACTGCTGGGCTGGGACTCAGCTGGTGAATCTGGTTCCAGGAAATTTACCTCTCCAACTGCAGAAGAAAAGGATTTTTCATTCTAAGCTGTTTGCCATGCAGTGTTTTGGACTGCTCAGTTTCTTTCCTCCTTGAGTGAATTAATGCAGTACTTTTCACTGCCCTTCAGTTCCAGAAGAAAATAAAATGATTTTGACACCTGCTTTTTCATGCTGTACATTGTAAAAGTAGATTATATATCTTCCAGCTTTACCCTTAGAACCATATTGAATGCAGTCTTTGGGGATTTCTGAGAACAAATCTACCTCTTAAGTGGTGGTTTTGAATGGCAAGCAGAAATTATATTAATATATAATACTGTATATAGAATTATCTATGTGCCAGTAGCCAGTCTCTATGTATATCACCACCATAGCTGTAGGGGAGCTTGAGTTTCTGATCGCTTACCAACACTCTTGAAAATGTTCATGGATGCAGATTAACCTTTAGTGATACAACAGTGCCTGGCAGACCTTTTTTCTATGATTTTTTTTTTTTTTATGTTATAAAAAATTGTGTGTGCCTCCTCTGTCCGGGCCTCTGGTCAAGGATGCTGAAAGATAGATCTTGACCCTCCTGTGAAATACCTTGTTGGTTGCCTAAAATACCAGAGTGTGATGCTCACATCTACTTAATTGATGGGTAGCAGTTTGAAGCAATTGAGAATGGGCCTAGGAATAACTTCATGGAATTGCACAGTCAGAAGTAGGAAGAAAGAGGAAGGCATGCCAGAATTTGGTTTACTATTTACGGTTATTTCTACCTTCATTCTAAGTGAAGCAAAAGAACTGCACATAGCAGAAAAAATAAAGTAAAAACAAGAATGTTTCCACAGCTAGCTTAAGACAGAGTGCATAATGAATTCTGTCCCCAACAAGAAACCAAAATTATATATTGATATATACATCCCTGCTTTTTCAGGATTCTGATGATGAAAAAAACTCCCAAAGCTCTATTGATAGCAGTGATCTGTGTAAACAGGATGACAGTGAAAAATTTTTAAATTTTTCTCAGTAAACAACTACCTGTTCTCACCTACGATCCATACACGCAAACCCACTCCCATGTCTAAGGTAACATGCAAGCCTTCTGTGGAAGCAGAAACAAGACCATCACATAATTATTTAAGTATCTTGAAAAAGTTAAATTGTTTTTTGATTTATAATATGAGAGAGCAGAAGGAATCTTTCAAAATGCTATTTTTTTCAGAAGTTGTAGCTCAGAAATAATCAAGTGGAATGTTTTTTTTTAATTTCTATTAAATCCATATTGAAATCCTGTACATCCAATTTTAGCCTTCTGCACATTTTTACAGCTGAATGTACAGCTGGAACCTCTGAAAATAACAACTTTTACTATGGAAATGCTGGCATAGTTTTAGCTAGGGTCGGCACATGCTGCATACTGTAATGTACTTTAAAACTTGAGATGGAGACCAGAAGTCTGAGGCTCAACAGTAGCAAACCCTGTATGTATGAAACACAAGCCTCCTAAAACAGTAATACAAGACTGCTGTTCCTGGCACAACTTTCATTGATTTAAAAGGTCAAAATGAATCTCCTGCTAGTTCAGAAAGAAAATGGCAACAGGAAAGGTACTGGTTTGCAAATACAAACAAAAATCTGCACAATAAGACTAAAACATATGGAAGAGCATAAAAAAACCCCACCCTGGTACATATGAAATTAAGTGATCAGTAAAAGAAGATTCAGTCATGTTAAATTGGATAAATGTTAATATTTTGAAACCTCTTTTTTGGTTACTGGCAATCAAAAACAGATTCCTCAGCCGGAAAAGAGAGTACTAGAATGTCAAAGCACTTTTATTTATCTATCTGCATAATTTTAAACTAACAGGTGAGACAAGCAGTTTTACAACAGTCTGGTCAGTATGAAAGAATGGACTGGATAATGCAGCAAATGATCTGAGAAAATGAGTTCTCTTTGGCAAGGTTCATAAGGCAGTAGTAAAACAGCCTGACCATCTCACTAATGTGGGCTTAAAATGAGAGTTCAGGATGACGAGTATAAAAAGTGTTGATTATCAGATAAATGGAGGCAGATGGACAATGACGTCCCTTCTAATTTTTTCTGAGTTTAATGGCAAGTGTCTGCACATGTTTAATGCACATGAATGCAACCCTTTTATTTTCTACCCTTTCTTATTTCTCATTTTATATTGAACTAAACTTAGGATAATCCTTGATGTCTCCCATAAGTATTGCTTCTTGCAATTTGGATGATGGCTGTTACAACTGCCAGCTGCACAGACCCAGAGTGTCTGTTTCCAGCTCAGGCCCTTAAATACAGAAGGAATAAGGAGAAGAAATTATTAACATTTTTTGTGAAATGCTTTCATGTATGCTAAGTGAGGTGTTCAGTCGGAAGAGCCGGTAACCCATCCTCAATGTCCACGTGGACAACACCCAAGCTTCGTTCATTTCTCCTTACTTTTATTCTACCCAAATTCCATCCTGTTCTCATAGATCTTTCTGATTTCCATGTGGAGAAATTTGGCTTCTTTGGATTCTTCCAGTGTTGTCTTGCTTTTGTCCCTACCTCTGTTCCTTTTTTCACTCAAACACTTCATTTTTTTGTTTTTTCATTCCTTCCTTTCTTGCCTATGCAGACAACAGCTAACTCCAGTTTCATCCACAAATCAAAATTTTAAAAATATCAGTACATACTGATTTATTTCTAACAATATAATCTACGTCCTTAGTTAGACCTGTAAAAAATGGGATTGTTCAGAATACCTAAATTATTTTTCAGGGTTGGATGCACTTCATGTAAAATTTGGACCTGGACCACTGAGAAGTTTTGGATGCTCTACAGAAGTCCATTCCACAGGAACTCCACTCCACTGGAAAAGTGATTGATAACCTTCATTTTGAATCTGTGATAGAAAAACTCTGCAATTCTAGGGTCAGCCTTCTCTTTTTCTAAGTGCCCTCATCAGAACCATAATTTTGGCTCTGAACTGATCAGTTATACCTTCAATAGCATAGATCTCTGTGCTTTTTCAGAACTTCTTTACACCAACACATAGATGCATATATATGTTTCTGATTTCAGGCTTGTTAACATGTAATTTAGAACTCAAAAATGCATGTAGTATATTGCAGCCATCATTTATATTAAAATCTTAATTTTCAAGACCCCTGAATTACCTTAATATTTTATGATGTGATTAATTAACTATTGAGTTTTACCCATTTTTTCTCAGTTTCAAGTATATCATCTGTGGTAGGTACACTGTAGACTGGAAACAAAAGCTGTTTGGAATGATTGTAGCAGATCAGCGTTGTCATTTGGTAATTTGCTGGCCCAGCATTAAGCCATGACAACCCTTTATATTGATTTATACACTCCCTTTTGATCACTGCTTCCTAGAATCTCTCAGTAAATTTAAAACATATTTTTAAAATAAATCATTAGAATATACTGATGCAAACCTGAAGGCGATGGTTGTGTAGGAAATATTAATAATGAAATGATTAAGTGTATAACTAAGATGTGGTAGCTGAACACCAGTGAGATCTGTAAGGAAAACATTTTAAGATACATTGCATCCCTGTCTGGAGCACTCTACACAGGAAGGACATAAACCTAATGGAGTGGATCAAGAGAAGGACCATGAAAATTATCAAGGGGGCTGGAGTGCCTCTCCTATGAAGACAGGCTGAGGGAGCTGGGGCTGTTCAACCTGGGTAAGAGACGGCTGCAGAGAGACTTTATACTGACCTTCCCATACATAAGGGGGCCTACAAGAAGGCTGGAGAGGGACTCTTTACAAAGGACTATTCTGACAGGATGAGGGGCAATGGGTCTAAGTTAGAGAAGAGTAGACCTAGACTGGATGTTAGGAGAAAGCTCTTTACCATGAGGGTAATGGAACAATGGAACAGGTTTCCCAGGGAGGCAGCTGAAGTCTTGTCCCTGGAGATATTCCAGGTGGGGCTTGACAAGGCTCTGAACAACCTGATTTAGTTGAGGATGTCCCTGCTTATTGCAGGGGAGTTGGACCAGGTGACCTTTAGAGATCCCTTCCAACCTAAACCATTCTATGATTCTATGATTTGAATCAGTACAAACAACGAATGGATTCTCACTCTGGTTCCCTGTAGCAGAAGTTTTCACGAGGCAGTAACTTGACAGTACAGCCCCTCTCAAAAACCCCCAACTTCCTAAAATAGTATTTGTTAGCTAAGTGTATAAGATTAGTACTAGTTATGAAGAGTTGCAAATAATGAATATGCAATTTTTATCATGTATTTATTATATATCAAGAAAGATGGACAAGTATAAAGGTCATGTATATTCTGAAGAGAGAAATGTTTAAAATAATGGAGTTTTTCAGCATACAACATGAAAATAAGGAAAAGGATATGAAGCCAAATTTTATATATCCTTTTTATAAAATGAATCATTAAATCAATGGTATTTGGCAAATGTATGTGTTTGTGGCTAAAATTTATGCTTAGGTATTTGGGTTAGAAGCCTTGTTTATTCTTGCCAAAAGCTACATGAATCCTTACTCAGGTAGGTCACAAAGATGGGAGAGACATTTTCCAATCAAGAGTGCTTATGTTAGCCTGGCATGGTTTCAAAAGTGACACTAAATGAATTATATATTTAAAAAAAAAAAAAAGAAAAAAAAGCTTAAGCAAAGTGGCTAGACTAACCATCTCATCTTGGTTATTGACAGTCAAAAAGTTCATGGATGGCAAGAAAGGGAAAGTTACATACCAACAGCAAATTTCTTTGCAGTATCTTGTACACATGAATATTTGTTTTGTAAGTGACCATGTACTAGGATTCTATGTACCAAGGCTCTTGAAGTCAAGGAGTTCTGGGGTTTTTTGTGCTGCTTTTGCAATATCTAGGGAGATTACATATTTTCTACTCTACTTACTTCATTCATGCACAAAAGGCATGCCTACACTATGACCTTCAGATAGCTACCAACTACACATTTCCAGAATATAAAGAGATTTCCAGAGAAAAAGTAAGGAGATTTGGAGGTGAATGCACAAGTCTCAGAAGAATCCCAAGCACTATAACGAAGCCTTTCTTCTTCAAGTGCTTGATCTATGCTTGTACAGCTGGTCATTCCTGCATGCTTGCAGGAAGGTGTTTGGTCTCCCCAGTAAAGACTGACCTAATTTCTGGACATTTGCTCATAGAATTAGTTAAAGGTTTAAAAACTGCTCACCTAATGCTTATATTAATTCCTTATATTAACTTCTTGTCCTTTGAAGACAGTGAGCAAGATATTTAGTTGACTTATATGCAGGTTTATAGATTTTGAATGACCGCACTTCTTCATTGGATCAATAATGCATGATTAATGTTTTGCATTCTTCAAGAATTCTGAATATCAGAGAGAATTTAAACCCAGTTCTTATTTACTTAGAATCTCATTTATCATATATGAACTTAATGCCACAATTTTCTTTCACAGTCATTAAGGAAAAAAATACCCACATAGATAAGGACTGAGGAAGATTAAAATATTTTTAAAAATTTAACGTAGTCAGCTTGGTATCTTTAAATGTAGAGACATATAAATTATATAAAATATTTATTACACAGATGAGATGAACTCATCTTTTGCTTTGGTTTAACCCCAGCCAGCAATCAAGCCCCATGCGGCCACTAGCTTACTTGTGAAAAGTCTCTCCCCACATTTCTTGTAGGCTGGAACTGGAAGGCGTCCCCGGAGCCTTCTGTTTTCCAGACTGGACAGAACCCACTCTCTCAGTCTGTCACTATAGGAGAGGTGCACCAGCCCTGTAATCACCTTCATGGCCCTCCTATAGACTTGCTTCAAAAGTTCAATGTCTTTCTTATTTTGGGTGCTCTAGAGCTGGATGCAGTACTCCCCCTGGGGTCTCACAATAGTAGAGGGGTAGAATCACCTCCCTTGACCTGCTGGCCATGCTTCTTTTGATGCAGCCCAAGATAAGGTTGACTTTCTGGGATGCAAGTGTACACTGCTGGCTCATGTTGAGCTTCTCATCAACAGACAACCCCAAGTGCTTCTCCTCAGGACTGTCACAAATTCTTTCTCCACCCAACATGTATTTGTGGTTGGGATTGCCTTGCCCCAAGTACAGAACATTGTATTTGGCCTTATTAAACTTCATGAGGCTGGCATGGGACCATCTCTCAAGCCTGTCAAGGTCCTTCTGGGTGGCATCCTTTCCATCTAAGTGTGGATCACACTACACATCTTGGTGTCAACAGCAAACTTGCTGTGGATGCACTGAGTCCCACAGCCCAACAAAGACTCACAAGGCCAAAAAAGATATTTAACAGCACAGGTCCCACTGAGGTATGACACTCACCACGGGTCTCCATTTGGACAGTTTGCAGAAGTCCAGATAGATAACATCAGTTTCTCTCCTGTTGTCCAGTGTTGTTGTGACAGCCATTGTGAAAGGCTACCAGACTTTTCAGACATGATTTGCTCTTAGTGAAGCCATAGTGGTTTCTACCAATCACACCCACATTTGCTATGTTTTTGACTAGAGCCTGCGGAAGCTCTTGTCAGTGAAGACAAAGACAAAAAATCGAGTACCTCAGTCTTTTTTGTATCCTGTGTAACCAGATCTGTTTCCTTTTGGAAACATTTTCCCTAGTCTTCCTTTTATCACTGATGTGCCTGTACCTGATATCTCTGGCCAGATTTAATTCTATCTGGGCTATAGCTTTCCTAACCTGATCCCTGGCTTCTTGTACAACTTCTTTGTACTCCTCCCAGGCTACCTGTCCTTGCTTCTACCCTTTATAGACTTTCTTTTTACATAGAATCACAGAACTGTAAGAGTTGAAAGAGATCTCTAGAGATCATCTAGTCCAACTGTCCCTCTAAAGCAGAATCCTCTAAAGCACATTCTACAGGACTGCATCCAGGTGTTTTTTTAATATCTCCATAGAAGGGAACTCCACAGTCTCCCTGGGAAGCCTGTTCAATGCCTATCACACTAACAGGAAAATTTTTTCTTATATTTAAATGGAACTTCCTATCTTCCAGCTTGTGCCCATTGTCCCTCATCATGTCACTGGGAACTATTGAGAAGAGTCTGCCTCAACCCTCCCTGCACTCACCCTTTACATATTTGTAGACATTAATTGAGGTCTTTCCCCAGCCTTCTCTTCTCCAGGCTAAAGAATCCCAGTTCTCCCACCCTTCCCTCATAAAAGAAATGCTCCAATCCCCCAGTCATCTTTGTCACCCTCCTCTGGAGTCTCTCCAAAAAGTCCCTTGCCTCTCTTGAACGGGGGAGCCCAGAACTGGATGCAGTATTCCTTGAATACTGACCAGCCTTCTTGGGCTCCTCTCCCCTAGTGGGTTTTATCCCATGGGTATCCTACCACAGAGATTACTGAAGGAGTCAAAGTCTGCTCTCATGAATTCCAGGTCTGGTATATGTTCAGAATTTGTGTCTACAGCCTTTAGGTGAATAAAATAATCATTATGAATATAAATAATTCTCCTTATGTTGTTTACCTCATTGTATTGACACTAATGGATATACTTTGAGGTTATACCTCCATTCATAGGAGATTGCTTTGCATACTTCTTGTTGCCCTAAAGATCTTGAATTCCACCACTGGCTTCAACCAAGTCTGCATTTAAGCTTGATATTGTTTACCATCCCATCCTTGCTAGTGAGGATAAGGTCCTTTTCTCATTGGTTCCTCTTCCAGTTGCAGATTGGTTCCTCTTCATGTTACCAGAGTCCATCTTCTAATTCAGTTTAAGTTAATTAAAAAAAAAAATCCAGTTTCTGCTTTCTGAGAAGGCTTCACAATGTGGACCAAAGTACAGTAAAAGGGAAAGTTGCTTAAGTAGAATCATAGAATCATAGAATTGGCTATGTTGGAAGGGACCTCAGAGATCACCAAGTCCAACCCTTGGCCCACTACCACTGTAGACCATGGCACTGAGTGCCACATCCAGTCTCTTTTTAAATATCTCCAGGGACGGAGAATCTACCACCTCCCAGGGCAGCCCATTCCAATGTCTGATCACCCCCTCTGTAAAGAAATTCTTTCTAATATCTAACCTAAACCTCCCCTGGCACAACTTACGACCATGCCCTCTTGTCTTGTTGATAGTTGCCTGGGAAAAGAGACCAACCCCCCCCTGGCTACAACCTCCTTTCAGGGAGTTGTAGAGAGTGATGAGGTCTCCCCTGAGCCTCCTCTTCTCCAGGCTGAACAGGTCCAGCTCCCTCAGCCTCTCCTCATAGGATCTGTGCTCGAGTCCCTTCACCAGCCTGGTTGCCCTCCTTTGGACCTGCTCCAGGACCTCAATCTCCTTCCTGAACTGAGGGACCAGTAACATTGATCTTGAAGACTGTTTAGGTACACACAATACAACTTTTCAGATGGTCGTCCACCTTTGCTGAGTGAATCCTTGCTAGTTTTAATCTGCTATGCATATTTTATGTTAATCTGATTTATAAATTTCTATAGCTTCCAGGTTAAGAAACAATTTAAAGCTTTGAGTATTGCAAAAAGGGTCTGTGTATTCTCAGCTATTCAGATTTCTATACAGGTACCTCTTTCACTACTCTGTTACCGGTGGTGCTGATGTTAACAGTAAATATGCAACAGGCTAGGAGGTGTAAGGAGTGAAGGTTAAGTCCTAAAAATTACTGAAAAGTATTGTGTCAGTAATAGAATAGCCTCTTTACTAGAGACAAGGCATCTTATTTTGTTACCTTTATTTGAGGCACTGTGAAACTTGCTTTTTTGAGTTGTGGATAAAAGGTATACAAGTTCTTTGCGGGAAAGAATTCCTTTGTTGATAGTATCCAGTGTGATATCTGGCTGAAAGAAACACATACCAGAAAGAGTTTAGCTACTATTCAGTGATGAAAGCTGTTTCTTCATTACAGTTAACCTAGATTTCATAATTTTTTCAAAGGGCTGGAGCTGTTCGATGAGAGGAAAAGATTTGCAGAAACTTGCCAGTATCCCACATTACAGATCAAATATGTTAACTCAGAGTAATTACTTTGAAATTCTCTTTTGGTCTTATCAAACTGGAACAGGTTCTCACTTGATTTAGACTGGTTATTGTATATAAATAGAAGAATGAAAAAAAAAAAAAAAGTAGTTTTGCTTGAAAAGGGATTTGTTTAAGACTAGAATCTAAACTGGATGATCTATATGGTTTGCCTATAGAGTTCGCTTTTAAATGTACCAGACTAAACAGAAAAGCTGTCTTGCATACATTCAGAATTTTAATCTACGTCCTTTAGGTGAATAAAATACTCATTATAAATATAAATAATTTACCTTGTGTTCTTTACCTCATTGTATTGACATCAATGGGTATTCTTTGAAGTTATACCTCCATTCACAGAAGGAAAAACTGGAACTCTGTACTGTCTAATAACACCCTTACTGTGGATTTGCTGCACAATTTAGTGCTTCCTATTGTCAAGTACAAGCATTGCCTATTGAAAAATTTTAAATACATATTAAGCATTTAATGCAATATGAAGTAAATAGAAAACCTATTAATTTCTTAGAATAATTTGACTTTTGGAAAAGGAAATTAATAGCTGTGATAATTTGGTTCCATAAGTGATAAGCAGCTGTAAAAAGAATGAGAGATCTAATTCCACTAAAAATTGAGAACTATGGAATCTTTTTGCTTGTTTGTGAAGACTAAGTTTTTCAACTTTTAGGAAAAAAATCTACATTTCTTGCTTCTGTGGAATTCAGCAAACATTAATTTTATGATTAAATCAAACTGATGTAAAAGTTAACCAAAATGATACAAACGATCCTAAGAAAGACAAAAATAAAAATTTCACAAATGTTGGAAATTTTTTTGGATAAGTTTATCTCACAGAAATTTTTAAATCACTTTCTATCCTCCTGGAAAAGAATCTTTGTAAGAAATAACAGAATGTAGAAGAAATTCAAACAAGTTTACCCATAAGGGCAAATCCCCTAGGAAACAACATCAATAAAATGCATATTTCTTTTTTACTTCTTGTTCTGGGCAACAAAATGCCATTTTGTGTTCTTTACATAAAAACACTGATCACAGAAGAGAGATTTGCCTGGTAAGAACTATGTCAGACAGAACAATTTTCTGTACTGCTGTTTTTCGAACCACAGTGCTGCATGTTTCACAAGCATCTAGTTAAGAATAGTTAAGTTCCACCTCAGTAAGAGGAAAAACTTTTTTACTGTAAGGGTGATGGAGCCCTGGAACAGGCTGCACAGAGAGCTTGTGGAGTCTCTGTCTCTGGAGACTTTCAAAGCCTGCCTAGATGTGTTCCTGTGTGGTCTGCCCTAGGTGATCCTGCTTTAGGTTGGACTAGGTGATTTCTAGAGGTCCCTTCCAACCCCTGACAGTTCTATAACCCTATGAATAATTTAAACTACTATGTTTAATGTATGTTCACTATTTCCTGATGGTGTAAAATTTTCATATACCTGATGCTGCTACTACAAAGTCAGTTTTCATCTGTTGAGGTTTTGCATAGTATCCACATATCTTTCAGTACTATATGAGCAGACTTCAGGGTTTTTACAGTAGAAGATAGAGTTCAGTCACAGGAGATTCAGTCATTAGCATTTGTCTACTGATTCTTACTGTATCCCTTTGATATGCATAACTTTTGTTGTGTTTTCTTTCTTGAAAAAAGTTACATTCATTTTATGACTTCTGGAAATGTGGTATTAATAAGAGGTGAAATTACACCACCAAAATATAGTAATGGATGGATTACAGATGAAATTCCATTTATTTTTAGCTCTTTAGAACCATGAAAGTCTTATGCATACAAACTGCAAAAATGAAAGTTAATCTCCCAGCAGCGATTGTCATAACATAGCTATAAATAGCATCAGAAGCATTGTTGGTTAGCTTATATATGGGTTTAAATAAACAACAGTTACTGTTTTCAGAGCAGAGGCTTTAACATTTTGGTGAAAAGAATTCAAACAACTGAGTGCACAAAGTGTATTTTGAAAATATGTTTGACAACAAAGGCTTGTAACAACTTGGTCATCCTTGCTTCCTACTTGAATGCTGCTAAGGAAATTATGGAAGTTATTTGTTATCAAGGTGTTACTGTAACACTGCTGTTATTGAAGATGTATAGAAGTTCTATCAACGGTTTTCAGTTGGCTACTTTTGCAGACATAATAAATATAAGTTCAAATAATGTTACTTTTAAAGGCATGATCTTTACTAAGTTATTAAGTAGGAATAATAAATCTTAGCACATTGTCCTCAGCTCTTTTGAATGATTATAAATTGTGACTTTAAAAGTCACAAACAGTGAACAAAACCTACCTTTTCAAAAAAAACACAAAAAACAAAACCAACCCAAAGCAAACCAACTTATTAAAATCAGACTACTCAATCAAAATGGTGATGCTTTAGTGGAGGTGGTTTACAAAAAAGGATTGGTCAGGTAAGGGATGTCTGATCACCTCCAAGTGAACTCATTACAAAGAGAATTAAGTCACCTTCCAGCAGTTCTGGGACCCATTTTTTTGGAATTCCAGAGGTCCCAGTGATAGGGGAAAACTACAGAAATACAGAAATGCACACACACACAAACAGATACATATAGATCATATACATACACACAGACTTATTTTCATAGGAAGATCCCTAGAGATATTGTAGAATTTCAACCAACAGTGATGCAATGAAATCGTGAGATAAAATCTGACTGCATTTAAGTCCTTGTAGATGGACTTAACTCAAAAGCTGGAATAAAATCCCAGGTCAAAATTCTGTGATACCCGAATGCATTTCTGTATTTGAACTTTTTTGTCCTTGTACCAAACGGTTTTTGAAGAATCTCTTTGTACTGATTTATATCAAGGAGTTGCTAAGAATTTTATTGACAAGTCCAGTTGAAAGCAATTTTGCTCACACAAGTACTTCAATTTAAGTAATTTGGTTGAATAAAGGCTGCATCAACAGACTCCTATGAACTTTTGGGCTGCTAAGCTCAGTGGGAAAGATACAGTATTGCTTTGAACACAATATTAACTGTTTTCCCTTTTTCTCAATGATATAATGAATCTCTTGTATCTGGCATAATGTACCCAGTCTTTTAGGCACTCTGTGTGAGTAAAGGGCAGTTGCACTAACACAGTACAGAACTGGAATGTTTTACAGCATATTTCCAGATAGTGGAAAATAGCTCCAGTGCTCTGAATGAGAATGCTGTTACCGAGAGAATCAAAAAGATGTAAACACAATTGTTTTCTTCACATGATTCTCACTAGCAGTTCCATGCAGGAGCAAACATCCCCGTGGTGAATATTTACTTATCTTTCTTTTCCATATGAAATATTTGCCTGCCCTTGGCCTTGGTTTCATCTTGGGGCAGGATTTTGTTAAGCAAAACAAAAAAGATAAGATAATATTCATCTCTGCTTGGCAACAGAAAAGCTAGCAAAAAAATGCATTCATCTTTGTCCACTTGGCATTACCAACAACAAAGCATATTTATGTTTCTCCTATGTATAATAATAAGCCTCAGATTAAAAATGTATTTCTTTGTCCCTGAATCTAGCTATGGTAAGGACAAAATTATACAAACCCGTGTTGCTTACAGTAGGGAGCAATGAAGGAAATGCTTTCATTAATTTGAAAAGAATAAAGAACAAGACCTTTTTTGAATTTTTGTTCAGAAGATAACACAGTGGTTAGATTTTAATTAACCATATCATTCTGCTAGCATCCAATATTAATATCAGGCTTCAATATCAAAAAACTACAAACTCAGCATGTAGTTATGCCTTAAATTTTAAGAAACACCTCACCATATGCAAGCGGCCAAAGGATCTCCAAAAAGTTAACTCAGTTTTTATTAGAGTTAACCTTTCTTTACTGTTCTGTACCCTTTCATTTCAATGTGGCTTGTAATTTTGCTGCTGGCCATTTGACTTCCCCTACTAGACTGAAGTAGCCTTTGGACATCCCAGCAGTATTGTTTCATCATTTTAATCTCCATGCAGTATCTAAGCTATTTAAATTGAATAAATGTGAAAATTTAAAGTTATGTGAATTCTGTCAGCTAACCTGAAGAAGACTCTAGGAAATATTAATTTCGCTAAAACAAGGTATTTTTTCTGATAGTAATTTTTATTGAAATTGTACTTGCAATCTTTTACTCATAAGGTACATGAAAATCATTATATAATAATTCTATCCCTTTACTTATTTGTATTGTATTTGAATGACTTCAAGATAAAATCACCATTCACACAGTTACACATAGTGGAACTGGGAAGCTTGCAGAACTTATTTTTATTCAAGTCAGCTGGAGGTCAAATGAGTCTCTGTCCTAAAGGATTTTGTGCTTTTACACAACTGTAAAGAAATTATGCATGATTTCTTGTAACAGTCCTAAAGAATATGTTCTACAAGTTCTACAACTCAAAAACACTGAGCAGTATTCTGTGGCTTCTTAAGAAGTTAGATATCTTAGTCCCTCCCTGTCATGCCCCAGAAGTCAAAGCTCCCCTCAGCTTCCCCAGAACCAGCCTTTCCTGACAAATCACCATCCCTGAATGGAACATTAATGTATTCCAAAAAGCAGCAAAACTATTTATCCAGTTGTTGGATTCTCCTTAAAGTAATAACTGTGCAACTGTTTTTACAGGAGAGGCAATTTCTGGAGATTTGTTTCTTCCAGGGCCACTCTGGCTCTAAAAATCTGAAAACAGAGTAGAAGTATCTCTTACAGGTCTATGACTGCCTCTGAGCTCAAAATCTACTTCACAATCGCCATTTATTGACTATTTTTCCACAGAAACTAATGGAGGTGTTCCTGAGACCTTCCTTATCTCTTGAAAGGATAAAAATTGGCTAAGAGAGAGAAAACAAAACCTGGGTAAAGTAGTCAATTCTTGTATAAGTTAAAAGTCATGCTGGGGCTTTGGGTCTCTCTGTGAGAGTCTCATTCTCTCACATCCCCATAAATAATTAGGAAGAATTATAATAATAAGGAATAATAAGGAATAATAAAAATAAGGAACTTCAAATAGAGACATTTGAAAAGAAACAGGGCAAAATTCAACACCAGTAATTTCAAGGCTTAATGAAAATGTATTTCTTATAGCCAGATTAGTTTATATTTGTCAAAAAGCACCTTGTGGTAACAAGGTACCCAGGTGCTGGGAGTCTACTGGTATCCTAACTCCCTACCCCCAAGCTTCAAGCTTTGAGTCAGCCAGATGGCTGTGAGCTCCTTTCCAGAAGCCACATGGATACAGTAATGTTGTTCTGGGTCCAAGCTAATATGTCATGCTAGGCACTGTAGTGGCTGTTAGTTTCCAGAGGAAAAGCTGACTTCTGCTGGTGAACTCAGGCTGCTTTTTCAAGAGATAAGGACTATTAAAAGCAGAACTGCCAGTCAGCTGCATCACCCAAATTGTATTTCTGCCACCTGCAAGTCTCTTTCAAGCCCCATAACATAACATAACATAACATAACATAACATAACGTAACATAACCTCCCACTGATAATGATTAACGTGTGGATAAGAACTGAAATGGGGAAACAGGAAAATTATGACTTTGGGAAACCATAAAATTTGCCAATTACCTAATTTAGGACATTTGAGAACGTTTTTCCTCCTATCATCATATGACTGGGAAGAAATTATTTGCCTGACATACATCACAATATAACCTTGACAGCCCAAAGTACTTGGCATACTAGTCTTTTGGAGATGCTCTGAGGATATACTGTTCAGTCACTCTTTTTGCCATGTCAGATGTAAGGGACAACCGAGGATCTCAGTATAACTGATGAAAGATATACATATTTTTCTCCATGCTTCTTGGAAAAAAATCATAAAACCTACTGCTTATGCACATGGCAGATATTTTGTGCTTTGCACAGTAATTCTGAATCTCCTTGCAGATGTACAAAGCACCTTTACAGAGTACGCACAAAAAATTTAGTGCTTTGAGGAAGTAACAGACTGACCACGTATGTGTTATGCCATTGGTAAGGCAGAAGCTCATCTACTCCAGCATAATTCTAAAAATATTGCCAGATTTCTAAAAACAAAAAGACTGTTTCATATATTCCTTCAAGTCTCCATGACCCAAAGGCCACAGAAATTCTAGTCCATGAAAGCCCGAAATGAAAGGGAGAAGACAGTACATAGTAGCTGTCATAAACAGGTACTAAGTGTGGAAAAACAATGTTGCTTCTTTGTTTTTAATTCACACTTCAAACCAGTATCAACTCTATTATATCTGGATGAGGTATCATATATTTCTGTAAGTCTTTTTTTCTTCTTTTCAGATTGAAAATATTAAGGTTCTATTTATGTGTCACAGGTGTAACCTAACACAGTCGGAGTCCTGTTTATACTGTTATATAAGTATTTTGTCTAGAAGGACATTGAAATATCAATTATATCCAAAACTGGAAATATAATGAGAAATAGTTTCTTTCTGTTCTGTTCTACTTTTTGTTTTGTTTTGTTTTTTGGCTTTTTTGTTCTTTGGCTTTTTTGTTTGGTTTTGTTTGTTTTTTTTTTCTTTGGGTTGGAATAAACACTTGAAACTGAGAACTGCTTACATTTCTTGATGAATGAAGTTGGTTGGACCAGGTGATCCTTGAGGTCCCTTCCAACCTGACATTCTATGAAGTAAAACAGTAAAAACAGAAACAAATATAATTTATTCCCAAATTAAAATAATATACACTACACTATTGGAATAATCTGTCTCTATTTTATAAACTGATATCATAGGCTAATAGCTTGCTCTCCTTTTTTATTTAGTATTTTTCTGTTTGGGGTTTTTAGTTAGGAAAAAAAAATATCACTTGATTCTGAACAAAAAAAGATGTTATTTCCTGGCTAAGTAGTAGGAGGGGAGTCCTGGTTGTCATTAGAGAAAATAATTTCCACCTAGGAATCTTGGAATTATAACAGGATATTTTAAAGAGGAAAATACTGAACAAGAGCTAGCTTATTACCTACATTCAGAGCTTAGATATATGACTGAGAGTCTTATATTGCAGCTGTTTAGACAGCTAAGGACAAATTTGTACCTCTTTATGTAGTTTCAGATTAAATATACTGGTGTTCTGCACATCTTTAAGATTTGGGAGAAGGTTTCAACACTTGAAGTTCAACTTTTTCTAAAGGAATATTTTTCTGTTTTTGTTTTTATTTACTATCTGCATCTGCTTGCTGGACCCAGAAAATAGGAAGGTAAATTGGCTGATTGATAACCTCTTGAAGAACAAGTTAAAGCACCAAGATAGAAAATTATCTACAAAAGCAGTATAAATAAGAATGAAAATACAATGCCACTCTGAAAACTAAACCTGATGTTCAGCTTTCTACAGATGAATGAGTTGCTACCTTAATAGGAAGTGAAAGAAAAATAAATTCAGGCAAGGAGATGAGAAACATTTTTTTCAGTTGCCGAATAATAAATGTGAGAAGTCCCCACAGGACAAAGTTGCGAATGCAGAAAACACCAGGGTCATTCAAGTAATGATTGTATTTGTCTTGGGAAAATAATGTACAAGGAAAGGATGAACCTCAGTGAGCTGGATGACCTTTTTCATTCTCAGTATTCATGCATCACAGCTATCTTGCTGCAAGGTACGTTAAAAAGAAGAGATTAGAGTCTGATGGCTGCAAGAGCTCTTCATTCGAAACCCAGCTCCATATGTGTCTAGTTGAAGAGCTTCTGCTATTTGACAGCCACTGAACCCACTTGCAATTTATCCCTTTCAAGAGCTTTATTAGCAAGCTCATTATTTACTTTTACTAAAATAGAAAAAGCAAAGCATTATCTAAGTGACTCTGGTATAAGGCAGACCAGCTATCTTTAGGAGAAAACCATGGCATTCTGTAACCTGTTCTGAAAGGCTGTAGGCAGGAGGGAGGCAATGTTTCTAAAGAAGATTTACATGATTTGCTTGCCTGAACGAAGTGGTGGAAAAAACCTCACTGAAAACCCGTCTGTGATAAACACTCTTAAAGGCACAAAAACAACGTTCCACCTTATGTTCTATGCCTGGTGGTTTACAAGGTATTAGCTTTCAGTCTTAAACCCAGGATCTCAAATGCAGTAGCAGCAAAAGTTTGTATTAACTATCTAAGAACTTTAAAATGCTTGTGCAGTTTAAGGTGTGCTTCACGGAAACTACTCTGACTTATGAATGTGGAATAACAGTAGAGTTTCCACTACCTTTCTGAAAGTACATTTTTGCACATCTTTCTGTCAGAATTCGTTGCATCACCGGAATTGAAACAGTTTGAAAACTGAGGTCAGCTTCCTTTAAAATAAGCTCAGAAAATGACAAAAATAAAAAAAAAATCCCTCTTTTGCCAAAGCTCAAAAAAATATTTAAATATTTACTGTTGGGGCCTTTCAGTAATATCTCTACAGAGTTTTCAATTTTGAAACCCGTATCTGTTTCAAATGTATTTCTTTTCCACAACGTGAGAATATTGCAGTATTGTTATATTATCACACTGAAAAGACAAAACTGATATGTGACAATTGAAAATTACAGTTGAAATATAAGAGGTTTAAAAAAGTCATGGAGCTTTTACCAATTGTCTTTTTTCTAGCCTAAAGAATTATTTCTGTTCTCCATATTTAATCTCTTCTGGGTCTGGAAAAAAAACCAAAACACTTCCAGGGAGAAGGCATCCACATTTCTGTGCAACCTGTTCCAGTGTCTCACCCCTTGCACACTGAAGACTTTCTTCCTCATGTCTAAGCTAAATCTACTCTATTCCAGTTCAAAGACACTACCCATTGTCCTGTCATTACACACCCTTATGAAAAGTACCTCCTCAGCTTTCTTGTAGGCTGGAACTGGAAAGCCGCTATAAGGTCTCCCTGGAGACTTCTCTCCTCCAGACTGAGCAACCCCATCTCTCTCAGCCTGTCTTCATAGGTGGGGTTCTCTAGACCAGTGATCATCATTAAGAGTTTCGATATTTAGAAAAGACTGGTCTAATGATGGGCAACATGAGAAGAACTGAGAATCTCAGTAACTAGTGAGAAGTGACAACTTTAGGTTTCAAAGAATGACAAATGGTAGAAAAGGATTATTCCAAACAGTTCATTCATGGATGCAGCTAACATGCTAATTAAATATTGGAATAACTGGACATTTCCTACTTGTCTTTGATCCAGTATTGTTTTCCACTAGTATGCCACCACTAACAGAGCTAGTTGGAATACTAGTAAGTAGTAACTTGTCTGAAATACATTATTTTTCAGGAATTTTTCACCAGGAGGTTTCCCAGACACAAGAGAAATTATCTCAGAAAGAGATGGTACCTGAAATCTGTTCTTCAATCTAAAAGCTGTGGAATTTGATAATAAGATAATAGATAATAAATAATTTGATGAAAGATAATAGAGGAACTAAAATAAAAAATAAAAAACCACTTGATCAGAAAAGACAAGACTTTTATAAGATATGAGTCCACAATGAAGCTTTTGTGTGTTTACAGGTTGAGAGTAATATTTTATTTATTTTTATTTTAAATATAGAACACCTGATTACCTGTTCTATGTTCTGATTACTTGCAAGAGTGCTTACAAAGCACTTGAAAGAGTGGTAAAGAGACAGTCTGGAAGTGCCGATACTTCAACCTTGTCATATATATTTTATAGCACTTTGAAAAATAATTGGCTAGCATAAGTTTCCTTTGCAAGTGGCATGAAAAGCTGTTTGCATCTTATTTAATCTGTCCAAATCAGACTAGTCTAAACAGGTTTTCAGCATTTTAAAATCACTGCTTTATTTTAGCTATGCAGACTGGGACCTCTGAGGAACATATAATGGTTTATTTGGTATGATCCATGTAATGGATGTTTTTTGTGTAACGCTCTTATTTTAATAAGTTTTTGTCTCAAGTTTTAGGAGGTTATTTTTGACTTGAGCAGCTGGAATGCTTTCTCCACTAATGATATATTTGGTCTGCTATTTGCTTTTTAAATTGGATTCAGATTTTTGGCTTGGTTAAGTTGCCTAGACTCTAAAGTAAACAATTTTCTCACACAAGTCAAAATCAGCTAACTTTCTGTCTTTTCGTGGTTTTAAGAAAATCCTAATATATTTAGTTCATTTGTAAAATGCATGTATTATATGCATACTTAGTAAGATATAGTACCCTTGCATGTGTGTATTTTGGATAAATGTTTAGATCAAATTCCAGCCCTTCTTAAAAATCACTTATCTTTCAGCCTGTGACTTGTTTACATCAACATTAAACATGTTTAGAAGATTGTAGGACAATAATTTTACTTGCTTGCTAGGAAAGAGTTAATATAGTTTGGCTTAATCTTGATTAGTTCTTTGCTATATCCACAGTAGGAGCTAGACTTAGAGGATGCTTTCATGGCCTTGTAGTACCATTTATTGCAAATGTTTATCTGACAGGCTGCTATTCCATCTGCTTATGTCCACCACTGACAATGACGATACACAGCTCGTAGTAGTTCCAAGGTTACAAAGCTTTTTTCATTTCTCTCAGTGCTGCAATGGCTTACTTAAATTTCCTAGACTTGACATTCTGTTTTGGATAATCTCACCTGCACTTAGTTTACAGTGTTAAAGCTTCGAGTCTTGCTAAACTTTGTCATTGTTACCTTATACACATTTCAGAATATTTCAGGTATAACTGACCAACCAGAAAGGAAAAAAGATTCTATTGTCATGATTGAGACATTCCTTGCCCAGTTTCCAAAATAACTTTTCACATCCAAACAACACTCATTGTCCAAACAAACCCTGACAAAGATCACCCAGAAGCATTGATGCTTAAATACAATAGCTCAATTAAATGATTGATTTGATATTCAGTGCTGAGATTCACCTTAGACACATGATGAAAGATGCTGATAACACAACTCCAGATCATATAGGTCTGGACAGGAGAACAGGAGTTTGATCTCTGTGTAAAAGCTCAAAACTTAGGCAGCTTGCCTGGAAGATGTATTTCACAAAGTCAAACAAAATTGTTTCAATAAAAGAATGCATGATATAGAGCATATGCTGAATATTATTTATGCAGACTGGAGTCCTTGAGGTTTACTACAAGTTTTTGTCCAGCTGTGTAAAATACCATTTTAGCAATAACCAATGTTATTTAGGTTCTACACATTAGTGATCATGTTAATAGTAGCTATAAACAAGATATCTACAGCACTTGAAAATAATAACCATTTTAAGGCTGTCATCAACTGGATTTTTAGCAATGTAGTTGGATTACTGGTAATTTTCAGGTGTTTTGAGAAAATAAATATACTTTTTAAAGTCCAGTTTTCTCACTCTGCTGCAATTTATGCTCCATCTATCCTGTAGGCACAAGACCTTCATTGTTCTGTAGAAACTGGCTTCCCATTCTCTCTTTTTCATGCTGAATGAAACTAATTGACCATATTTAATGTAGCTTTTGGCCACAAATGTTAGCATAAATGTCTTTCACTTTTTGAGTTACAGGACTGTAATATACTTCACATACTAGGACCCGTGAAAGAAAACAGATTTAGTTTCTGCAAAAAGAATATCAAAATTTTATGCAGTATTTGTGAGGAGTGGCTTGTTTTGTAGCGTAGTTTCTCTTCAAAGTTTGTGCTAGTTTTGTATTTGTTTTCGCTTAGTAGTATTTCCCTGCTACAGATTTCTCAAGAACACATTTCCTTTAAGAGAAATGGGAGATACTGTGTAAGAACAGTCTGTATTCTTTAGAGACATTTACTAACAAATTGTTAAAACTTCATTGTGGAACCTTCATTGAAATGAACTGAGCCATTTCAATTATGTGGTAATTATTATTATCTTTCAGGGTTTGGTTTTTCATTTTTGGTGAGCAATTCTTACATCTTTTTTCTGTATCAAATTGTTCAACTCATCTTCCTAAAGGTCTCAGGTTTTGTAATATGATTTATATGGTAAGCTTGGAACAAGGAGAGACATTAATAGACCGTTCTGTTTTGTCAGGTACTGGTTGACTCCTTCACTGGCCGGAAGCTCTCTTCCTCCAGGCACCGATTAGAAGGGCAAGACTTCAGGCTCTCAGTCATCTCTGTCTTGACTTGTTTAATATTCAACAGCTAACATGAATAGCACTGGCTTGAAGGACCCATTTGATTAGTAACAGCGTTGATATTTCTATACCTCTCTTAAATTTGTTTTTAACTTTCTGCATTCAAGCAGGAAGACTTGGCTTGGAAATACTGAAACTAGCTGAATGTGTGCCAACAGCTCTCTGCATTGGAAAGGAGCTCTGTGCTAATAGACACAGGAAGACCTTAGCTAGGTCCTTCAAAGACAGCTGTGTCCTTATCTGTTTGATACTTCCTGAAGTATGTTTGCTTTCTTTTTATCAGTCTTTTCATTTATTATATCTTTCTCATGGTGGCTTGGCTCCCAGAAGGGAGGTGCAGGTCGTGACTGGCATCTGCATACAGGGCGTTGCTTGTGCCACCTCCTGTTTGTGATGAACCAGAAGACCCCACAAATTATTTGGGCTAACACCCTGGCCTAAAAATCCCAGTACTTTCACCTCTACTGCACCTCACCCTCAGTGGAAGGGATCACAAGACAGACTCAGAGTGTGTAGCTTTGTGTTTTAAAACTACAGCTTCTCTGGATAACTGAAGCTTAATCATTACCTCAAGGAAAAGAAGGAGACTTCAAGTCTTCCTTTCACTTAATTTTATTATTTCCTACCACTGTTTTGTTTGTTTGCTTGGTTGTTTTGTTTTTGTTTTTTGGTTTGGGGTTTTTTGGGGGGGTGATGGCTATTGAGGAAGGAGTTGCCTGCACTGTTGGTTTTTGCCTCCTGCAAAAAATAAGGGTTACAGAGTTTGTAATCCCCTGCTTTGGAAGATGGTGGTAGAACTCTTGCTGACTGCAGTACCTGAATATTTCAGAAAATAGTTCACAAATGTGAATTGGAATGATTTTTTGTTTTCAGTCTTGTTTTTTCTGGAAATCGTAAAAAAATAAACCAAACCAAACAGAAAACACTGGAATCCTCACAACAGTATTGTTTACCTGCCCTTACATGTTCATTCTTAACCTTGTGGTTCTCCATGCATGAAATGTTCCTGAGCCCCTTTTTGAGAATGATAATTTGTGTGCTTCTCTTTCTGTGTCATTTAAGTGTCTGATTTTTAGTCAACAAGGCTGTTCCCAGAGCCATGTGTCTGGCAGATTTGCTCTGAAAAGAAAACTGAAATTAAGTGCATGTTGCACGTAATTGTCTGTAATGATTGTTCTTTTTCCCAAAATATATAATCCTGAAAATATAAACCACGGGAATACATAAATTATTAAACATAAATAATTGAATACAGAGTGTTGTCACTGAAATAAACAGGAAATGTCACTCCTATGATCAGGGAAAAGTGAGATGAGCTTTAGTATCCTGGAACCCGGTCCCTACTAACAAACTGAGATTACTCAGCACATTTTCATAATCTTCTTTTAGAATGCCATACATAATCAAATGATCCCTGGTTTTGTTTTTGTTTGGTTTTAGTTTTTGGTTTTGGGGGGTTGTTTTTTTCTTTTTTTTTTATTTTATTAGTTTTGGGGAGGGGGGGGTTGTTTTTGTTTGTTTGTTTGTTTTCTAATTTCTTTTTAATTATGAGTGTATGATATCAAATTTCACATACCCATACCTGGAGTTAGTAGTAGTTGGAGCTGGTCTTAATTTTAAAGCAGACATTAAATTCATATGAATATACTTTGGATGTCAGTTTTGGCAGTGGAATAAGTTCTTGAACTGCACAGAAATATATCTGAAATGGAGGAGCTAGGTATAATACAATGACCACTGCTTGGGAAATATGCAGTTGTTATTTATAAAAAGATTTCTATGAGATTTTTTTCAGATAATCACAAGAAATTTGGAAAAGGATTTTTGCTCTTCGTGCTATGAGTTTTACAAATGAACAAAGAACACGAAAGAGGTGGAACAGCTTCAGTGATAGTTATATTGCAGATAGATACATGATTGAGTGTTCAGCTATCAGTTGTATATAATTATTTTGTGTTTGATATTGTATATTACATAATGCACAGTAACAGCCAGACAGTCAAAATCATCAAAAATGGGTGTATCATTTCTGGGGAAAACTTCTGAAACTTCTCTGATTTGGTCAATTTGTAGTCCTTATTGTTGTCTTAAAGGAAGGATTAAAAGACAGGAACAGAAAATAATGTGGTAGGTTTGTTCTAATTTAGTGTCTGGCTGTGCCTTTCAAAGTCCTGTATTTCTCTTCAGACTGTTTTGTTTTGACATTTTAACTGATATGCTTTTAGCATTGTTCAGATTCTGTCTCCTGTTCAGGAAGTTCACATATGTGACTCTGATCTACTAATTTGTATAGGCTACAAAGCTGTAGTTAACTGTGTGATGTAGTTAACACATATTTGTAGATTAGTAGACCTGGTCTTGTGGGAGGTGCCACTGCCCATGGCAGGGGATTGATATTAGATGATCTTTAAGGTCCTTTTGAACCAAAATTATTATATGATTCTATGATGATTCTATGAATTACCTTCAATATGAGTTTGAATTCCTCTAGTACAGAAAAAAAAAATCCTTTAAAGGACTTTTTTTAAAATAAGACTGGCCTACTGTCAAGTATAAGATTATCATTGCTGAACACACCTTTGGCTTTGACCAACTTTTTTCATTTTAGAGACTTAAAGACTTACTAGACATTTTCTAGTCCAAAATGCTAGAAACACTGAGGAAAAAATTAATATTAATCCCAGCAGCCCTTCTACCCTGGGCTCTGACTTTGACTTTGACTTCCTATCTCTCTGGACCAATTTGATGTCAAATTTGTCTTAGCATCTATCATTCCAGATAGTATAAAAAAATACATATGGAAAATAAAAAACAATCTATTTTGCTATTAAACTCTGTTCACAGACATAATTTAAAGCACCATCAAATCTAGTGTAAAATCTAAGATGTTGCCTCTCTCTGTATATGTACACCTGTCTACAGTTCCAAATAAGTACAACCAGTACAATAGTGTAGAATTTACCCAATTCAATTATGAATTCACATTCATAGTGATGAATTTACCCAAGATGGCAGTAATAAGTGATCCAGGAGCAGAAAAGGATTGTTAAATATACTTTGGGAAATATTGTTCTGATGGAGAGTAAGAATGGTTAGGACAAGGGGAAGTTGAGGACACACTATTTTATAACCGAGTACTGTGGAACTAAAAAATGAATTATGGCCATCAGGTTGATAGCTCTCTGGGTTTGGGTTTTTTTTTGACATATATATATATTGTTCTTCTCACAGAGCCAGACAAAATAGGGTTTGATTCTGTAAAGCAGATTTTGAGGAAAACTGCAATGAAAGCTGTAAATAGTAATAAAACAGTAAAATACAGAGGCACAGGCTGAGATCATTGTCGCTCACTTTTTTGTTATTTTATTATGAATTTCAATATCCCATTGAGTGTGGGTGATTCTTAGCTGGAGATTGAAGTTTACACATACTACCAAAATAACACAGACCTGAGTCAGTGAACATTTACACCCAGTTTCCATGCGAGTGCACCTTGATAGCAAAACTGAGACTGAAGAAAAATATACTACAGACTGCTTCTCTTCTGGGATTTCTGATTGTTTATTCAGATTCATGTTAAAAAGAACCTTTTCTGAATAAGAATATCCAGAGGTCCTAAGACTGGTCTAGAGCCAGTTGCCTTCTCTCTTTACAAACAGAAGTAAATGCAGGGTCTGAAGATCAGAGGAAATAATATTGATTTTTCTGGTTTGATATTTCAGTTCCATGATATAGCAGAAAAACAGTGCTCCAGTGACATGTTATTTTTTGTAGATCAGGAGGGACCACTGTTAAGAAATGGCCATTCAATGTTTACAATAATTGAGCTCTTTGCCACTCAGTAATATGTGATTTTTTCAGGTATGTGGGGGTCATTTCTCTGAATGGGTCATTTTACCTCCGATAGATCACAGCCACCCAGGATTCTGCAGGGACTTTCAACAATGGTGAAGATGAGCAAGTCAGTGGAGCAGCTTTCACAATTCAGAGGCTGCGTATTTTTTGAACAGACCCCCCCTTTGGAAGGGACATTACTGTTTTGGTTACCTGAATCCCACAAGTTATTGCTAAAAATTGTAAACTAGTATTCAAAACTAGATAAAAAACCCTCTAAAATTCAAAACTAGATAAATCATTAAACAAAACAATTGGTTAAGCTTGTAGTTCATTCCATACAAGCAAACTTCACTACACACCACGATCTTTTTTTCTGTTACCCTGAATCTGTGAGGAGCAATATCTAAATTAAGGAAATACAGGAAGGTAGAGAATCCTAAGTTTTAGTTTTCCATAACAGGACAGTGGTGCTGGTTCAGCTTTTAGTTACTTTAACTTTTTCTTGATTTTCTTAGCTAGAGTTCTTTCCCTTTCTTGAGCCCTAGTCTTGGTGAATTAGAGAAGGAACTATTTAGGGTATATATATGTTCTTATTTATGTTAACATTGTTTTATAGGGTCTTCCCTATAAAGTGTTGAGTACAACCAACAAACTGACAATAACTAGATCCTCCATAAATCAGAGTACTGCCCTCTTATTCATTACAGTAGCATTGAATTTTACCAGCTGTTACAACACTGTCATTATTCAAAATACATTGTAATATATAATTATTCTATGACCTCTGACAATTTACAAAAAATTCCTTAGGGAAGATTTACCTAGGCCTCTCATACATAGGCACCCAAAACTGCCATATACATGTACAAAAGCATTTGTGGGCATGGTAAATCACATCTTAAGGCTACAATGAATTGCCTCAGTTTTTGAGAGAAACCCCAGAGCATTTGCCTTTACAGAAGTCCACTCATAAATATTGCATGCATGCAAACTCGAGGTATTTGAAGAAATCTGATCCAGCAGTGTTAATGGAAGGTATCATAAATAAACTATGTGAGGTACTGACACGATGTGTCCCAGTGGCTGCTGGTGCCAGTATCTACAGAGGGCTCATATACATATTGGATGATTTTTTCCATGTCTGTTCACACACATCTGTAGAATCACTTTGAGGGATCTGTCAGGTAAAAAGCTATGTTCCTAAGGACAGCTTCAATGTGTCTAATAAGAGCAAGTGTAAACAGCACTACTCAAGTAAATGGTCACTTTTCCTTCAACAGAAGTTCTTAACTAAGTAAAGTCTGAAGGATTTGCTTAAAAAATAATTTTGGTGATTGTGAGATTCTGACCTCACTGACTTACAATTGTCTCAAAAGAGCAACTTTAAAGTGAATAGCCCTGTCTAGGTTGGAGGACCTGGCTGGCCAGAACTGAGCAGGGGGTGACACTGCGGGAAGAGATAAGAACTACTGGGTGGAGACTACTGCCCTTTTCTGAGCGCCAGCCTGCAATGCTGTGTTGTCCATCCAGGCACCATTAAGCCACCTTGATTGTACTGATGCTGATGTACCTGGCTGAGGGGGCTGGAACGGAGAGGGGAGTGGGGACTGGAAGGAGATCAGAACTGATGAGTGGGTGGGGGGCTGCACCCTTCTGTGGAAGCTCCCCTCCTGTCTGCAATGGCTCTGATGCCAATGACCCTGGCTGCTGTGGCAGCTGACTGACAGCTGCCCCTTCGGAATAAAAGGGACTCAGGGGTACATATGGCTGTCCATGCTGTGGCTGTTTGGTTCTCTCTTGACCCAACTCCATCTCACATTGGACCTGTCCAGGATCAGTGCCATCTTGAAGAAACTCGCTGGACAGCTGGGCCACTGGTGGTGACTCTGACTCTCTCTCTAATTCTTTCTTCCCACTTTATTACCCTTTTTCTCCACTTTTCTCTCTCTCCTATATCCTCTTTTTCTCTCTCCCTCTTTTGCCTGGCTCTATAGTTTTGCCTGTGTCAATTGTCAAATAAAGTCTGCTTGCACCCAACCCTTCTATGGTTGGACTTTGTTTCATGGATCCAAAACAAAAATAAATTTTAATGTTACCTAGTTCCTTAATAGTGATATATTATGAATAAAAAAGACAGAAAAAGAACAGTATATATAAATTTTATCTTCTGTGCATGGCTCTGATTTCCTAACTGATTTATTTGCAGTTCTTGCTAGGTTGATGCATTGCTATTATATTATCTTTGTTAAAAGCAAGTAGTTTATAATGCTGTTATTGATATCTCCCTTTTTGCATTCAGCAAAAGGGATATGCTTGCTTATGGCTTCGCTGGCATTGGTTACAATATGTTAGTCACTTGGGAAGTATTGCACGCACCCATAACACTTTTCAGCACAAAAGGAAGCACAGAGAATCAAAACAAAAGATTTCACATAGAGCAATAGAAAGCAAGACTTACACTGTAGAATATTCATAAAAGTCTTGCAGTAGAGCTAAGAGATGGCATATATTGTTATAGCACACACATTTCTCAGTCTTTAAAATTGTATAAGTCCTCAGGCATAATTATTCCTGGTCTTGTGCATGGTAATCTCCAAGCCCTATCCGTGACATTGTGTAGTCTCATTCAGTAGTCTTGAAGTATTAACAACTTGTTTATAAAAGACAGAATTCATTAGGCTTCACTGATCTTATGATGCCTTGAAGATAGTGCTAACCATTTAAATCAGTAATACTTGGAACTCTTTACAGGACAGCTGAATATTTTCTGTGACACACAGCTGTAGAAAACAAAATATCATTGATGAAAACAAGTTAGAAGAACAAAGAATTTATTGTAGCCCACATGATGGCTTCAGCTTTGATTCATCAGCATCTGAGACATAGGAGAACAATTTTATGAGCTTGACTAGAGCCAAAGTGCAATGGTGCAAATTGATGTGGGAGTCTTTTAGGAGTCTTATTCCATTGACAACTAAAGTAACAAAGAAATGAAAAAAGAAAGGAGATATATAATAAAATGCTCGTATTAATACTCACTTACTAAACTATGATTATATTCTTGAAATTTCAAACTTATTTAGTCCAACTGCCTCTTAGCTATAGTACCTTGCTTCAGCTTCCAAATATAACTTTTTAATATATATTGCATTCTTTTGTATCCAAGGTTTGATTTAGTAACGTAATAGTAACTCAATCAGAACCAAGATATTTTGTAATTGTCTCACACCTGCACAACCTCTACATTAAATTATTAATGTAGTCATTTAGCATAAGAGTGGAAAATGAACTTCAGAGAAGAAGATGGAACTCTAAACCACAAATATGTAGTGCAAACCATAGTACGGATATGGCACACCAATGCTTTCCAATATTTAGGCATTCTGTCACAAGCTGAGAGAAAACAGGATGGAAAGACTGAGGGAACTGAACTGAAGGCATTCCCCAACAAGCTGACACTGATCCAAGAGGTTGCTGTTGTAAACTAGTTTGTCTGAGCAGACCATTTGCTTACAGATTAAGAAACTTCATGTGTTGCAATTAACAAGGTGAATTTTGAATATTTCTATTAGCAAAATGGTTGCACTTTCTAAATGTTTGTTTTGGTTTTAGCTATTGTATTTAGGTAATATTATTCTGCCTGTTGGGCAAGGGGTTGCAGAAAGGCTTAATGTTAAAAACCGCAAGAAAGAATTGGGAAAAAAAAACTAGGGATGTTTGACTGTACTCTTCTGTCTCTTAATGCAGGTGTGGTAAATGTTATGATTTGCTAGGTGGCTTGTATAATGGTATCAGAATTTGAGATTTAAGGATATGTAAAAAAAAAAGTTCATATAAAAAGTTTGCATAGCTCTGCTCTATGGCTGAGAAAGAAAACATATCTATTAGTGCTAAGACACTATCACAATGCCTTGGCATTTATCTATTTTCATCCTTTTTTCATTTCAACAGCAAGAAAGAATTGGGAAAAAAAAACTAGGGAGCTGAATGTACAAATAAGCATTGTATAAACTGTGTAGCAGGACAAAAGTGGTCTTGAAAGAAAAGAGAAGGAAGTCAGAAAGCCAGAATGAGTCAGAATGTTAACGGGGACTAATACTCTCTGTGGTGCAAGTTTTATCTCTGAGTATATCTTACAAAGATGAAGAGTTTTGGTCAAGAGAAAATAAGGATGAAGCATAAAAAGTTATGATATTGATATGAGGAAAGAAGGGAAAGATTAAGTCAATCACAGGGAACCCAAAGGGGATGTTTACTGTGGAGGAGCAAAGTAGAAGAGTAAGAAAGAGAGACTAAAAAAAAAGACCTCTTCACAAAGCAGAAAATAACAATACAATTTCAAGAAAAAAGAAGTGTGTAAACTCCTTTATACATGTTCATTTAGTTTCAACATAACATATATAAAATATCTAAGTATTTCTTAATCAGTTTGTCTTCATAATAGGTACTCTAGGAGATGAAACAAAGGGTGTAAAGGAGAGGTTTACAACAGGTGTACTACAAATTGGAAATCCTTATTTGTTACATATGGAGCTTGCAAATAGACAAACAATTTCTAGTTGCAGAAATAAAAAAGCACAGTTGCCTTGTACAAGTTGCTTTGTATCCACTTCATCTGTGTTATATTATTATATTCTTCCTCCAGCACTTTGATATAACACTATTTTTGTAGTCAAAAAGTGAAATTGCCAGCTAAGTAATGCCCTTGTCATTGATGTGTTTACCATCCAAGATTTTTTTCAAAATAAAAAAGGATAAAATAGTGCAAGACCTCTGTGAACCCCCAGCATGGAAAACTGTCAACCTTTGCACAGGAAGAATATTTTGGTGTTCACTGTTTTTAAGGATTCCACCTGGACAGCAAAGGATCGTAGTTACAGAAAACAGGGCTCAAGGTGGTGTAATAAATAAAACCTACGAGGTTTGTATTTATGTTTTTAATGCCCCATTTTTAAAAAAATATTTAAAGAGCTTAGATTTATCTTAGTAACAGAAACTATGAAAGTTCCTTAGTGTCTGTGAATAACAAAATATTGTTTAAAATGGTTGTTCCTAGTTCTCTAACAGTGACCAACAGCTATGTCAGAAAACCATGACTCCTTTACATTATGATTTAAAGGTTTAATGACAAGAATGTATTTGGTCCCTGAAAAATTTTGGTAGTAGCTAATTAGTCTGTAGGATAAATTAATCACTCTACAAGCTTCTAATGGGTGTCAAAATTGTAAAAATCACTCAATTGTAAAAAGGACTCATAGGGCTGAAATCCGAGAAATACATACTAGGAATTTTTCTAGTAAATTGGTATTTATATTTACACCTTCATAAAAATACAGTAACATTTAGTATTTTTTGTCTGTCAAATAATCTGTCTAATATAATAGGATCTTGTGTGCCAATTTGTACAACATACAGGTACAATAAAAAGGAGGCCTAGGAATAAAAAGGCTGTCAACACAATTTACAACATTATTGCACCCCAGTTTGGCAAGCTGCTAAAATATCATAAAGTTATACACTAATAAACTGAGAAAGATACATAAGATCCCATAGACATTAACTTTTAAAGAGGATAGAAAGACAGAAATACAAAGTCAGAAAGATGTGAGGGAGGGAGGCAAGCAAATGACAGAAAACTATGACTTTACTGGTGTTGTCCCAAAGTGAAGCTAAAAAACCACTGGTTTCACTAGTGAAGGTCACTGCGGATTGTATGGTATAGCAAATGAAAAAATGAGGACATCAGTGTATCAGTATGAGGTGGAAACCCATGACGTTAATGAAGGTGCAGGCTGGAGTTTTGGGCCTTACAGAATGTACCAGAGAGGCCAGGAAACAGTAGAATACAAGCAAGATGTCTTATGTCTTTTCTTGAAAGACATAAGACATTGTGGGATTATGTGTAGAGGCAACCAGGTAAAGACAATCAGGTGTTGCCAGTTACGAAGAGGAAGGCGTGAGCTCCTGTCAAGCCCACCTGTGCCCAATTAGGGCTGGGCCCAACTGCACATGGGCAGAATTGGGGGATCAATAAAAGGTGGGCTTTGAGAAGCAAGGCAGAGGTCACTCCTGATTGGTCTGAGGAAGAGGCTGAACAGTCTCTTTTTTTTTTTTTTTTTTTTTTTTTTTTTTTTTTTGGGTGACCCTGATGTGACTCGAACATGCAGCCTTCTGATCTGGGGTCAGACGTGCTACTATTGCACCATGAGCTCCCAACTTCTGTTTTTTGGTGGTGCTCCGATGTGATTTGAACCTTCAGTCTTCTGATCTGGGGTCAGACGCGCTACCGCTACGCTAACTGGAGCTCACCGCAGGTGGGGCCAGCCCTAACTGGGCACAGGTGGGCTTCACAGGAGCTCCTGCCTTCCTCCTCCTAACTGGCAACACCTGATTGTGTTCATCTGATTGCCTCTACAATTTTGCTATAAGATTATGAAAATGTTCAGGGAAATAGAGGCTCAGATTGATGCCAAGCTGGATTGCTTTATGCATGAAAGCAAAAAAAATGTCCTCAGAGACCATACCTGGGTACCTTGCTGACCTCAGGACAGAGAAAAACAGAGAAAAACTCACTTTCCAAAAAATATGCTTTCTCTGTCAGGTTTTTAGACACATCCATCATGAAAAACAATTTGATACCTCCAGGCTGGACAAGTCATTCATTTCTGAAGACATTTATAAAGATGATGTGTAGGCTTTCTTTCACGTGGAAGTTTCCATTGTCCAGGACTCAAACTGTAAACGTCCATCCTTGCTACTGTTATGCTACTGGTAGTGGGGGGGGACTCCTTTCTGAAATAAAAGTGTGGTTTTAACTCTATCCATATCAGTTCAGATAAGATTTTCCCTCTGTGAATCACCCTTTTGGTTTTGTTCTTCTAAGTCCTAAGTCTCAGGACAGAGTATTTGGATGCTAAAAAAAAAGGTATATTTTATCAATGGCTATGGAGCAATTATCAGAGGAAATGAAATCTTAAACAAACTGTAAAACTTTCCTCAGTTTTTGCATCTCAGGTATAATTGCCATTTTAAAATACATGTTGTTTCCAAGCACCAGAATCTATAACTCATAAAAGTTCCTCAGCATTCATTTTTTTGTCTTCTGAAAGGGTCACTATGCAAAATAACTATTGCAGTACAATCTTACAATCTGATCTAGAAGACTTGCAGTACACAAAATGGAGACTCAGGTGAGCACTCTTTTCAGACAGTTGCATGAGACACTAGGCTGAAGAATAAAAGATTACCAGGCACTCCTGAAAGGAATTTAAAAATGAATGCAGGGCTTGTGCTGATCTGTAGAAATCAATTACACAATCAGTGTGTGATTTTTCAACCACACTGACTAAAGATGCTATTCAATAACTCACTGATGAGTAGACGGCATTCTGGAGAACATCTGAAGGAAATTTGTGTCTTACCAGTTTTCTAATGAAAATTAATGAGAATCTTGCAAGTTTCTACAAACTTCTCTTGAGCCTCTGCCAGTTTTCAGAACACAGCACTACAGTAATTGAATTGAGCACTGAGATTGATGTCAGGATTAAAGGTTATGAGCTATGAGGACAGGCTGAGAGCTTAGATCCATAAGGCCTGAGAATGTAAACTGTTGAGATGCTGTATTGAATACTAACCTGAAGTTTGGGGAGGTGGGAGGGGAGCAGGGAGGACATGACTTTTTTTCCAGCATAACTGTCCTAATTGGACAAATGGGTGTGAAAAACAATTAATGGAAAATCAATTAACGATAGGTACCAGAAATTATTTTTCCATACAGATAATCAGTAGGTAGGAACTGTTACAAGGGTAGAGAAAAAATAGAATTTAAAACACCAAAGCAAAACAAAACCACACAAAATTGGTGTCATACAGAACTGGACTATTGCTTATTCATTAACTATGACTGTGAAGCCAGTTGTTAGTCTAAGTCAAGTTGGAGGTGTATTGCTTTAGCAGTTCTAAGCAGCATTAAAAGTGCTCTGACTACGTGGGATTTTTCCCACATAAGAGAAATCTCTGAGCAATGTAAAGCTGTCATTGCAGCAACCTGGCTAAGGAAACGCTTATTGGAAATGTACTGGGGCAGGAAGGACTCTACTTGGAACATACCATGCTCCAGTCATGCCTGCCAATGTAATTGCCTCCAAGGGGTTCTACCATCTGGTGCAAGTTACAGAAAGCCTGAGGCCGTTTTAACTTGTACTGGGCTTTAGCCTATGAGGAGGAGAGTACTAAACTGGCTTTAAACTAGTTTCACCTTCTCTTCTGTATCAAGCAGAGTATTTATGCAATTTCAAAACCTACTTAAAATCCACTGAAGTTCAATTAGTTAATACGGAATTGATTCGGACTTCAGGTGGGAAATAAATCTTGGAACTGAATGAACTTCTGTCTTCTCTGTTTTTCATGAAAATACTCCTAATAAGAAGAAAAACAGGCAAGTATCAAATGCATAAGCAAAATGTTCTCAGAACAATTTTTTTTTTTCAGAATGTTTCCATTAAGTCAATTAGAAATTCTAACTTGCTGAAACACATCCAAGACTAATAACAAAAAATACCTAAATAAATAAAAGGTGCACATATGCAATTCAATTGGAATTATGTATGGATAGAAACCTGTCATCACTCCCTCACTACATAATTTTACCTATTCCACACCTGTGGCATGTGGTAGCAGTGAAAGAGATAGTCAGGTTTAATGTTACAGCTGTATATATCTGTGTCCTTTGGAAGTCTTTCTGGAATTTCATTTATTATTCTTCAATCAGTGCTCTTGCCTGTCTCTGGTACAGTCAGCTCATCGTGCCAGTGTCTAATTCTGTTCAATGAAAAATGAGTCAGTGTGAACACTCAAGAACCTCCTACAGAAAGTAAAAGGCATCATCCTAAGATTATATGACTAACTGCAGTTCATAACTATAATAGCATTTGATTTTTTGGTGGTTATAAAGAAATCTTTGATCTTTTCATGGTTTTATTAGATTAAAAAAGTCAGTAGCAGGGGAATGATATTGGAGCTCTTTCCTATATCATATCATTATTTCTAAGGTGAAAATTTTGCCCTATTTGAGTCATATCATGTTAATGAGACATAGGTTTTGCAGTTTGTTTAGCTGTGTTTTTGTGTGTGTGTTTTGTTTCATTTTTGTTTGGGTTTTTTTGTTAGTGGTTTTTTTCTTCCTGTGGATGGATAAAACAGATATGGAAACCATCAACTTCATGATTCCCTGTCATTAGTAGGGCTTGATTACCTCACTGCTCCTTGATCATAGAACTATAGGGAGGCTAGGGCTGGAAGGGACCTTAAAGGTCATCTAGTTCCAACCCCCCTGCATGGGCAGTAACACCTCCCATGAGATCAGATTTCTTCCCCATCCTTGGAAGTGTTCAAGGCCAGGCTAGATGGGGCAGCCACAACTGCCTTGGGTAACCTGTTCCAGTGTCTCACCACTCTCACAGGAAATAATTTCTTCCTAATGTTTAAACTAAATCTCCCCTCTTCAAGTTTGAAACCATTTCCCCTGGTCCTCTCACTACACAACCATGTAAAAAAACCTGCTCCAGTTGATGCTTCCACAAACAGACCACTCTCATACTACCTCTCAAGAAATAGATGCACGTACTGAGTAAGAGTCTTTGGAATGCCTGTGCAACACTCCACACTCATCAGCTATGGTCAGAATTTGTAGTTAATGATTGTTAGTATCATAGTGATTCATGGCCAGTAAGTCGCACTGATCAGAGGACAAAAAATGCTGTGTATTGTAAAACTTTTACATGAGCACTACTCCAGTCAGGATAATATATTCTTACCCTTTGTCCTGGTTTGGGCCAGGATAAAGGTGATTTTCTGGTTTGTACTTTTGCTTTCAGCTAAGTTTCTTGTAAGTAGTTGCACTTGCTGAAATTAACAGCAAGTTTCTCAGACAGTGTCTGCTTCTGGGACTGATAATACTCGATGTTTATAGTTCCAGCTAGAAACTGGTGTGCAGAACCAAGGACACTGCTCAGCTCCAAGGAACATTTTACCCTCCAGAAGGAGTAAAGAGGTCCCATCTGAACCCCTCCTTTGGGGAGGACCGGACAAGATAGATGCCACAATTGACCAAACAGAGTATTCCATCTCATACACGTCATACTCAGTATAAATTTGAGGGATCACAAGGGTCAGACCCCTTCTTCCTGCCCTTCCTGCCCTTCCTGCCCTTCCTTCGCCTGTTCCCTGTTTGCTTTGGCATCCTGGGAGGATTCCGTCCATTCATCTGCCTGTGGTCCTGATCTGTGCCAGCCTGAACCTGTGTGTTCCTGCCTCCAGCTCCTGACTGCTGCTGAGCCCAGGAGTCCAGCCTGGACTTTCCCAGGGCTGCCCTGCAGCCTCCGTGGTGACGTGAGAGTTATTGGGGGAAAGGGGGAGGAACATGGTATCAATTTTTCCTGTATGTTTGTATATATTTAGTATTTTTTTCTATTTATCATTACTGTTTCATTAAAGTTGTGTAGTTTAGTTTCCAACCCATAAGCCTCTCTCCCTTATTATTCTCTCTCCTTTCCTTATCAGGGAGGAGAGGGGGATTAATAGAGAGCATCTGTTATTCGGTTTAATTGTCGGGCCAGTGTTAAACCCTGACACCCTTGTAGGCAAGAGAGCTTTAGAGCTGATTGCATAACCCATATCCATGGACCCTTTGGCCAAAGTAATTTTCCTCAAAGTTTTATAATTTTTTCTTACACTTTCACAGACAGTTTCCCACAAGAGGCAGCGACTGGATACAAATGTGGAGTAAGCTAACACTGAATATACCAAGAACAAACTCAAGTTTAATACATGGAGCTTTTCAGACATTATACCAAAATTAAAATAAAAAGGAAACTTTCATACTGTGATATACTCCATATTTTTGCACACTCTAGTGTTCTCTTGTATCATTTTGCTAGTAACGACAACACTTAAGATTAGAATAAATTGGCATAAAATTGCAGTTTATTGGGAAGATTATTTTTTTTCTTTCAATGTACAAGATTTTTTTCAGTATTTCATCATTCTGAAACTAATTTAAGTACAGAAACTCTCCCTAAATTAAGCACAAGAGGCATTAGAAAGGTTAGACTGTGCCACTGGGAACTTTAAAAACATCAGGATTTAATTAAGGCTATATAATATTGCTAAAGAGTGTTAGCAAGCATATAATGGAAGCTCAGAAGTGAGTACACATTTTGTGAACCTGAACATTATCTCTGGTTTCAGTATCAAAGTTTCAGAAGCAACCAAAATGTGTCAAGGAAGGTCACAGGTTTATTTATTTACCTCCTCTATTTGTTGACTTTCTTCTCATGAGGTTTGATAAGGCAGTCTCTAGGCTCACAAAAGCAGTGTTGGGCCTATCGAATCTGGATTTCCTGTCTAGGAAGCAGTTAAGGTTACAGTTTGAAATTGTGATACACTTTTAATTATAATGAGAAGGGTAGAAGAAAAGAACAGCAAAGAAAAAATGAGTATTTTGTTCAAAATGAAAATTTTTTTCCTGGTTTCAAGGGGTTTTTTTCAGTACCCCTTGATTGATGGCTGTAGTTTTGTCCAATAAACCCTCCTGTGTTGTTACAGTAAGGTAGGGCTAGTGGCTGGAGGTGGTGTTCTCTCTTCACCCAACAGACAAGTAAATTTAAAAAAAAAAAAATGGTCATAATAAATTAGCTTAAGAGTTTACAGAGTTGTATGTGTTTTCATGCTCAGACAAGTTCATTAGTGCTGTACCTTAATTGGTATGACACACCATAAAAGCTTTGCCAAAGTCAGCAAACAGCATACCATGTGCCTGTCAAATGCTGACTCACAGTGCTCCCAGAAGTACCCGGAATCATATTACATGTGTTCCTTTCATACTACTGCACATATATGATGCAGTAGAAGTTTTCTATATGTTGCGTTGCTAGCTGAGTCCCTTGATACCTCTTTCAAATTATTATTGTGTTTCCCGTAAGAAGCATTTTTTTATGATCTATGATTTCATTCCCCTGCACCCTTCTACAATTTGTCTGCATTTAAGAAAATCAAAGAAATCCCATATAAACAATAACAATGGCTATGCTAGTGTTTTTTACAATAGAAGTAATGCAGAGGCATTCAGCCCGCCATCTGTGGATCTCTCTTCCCACAGTCGTGTGCAGTGCTATGTCTAAGTCTTATCTCTAGTTTGAATTGGAAACACTCTTTTAGGTTAGCTGAGCTCTGTAAAACTGAACGAACATTCTTGCAGTGAGATTAGTTTACTTAGATACAGAACCACACATACAGAGATACTCTGCTTTACTCCTGCAGCCAGCAGTATCCTGGTTAATTGCAAAGACTCCGTACAATGTATTTTGTAGTAATAACTGAAAGTGGTGAATCAGGAATCCTTTCGTACTTCTGTATACAGAAGCACCTTGTCTCCAAACATTCAGCAAGATATCTTAATTCTGTTACACAACTGAAAAGACATTTAACTTTGCACAATACCTATAAGACTGAAAACATGGTACAATAAGACAGGGTCATGCATTATTTCCACATACACACAAACTCATCACCAGCTTAAAGTTTTCTTAAAAAATCACAAGTCTCCTCTTCAGTCTTCTGCAAACCCATAATAATTTACCATTAGAGATCTTGGCATCCCAGCAGAATGATGAAAAAATGGCTAATTTGTTCTTGCTAATTGTTAAGGCATTTTATGGCTCCATCACCTGCCTGTTAAACTGTGACACTGTTCAACTAGGCAGCCTCCTAGTTTTGTCAGGATCCTTCTGCGAAATAGTATCTATGGTATGGCAAGTGTTGTCCTTTATGGCATGGACTATCACAAGCACAGATTAGAGAAGATCACACAGCACCACTATGCTTTCTTCTGAGGCTCACACTCTTAGTGGTCCTGAGTAGTGTTTTCCTCTGTGCCTTTATAGATTTTCTCCAAAACCAGAACACTTCACAACCTTTTGTTACCAAATCACACCTGCAGCTGTTATGCAGTCTCTTTTTTTAAAAAAATCACTTATCTGTAAGTGTATAGCCATCTTATTTTGCCTTATCATCACATAATAGTACATTTGGAAAAAATATTTGTTCAGGTGTCTTTCTGTCACTGAGCAAAGACCAGCTGAAGGGATCAGTAAAATGTTACTGTAAGTCTACAGTGCTGCTAAACACAATGTGTTTACTATACTGGCAAATGGTCAGCGTATTCATCCAAGTGAATGCAAGATTTGTTTGACTAGCTTTTCTTTTCTTTACTTACTTTAACCTAAATATTTAATGTTCTGGGATCTGCAGATATGAGGCCTATCGCCAAGTTTAGCAATGTAGCAACTGTGGATTAGCACTATTACAAAGTCCTGGGGAGCTCTGTATATAAAACAATTTCAGGATCATTTTCAGTAATCAATGATTTTTTTTTCTTTTTGATTCAGTGCTCAATCCTGCATGTGCTCTATCCCCTACCAGAGGAGGTTTTTTTTTGAAGAGGATCATTATATGTCTGGTGTTATTTGAAAATCTATACTCTTGCACACAATTGTGTGTTAATAATCAATTGGATTATGTCATTATCAGCCTGTTTTCCCCAGATGGCTTTTTTGAAGATGAAAAACTGCTAGCATGCAGTGATGTTGCTTAAAAGATTGTACATGTAAATATGCACCAAAAACAATCTTTAAAAACCACCTGATTCATAAAAGTATTCTACATGAAGAAGCAGAATATTAAATAGACATTGGTCCAGGAGACATCGAAAGAAAGTTCACTCCTGCTTTCATCTGCTCATTTACCATTTGCTTTCCACAATCTTCCACATGACTTTTGATCTTCATAATTTGCAGAAAAAGATGATGCAAGATGTCCCTAGCTTTGAAAGTATTAATACTGATAGAATTACTACATTTATGTGCAATATGCACTTCTAATGGGACTTGTACCTTCAGAAGACCCCTGAAAGGATGAATCAAATTGTAATAGTAAGGCTTAGAGGGAGGTGGAAACTTGAGACTAAAATTATCCTTCCACAACAAGAAGCAAGATTTTTAAAAGAATCTGTAATACATGTGCAAACATTAGTTATCTAAATGGACTCGTGTTGTATATTATGAAATTGAAACTCCTCTCTCCTCATTCTAGGGGCTAGTGAAAAACTGAGAAGGGATAAATAGAGAAGGGCACTGTGGAAATCTGAACTAGCAAATTACCTCTGATGCAGTTTTTCTGGAGTCTGGGATTTCTCTACAATATGGGTATGTGCTTGCATCAGTTCTAGTGCATGACCTCATTGCTATAGAAGAAAGAACACAAATCCTGCTAAACTCAAAACAACTTTTGCATTGCTAAACCTTCTTGTGTTTCTGTTTTGGAAATATTCTAATAAAGATTACATGATTCAGTTACATATAATTTTGTTTTATGTGAAGATTAAAAAAGCCAAAACAATAAAACTACATTTAATGTCAAAAATTTATCCAGATACCAAGCAAAAAATCTTTTTTGTTCTCTTTATTCTTCAAGTACTTATATTCCTAGACTAACACATTAGAAAAACTGTTATGAGTAGTCTGTCAGGCATATGAAACTCATCATGGTGGTACTGCAGAAAATAGGAGCGGAAAAGGCCTTTTCCCAGCCTAACTCCTTTCATTTTCAGAATTGGTTTTAATGATATTGGCAAGAGGAATATAATTAGTATAATGACATCTCAATGAATTGACAAATTCAATACTGATGACCCCTTTTAACTTTTAGCAAATCTCTAATCAAAAGTTATCATCAGACCATCTCTGTTTATTAAAACTCACTTTCATCAGCTTAACTTTGTGCCATTTTCTATTCCTTTTGCAGATGTTGTCATGGAAATAAAAAAAAGAAAACATCAGTATCTCAGCTATTGGGTAAATGGCAGATAACAATGTAGAATTCTGACCTCCTCAGTGTTCAGGAATCTGATCAAGTGTTCAAGCCACCTGTCAACAACTCCTGCATCCCATTTCATTGAAAAGAAGAAGAGCATCAAATCAGCTTTGGAAACAGGAAGCAATTTGTGTGACATGGTTTTTGTAGTAATACATTCCACAAAGCACCAGACTGTATGTGACTATTGCATCCCCTGAGCACTTAAGATCTCAGTTCAGTGTCTGTATTTAGGAAAACAGAAAATTCTTTAAGTAATTCCAGTTGTACTAAAGCATTCATTATAGCACAAAATTAGAAAGTTTATCAAGTTTAGTCCCTGATATGAGAAGCAAATACATTGTTTAATCTTTTTCAAGTTCTGCCTTTCACTGAAAGTGTTTTTCTGCTTCATTGTGGCTGTTTAAATGCTGCTACAGAAGCAGCCCTTAAGCGATTAAAAACCTCCTTCTAATTTGCAGGGGTTTGTTTATTTAGAGTTTACATTTATTTAAGTCAGTTCTACTTAATCTTGTGCCAGAATTTCATTTAAGTAGTTCTTCTCCTATGCTCATGTTTTGCCTGGTGAATTGAAAACCTCCGTGGAGATGCAAGTGAAGTGGCATCACTTGATCAAAACACAGAATTATGCATGGCATAATGTCATTCCAATTTCCATTCTTGCAACAGCCAATGTCACCCACCTGAAATATCAGAATATTATGTCTTTCATATTTAGTCAATGGTTATGATTTACAGTGTACAACTTACTTTTTCTGTCCTTTCAGGTTTTTGTTTGCTTGGTTTAAGAAGCACGATCCTTCACTCCTTTTGTAAGGGAGGCTAAGCATATTTCTTTTTGCTTTCTGCCTCTCCTTTCCTTTACAGAACGAGGGACTAGAAAGTCTAGAGTTATCTATAAGACCATTGATAATTCCCCTGTCTCAACTGAAAAGGGCTCACATGAAGTGTTTCACCATGCAGTCTTCAGTCTTTTTCCATTTCTGTCTCATAATTACTCAGGAGTTAATACAAAGTAAATTCCTCCTTCTGCTCTGGTCTGTGAACTCAAAGCCAATACTAAGGTGGATCTGCTAATAAAGCATGGCTCATCTATTACTGTCAACTTAGACCTTGACTTTGATATGATTATTTTAATCCTACTCCTATTTCTTTATTCCTTAGTCATCCTCATCTTCCTTGTCAAATATTCTAATTGCTCAGTACTAATGATATCTTCCAGCTCTGTGTCAATGGTAAAATCAGTTAACATACTTTTCCTACTGCTACCAACTTTGCTAATGAATCTGTTCAATAGCAATCATCCTACACCAGATCATTAAGGAAATGGTCTACTAATTTCTTTTTACACATTACTCAGCTTCCAATACAACCAGATGACTTCTGTCTCCTCTCTTCAAAGTTTCAGCTGAACCTCATTATCTCCAGTCTAATTTCCAAACTTTCCATGATTCACTGCTTGAGATTCAGAGAAAATACATTTTTAGACAAATAAATTAACAAATTAAATTTTTCCAGAAAAAGAAATTATCAGGATGCTAGTCTGCTATGAATTATCCCTGGTAAATTGTATTTTCATTTCTTGTTGTGTATATTTTAAAAAAACCTTTAGCACTTTTTGCATGATACTACTATTGTTTGAATGGTGGCCTTTAAAACAATTACTACTGGAACCATGATATTACTACGGTCCATTAAGAAGTTTGGCATAGAAAATTCCTAGATCCTGTCATTAGTCTTGGAATTATTCCTTCTGCTCTTTACCCATTTTAGCCAAAAGATATAATTTTATAAACTCTGAAGGAACATTAACAAGGACCTCTCATACTGGCTTTTGGGAAGCCATGCTAAAAGCCAATATAGTCTTTCAATATAACTTTTACCTCTCTTTTCTTCACCTACTCCTGGACCTTGACTTTCAATATGTTTCTTATTCTCACCTACTCTTCTTGAATTTGATTCTGCATCTTCTTCCTTCTGCTTGTTTTTTACTGTCTCGTTTTTCCTCTCATGGAGTAGCAAATAATTTGAAGTGGTGACTTTGAGAAAAGAATTGTGACACTATCTAGAAATGCAGAAAAAATCTTTTTGTTGAGTGTATGTCAAGAACGCAGTTTGGTTGACTGACTATCCCACAAAACACAGATCTGCATCATCTAGGACTTTGATTTGGTCATGTTTTTGAGGATTACTTCTCTATCTAATTTCCGGATATGCAAACTTCAAGTACTTAATTTCTCTGTTGGTCACTTAGTACTGCAATTGCAATACATTGTATAGATCACAAATGGCATTTTAGAAATGCCTTGGCTCATCCTAGATTACTCATCAGTGTAGACTCAATCAAAACTGACAACTGCAGCAACAACAATCCACTGGATGTTAATCCTTCTCTGATTCACTCTAATTGCATGCACCCTTCAAGGTGTGGCCAGACATAATGCAGTACTATACTACTTTAAGTTAAAGCACCTTTTTTTATGTTAACTCCAATTACAGTTAAACAGTGGGTAAACCAGCTTAGTTACATATCTGGAGCTTCTCCAGTTCATGCCAAAGCAATTACAGGTTGGATGGACTTTTACAATGTGTTCTCTACCTGAAGATAATCTGTGCCTACTTGATAAAAAATTTTCTTGCCCTTCTCCTGAAGTAGTACAGTTTTGTAATTTACCACAATTTAAAGTTACATTTAATTTCAGTGTAGGGAGCACCATAATCATGTGCCTGATTCTGGCTACATGATATAGGTTCTTTTGTTACTTAATGAAGCTAGTAAAGGCACTGAAAGCAAAATTTTCTCTATTCTGCTTTAAAATTTTATTCCATCAAAACATGCCAATGTAAGTGAAAATTCTTAAGGTTAATAAAAAAAGTTCTTCCATCAGATATGGATTAAATTTTACCTATTTCTTCCTGCAAGAGAGACTTTTCTAGAGAGTAGGAAACTTTGCAAAAAACTACAACTCCAAAGTCTGAGGCCACTTACTACAGTGAATGGAATGAGTGCAATAAAGCAATAAGAACTAATTTTCCAAAGCATACCTGAAAATTTCTTCAGAAATATCAGGAAGATATCTTTAGAATAACAGCTGAAACTGCTTTCACCAGAAACCTGTTTCAAATTATAATATTCCACTGATATGGTGTTATTAAGACACTATGACAATTTAGAACCACACGTAAAAAAGAAAATATATTACTGTAGACCCAATATAGTGAAAAGGGGATAACTGGTCTCCTATTGAATTAGGGTGTTTTATTCAATCCTGCCTCACGTATGCCTGCTGGATACATATTAATCTACTGATTTATTGCCTCTCTAATAATCTTCACATTATCCAGTAAATTAATCAGGAGATGAATTAAATATTTTAACAGCACATGTCTAGTAAAGGTAGAATGATTTCCCCCCCTAATTATAATATTTAATTTTGTTCTTACTATTCTTCAGTAGCTGTGCTGTTGGTCATGTTGGGTTTTTTGAATTTAATTTTCTTTCCTATCTGTAACCTCTTTGCCTAGAAGTGATATTTTCTCTCTCATGAAAACAAATGACAGGACTATTTTTTAGTTCAGAACCTTTTCATAATTACATTTTTTCTCCTCAGGGGAAAAACTGTATGCAATACAAAATCCCCTGGCTTTGCAACTGAATGCCTTTAACAGCCCTGCACACATCTTGCAGGTATTTTAATTTAATTTGAGTATCAGAATATCCTCAAATGATAAGTTCTAACAAGGTAAGAGTCCTGTTGAAACTGAAACTCTTTATCTGGTGCTTAATACCTGGTAAACTGATACTGCAGATTCTTTAGGATCGTTTATGTCTCTGCTAGTGCTTACAGTTCCTACTAAGCATTCATGCTATAGTAGATCTAACAGTTAGTATTTCTCCATGGAAAATTCACTGGCCATTTATCTCCCTGTGTTCAATGTAACTTCTGGTTCAGATCTGCAAGAACAAAGTCCAACCACAAAGGGTTGGGAGCAAGCAGAAAGTTTTATTTAAAAGACAACAAATGACACAAGCGAAGTGAAATAACCCCATGAAGAAATAGCAAGTACATTGAGAAAAGAAGGAGAGAAAGGTCTCACCACCCACAGATCCAGTGACATTCTGACAATCTTTTTTTTTTGGGGTGGCAGTCGAATGCCAGACAGGTCAGCAGTCAGGTGCAAGGCAGCAGTGAATGAATGCATTGGCATTCCTTATATACCCCAAAGTTTCCTGCCACTCTCATGGCTGATTCAAACTTTGCTTCTCTCTCCCACTTCTGTAAGGAACAGAGCTATTGTCTGGACTGGCCCTTACCTGGCAGCCAGTTGATGGCCACTTAGCTGGGGGCATCCTCTCACTACCGGTTCCATCTGGGAGAGACCCCCCAACTTTTTCATTCACTGCACTTATCAGGAATCTATGCCCAACATTCCACTTGCCAGCTGTCGTTTGAGACAAAGATAATTCTGATGAATGAAATCACACAATCACATCTGCAGAAGCATTACTGTGCAGTAATGCTCCTGAGCAGTTAAGCACTGATTGTGAAAGTGTGAGACACTTCCTAAAATTAAGTTGAAACTCTGCACAAGAAAATCCTTCTTAAGTGGAAACATACTAGTAGGTTATGGATTTTAGTTCTGGACTTAAACACCAGGAAGAATTAGAAAGCCCAGAGTCCTTTATAGTGTTATCTGTACTTTAAGTGTTTCAGGTCGACCAAAACACACTCCAGTACCACCTATTCATTGTTAAGGAACCAGGACTGGTGCAGGGCTCTCCCCAAAGCTTTTGGTTTCAATGAGCTTTATAGAAAATTTTGTGGTACTGATGCTTTTATTCTGTGTTCCATTTAGCTATGTTTCTTCACAGAAAAAAGGAAATGAACTCTAGATCTATAATCAGGATATAGCAGAAAGTATGATCTTCCCAGATTTCGTGCTTATTTTCTAGGCGTAAACTGAGATGCAAAGAATAACCACTGCGAAGTGAGAGCAATGCATTGATCAGCAGACACATAACAGTCAAAACTTATTTATTAAACAAGAAAAAGACAGTAACCATCAAGCTGTAGTGAAATACATGTGAAACAAGTTTGTGAATTAGGTGGGTGTGCTGGTTTGAGAACAGGACAGGAAAACCCAGCCTAGGACCCCACCAACAGCTGCCAGCCTGCTGATGTTGCAGCTATAATGAGGAGCAGCTGAGCCTATGGGGGGAGGGGAATGGTCATGTGAACTAAATGAACCAATCACAGTATTCCTTCCCGTGGTGTTCACTATAGAATGGCTTCTAAGTGCATTCTTTAGGGCATTTCTCTGGTTGGTGTGTTAGTTTGGGTAAGGTCCTCCTTCTCTTTGTTTCCTCACTAGAGAAGGGACAGCATTTGCTAAGATAAGTTTCCTCCTACTTGCTCAAGGTTTTTCAGCTTTAAGATCTCTCTCCTTTATTCCCTTCTTCCCCCTGGAGGAGTAGGGGTAATAACAGAGAGCATCTGTCTCTGCCAAACCACTGTCCAAACTGCCACAGTGGGTACTGGAATAATTTCCAAGAAAGCCCATGCCCTTGTTTTATCTCCCAAGAATCACAGTTTTCATTTGGAAGTTCTGCTTCTACTGTTCACCACATCATTGTTACCTTCATATCTTAGTTCTGACCTTAAAAGAAGTTTCCTAGAACTGGTTTCTTTGTACACTAGCTCAAGTCACCTTCTTGTTTGAGCATTATCTATGAAAACAAGAAAAAGAAACTTATGTCCTCTCAACTATTAAGAAATCTTTCCCAAATGATGTGCTTGCTTACTCCTGCCTTGATAAAGGGGCTCTAATTCTTCTGGCATTGTAACTGTATCTGGAAGTTTCTTATTGAGCTCCTTCCCTGATTGTCTTGATCCACTTGAAAGCTTTTGATTACTTAATTAGCACCTGGAATCTAAATAGCAATGAACTTTACAGTAGCTCTAGTTCTTGAGGACTTGTAATTTGCTCCTAAGGTTTTTGGATATCAGGATAGGCTCTCACATATGCAAATTTTTAATTCTGCTTTTTCTTCCCTTTTTTTTCCTCTCTAATTAAGACAAACTCAGAAAATAGACTGAAATAGCACTTGCAGTCTTAAATTATTAGTCTGGGTACTTGATTTGAGGCTGGCTGTAAATTGGAATAATGTCTCCACTTCCTAGGCTATGTTAGTTTAGAGCTTTTCTAAATATTTCCTAAAATTTGGTTACAATATGAAGTTAAATAGGTTGGTTTTGCGCTAAGCTATATTCTAAAACAGTGTGTTTCATGGATTGAATGAAAGTGAGACCTGTGAGAATTCAATGAGCTTTTTTGAATTTAATGGAATAGTTGGATTGCCCTATCATTTGCAGTTACACTAGGAGACAAGAAGATAGAACAGATAGTACATCTAACATACTACCTAGATTTGTGTTGTTACGTTGATTCCAGTTAGGCTTACTATATGGGGCAAACTTCCTCAGTAAAGTTCTTCAAGAATGCTATTAAGGAACTCAGTTAAACTGAGACAGTAAAATGAAACAGCTTGAGATAAAAATATGACTTGCTATTCACTTTTCTGAGTTACTCCCAACTTTTTTTCTGCTTGTGGAAGTCCAGAAGGTATATTGGAAAAGATAAGGTAGAATATTTTTGCCTGTATAAAAATGAAAAAATAATACAAATACAAGAAAAACTTATTGACCTCATAATTTATTAACAAGATGAACTGTATTTCTTTAACTTTTTTCCAGCCTCAAATTTCTTCTACAAAATAGTTTTCCATGGTCTGTTTTATGTTTGATTGTCATGTCTTGCAATTTTAGATACATTTACAAAAAATTATTTCAGTAAAGTTGATTAAGGTTTATTGAGGTTTGCTAGGCATGCCCTAGCTTCACAGCTAACATATAAATCATAAACATACAAAATGGAGGATAGTTCTACTTACTACTTAAAAACAAAAACTATTTTGATCTAGTGTGGTGAAGCTCATGTTCTAACTGTGTATCACTCCATTGGCAGTCTAGGAAGATTTCATTGTATATATTTTTCCATCAAATATAGAAAACAGGCCTACATGTTCCAGTCTATCATCTGTCCTGGGGACTTCTGTCATGTAATAAAAAATGTAAGATTGTAAATCTCCTTCAATTTTTTTCCATTCCTAAGTAATACATTGCCATGGATGTAAAAACTAAACATGTTTTATTTTTCTGTTGCTGCTCAATATTTTGACTAAATATTTTGGTGCTACTGCTCAGAAAAGAGTACTGAGCAAAGGAACAAATGTTCTCTATATACATATCTGCTAGCAATCTGTATATATAGAGAATAAGAATTACTGAAAATACAGCATGTCACTGAATACCATTCCAAAGATAAATGAAGTGTTTTAAAGTAATTAAATGTGAAAGAGAGTCTCACAGCAGCAACATGAAACAGGGAAATATACTGCTATTGTGTCTAGGAAACAAATGAAAATAAACTTCTGTTGAAATGATTTCATATAATGGTAGTTTCTTTGCAGTTTTCAAAGTAGTAAAGGTAAGCTAGGGGAGTTTACATTTGCCTTCTGAAAAGCACAATCTAATCATACATCTATGATGCAGCAATGACAGCTAAGAGCCACTACATCTGTGGTTTCTCTGACTGAGGAAATAATTCTGTATGAAAATAACTCTGCATTTAAATAAAAATGGCTAGAAAGCTTTCATTTTCTTTGACAGAAGCTTGTAAACTACCTTGTATTGAGCTGGAGTATAGAATTAATAGTGAGAAACAAAACTTGAGGGGGCAAGTTTCCTTAATCTCCAAGGGTTTAGAAAAATAAAAACAAACAGGGATATAAGACATAGAGAATGAATAAATTTGCCTGTATTCAAAGGGAAAAAAGATGTGACTTAGGAGGAATTTTTTCCCATACTGGTCCTTAGATAAGGAGGTAGATATTTCAAAAATTTCAACAGAAACACACAAGCTTAGGGAAAAGGGATTAATTTTTACACCTATCCAGCTGCTTTCAGTGAAATCAATGAGATCTGAGTCATGTTGGTTGAAACTTTAATGAGTTCACAAATGTTACGATTTTCTTTCTACAGGGTGCCAAAAAATATCTGCAAGCTATATGGGGCTGAGTGTAGTCCTAATTTGAGCTTTACTTGAAATCAACTGGCATTTGAGCTTCTTTAGGTCTTCCCAGTAGATTAATTTTATCCTTCATCTGTAAGTGTAAATGAAGCGCGGCTGGTTTAGTAACTAGCTTTGGATTTCACAGTGACAGTCTTTTCTTAAATGTTTGGTTTTGTTAGTTCCTAAATGTTTTTGAGAAATAAATACATTTGTTTGAAAAGATATTAAAGCATCACTACAAGAAAATTACTGTTTTCACATGTTCTAAGAAGGCTGAGTACGTGAACTGATCTAACCAAAGCTTATGCAAGTTAACAGTGAATATGGCCCTTTTAGCCTTTCAGAAGCAAAGATATTCTAATCCACTTGGATTTTAAAAAGGTATTTTTGAGCCCAGTTTTTGTTTTTCAGTCTGAAGGCTGCACTACATAATGAGCTACTATTGTGCACGTGAGCAGTATTTTAAGTTGTTTCATTCACGTAAATATTCTTGCCTTTTTTTTTACCCATAGCTTAAGAATGACAGGTATTAATATAGTAGCACTTTTATTTTTACTTTTTCATTTCAGGGCAAAACTCATAGCTGGAGCTGGTAAATACTCATGCTAGTAAATTACTCAATAGAATTCCATTCTGGAGTCTGATGTTTATGTAGTTTTAGGGGCAATCTGGTTTTTATGTTCTTTATGGTAAGGAGGAGGTAAACCAGCTTGGCCTAGGCTTTCTGAGGTAAAACAGTATCATAGAATGGTAGAATGGTTTGGGTTGAAAGACACCTTTAAAAAAAAAAAAAAAAAAAAAAATGTGCCTTGAAAGGAAAGAAATAGTCCAGAATTAAAATCTTGGATCCTAAATGATCTAATAAATCAGTTCTGCCTCTCATACTGTCCCAAGTAAGACCACTCATTATTATTTGCAATAATCTTGTGTTTTACTTCAGGAACTTGGGAAACCCTACAATTGTACTTTATGATATAATGAATAGGCATCTATAATATATAAAGATGTATAATATGCAATAAATCGTAAATAATATAGTGTATGGAATAGTGTATATTATAATTAATAGTCTACAGTATAGCTAGATGATATATGTGGCATATAATATAGACATGACTTTTTATATATATGTTTACTTATATAGCTACATTTAATATATAGGATATAATATGCTAAAGTCACACTCATCCTTTAAAATCAGAACCTATTTAAGTTTACAGCTTCTGATTAGGCAAAAAAACTAAACGTAGACATTACACAACTTGATACTGTACCAGGCAAGATAAACTTTAATCAATGCAGGAAATTTAGCTGCAGTAAAATGTTTAGTGAGTCTTGTTTCACCTTTTACTTTGTTTGAAACTCCTAGAATGTCAGTGTTAGTACTGGTTTTCTCTAGGGAAAAGATGTCCATTAAAAATATTTTTCTGATCACACTGGTTCTTTATTTCTCTTTTTCTGTACTGAAATCAAATGGAAGAAAAGAAATTGTCTAGAGGAAAGTAACTTACCTCCCAATGTGCCATGGCTGCTCTCTGGCTGGCTACAGATAGTGGAAGTACTAATAAAGCTGGAATCTCAGTAAAATAGACACGATGTTTCTAGTGGTCTTTTGAATATGATATTTTGCTGTTTTCACTACAACAGTATTTTAAAAGAGAGACTTTTGAATATGTTCCCTTATGGATTGACATAAGCTAAGCATATATTTTCACCCAGTACCTACAGGGAGGTAGAGATACAAATTCATTATTTTGAATGGAGAACCAGTGTATATAATTTAAATGTTCTAATAAATTAAAAAGGAATATACAAAAGCCTCCTCTCCAAATATGCACAGTTTTTCATAAATTCTCTCTTAAGTATCCAAACCAGAGCCCTGAGCCTGCAAACAAGAGTAGTATCCTGATTTATCCCTTACTCATTCCTTTAAATTTCTTATCCATGGTGTTCTTCATATCTCTCCTTCATTAAATATAGCTATGAAAGCATTTTGGGGCTCTCGTTATGTTTTTTATTCTCAATTTTGAAGTTAGAAAAAAAATCTTACTTTATAATTTACCATTTTATATCAGTGAATTTATTAACTGGTATAATGAACACCTGAGTGATACAAAAAATCCTTAAAAACCCCTCAATTTTAAATAATGAGCTCTCATATTATTTTCCATGGATTTTTTTTTTACCAAGTCAAATGTACAGACCAATTACTATTATGGCAGCGATATTATCTTCTGCTACTATTATTTTAACAGGTGCAAAGAAAGAACTGTATTCTTAGTTGTAATAGACCATCCTTTTCAACAATATTGCACTGGGTGAAATTTATCTCGTGGGGTTTTCTGAAGCTATAATCACTGATATTTTTTTTAGTACAAAAAAATGTATTTCATGCTTGGTTCATTAGCATAAACAATATGTATTTATCACATCTGACTATCTTGTATTAAAAACTAATATTATGTCTCTTGAAATAAAACAGATTTTGTTATCACCTTCAAAAGAAGAAGGATAATGGCCTCAGTGATCTGCTCTTAGTTGCACTGATTTAAGTCAATAGTAACTCAAAGCAAATCTGGTGTAATTAGAACTTGCATGTGGCCTTATTTGCTAAAATATCTTCAGTGCTTGAGTCTCCTCCAGAGAGTTTGCTGAGTTACAGTTTTTTAGTCTGTGAGGTACTGACTGTTTTTACACCTACTATGTCAAAATCTATATATTTCTTAAACAGAACTAAGTAGTCTGTGACACACAAAAAAATCTGATACTAAGTATCAACTACTGGCTTATTCTGTCTTTTTAGGAGGGGTTTACTGACTAGACAGGTAATCTGAAACTTCATTTGTGTTTTTCATAGGGTACAGAAAAAGCTAAGCCACTCAAAAAAACTCTTATGCTTTACTCAGTAGCCCCATTCTCATCTCTGCAAGTCAAAAGGAGTGTAGACAAAGTATATGAAGAAAAACGTGCTCTAGCTAGTAGCATCAGGAGTCTGAAGCACTGAGAGAGGGCTCCATTAAAAAATGTTAAGAGCTTTTAAGTAGGCACTGAAAATGAACAGAAAAGTGTCTATAATCTAGTAATCTGGCAGCTCATCAGATGATAATATTCACGTATAAGATAAATTCCATTTGAAAATATTTCTGAGTATTTTTTTACTCCTGTTTTTTGTAGCAAAGCTGTGTCATGGACATTGAAATATCACTGTTACCCTTTGATATTCTTTAGTTTCTGTTTTATTGCCTATTGGTTTTAATTAGACTTTATAAATCCTACTATTTTACTTTTTAGCTTCTGACATCACTATGTTAAAGAGAATACTTGTACAATTTGCAGTGCCTTCATTATAAGAAAAAGGTACTCAAAGTCTTAGACTTGTGGTCAGCGGCCATTAGAGAAGATTTCTTTACAGTATTTTTTAAATAGTGATGTTTTTGCATGTTGTCTTCCAAACAAGGTTAAAAAATTATCAGCTTGTTAAAACTGTAATAATGGGAATGGGAGGAAGAGACACGGGCCCTGATGTTGGTCATGCTGCCAGTGGTGATGAACATTACCTTACTTAAAAATTAATATTGACTTTTCCTGAAGTACAACTCAAATGTATGTATATATGCTTCTAAATGCTTTTTACAAACTGTTTCCAACTGCTTTTGTACTATCAAAGATTGTTTTTTTCTTTCATTTCAATATACCTGTTTCTGCTTTTATACCTTATAGCTTTTATCCTTGTTATTGGCTGAAGTTTTACCCCATTTTTCCTCCTGTTTTATGCCATGCTCATGCCATCTCCACCAAAAAATAGTGGGAGGAAAGACCAAACTCCTTCATATATCACTGAGTTTTTTCAACTTGTCAAGCATTTTAGTTCATTTTCAGCTGATAGTGTGTAAGTGTCTGACAAAAACATTCTTTGTGTTAAGTAATGATAAATTTGAATTCTAGTCTTTCAAACTCAAACTCATGATAAAATAAGCAGACTGAACATCTGTGACAGGCAGGTAATTTTTAATAATATCAGACAGTTCCTTGCTATGGAGTATTACTACTCTCTCATCTCTAATCAACCTTCTCTGCTCTAACAGCAGCTGCCAATTAGGGATGTTGTCTCTTGGCAGAGTGCTCAACCCACACTTAATTTATTTTAAATGTGTTGTGTCTCTCCATGGAACGTGAGGGGTGTTTTTCAGTATTTTATGCCATCAGAGGCTCATGTCATGTTGAACAAAGTGGTGAGATACTGTCAGATCAGAGCGGAGTGAGTACTTGTAGGTTCAAGCACACTTTCTCAGGGGACAAATCCTCTTATCAAAGCTCCTGACAGTGTTAAAGAACAGGAAAGACCCATACTAATCTCCATGAGAACTTTTTGCCTTCTACTACTAAACTTATTGATGTAAAAAGTTAGCTGCCAAGTCTAAGCTAGTTTTGTTAGCTCCCCAGTAAATATTAAAAAAAGAGAGTCATGCTAGTTTAGATTGCCAGGTTTATAGGGTTGACTCGATTAATGTAAATACAACTTATTTTCTTGCTGTTGAATTTAGTTGTATATTTTAGAGAATATAAGAGCAGTATTTAGAATATTTAGACTAAATTTTACTGATTAGCTTCCCTTTGCCTGGGATGTGCACAACTTTTACAAAATTAATGTTAAAGCTTTATAATACTTGTGCAGTATTTTCATTCTAGTCTGTATCAGACAATACCATGTGTGTAGAATTAATTAATTGGGTAATGTCTGTGCTTCTTTGTACAACCTATTCTAAAGAGAAACACAGAAAAAAATTAAAAAAAAATAATTAGAATAACTGAATGTGAAAATACAAAATACAGAGGAAAAGTAGAAGAGGAAAACTACGGGAAGAAGAAAGGTGAAAAGAAGCATATGGAAATTTTGGCTTTTAACAAAATGATGGATAATTGTTGAAGCAGTTTCTCTTTCAAGGTCTATCATTTCCTGGAAATGCCACAAGGCATAGGCATGGTTATCACAATGATAGATCTTCTCTTCCCCTAAACTTGAAGCAAGAACATTTTGTTTAACAGGAATGTTTGAAATTTCACTGTAGCTGTTGGTGATTTCCAATTCTGTTCAGTAAAGACTTACCTTTTATCAAGCAGTCTTGTTCACGGGAAATATTTTCTTCTATCTGTTCTTTAATTGAATCATACTAATGAGGTTCTTGCTTGGTAGTTCCAAGAATGATTAACATCACATGCTAGGTAATTCTGAAAAAATTCAGTACTTCATTTTCAGAAATCCTTTAAGATTGAATCTCTGGGAAATCTTTGATTTCATGTTGTAACACATCTTCATGAGGATTTAACATTGTTACTTTGCCATTTCACTCCATGCCCCATCTGTTCCCAGCTGTGCCACTTCTTTTGTCTTGAACATGGAGCTTGTTTACCTTGCTTGACATACTTGGATTCTGCCTCACTGGATAATCATCAAAGTGCCTCTAATAAATTATTATTTTCTTCATAATTATTTTTTTCTTCAACCCATGACAGGAAAAAAAATTTGAAATTACAAAAATGTGCCTTGGAGGAAAACAAATATTCCCACTCAGCTCCAGGCTTCTTTTTTTCACTTTTTTTCCCTAAGTGTACCTCTTTTTGCACAAGTCTCACAAAAATTATGGTGACTTGTAATTACTGTGTGTTTGACCCTCTATTTGAACTCTTGCAGGAAAGTTATCAAAAAGACATATGGCTCAGTAGCTAGTGACGCTTCTAGTAGATTCCTTCTTAAAACTATTTGAGATTAAATAGACTATTTAAAAATAAGAAATATTTTCCCAGTGACTCTAAGCAATTTGTTGTGCTGCAGTCATTATGTAACTCAAATTTTCAAGTCATCACCTAATCCACTTCAACAGTCCCACACAGCTCTCAGAGGGGTTAGCACAGAAAATACATTATCAATAGAAAAAACAGGATTTTTTTTTTTCTTTTAAATTTTCTAAGTATCTACAGTCTTTATTTCTTCATTTGTTTAAATGCTGCATATACTCAGAAAGATAGTTTTGTTTTGTTTTAAAAAGTTGCAACTATAATTTTGGAAGTAAATCGAACTTTTGACATAACCTTGGCGATGAGAAAAACCTATATTAACTCAGATTCACTACAATAGGCTGTTTGTTTGTTTTATCAACTGAAATATACTAGCTGTGAAATCTGTGGCCACACAGTGTCTGTGGACTAAAATGTAAACTTCAATTTGGCTGCAAACAGATTCCATAATCCAGACCTTGTTGGGAAAAATGGTGCCCGTAGGCTTTAAAACAAAAATATCCAGTATGATAACTATATCACTTCATAGCTCAGCAAAGTATCTGTCTCTGTCCTCATAATCCTTTCCTTTTCCCCTGTAGTTGTTATAATTGGTCCAATGACAAATTTGTATAAACTGAGCATGTTCCGGAGATAGAGTGAAATTCTTGTAAAGAGAATGCAGCACAGATACAACAGTATCATTCACTTCATCTGATGATGACAATGGATAAACCAAATGGATTGAGATATACAGGATCATCCCCGTTTTCCCCATCCAAATTCTTATCAATGCTTTCATTCACTTCACTTGCTTTTCTCTACTCGAAAAGAAAAATACTGTTTTATGGACTTTGGACTGCAGCAAAATGATTTTTCTAAAAATTTACAGCACTGAAAATGACCAATCTCAATCTTTTTCCCCAACTACAAATTCAATAAATAAACAAGAAAACATTAAATAAAGAAAAAGTATTTAACAAGGTGAGATGTTTTGGGCACTTTATTTCACACTTCAGTCACCAGGCTCACTACAAATATTTGGATTAGAACTTGAAGTTTGGCACCAAAATATAGGCTGCTAACCAGAAGGGGAGACATCTGTCTTCACAAGATGGACTAATCAAGATTATTCTGTATGAGGTGGTCTGACATGGATATACTAAAGTAAAGGGCAGTGGTCTATATTTGTCCATCATGTAAAAGTCAACCTTCATGAGACAGGCTCAGTGCTTGTAAAAAGATTTTTTTATGCCTTACAAAGTTTTAATTTATACTTTATAGATTTTACTTCTCACCCTCTCTGTGTAAACATATAATCTTTTTCATGGCAGGTAAATCATTGCAGAGTAATGGATATGAAGTTGCCCACAGGAACCCTGCCTTTTTTTTACTTTTATCCTGTATGTAATTGAACATGCTCTTTTTTTTTAATTTAGTCACCTTTGAAAAACATGTACATTACACCTTTCTTCTCTGAGATGTGAACAAAAAAGTTTAATGATTCACCTAAAACAAGGCCTGCAAAAGCAGATGTCATCTCCTCTTCCAACACAGAAGTTAGAAAGGCAAGGTTTGATGACTATGAAATAACTATTCAGACTAGAAGTATGACTTGAACTTCTGCAAGTAAGAGCACATTATTAGAAATGGGTTTTGAATGATCAGCTCACTCTAGACAAAATATCATTACTAAGACAGATTGTGTCTAGCCTCACCAGCTTGATGGCACTGAAAGGGTGATGGAGCAACATCAAGGCTATAACAGTAGCATGACATAATTCCATTTATCCTCTGTTCATCATGTGGTATCATATTAAGTCCCTCCACAAATACATGGGCTAAGCAAGACTCCTAAGTGAAAATTTCTAATTTAGATCAGAGACTTCAGATGAGAGTTCATTGTCACATTTCTCAACAAAATAATTATTAGCCTGGGCAATTTTTACCTCAGGGTCCAGGAAAAGACAGCACAAAACTCACTGGGAGAATCAGTGTTTGAAACGAAAGATTTGGCTTAAAATACAAAGCTACATCATGCTTTGCCTGATTAAAAATGTAGTTCACAATTATAACAGAGTGTAACTGCACACATATGTAGTACCATCATTATAAATATCAAATCACTTGATGTGATTGTTTAGTATTTTATTACTTGATCCGAAATTATACGGTACAACTGAATTATTCATACTTGTCTGGCAGTTTTGTTTTTTTTTAATTTGTGATTTCTTGAAAAGAAGCAAAATATGACCATGACATGTAAAAAACCAAAGTTTGCATTTCAGTCAATGGCTAAGTATATGCATTCTTCAAAAATATATGCATCCTATAAAGATGCCTTTGAAAAATAAAAAGTTCAGCTAAGTTCTTAACTGAATTGAAATTAGTAATGCAAATACATTGCTATGTCTTGGTATAAAGAATGACAATGTTGCAGTTGTTGTTTCCTTAATTGTTTCTCGGGTGTTAAGTCCTGGCTTTTGTGTGTGATTAGGAAAACCCTAATACTTTCAAATGAAAAACTTTAAATCTCAAACTAGGGTATGCTTTTTTATAGTCTTGTTCCACAAACGTACTTCTGTTGTTACAATAGAAAAATGAAAAACACTAAAATAAAATATGAGTAAAAAAATAATGACTAGTGATAAATTATGGCATGGTGAGAGGCCAAAGATCAGGGAATAACTTGTACATGCATGTTCTAGGCTGTGAAATATCACTCGTATATCCCAGTGGCACAAGAAAAGCAACACTGATACAACAGAGAAATCTTCTAACTATCTGCGTGTACCCATTTATTTTTGGTGACCTAAACAAAACCTTATTTTGCCCTTTCAAAATATCACTTCTCTGTGACCACAATTCAGTTTCTTGTCAAGTTTCTCATTAATTCCACAGAAGAGCAGCTTTTTGTTGATTTCACAAGTTACAGATCTTAACCATGAGAGGGGCTTTTAATTTATTTTTGGGAGCGTTTTTTTGGTTGTTGTTTGTTTAGTTGTTTTAACACTGGCAAGAACAAATAGAAAACAGATTTAAAAAGGAAAAAAAGGAATTTGTTTATACTTCTGAAAGCTTATTTTACAGTTTTTTTCATCTCTATGAGGGGTGATACCACTGTAACTTAGTAGATCTAATATAAAAAAAATAACATTTTTGTTATACATGACTACAGTACAGGATAATTTATGAGACAGGTGTTCAAAATGTGTCTGTCTCCCATGCTGGTGACCCACAGGTCTTAAAAGGCATTTTGTTTAATTAATTGCTTATTTATAAAGCAAATAATATGCATGAGTAGCTTCTCAGCCTCAAGCTCCAGTTATAGATTGACTTCAGGGAATCTTTATAGGAGGTATACAGTTTATTCTATGTGTATGTTATTAGAAGTTCCTTTTTGCTGGACACGCTGATAGTTTTTTTTTATCACAGTTGTCAGATCATTATCTCTTAAAGTTAACTGTGCTGTGACTGGAGACTATAAAGTTTATAAGAGAGTAAGAAACTGTCCTTTGACCGTTATGTTCTTTCTAACTCCCATGGAACTGTATATTGTCAAACACAACTCCTGTCTTAATCCAAGTGAAGGACTAAACTCATTATTGTACATTACTGAGCTTAATAATACTTTTAGTCAAATTCAGATGGGATATTTTTATCTAAATGGGACTTATTATTTATGAGAATTACACACTATTTGAATCTGACAGTAAGCCTTTTTCTAAAGCTTGGGTTTTATGCAGAACTGATTTTCATTCGTTTGTATATTGTTGCAAACCATCATTCATATTGACTGAATTAACAATTTTATAGACATATCTATATCTACAGGTTTCTTATGAAAATTGCTAACAATGTGAACACCCAGTGAAGAGTTAAAACTCAAGCTGTATGAGCAGCTGCCTAAATCACCTTGCAGTGTTCTACTCCTTATCCAATTCATCAGCTCTTTACAATTAAAGGGAAATACATGGGAAGAAAAAAGATTACTACTCAATCTTTCCAGGCACAAAATAAAACACATAGAAGGGAGTTATACAATGAAAGCAAATATATATATATACACACACATACATACTTATTTATATATATATTTATATATTTATATTTTATATATTTATATAAAATATATGTTTAGGGCACTTCAAATCTTTTCAGTTCCTCTGTACAATATAGTTGCCTGCACATATATGGCCTTAGAGACATATTCTTGAGGTCTCTTAACCAGGTTTATTGACAAGCTTGAAATTCAAGCTTTTCTGTTTCTTCCATCTGATTTCAGCTGACAAACTGTAGATATTTACAAGTGTTGTTGTGGGAGGAACATCTGGCACTTGAGAAATTCCAGCAGGAACTTCTCGATCTCTGTTTGGCACATGAATACATACAATCTACAAGGGTTAAAAAGCAAAACTGTTCATAAACCATTTGTGTTAATGTATGTACATCAAATTTCATAGAGAAATAAGGAGGAGTCATGTATGGAAAAAATGAATTAATATTTTCATATAATTTGCTTATCATAAGACTAAATGCACATTTAAATAATACACAGTCACATCAATCAAAAGCTTCTTTAAACAGTACCTTCCTCCAACACCCTGAAGGGGAAATTCACATTCACAATCTCTCAACCAAAACCACTCTGCTCTTACTTCTTAAATGTGCAAATCCTAACATCTTTACCTCAAGAACCTCTGCTGAATGAACTGTAAAGAGAGAAAAAAGGGAGGCTACATATATGCAATACTCTATAGATTTGCTTTTAAACATGTCTTTAACACAGGGTAAGCCCATGGCAATTCTGTCCTTGTGAAAGCAACCCTTTTATATTCCTTTTAAGCATCTTTTCACTCACAATGTATTCATACATTCAAGGATCCTAAATAATAGTGAGAAGCTCTTAATAAGTGTGATTTTAAATCAGCATCTAAACATGATTCAGTTGTAATGCTGTAAAACTGACTTTTGGTTTTACAGAAAGGCCATACCACCTGAAGAAGTATTTCTCTGTGTGCAGAGAAGGAGATAGTTGAGCACAGAAACATTATCATTCTCTTTCATTTTTTAGTCTGCATTTCAACAGCATTTGCTGGAGAGAGGTTGTTTTCTGCTGTCATGTCTGTCTTAGAATTTATTTCATTACATACTTTCAGACATTTTTAAAAAATTGCAACACCAAATACAATTCAGTCAGTGGTGTTTTGTGAACATTAAAAATGCCAAATCAAACTCATAATGAGGCTCCTCAATTCAACTGCCCTTTTCTTTGTTTCATTGTTAATTTTTACTGTGAAGAAATAGTGAAGACTGGCCTTCCAAACACACTTATGGTATGCATCCTATAAACAGCACTGCCCAAATTTAGTGAAGTCTGCTAAATTACAGTAGGTGACTAAACTTTTACTTCAGTAGAGTTTTAATTTTTAATTTTTTTTTTTACAGAGCAGCTTAATGTTGATTCACCCTGTTCTGCTCTCAGCTCAGAAAATTACGAAGTCTTGATGATGAATTCTTTCACACAGTCATACCATTGTCCCTCTTCTTTCTTTCCTAAACTGCAAGAAGGGTACTTGGGGACAGAGATTCCTGGACCACTGAAGCTGTATTTTAATCCAGCACAGCAGCATTCTATCCACCCATAAATGCAAAACACAGTCCCAAATCAAAATCTTAGTTTAACTTCAAACTTCAGGGAGGCTAAACTTTAGCCTTGAATGTGTTTTGTCCTTTTTATCTGCTGGGTTTCCAGACTGACTAGACTACATGGCTTATGAGCACTAGCAGAAGCACATGTTCCACCCCTGCAGAGCAATTCATATTGCAGAAAGCATGAGAGGGACTCATGTAAAATAAGCTGACAAGGAGGAAGAAACAAGAGGGATAAGATGACAGCCAGGGAAGCCAACCAAGTGAGTTGTTTTTTGTGGTAAAAAGTAATACGATTATACATAAAAATCACATTTTACAGTAACAACATGGATCTCATTACTATAATCTACTGCTAGACTTTACTATGGTGCCCTCAACATTTTCCTCTCCTGGTCATTTAACCACTTTTTTTCCCTGTTCAAATATTTTTGCTGGCTGGCTCTAACTTCCCACAACACCATAAAGCTCCTGGGACGTGTACATGGTTTAGTACAACTTCATGCTCTGTAAAACAACTCCAAATGCATATTTTCTATATCTTTTCCACTTTCCTCTCTAGAGGAAAGTAGATTGGATATAACAATAAATAATATATTCAACTATCCAGAAGACATTATCATAAGACTGAGTTGAACACAGCTGATCAAATATAGAGCAAATATAGAAGGAGATTAAAAATTGTTGAAATTATTCAGACTAACGTATCTATATTGCTTGACTACTCCAGCTCTCTGCTCAGATATTTACTTCAATCTCTACCTGCTTTATTTTTATTATTTTGGGATTTCTTTGTCTTTAGCAACATACTCTGCAATAGTCCTGATGTATGAAATGACTGTCAGCAGTGTATTTACTACCTTTCTGCTTAAAATGTACTACGTCTGCAAAAAATCATTTACCAGCAGCTCTGCAAGATTATCTCTGCAAAGTAAATCAGCTTGTAGTGAACTTCGTGGGTAAACTGTCACCTGTACAGAAGCATAGTAATTTACAGCTGTATTAGGTATTTTAAAGTATATTTTAAGTATTTAAGTATTTAAAGTAATATTTTAAAGTTACTGTGGAAGTCACTGAAATGTTGTCACATTCCTGCATTTCTCAGTAGGAAACAAAATATTGCATGGACTGCCTGTTTTATTGTTTGCTGACCATTATGAACCTGGTATTTTCCAAGTCCTTCTCAGCTCTTTCATAGCTCTTTCATTTTACTCTTGAACAGCCAGCCCCAGAAACTTCCCAGTTTCACAGAGCACTTCTCTGGGGATCACAATGCACACCTCATGCTGACAAATTGCTAAACTATAACTGATAATATATAATATCTAGTATATCCAAAAAGAAGATGAAAAGATGTGGCTGAAACTGAGGAAGAAGCAGTTAGGAATCCCCAGAGTGTGTAAATCAGGGTAACTTGGCTTTTATCAGCAGTTACTTGGGTTTACAGCAGCTGAGGTGATAGTTCTTATTCAGTGCTATTAGCCTTTGTGCTACTCCACTGGGATCCTTGACCTTCTGTCTTAGTTTTGTGGGTATCTTCATGTGTTTACACTCTTCATACCATCTGCTGTTTATGGAAAGACTCATTAATGAAATCCTTCTACATGCAAGAGCAGGAGGCCTTTTCTCAGAAGCAGAAGCACTGTATTTTCTCTACGTCAAACCCTCTCTGCAGAATTGTCTACAATTGTGATGGGCCATCTTAATGTACTCAAACTACTCGTTATACCCCCACACCTCCCCAATCTGATATGCATGAGCTGAACAGATTATTCTGCTGTTTACAATACTCTAGAGTTATGATTTCCATTGCAAGTCAAAAGCAGAGTAATTATAGTAACTCCAGAGTTCATGTGAAAATTGTGGCCTCTTTGCAGAACATGAATCTTTTAGAAATTTTATGCAGATATATTTCTGATTACTCAGTGGTATCTTTTTTTTTTTTAATACAGTCTTTCATTTCTGAATTTTAACTCTAAAAGTGAGATTTTAAGAAAAAAATGTTTTTGCTATGATAAAAATGGAGAACTACATACAAGCCAACATAATATATCGTGTCATTTTACCAACAGCAAATGTTTCCTTGCAAATAATAGACCCTTCAAAAAAGAAATGTTTAATAACTTTGCCGGAAAAGCCCCTATTTGCACAGGCTTGTTTGAAGTTTTTTTGTGAAATAAGATCAGTTACTTAACAATTTAAGATACAAAAATGAAAGTCTAATGTACTGAAAAAAACCATGTGTTTTTCTCTTTGTGAAAATTAAATATTTTATGAAAAGCAAAGCTGCACTTAATATCATATAATATGCCTACACTAATACACTAGCATTAAAAAAAATATCAGTGCAGTACTAAATCTAACAGTTTTTGAAAATCTGTTGTTCTCATATACAGTGCATTTACACTTGGCACGAAGCGTAATGGCATCCTCATACCATAAAGGCTATTGGTAAATTGTGGAAACCTTTGCCTTTGAACCTGATCCCTGCCCTCCAGAATCCATGTGTTTCTGCCTTCAGCTCCTATCTGCCACTGACTCCAGCAGCCCAGCCTGGGACTTTTCCAGGGCTGCCATATAACCTCAGTGGTGACTGGGGGAAATGGGGGGATGGAACGTATATACTTTTGTATATATTTGTGTATATTTAAGCATTTCTCTTTTTAATCATTACTGTTTCATTAAAGCTGTTGTTTAGTTTCCAACCTGTAAGTCTCTGTCTATTATTCTCTCTCTTTTCTCTAGAAAGAAGAGGTGGAATAATAAGTAAGATACTGGAACAGGCTGCCTTGGGAGGTTGTTGATGCCGCCTTGCTGGAGGTGCTGAAGGCTGCATGGGGCTTTGAGCAACCTGCTCTAGTGGGAGATGTCTCTGCCCGTTCAGAGGGGTTGAATCTCAATGAACTTTAAGGTCCCTTCCAACACAAACCATTCTATGTTTCTATGATTCTAATAGTGAGCATCTGTCATGTGTTTAATTGCCTGTCCAGCATTAAACTATGACACCACTCTCTTGACTCCAGTGCAATCACTGATAGCTCCATAGTTAGAGAAGCTGTAACAGTGAAGCTGATTTACTGTAGTAAGTTGCATAAAGTAAAACTGACTACAATTTCTAATTACCTATTTCTAATTACCTGAGAGTCATGTCATTCTGGGTTTGTGTAATCCATATGCAAACGGGGCTTCAGTTGCATCTGTGGCTTCTTGACAGTCTTCTGCTACAAATATTATAATAATAACAGTGCTTAGCCATATCAGAAGAGAAAACTACATTATCAAGGACTTTTAGTAAGGTATCTCTTAGCTATTTAAAATGGTCTATGAATCTTAAACCTGTGTTAAAATATACTCAAATTTTGTGCATAAAAGGAATATGTTAAAGCTATTTATATACGGACATATAACTCCCTGTTGCTTCTTTCCCATTACAACAATTTTAAAGGCAAAATGCTGAATATTCACCAAGGTTTTGATAATCAGTATGCCCTAACCATTTCTTTAGAATTGCTGAACAGTTTTCTTAATAGCAGGTTAATTTTAAAAATTATGCTGCCAGTAGCAATTTGAAAATATCCCTACAATCTTTGAGATAAACCTACATATGACATCCAATTTGTTTTATCTGCCAGTTGACATCATAGGCCAAGTCTTGCCCTGTCCATAAAATATGGCTCAATGTGATAAGGCAAGAATAATTTGTTGTAAGATTTAATCTTTCTCGGAGCAAATGGAGAGAGTAAATGAGAAGTAGAATGTAGTGCTGAACAACACAGTACAGAGAAAAGGGAGGTTAAGAGAATTTTAGAACCAGAAAAGCAAATCACATGCCTGGCAAAATATGAGGTGTCTACTCTCAAGTTTGAGAATGTTTAAATTATGTTTACTTAGGAATGACTGTCCTCCTGAGAGATATACATGCAGATGGTTTGTTACTCAGTTGAAAAGTGTGATCTTAAAACTAAAATATCTAAACTCAAGATGAATAAGCAGTGTGTCTCGGTCTCACAATTTCTGATAGAAATGTAAGCTTTGAAAGAAAAATATAATTTAAGAAAGCAAGAAGCAGACACAAATAATTTTTTCAGTACTTCCACTGAAGAATCGGGGTACTAGTGCTCTGTTTATATTCTGGATGGTATTATTTTTTTCAGAAATTATTTCCCTAATTGAAAGACCAGAATAAAAAAAAAAAAACAACACAGCAGTCGTTTTGTTCAGTCTCTTTTACTGGCAGAGATTACAATTTTCCAAACTTTTTCTCATGACTTAGAATTGCCAGGACTTTCACTCCCAGTTCAGAGTGAACCTCAGCAAATCTACAGATGATATGCAAAACTTAATGAAATCTGACAGCTTCTGTATATACATAGTTTTTCTAGTATCTCAATATAAATGAACAAGAACCTTAAGTACAATTCAAACACTTTTAAATTTGATTAAAATCCAGAACAGGAGAATTTTACGTGCAACATTATTGTGATGAGCCAATTTTTGAATAACAATTTGTATGTTTGATCATTTATAGCATCTCTTTTACATATGCAATCCAGCTCATTCTGTGTGAAAATGCCTTTCAGAACATGTTTTTGCATATGTGCATTACTACAACAATGCTTGTTTTCTAGCAGTCAGACTTCTATAACAGAATATTTTCCTAAGTAATTATGGAAAGAAAAACAGAAAGTTCCAGCTCTTTAGAGGAATTATAATTTGAATAAAAAGACCCAATAGGGATTACATAAAAATGATAAAAATCCTGTGCATTGGCAGTTTGCTTCTACAAATGAAACCCTCAGTAAGACCTGAAGGGCTAGAAATTGCCATCAATAAGAAAATCCAGAAGCCTGTTACTATTTTTGTCATTACCATTTCTTTTAAGAATAATTAAAATATTCCTGAGGTTAACCTTTCCTGAAGAACAAAGGTAATAATAAGACACGCTTTGAATGCATATTCAGAGACAGTGTCTATCTATGCTAAAGCAACATATCTGACTTGCAGGATAAGTAATTTCTCTGCTGTTCCTAGCTAAGCCTGACTGAATGAGGCCCAGCTTTGGCATGGCTCTAGGACACTTCATTTTGCTGCTATGGCTACAGTGCAAACGTGGCCAGCAGTCTAGCACAGCTGGTTTTCCAAGATGAGAACTGAAATCCATCTAACCTCAGGTGCTTTCCCACATCTTTGTAGACTTCTGATCCACATGTTTTAAAAGCTGTCCTTTGAACCTGTCCATAGAGTGAGGTGAGAGCCAGTGAGACAATGTGCTTGGAAATGGTCTTAAACAGATGCTTAAACTTCAGGGCTGAGCACGTTAGGAATAAATACTTCATTAAAGTGATGGTAATTTGGGGAAATTTTTATAACAAATAGGTACACCCATTCTGTGTGAGAACAGATGAAATCACCCCAACTTGTAAAGGAATAAAAAGAGTAATATAAAGGCAGAAAAAGTAAAAGAAAATACTTTCTTCCATTCAGTCATTTCCACTTGCAACATAACACCAACTAGAAACTGTTAGCAATGGTTAGGAGGTATATAAATCCATAGTTTCCTTAGGTCAAATTAGTGTACACCAACCAATTTGTATGGAGCTGTATTCTGACTTTTCTGGAACAGCTGGTGTTAGCTCTGATCTTCTCTATTCTTCTGTCCCATTTTAGACTTTTTTGACCTGTTGCAAAGAGACAAACTGTGTCAGAATAATAATAATAAACAAAAATGATAGGAAGATCATAATTTAATGTTTATGATACTGCCAGTTTAAATGACAGCCAGAATCAGAAGGTGTTCTGGAGCTGAGAATATAAATTTATGTTCAATTTAATTGCTCAGGAATCAGCTTGGTCACTTTGTTGTACTGTTTTTTTTAAAGGAACTCCAACAAACAAGAGCTATCACTGACATGGATATTAGAGACTATTAATAGTATTTGACAAAGTAACTTCTATGAAATACATACATTGATAAAAAGCTAGGAACGTAGAGGTTTATACATATATATAAATATATGCACAGACACTGACCTATTTGTGCTTCATTCCAAATCAGTAACTTGAATATCAAATTCATTATAAGTCATAGGTGGCCCAGAATGGCATATACAGTACAAGCTGATGATATACTCATTCTCAAAATATTCTCTTGACTATCTCCCAGCAACTGCATACATGACATACTGTTCCTATAAATTCTGGGATATGAAGAGGGAAAAGAGCTTGAACACTGAAAATGCAGTTTACACATGACATGACAAGCTGACAGGATCAAGAAATTAGATACATTAAGAAATTAGATACATAAAAAGAAATATTTTGGATTTTTTAACTATTTACTTATTCAAATATATATGAAGTAGAAATAAAGGAATTATCTACTTTCCCTTAGTCTCAGTTTCAGCTTGTTATTCTTTAATAGGGTTAATGCTTCTTTCAAGCAAAATATTTGAATAATTCAATTCATGTGTTTAAAATTTATTAAAAACCTTTTGAAAGCAACACTGGAAAAATAGTAATTACCTGTGGTCACTGCTACTAGTAGAGTCTTGTTCTTTCATGTTGCCATTGTCTTGATTTATCTGTCTTTTGCCTATTTGTTCACATGTCTATACAGAAAGAAGCTCATATTTATTAATGAGTAGTTTTCTGAGGGTCAATGAAAATGCTACCGAGGTATGTGTAGTATAAACTAGATGCATTAGAAACTAATACAATTTCTCCCTCCTCTATATACTATCATTAGACTTCTTTTTATTTATGAAGCAAGCAAGGTAAATGGTGAAGAATGAGGAAGTATTTATCAGTTCTTTGCAGATCATGATTTAATAGCCTAATTAGACTTTGGAGAAGGAAAAAAAAATATAGTACATGTTATATTCACAGTAGAAACCTTCAGAAACAAATCTGTGTGAATAATCCTGACAAATGTTAGAAAAAATATTCCTTGGGGGAGAGAGGGGGGTTACTTATATTAAGGGTGGAATGCATTTAGGGTAAATTATTTACCTAAGGTTCCACATCCTGAAAAAGTAGCCTAACTGACCAACAGTAGACCCAGAAGCTACTGTATCATTTGTTAGCATGCCAAAGAAAGTAATTTAGAAGTTTAATACAAACCAAAGGAAGTTTTTGGTGATAAGAATGGCTCAGTGTTCCAGGCTGAGATACAAAACAGGTCCAGCAAATTTGAATTATCACAGTTCTTGTGTCTTCAGTATGAAGAAGTTTACCCTATATTTCTTATCAAATAATTTTAGGGTTTACCTTATTTTACTTGCCATTGATTATTTGTCAGTTTCTTCAATTTTCCTTACACTACTAGACACTGTTAGATTCTGTTTAGATAGTTATTAAACTAGATACATGTTTTAGTATAGGAAATAATTATTCTGTAGAAAGTTTAAGGGTTTTTTTTAAAAAGTCTCCAACTTTCAGTCAGCTTTTAGAAAGAGTGTGAAGATAGTCAAGTTTTATTCCTGGCTTTAGTTTAATAACTAGTACAGAATTCAATCTGCTGAATCCAGGTGAAATTTATATCTCATTAGCAATACGGACAAGGATAAGTAACACAGCTGCATGCTGAAAAGGACTTTTCTGAATTGATGGTCTGACAACTTTTTGCTAAAACCTCTTTTGTTGAGATAGCAAATACTTATAGTTTCCACTAACTTTAATCAATGTTGGCTAACAATTCTCAAAATACTTTTTATATAGCTGGTTTGAATGCCATATTGCAAAATGTGAATCATTTAAATATTTAGTTCCAAACAGATGGATTTATGAAACACAAATGTTTCATGCATTTTGAACTACAAAATATAGTCCGCCATGAAAAAATGAGAAGTAGGAGATACATTTCTCAGATGCTGATCCTGCCATATTCAAGACACTTTTTACAGGTGACAGTAAGATCTTTTACAGTACCATTAGAATAGCTGTAAAAAAACCAACCAAATTGTGGAGGACAAATCACTTCTGTATTTGTAAAACTGTAAACTGTAACTGTAAACTGTTTACTGTTTGTAAACTGTATCTGTAAAACTGTATTTTAGGATCACTGGCACTATTAATCTTTTACCTTTTTACAGTTCAGACAAATCCAGTCCTGAGAATTGCTTTATGTCTTTAAAGGTGCCTGAAGAAGGACTTTCTTTAGCAGCACAGGATATGAAATGTAATGTACCATCCCTCTCACTATTTTATCTCCACAAAATACTTGCATTCTTTGGGTTTTTTGTTGGGTTTTTTTGGTTTGTTTGGTGTTTGTTTTTTTGTTTTTTTTTTGTTTTTTTTTTTAATCGTTATACTTATATTTATGTATTTCAGTTCAAAACCTACCTCCAGACAGTTATGTTTGTTGATAAGGCCTAGATGTGAGGTTTTGCAGTTTCTGGTCATGTTTATGAACTACTGTTCTGGAGTTAACTCTTTTTATCAGTTTCCATACAGAAAAGTTTGCTAGATATATTACATATTATTCTGTTCTAGTTTAACTCCATGATCCACCACACAGTTAAAAGATGTGTGCATCATTTGCCACTTTCTTCATAAATTATTCTTGAAGTAGTCAAAGAAAACAATATTGTTTCAAAAAGACTTTATGAGCCATTTATCAACATTTGCAGAACAAAGGAAAGACAAATTGTTACAAATTATCTACTTAGTTACATTTTTTCTCATTTTCCTTATAGCTTTCCTGAACAGAAAAATAATTTGTTCTTTTTTCTTACTGAAAAGTCAGATTTTTGACCTTTGTAATAAATTCAAGAGTGCAAGTTATTCAGTATAGTATTCCCTGAACTGTTGAACCCTTATGATCCTTGAATATGTAGTAAAAATAATAAAGATTACTTTGATGAATTCTATTCCCTATCATTACTCTAGACACAATACATAAAACCAATACAATAAAACCCAATTAAGATCAATATAGTAATGTATAAGCAGATCACTGTGCAGTACTCCTTAGACAAAATACTGCTTTTTTTTTTTTTTTTACCATTGTACAAATAGATTTTTCGGAAAGAACAAATCCTGAATTATCCTGGCAGGGCAAAGTAAGCTTGGAATAGTACACAAAAATGGGAAATTTCCCAAAACAGTTGTTTGATGTAATATTATTCAGTAAGTGTGGGACTTTTAAAAATCTGTTTTTAAAAAGTTCAGTTCTTTTCATATAAAGCAAGTAGGATGAGGCACTACAACAACATCCAGAGCTCTTACATATTGTGGAACTGCAAATCCAGATGTAGTACAGTAATGTGTTTCATAGAGAAATTTGATCAAGTCTAGTTTGGGATCTAGAAACAGACTCATATCATCATCCTTTTGGCACACTTAATTAGCCTGAGTGGAGGAGGATACTGCCCTTCTAGGACTAAAACAGAATCATTGCTTTTGAGCAGAGTGACAAAACAACGTGTTTGGATCTACCCAGGATGAACTTTTGTGGTAATGCAACAAATACTTTGGGGTCATCCATAGTGAGAAGTGGCACAGCAGCATCCATGTAGGTGTTTGCTCTTTCATCATCCCCCTGCACCTGTGGTCATCCCCTGTGAAGCCTCAGGAAAACAAAGGAGGAAATGGGTACAATTCTGTGTCAAGAAGTAGTTTGATAATTTATAGGATGCTGTCACATAGATGAATCTGCCAAGAGGAAAGGATAACAGGAACCATAATATTGCTCAACAAAAATTTCATTGAAACTCTCTGTAAAACTGAATACTTAAAAGATGCAGGATGGAGGAAGAGAAAGGAATTGGAGAGACTCTCCTCTTCACAGAAGTGAAATATTTATTTATATTTACAACTTACTCTGTAAAGATGGCTAGGTCTCTGCTTATCCTTCCAACATAATTTCTCCTGAAAATGTTATTTCAATTTACTATTATTGGCCTTTCCTTCTTCTTCTTTTAGATATTCAGTGAAATTAAGGACTCGGAGTGATTAATAGCTCGGGTTTTGTGGCTGTTACTCGTAATGGAGTTCAATATAATAAGCTAAGCTCAGATGTCAGTGATTCACAGTGTGCTACTTCACCAGTTTTCTTGTCTCCTGGGATTCCCACAGCTCCAGCAAGGGTCAGTTACAGTAAATAATGTGTTGTAAATGCATACAGTTTTCACAGCTTCACCTGGAACAATTCAAGCTTTGGTTATATAACTAAAGAGGTATTGACAGCTTCACTTTTTTTCTTACTGTAATTCAACAGTCTTGAAACAATCTGTAAGCAAACCTTTGCAGTCCTCAAACAATGGAACAGTGTCAACAGCTTGGGAAGTTTATCTACTGCTGTGCTTCCGCCACTGTATCTCAAGATCCTCAGTAATAGGTTAACCTTAATAAGAACAGAACAAAGTATACATTTTTGCCATTTAATCATAATGATACCCAGCTGTACTTCTGTGCAGGAATGTAAGAAGGGGTTAATATCTAATCCAATTCATACTTAGATTAGAAACTGAAATATTTTGAATGATCTGTACTATGGTGGTGAGAAGATATTAATATATCGTGTGATATATGAAGAGTGATCCAAGAATAGATGGCATTCTGGCACAGATATTTTCCTAAAGTGTAAAAGCACAAAAGAAACACCTTAGAAGAGAAAACAAACATTTTTAATCTCAGAATTACATGGTACACATGGATAGGATGGGTCTTAGGCTAACTTGACAAGTGTTGCACCAGTCTATTGGCAGGGGAGGGATGAAGGAGAAAAAAAGAAATAAAAGGGCCCACTTTTTATGAGACAGGTTTTCTCACATTTGACACAGCTTTAGACTTTGTCTGACTGTGTAGTATGTCAAAAACTGCAATGAAATACTAAATCACAATTGACATGAGCTGGGGATTAGAGGCGAATTTGCAAGCATGGAAGCTGTAGATCTGTTCACTAAATACATCAAACATGAATTTATGCAAAGTAACTATTTTCAGCAGAAAGAACATGTATAATGAAAGATTTGACAAAGGAATATGTACCTTCAATGTTATGTCAAAATGGATTAAAGGTATAAAAGTATGATATATCATGTTTGAAAGTGTTACCTATCAGCTAAGAAATCTTCGAAAGAAGTTTTCTCTAGGTACACAGCCCATCCAGCATAAATTTGATATGATTCAGTTTGCAAATAGGGCCAATTGTATTTTTTTTTTCTGTAGATCTATTCAGGGTTTTTATTTCTGTCCGCAAGTATAAATACTCTCATGTACAGGCAAACTAAAAACTATGCTTGAAATAGCAATAGCAATACATGGCATTGGATAAAAAATTGGCTGGATGGTTGAGCTGAAAGAGTAGTAGTGAATGGAACTAAAACTGGCTGGCGACTGGTCACAATATCTCTTTAGTATCTTCATTAATGATTTGGATGAGGGGATCAAGTGTACCCTCAATAAATTTGCAGATGACACCAAACTAGGTAGCTGTGTTGACCTGCTGGGGTAGGGAAGCCTTACAGCAGGTTAATTGTATGAAGTTTAACAAGGCCAAGTGCCAGGTCTTGCACCTGGGTCATAACAACCCCATGGTAAGCTACAGACCTGGGGAAGTGTGGTTCGAGAGCTGTAAGTTGGAAAGGGACCTGCGGGTATTGGTTGAGAGTTGAGTTAATATGAGTCAGCAATGTGCACAGGTGGCAAAGAAGGCCAATGGCATCCTGGCTTGTATTAGGAACTCAGTGGCCAGCAGGAACAGGGAGGTGATCATCCCTCTGTACTCAGCTCTGGTGAGGCCACATCTTGAGTACTGTGTTCAGTTCTGGGCACCTCACTATAAGGAGGACACAGAAGTGCTGGAGAGTGTCCAGAGAAGGGAAACAAAGCTCCTTAAGGGCCTGGAGCACAAGTCCTGTGAGGAGTGGCTGAGGGAGCTGGGGGTGTTCAGTTTGGAGAAGAGGAGGCTGTGAGGAGACATTATTGCTCTCTTTAACTACTCAAGGGACGTTGGAGCAAGGAGGGAAACAGCCTCTTCTCCTTAGTAAACTGTCATAGGACCAGAGAAAATGGATGGAAGCTGTGCCAGGGGAAGTTTAGGCTGGATGTTAGGAAACATTTTTCACTGAGAAGGTTGTCAGGCATTGGAATGGCCTGCCCAGGACAGTGATGGAGTCACCATCCCTGACGGCATTTAAATGGTCCTGATAGACCAGGACCATTTGGACCTGGTCTTTAAGGGCACGATTTAGTAGTTGACTGTGGTGTTAATCAAAGGTTGGAGTGGATGATCTTGGAGGTCTCTTAAAACCTAAGCCTTCTGTGATTCTGTGAAAATTCAGCCATTTTGGAGAGAAGGTTTGAAATCACCAGAAGTACCTGGAGAGTTCCTAGAGATGTGTCAAGGCTTAACACTGGCCCGGCAATTAAACTGAATAACAGATGCTCTCTATTAATTCCCCTCCGGAAAGGAGAGAGAATAGGGGAGAGAGGCTTATGGGTTGGAAACTAAACTACACAACTTTAATGAAAAAGTAATGATAAATAGTAAAAATTACTAAATATATACAAATATACAGGAAAATTGATACCATGTTCCTCCCCCCCTCCCCCCAATAACTCTCACATCACCACCGAGGCTGCAGGGCAGCCCTGAGAAAGTCCAGGCTGGACTCCTGGAGTCGGCAGCAGTCGGGAGCTGGAGGCAGGAACACACAGGTTCAGGCTGGCACAGATCAAGACCACAGGCAGAGGAACGGACGGAATCCTCCCAGGATGCCAAAGCAAACAGGGAACAGGCGAAGGAACGTCAGGAAGGGCAGGAAGAAGGGGTCTGACCCTCGTGATCCCTCAAATTTATACTGAGTATGATGTGTATGGGATGGAATACTCTGGTCAATTGTGGCATCTATCTTGTCCGGTCCTCCCCAAAGGAGGGGTTCAGATGGGACCTCTTTACTCCTTCTGGAGGGTAAAATGTTCCTCAGAGCTGAGCAGTGTCCTTGGCTCTGCACACCAGTACCTAGCAGTAACTATAAACATCCAGTGTTATCAGTCCCAGAAGCAGACACTGTCTGAGAAACTTGCTGTTAATTTCAGCAAGTGCAACTACTTACAAGAGACTTAGCTGAAAGCAGAAGTACAAACAAGAAAATCACCTTTATCCTGGCCCAAACCAGGACAAGATGTCAGACACAGAGGTACTGAAATGGAAGTAAATACCTTGTAATATCAAACTACCAGGGTGAAATATCACAGGTTATTCAAATGTTTGTGGTTGGGTGTTTTGTTTTGGTGGTTTTTTTGGTTTTGGAGGGCTTTTTTTTGCTTTTGGTTTGTTGTTGTTTTTTTAAAAAAATTTTCCCTTTCTTTTATATAGAGATATAAATCTGAAATATTTTTAATCCATTTCCTCCTGTAGCATTCAGAGACGGGAACAGCAGAAAATGAAGACAGTAAAGACAATATACAAATAATATTTTTCAGTCACCATTGAGTGTTTTTTTAATTCATGAGTTAATTTGAGTCAATATATCCTTCATCTTCAAGATGCCCTTTGCCAGTAAATTCATAATTTAAGTATTAAAAATAATCCTACTGTTGACAGAGACTGTTGCTTTGTGTTCAATTCTTCCTCTAGCTATTCCTTAGTTTTTTGTTTTTTGACAGATAAGCATTAATCAGAGAACTATTTTACTAAGCTAATTGCAAGCCCTGTTATTGTATAAGTGTATCCTAGTTATCCCATCAATGTCTTAAGCTGTGCAGAGATGACTAGTTTGACAGTGGATATTTTTAGGATAAAGCAACAGGTCTGTCTTTCCTGATAGCTATGGAGTTCAGACAGATGATGATCAAAGTAACACAGAGGACATACCATTACGATTAAGCTTTCTAGTTCAGGTTTAAATCCCTGGCCTTGATACTCCCCATTGCCCATTTGGTTTTTCTTGTGCTAATAGTTTCTTTCCTCTGTTCATTCATTTATTTTCTGCCCAATGTTTATCTGGTATTTTTCTTTTTCATGGTGGCTGTTACATTCCCTTCTTTTCTTCATGAGCTGAAATAGCAGCTAATGAGTATGTAGCTCATCAGAAAAGGCTGAAATTAACAATAAAACACATACATTTACAAAAGTTGCTATAGGTTTTCCTCCAGCCCCATACTATAAAATAAGGCTGAGGATTTACAGCACTGTCTTGGGTTAGTGCAGGGATGTTTTGGAATTGCAGGGGGCACAGTGGTGGTTCCTGTGAGAAGCTGCTGGAAGCTCCCCGGGCTCCCCTGGCCAAAGCCGACCAGATATGGGAAGCTGGTTGTGCTTTTGCATGTAACATTCAAGAAAGGGGAAACAAAACAAAATTAAAAAAAAAAAAAAAAAAAAAAAAAAAAAAAAAAAAAAAAAAAAAAAAAAAAAAAAAAAAAGCCCTTCAGAGGAGAGGAGGAGGTGAGAGCAATGGCAGAGCAGCTACCAAAGTCAGTGCGTGAGGGGGAGGAGGTGACTGAGCAGAGATTTCCCCACAGCCCATGGTGAGGTGGCAGCTGTCCCCCTGCAGCCCACGGAGGAGCATAATGGAGCAATACCTGAAGGAGCATGGTGGGACAGACGTGCACTTGTAGACTCTGAAGGACCACAGTGGGCAGACATGGAGCTGCTGCTGGGCTGATGTGAAGCTGCAGTCTGAGACCAGAGAGGGGCAGATGTGGATCTGCAGCCATGGAGGACCTGGTCCCAGAGGAGGTGACTGCTCCTGAAGCAGCCGTGACTCTGTGTGCAGCCCAGGCTGGAGCAGTCTGTGCCTGAGGGACTGCACCTGTGGGAGGGACTCATGTCAGAGGGGTTTGGTGAAGAACACCCCCTTGAAAAGGACCTTGTGTTGGAGGGGAGAAGGCTGTGAGGAGTCCTCCCCCTGAGGAGGAAGGAGCGGCAGAGACAGCATTTGGGGAACTGACCCTAAACCCCCCTGCCCGTCCCCTGTGCCCTGAGGGGGAGGCGGCAGTGAAGGGATCCGGGCTTGGGAAGAAGGGAGGGGTGGGAGGAAAGGTATTAAGATCTGGTCATGTTTTCTGCTTCTCCTGATAGATTAAATTAATAAGCTTTTCATCCCAAATTGAACCTGTCTGGTTTTGCCCAGAATGCAAATCCCCCTATTCTTGTCTTGATGAAGGAGCCTTTGGGTGGATTTTCTCCTCCCTGTCCCGCAGTGGGGGTGGGGGGCGAGTGAGGAGAGGACTACTGGTTGGTATTGGCTGGGCCCGTACTGTGACAAGTAACTCCACTGAAGTTGATTGCCACCTTCCGTAGATATCAGATAGAGGGCAATTTATCCCCTTTTGTTCAGTCGTACACAGAGATTTCTGTAGGATTGAATACATAGTGTGCCTGGAAAGTGCTGAGTTAAGCACATTAGAATTTGAATGAGTAGTAACACTGGAACTCTTAACAGGATTTCTTTGGACCAGAGGCTAAATCTGTGGGCGTTGTAACACAGTCGGGTAGTTTGGAAAGCCAGTTATATATGTGTAGCCAAAAGAGAGTTATGAGACCTTACAACCTTCTTGTTCAGTGTCAGGTTGTATCCCGTTGTTCTACAATGACTCAAAAGATCCATGAAAATACACGTAAGCAAAACCCAGTAAGCCTGAAGGTTTGGAGACTTAGGAAAAAATTTAGGTAATAAGACAATTTGCTAGAACGCCCCTGGTCTGCATACAATGTTTTATATGTTCTTTTTAGGCCATTTTAAGTAAGAGCGGAAAATAGCAATAAATGCTAACAATCTAATTTAATTTTACTAGAGAAAAACCAAATGTAATGAAATTTCTTAAAATAGATTTAAGCTGAAGGCTGTATAAATGTTCTTATTAAAAATGTTCCTATTTGAAATCTGAGCGCGGTGTGCTTCTTAGCAGGCTGAGATTTTGGGTAAATTTTATCTAAATGGCAACAACAAAATACAAATTGTTAAGCTCTAAACTTTTACTAAACTGCAACTAATAGTGATCTGGATGGAGTTTAGATAGCTCTCCCAGCATATCTTTGGACTGAAAAGGGAATTAAGTAGGAACTTAGCTTCGCCAGAGCTAACTTGCCTAAAGAGCTTTAAAATCTAAAATAAGTACTGAATGAATGTAAACACCTTCACTGCTAGGTAAAATTTCTTGACTGAGATTTCTGTCTTTGTTCTTGCATTTAAATATTTAATTTCTAACTGTATCCCCTTTTATGCCTTACTTTAAGGGCACTATATTTCTCCCTGTTAGCCAAGTTTCCATTTCAACTGAATGGTGTGCTTAGGCACTATTTCCAAAACCCTCCAACCTTCTCTCTTTAAATGTCTTTGTATCTGTGTAAAGGCCTCTAAATTGCAAACATTCACCAAATTGCAAACATTTTAATGAAAGTGTCACTGAATAAGTTCCATTGGAAACTAGGTTGCATCTACACTACCTTTCTGTTGGCTAAAGCCTCCATCCTCACACCTGACCAAAGCTGGTGGTGTATCAGTCCCTTTTGGTCTGCCAGTGTGATTTCCTTCCCATACAAATCAGTGCATGGAGATATATTTTAAACCGGGATGTCTTCTTTAAAAGTTGAATTGCTATCTTGATGTACTCTTTCAGTAATTTAATCTAGGTATTTCCACACCGACCCAGATATTCCTGTCATTGAGAATTGGATTACAATAGTTAATTTTTCAGGACTCTTTGGATCACTTCTTTAGAAATAAGAAGATATTCAATTCCTACATTTAAGAAAATAATGCTCCTAATATCTTTTTGATAGTGCTCTTTAGAAAATTAATTCTGTTTTTATATTCAATATTAAGGCCTGAGAGGAGCAAAGCTATCACCAAAAAAGAAAGTATTAATCATTTTATTTAGTGGCTAAGCCTTTATTCATGGTGTTGGTTAACAGCAGAAGATTTTGTATTTGGTTTGCTAGTGACATGAAACATATGTTATACAGGTATAGTCACCGTTCTTTCTTATGTGGAAGTTAATTTAAAATTTTAATCTTGTTTTGAAGTACATTAGGAAAGTAGAATTTACAAGTCTACTTTATCTGTTCTTGCTTCACTCTAACTACTATATATTAACAAAATAAAAATCCTTCCAGTAATTTCCTTTCATTCTATCAAGGTGCCAGCTTCATAAGTGGGTAGATAATTAAAACATGCACAGCCCACAAGTCTATGAATCACATCTCTTTCCTTGTCTAAACATTCCTTCTTTCTCTCTATGCATGCTTCAGCTAATAAGTTCATTATAAAGCATTGATCAACAAGTTTCATTTATTATAATTGTATATATTCATTGTATGTATGTATTACATATGTTATGTATGTATGTACATATATGATGTATGTACATATATTATGTTATATATTATGTATTATATATATGTTATATGTTATATACATATATTATGTATTATATATTCATTGTATGTATGTATGTAATACATCAATGTATGTATTCATTTATTGTAATTGTATGTCATTTATTATAATTAGTATAATTGGAAATGGGCCTACAGGAAAGCTGGGAAGGGACATTTTGCAAGGGCATGTAATGATAGGACAAGGAGTAATGGCTGTAAACTGGAAGAGGGTAGACATAAAGAAGAAATTCTTAACTGAGAAGGTGGTGAGACACTGGAACCTCTTGCCTAGGAAAGCTGTGACTGCCCCCACCCTGGAGGTGTTCAAGACCAGGTTGGATGGGGCTTTGAGCAACCTGGTCTAGGGGGAGGTGTCCCTGCCCATGCAAGGGGGTTGTAACTAGATGATCTGTAATTTCCATTCCAACTCAGGCCATCCAATGATTCTATGAAAAGCAGAAATGTCACTTCCTCAATTAAATCTAAAACAAAAAAACCTTTCCAGTGTTTTCCTTTGTTTTATCTGCTCCATTATGTTAAATAGTACTGAGGTGAATTTCAGTAGTGTTCATTTTCTCTGGGTATATTGACCTAGAAGATTATGTCTTGAACTCATTTATGAATGTTTTGAACTTGGTCTGCTCTCATTCATTTGTTGCATTTTCATCACCTTTTTGTCTCTCACAATGGCTAGATTCTTACATCTTCCTGCAGAGGAAATTTTGAAGAGACAAAAAGAGAAAACAGAAATGTAAAAACATCCCTTCTGCAAAGAAGGTCACTTCTAGCTCTTCTTTGATTAACTGTAGTTCCCATCAAATATAAACCAACTCAATGCCTAACAGTCCCCCCCTCCCTGCTACTGCTCCTTACATTTTGAACTCTGCCATGTAAAACTGTACATGCTGTACCTTGACATTTCAGTTATGTGAATGATCCCATAAATTTTATATCATTACTCTTATATTTTAATCAGAATCCTTCATAGAAATATTTATTGTTTTTTGCTTCTCTGTGTTGACCTCACAATCATGTAGAACATTCTACTCTTTATTTTTAAGGGGGGGAAATACATCTATGCATGTCTTTGACATTTTTTCCTTTCATGCATAAAGCAATCCAGCTTGGCATCAATCTGAGCCTTTATTTCCCTGAACATTTTCATAATCTTATAGCTTAATTGTAGAGGCAACCAGGTGAACACAATCAGATGTTGCCAGTTAGGAGGAGGAAGGCATGAGCTCCTGTTAAGCCCACCTGTGCCCAGTTAGGACTGGCCCCAACTGTGTATGAGCAGAACGGGGCACCAATAAAAGGTGGGCTTCCAGAGGTGAGATCAGCTCACTCCTGAGCAGTCTGAGGAGGAGGCTAGTCGAGTTCAGAGCGTTAGCACCCAGCTAGGCTAACTGGATTTAAAGGCAACTATCAGCATACTGTTCTTACACCTTGGCAAGAACACCTACTGGACCTCAAAACACTGTGGTCCAGGAAAGGATTGTCTGCAAGAAAACTTAGCCAGGTTTGTATTTTCATTATATATGTTGGTATGTATTTGTCATCATTGTATCTTTCTTAGATATGAGAAATAGATATCTTGTATCAGTATTTGTGCTCTCACTTCTGCTCTGATACCTGTAGAATTAGAAAACACTCAAGAGTAAGAAATTGCTCCACAGAGAAAAAGTCAGGTTCCCAGTAGAACTGTTCTCTGTTTCCTTGCAATCCCCACAGACTTTTGACACCGTGTTCATGATTCTCTGCTGAAAAAAAACCAAACAGTTAGAGCAAAACTGTTGAAATCTTTGCTTCAGAGTGAATAGTCAGAGAAATGCTATATGGCCAATGTCTGTGCAAGCTGTTACAGAGATGAAATTTTACTTTATGTTTTTAGTAACTAAAAATCCCTTGCTTCTGATTCATCTTTAGCTTGTTCTCATTTTTGCTGAGGTGTAAAGGGCCTTTTAGACTAAGCTTATATTGTCCCTCCCTGTTTTTCTCCTGCTCTGTATGCAGGCTTTAGCCTTTCTTTTATGCTACTAAGAAAACCCTGATCCACCCACCTCCCTCTTCTATCCCCCCCCCCCC
>JAAWXA010000001.1:16421219-16777825 GCA_038090715.1 Florisuga fusca
CCCCGTTGTCAATCTCTGTGGTAAAAACTCAAGTGGTTTCAAACTCAAGTCTTCCCCCTGACAATAATTTCCTTTGGCTACAAAGTCTTAGCTAGTTGTGAGATTTTGCTACAAACATCATCTTGTCTTTTATATTTCCCTTTGTCCTTAAATTTTTTGGTGGGTTATCTCTGTTTGCATACATGGCACAACATCTGTTGGAACAGCATGCATGACACAAACCAGACTGCTTTGGCTCCTCTTTCCTTCTTCTTTCCATTTTTCCCTTTGGATTCTTTCCCAAGTGAAGTAATTTTGTACCCAAACACACCTGTTACACTGTTTCCAGGTCACTGATGAACCATCCTTTTTGTGAGTACTAGAGACTGGCAAATGTGACCCTCATCTACAAGAAAGGTGAGAGGGTGAATAGAGGAAATTATAGGCTTGTTAGTCTGGGTTTGTCCATCTGACCTCCGTGCCAAGGAAGGCTGTGGAGCATAATCTTGAGTGCTATTATGTGGCACATGCAGGACAACCAGTCAGCATGATGGGTTCATGAAAGGCAGGTCGTGCTCGAGGAAACTATTCTCCTTCTATGACAAGGTGACCTGCTTAGTTGGTGAGGGAAAGGCTGTGGATGTTTTTACCTGGACTTTAGGAAAACCTTCAATGCCATTCCCACAGCATTCTCCTGGAGAAACTGGGTAGATATGGCCTAGGCTGGCATACTCTTCTCTGGGTTAAAAACTGGCTGGATGGCCAGGCTCCAAAAGTTGTATTGAGTGGAGTTAAATCCTGCTGGTGGTGGGTCACAAGTGGTGTTCCCCAGGACTCAGTGTTAAGGACAGTTCTGTTTAATATCTTTAATATCTGGATGCAGGGATAGAGTGCATCCTCAGTAAGTTTGCAGATGACCATGTTATGCAAGAGTGTTGACCTGCCTCAGGGTAAAAGGGCTGTACAGAGGGGGACCTGGACAGGCTGGATCAGTGGGCCAAGGTCAATTAGATGAAATTCAACTAGGCCCAGTGTTGGGTCCTGCATTTGGGTCACAACAACCCCAGGCAATGCTACAGGCTTGGGGAAGAATGGCTGGAAAGCTGCCAGAGAAAAAGTTACCTGGGGGTGTTGATGGACAGCCCGCTGAATATGGCCAGGAAGGCCAACAGCATCCTGGCTTCTATCAGGAGTAGTGTGGTCAGCAGGACTAGGGAAGCGATTGTCTCCCTGTACTCAGCAGTGTTTAGGCCACACCTTGGATAATATGTTCAGTTTTGGGCCTCCCACTACAGGAAAGATATTGAGGTTTGGGAGCATGTCCAAAGAAGGGCAGCAAAGCAGGTGAAGGATCTGAAGAATGAGTCTTTTGAGGAGTGGCTGAGGAAATGGATCTTTCCTCTGGAGAGAATGAGGCTGAGGGGAGACTTACTGCTCCCTTCAGCTACCTGAAAGGAGGTTATAGTGAGGTGGAGGTTGGTCTCTTCTCCCTAGTAACAAGCAAGAGGACAAAAGGAAATGGCCTCAAGTTACACCAGGCAATGTTTAGATTGGATATTAGAAGAAATGTGCTCTCTGAAAGTGTTGTCAGGCACTGGAATAGGCTGCCTAGGGAGGCTACTGAATCACTGTCATTTAAAAGATGTATAGATGGGGTGTCTAGGAATATGGTTTAACACTGGACTTGGCTGAGTTAGATTAATGGTTGGACTAAATAAACCTAAAGGTCTTTTCCAACCAGAACGATTCTGTGAATCTGTGATTCTGTGACTCGATAATATTCTCTATTTGCAATATTGCAGTTTTACAGAAGACTTCCCAACAGAAAGCAAGTACTACTATTATTTTTCTTTTCCATGTCTATTATTACTCTTTCAATTCCTTTTCTCTTTTGAACTCTGAACCTTCTCAGTTTTAGAGATATGTCTACATAAAGGCTCAGTGGTGACATAAGAGCCACTTCACAAGTTAATACCCAGGTTATAGAAAGTTGTATGTTCTGACTACAGTAGGAAGCTGTGCTTCTTGTTTTCAATTACACAAAATAATGCTTGCTTTCAATTATGCAAAAAAGAAGATTCTTAATGTTCAGGAATAAAATTAATGGTAGTAAAAAAAAAACAAAACTTAATTTACTTGCTCTTCTCTGCATGAGAAACTTCTAATGGGTTTGAAATATGATGTGGAAAAAAACATTTTGCAGATAATTGTTTGATTCTTGGTCCATCCACAGAAAGATATCTTGAATGGCAAGCCCCAAGATATAAGCAAGAAATTTATTAAAGTATCCAGACAAGGGATAGAAAACAGTTATGATAGCAGTCTGCATTGATTTTCTGTGTTTTCATACTGGATGATTGCTACATATCTGTCCTAGAGCTCAGACAAAAAGCAGGCAAAGAAACAAATAGAAAACAAAATGAAGCACAGAACTCTAGAATTTAGTGTCCATGTATCAGAAAGCAAAACATGCAAATAGAAGGGGTGAAATTTCTGCTAAAAAAGAAAAATAATACAACCTCCAATATTTTCCTTAAAAATTTAATTTTTCCTCAAGCAACCAAGCAATCCTGGCAGACTGGTGGTCTTTCTCACCAATTGATCTAAACTGCTAAGTGCTATTGTAGTTCTGTATCCCCAGCTAACAATGACCTACTTTAAACTATGGATTTCTGTTAAGTAAAAAACCCATTAAAAGAAAAAAGAAAATTCCCTCCAGGCCATCTGTTGTTTGTTTTTCATAATAGCAGCAAACTGTTCTCTTGGAGAACAAGGGTCAGTCAGTTCCACAAGAAAGAGGAATATTTTGCCCTTTCATTTACTGCTCGGTAAATAGTAGCAGGTATTACTTTTCCCTCACAGTATTTAAACAGGTAAAAGTGGGTAATAATTCAGTTGTTAAAACTATTATTGTTTGAATTTAGTGTAACATAGCATCTGAATGTGTATTTATGAACATTTCTTTTGGGAATGGTGCAATGTTCTGACTATTTTCCTGATTCTTTTTTTTTTTTTTTTTTAATGTTTTATCTTTACATTTCTGACAATGAATGGCAAAGATAATAGCATGACAGATATTATCATACCAACATTTCTAAGATTTGCAATTTTCCTTTAGTTTCACTGCATTTTATTTAACTAGAAACTTGTTTTCATGTATAAAATTAAAATATCATAATTCAACTTACCTCAAAATGAGCAGTTTAAATATTAATCTCCCCCTGGTCCCTCTTCCTCAGTTATTAGTCATCTGTGGAGAAAAGAAAAGGGAGAAGGAACCTTACCCATGCATTTTCTGTAGCACAAAGATGAGGGAAAGAGGTAGAAATGAGAAGTATTTCTGATGGTAATAACGTGCACTGCAGGTATGAATGGATTTATTTCTTGACCAGCTGGTGAAGAAGAAATGCATACACATGTAGCTATCTTTACAAAATCATATTTTGCAAGATCTAAAGTTAAGCAAGGCCAAAACAGTGGGTGGTAGCTGAAGATAAAGAGTGGTGAATCATTTAGTTTCTGTGAGTAAAATGTTAAGTTTCTAATGAGATATATAAATAATTAGTAACATAGCCAATAAGCTTTTTTCACCCCTTCATTTTAGCTTTCTAAAATTGGAGGCGTGTGATAAGCAGTAAATTATTCTTTTCATTTACTGTAATGCTTGGTAGTAAATTATCTTTAGAACGTTCCTCAATCTATTAGGATCTAGAGATGAGTTAATTCTGTAGGCAAGGAAGAAATACAGATCAGGAATACATTATTTACTTTGGTTGCTTTCCTCACAGTAATATTGATCAGCTTTAAACTAACTTTATTAAAAAAAAGCCCTTTTTTTTTTTCATTTCACACTATGTAGTGCAAGCAGAACAATGAATAAGTTAAAAAGATTTATCAGAAATGAAGTGTGAGAATCTGACAGCAATCAGTTATGAGTCTATTGATTTCTGTCAGCATTTGTGACAAGTAGACATATATACATTTGGGGGTTTTGATGGTTAACAGATTCTGGCATTTTGGTAGTTAACTGATTCTGGCAACCAATCTGTACTGGTACTGATTTCACAAAAGGCTTTAGGATCTAAGGAAAAGGCATTATTTGGAAGGAATTATGGAATCATTCTTAGTCAGGCTTTAGTGTTTCACTATCTATTTTGGTGCCAATACTAACTGATATGCTGTGTAAGTAAAGTACTTGAACAATCATTCCCATACGCCAAATTACTGTTCCAGTAAGTTTGCTTGTTCTTGTTTTTATCACATTTTGCTTTTGCAGGATAAGCTGGAACCATTAATGTGACAGTTTCAGATGATTATACTACACTAGATGCCAGCACAATTTATTTAAGCTACTTTTTTGCATCTGTTCCATAACACTTCAAAACAGTCATCACACTGCAATACAGAAAGCAGAAGGGTCATTGCTTTCGTTTTCACTTCCCCAGCTTTCATCCTAAGATGCAGAGACAAACGAAATGGATTCTATCAGGTCATAAACTCGTTCCATAGATTTTTATACAGGACTATATTTTGTAATGAGAAGATTGAAAGTAAAGGAACATTGCTTTAGAAAAAAACGTGCATATATGTCAAAGAGAGGAAAACCTTTCAGTAAGAAAATAAGCTACTAGTATTTATTATTTTATAAAATTTTATTGAATATTGTCTGTGAAAATGTAGCATGATACTGTAGAAAAATACCAGTCATGTCCCTATGTTTTCATTCACCTTCTTCCAGTTTGACCAGTATTCTACTTCACCATCGATGCGCCACTGACAGGGCAAAGGGGAAAGGATCTCTCTCGGCTGACACCCCTGCTCAAAGCCTTCTCTAAATAAAATCCTTCCCCTGTTGGAATCAGGAGTTGTTTGCAATGTTTCCACTGAGGCCAGAGTGAAAACAGCACTGTGGGTGAAAGTTTACAATCTATTTATAAAATGGCATGGCAATTCCTGTGTTTTTATCATGAAACAATTCTTTATTCATGCTATCATTCTATTTGCTTTGACTACTAATGCACTTTAAGCATAGTTTTTCACTGAGCTTTTCCTTTTGGCACAAATCTCTCCTTTTTTTTTTTTTTTTTTTCTAACACTTTACTTAATTTGAAGCCTACCAATGAGCATATGTAAAAGAATTATCAATTTAAGGGAAAACTTAGGCATTCTGAATGCAAGACAGTCTGTAAGTAAGAAGAATAAAATTTCTGATTTTTCCTTAGTAGTAATATTGGAAAGAATATGAAATAATTAATGAGTATTCTGTTGACCAAAAGATACAAATGAGATCAGCCCTCTATAGGTTGGTATTAGATAAAAGACACCTGAAGAGTATAAATAGTTCATATGTGACAGCATTTCAAATTATTCTATCACAAAAGACTTTGGAAGCTACAACTATGACTATGCTCTCTTTTATCAGAAAATCTGAAAAAAAAATATTAAACCCCTTTAAAATTTGGTGTATACTTTGATGTTGGTTTTGTTTGGTTTTTTTTAAGTTAAATTTCTCACAACTCTACATTAAAAACTACCATTTTCATTGGGAAATATTTCTAACAGCAAGGAATGCAAAAAGAGGTGAGAACAGTTATCCCACTGGTTTATTCACACCAGACACTGTAAAACTAAGGACTGTAGCTTGATTTATTTATATTGATGATTGTTTTCCCCTTCCCCTCCTACCTATCATAGGGTCACATTCAGTGTGTACTTATTTAATAATTTAGAAATCCACAACAGGTTTTGACTTTTCATTAAAACAGGAGATCATCTTTAATATCTCAGTCAGTTTTGTGGGCAGAGAAAATATAAGGTAGCTTTACTATGGTCCACAGGATGAAAGTGATATTGTTAATTATGTTTCACTCTGGCAATTAATTACTTAACTGTGTAAATTTGGTCTTTTGCTTTAGCTCAATAGAATTTAAAATAGTGTATCATTTTAGAATTAAGTAAAAATTCAAATCAGAGATGTAAGTGTTAGGAACAAAACTATAGTAAGAGGGAAAACTACAGTTTTGGAAAATCCTTCTATTACTGTCCTTCCAATCTGACCCAAAAAAGAGCTTCAAAACTGACAAATTACTGTAGTTGTAATGCACTTATGATTTCATTAGTGTTCTGTACTCACTTAGGTTCAGCATAAAAGCCAAATGCAGTAGAATCAGTTATATTCATATCTTTAATAGCAGATAGTATATGAATGAATGTTTATAACTAAACTGAAATAAAATTATCTAAGATGGAATGCTGGATAATATACAGTTCTGTTGAAATGTTTTCCATGGGGTAGGTGAAAAATTTTATTTTAAACTTTCCGTCTTTGTATTCCATCATATTCACAGTAGGTATCAGTAAACATTCCAGATAAAATTCCAAATTTCTATGAGCAGCTACATTACTCCTAAAAGCAGCTTGAAACAGCATTTTCCATGAGTACTCCTAGAACAGCTATCTGCTACTTCAAATTTGTGTAATTCTCCCTTGGAAAGTTTAAGCAGTGTTCCAGTCTTTGCATAGGCCAATGTTATCTGTACAGCTTTTCCAAGTCATGCAGTTTCCTTCTGAGTGAACAGAACAGCACACTATCTGACACTACTTTCTCCCATAGTCAAGACTTGTTTTAAGCAAAGCCATACATGAAGATACTAAGCTTCCAGTGTTTGCTTTTGGGGCAGGAAATGTGGTATTTTGCTTCAGTGAATGTTTTCTTCCCAATTCATTCTTTGTCTTCTTTAGTATACGATATGATTTTGAACTTTTCAAATAATAATTTTAAATATTTGCCCAACAAATAATGCTGTGGAAGTTGAGGCAGTGGCATTCATTCTCCTTTCCTAACCCTTCTTTGACTTGCTTCTCCCCATGAAAGAGAAGCAGATGAAATGAGAAGGGGTAGTACTGTGAAGACCATCATAATGAGAAGAGGGAAGCTGGTGATGCTGGGGAGATGCCAGGTCTTCTGAACAACAGGGTTTTCTCTTTATGGGTGTAAGGTATCTTTTAAGATATCTTGTGTTGCAGCTTAAGAAGCAAGAATTGATGGACTTCAGTCACAAAGAGCAACATGATCAGGAACTGATCTGTGGAATCAGAAATTGCCTCGGGGAGGCTTAATTATCTTCAGTTCTATACGTGCTTTATTTCAAGATTATATTATTACTGTTGTCCAAAATATGTGATGTAACCTGATTTCTTAGTTATGGTACTACTGTTTACATGGGAGGATAAACTTGTCAGAATGGAGACAGAAGAATAAAAATCTTACATCCACAAAAACAACAGTTCTCTTCCAAGCTCTGGCCAGGAGGTGTCTTGACAATTGAAGTGGGTATGGAAGTTTTCTATCCACTACGTCCTTCTATCTTGTTCAGTTTCATTAATGCCTCAAGCAAGGTTCTCAATAGCAATTGGTTGTGCAGAGGAGGAACAAATCTGATACAGTACTGTTTGTGCCAAGTGCCTAAAGTCCACTCTATAGGTACTCTGAGGGATTTATCTTGAACCAGTAACAACTGATCCCATAGAGTGAGAACCCAGTAGCAATTGGAGCATATTTATTGGAAAACATGAACCACATCTTTCACCGCTAGTAACCCAGTTCATGGGACAGTGAGAACAAACAGGATCCATTTCAAAAGTGCACTACTTATCCAATGTAAAATGTCAATGCACATACATCCAAAGAATCTCTTGACTTGTAAGTAGCTTAGTTCTTCTGCTTTATTTAAGAATTTTTTTAAAAAGCTTAAAACACTCATTAATTACAAATTCATCTCTCTTTCAGTCAACTATTCACTGCTGAGGACTTAAAAATAGTTCCAGAAGCAGAAAATATTTTTCACAAGAGGAAGACTTACTTTTCACAGAAAGTTGTGCTATGCAATAATAAGCAATGGCTATAAAATACATGCCATTGAAGAAATTTTAAGTAAAACATACATACACTGGCCTTTCACATTTTTCGCTACATAAAAAATTATTTCCTGACTAAATACTTTTTTTTAAGTAGTTGTGTAAAGGGAAGTGAATAAGAAAAACCTTACTTGCACAATATAAAACACAAAATTGATCAGTTTCACTCCAGTCACAAGTCTGTGGCCCTTTTACTATTCTGTTTTATTCTTCTTTGGAATTTGCAATAATCTATTCCCATCTAATAAACACTTAGAGAACTTAGATTGATATTCAAAATAACAGAAACACAATGAAAGTTCATTATCAGTGATCCAAATTCTAAATTTAGTTCAGAAGCCATTGTTGCCTCAGTGGAGACATTGATTGCCTTGGAGGGGGAGTCATGTGGTTCTTGGAGATACCAGTCATGTCACAGTTACACAATCATTTACTATACCCCAGAGGTAACCTATTAATCTCCAAAGCATTTGCTGATTTATCTCAGAATAAAGAATCTTCTGTATGTGAATTCTGCCCTACAGCGCTATTGCCAGATCTGACTTGATATAATTGATGCACCCAAACAGTCTACTGATCTACCCCATTTGATGACCACTGATTTCTTCTCTGAATGTGAGAAAAAAATCACATTCTCAGCAATAGAATGTATATGTTCAAAAGGACCAGGATAGAAAAACCCTGCCTGGGACACCATCAGCTGGCAGCCTGGTGATGTGGCAGTGATAATGGGGAGCAGCTGAGCCTGGGAGAGGAGAAGATGGGTCAGGTCACCCAAATAGACCAGTCAGAGTGTTCCTTCCCATGGTGCTCAGTATAAAGTGGCTTCCCCAGAGCACTCTCTGGTGGCTTTTCTTTCTGGTGTGTTAGGTCAGTTAAGGTCTGCCCCTGCCCCCCTCATTAGAGAACATGATCTTGGTGACAGGTTGCCTTCTGCCTTCCCAAGCAGAACCAGGTTTGTTGCTCAGACTTGCAGAATGTCACTGAGACCTTGGACTTGGGCACTCCCATCTGCTGCCCAGTCCAGTGTGGGAATTTTCCACTTGGGAAGTAATTACCAGCTGAGGAGGGCAAGCTTCATATTTACATATTTTTATATGTATTTCTAATTTGCTATTACTACCTCATTAAACCTACCCAAGTTTTTTCTTCCAATCTTGAAGTCTCTCTCCTTTATTCCCTTCTTCATCTTCCCCTGAGATAGTAGTGGGAAATAACAGGCAGCATCCATCACCTATTACTATCTAAAAATGTGACAAGTCAGAAGATTGTGGGTTTTATAATTATTTTTTTTTCCAAGCATGTTTTATAGCCAAAGTATATATGGTGTTGACATTGTTTGACACAAGATTTTGTGCTAGCATAGCAACAGAGGAACAAGTCTTGGCTTGTCTCAACTTGCCTTGTCCTCAGCTTATTTTAGTTTGGTTTCAGCTGTAACAACCTGTTGTCCAGTGGTTAGATGCCTTTTGTCTGTCTTCCTGCATGTGACTGTAAAGTTGTTGCTCAGATGACTAACCTCTGACTTGCTCTCAGTTTCACCTTAGCTTTCTGCTGTTGTGCAGTTACCATCCTACAGACCTCTAGCTTCAGTAGAGATAAGTAATCATTGCAAAACTTAAGTTACAGGTAGATCAGTCTTGAAATATGTTTGAAAGTGTTGCTGAGTGAGTCGAAGTGGAAGCACACCCCCACACAAACACCCGTACTGATGGCAGGGTGCTTGTCCCAGTAAAGTTGTCTCCTCCAACACCAGCCAGAGGCGTCAGCATCTGCTCTTTTTGGGTGTAAAATACTAACAGCAGGGAAGAGGCAGATTATTTGTTTTTAAGCAATTTTGCTGAAAGTATGAAGGACTACGAGGCTTGACACTGCAATAATTTTCATAGATTAAATGATTGGACAGATACAGACTATGCAGTTAGAGATCTCAGTTTTATATCTTTAATGACATTTCACCTTGCAGGAAATGTATGTTGGCTTTTCAAGTTTAATCTTTTTGTGATGAAATAAATGAAACTTCTAAATCATTTTGAGTTAAAATACTTTAAGGAATACTATGCTTGAAAATATTAATTATTAACTTGCTTAAAAATTAGAACGCCGGATCTGATTTACTTGTGTTAAACTTTTAAAATGGAAAATGTTTTATAAAAATGAAAACATATGTAAAAAAGATGAGCTATTGAGTTCTTACTAATACAGTCCCAGATACCCTGAGTAGCTTCAAAATACCTTTTTGAAGTTGCTAGGAAGACACAGGAAGTTAATTATTTGAGTTACATTTATTAACATAATATTAATATACTTTTTAAAAACTATCTCATGTTCAGCTCTATTTGTGCATATTTTGTATATGTATTTAGGCCTTCTATATCTATAAAAGAATACAAGTAAGATTTTTTTAAAAGATTATTCTTTGAAAATGCTTAAGGGGTTTTTTGCTGAAGCTGTAAGCAAGCTAACTAAATTGATATGTTTAAAAAATGGCATTTTATTAGTACATTTAAAATATTCTATAGATTTGCTCTGAAGATCAGACAGAACTATTTAAAAAATTACAGCTAAATAAGATGACTAGTGTATTATCCCATCAGGATACCAGCAGTTTAGACTGGAATCTGTTTAGCATATGATGACTAACTGAAAAGACCTGATGTAATTTTTTTCAATTCAGAAACAGAAAACAAATTTAAATCTACCTTGGGATTATTTGCTTGTGCTGTAAAATTATAGATTAATTGCCTTAGGCATTTCTGGTGACACAGGCTTTAAATATTGTATACCTCTATTGAATTAATGAACTGGAATAGAAAAAAACCCTGAAGATTCTCTCCTGCTCTTTCCATGAGCACCCGGAATTGCTAGGGGCAAGAAATAACTTCACTGAGTCATTGTTTGTTCTTTCATACATTTGGAAACTATGAGAACCAGCCTCTCTGATCTTCTTGTTCTGTTTAGAAGGTGTCAAATTTTGGTAGATTTCAATTTCCAAAGGTAAATTTATTTTGCTAGAAGAAATGTGAAGGAATAGTCAAGCCAGCTTACTTGCTCTCCTACCTTTATTTCCTGGCATAACAATTTGTTAAGAACATGCAAAGAAGTGGAAAGTTGTTAGGAGAGCACAGGACAATCTTGTCTTGTAAGGAATCCAAAGAAATTGTGCATCATTAAACTGCCTTTTAAAGTCTTTGAAAGCCAGTGACCTCTTCAAGAACTGCAATCTTGGAGCTGACCTGGTTTTGCTCCTTTTAATCTTCCCAATTAAAGTTTGCATATATTAAAAAAAAACCTGATTAATTTCCAAGTGTTTAAGGCAAATGAGATTAGTTTTTCTAGTCTTCTGAACTGTGAAATAGGAGTGTGTTAAGAACTCTTCAAGGCTTCAGGTAGACAAAAACATGTCAGTCTCAAGGATGGTAAACTCAGTGGCTACATTTAGAAAAGAAAGAGAATCTAAGTCCTACAAGTAACCTAAGTTCATGGAAGTCTTAGAAAATTAAGTTTTGAGATAAAATTATGTGGTCTTATTTTTGCAATTCTTATCATAGACATCAAAGTGAAGAAAAAAAATTCTTAGAGCCCCTACTAGTGTAAAAGGGAAAAAAAGAAGCCTTCTGAACATCTAATGAATACATTCATCCTGCTACAAGAAAATTTTCTAAGAAAGATTTAAGATGGTTTTATATTTTGCATCAAAGCTCATTGTGCTTGATTGGGTGTTCTCTATCCACAAAAGTTTTGGGAAAGTTAGAGAAGAATAGAAAATAAGAAATAAAACATTCAGCTGTCTTTGTTCTATAAATAAAAGAGAAATAGTAATTCTTGAAAACTTTAGGAAAGATATCTAGTTCTCGCACACACTAAATTCAAGAGAAGATAGTGGAATAATTTCTCCATGCTGAGAGCAGTGTAAGCAATTCTCCCTATACTGGTACCTGGGGTTGTTTCCCAGATGCAGGACTCTACACATGCCCTTGTAATTCATTTGTTGAATTTCTCTCCAGCCTGTCCAGGTCCCTCTGAACGGCAGCACAATCTTTTAGGGTGTCAACCACTCCTCCCAGCTTTGTGTCATCAGCAAACTTGCTGATCGCTCTATTCCCTCATCCAGGTCATCAATAAATATATTGAATAGTACTGGTCCCAGTACTGACCCTTGTGGGAAAATGCAGTGCTCTAAATGCTACCTGTTGAGTCAGGACAGCTTTCCTACTCCCTTAGAGTAGGAATGTATCCCTCTGGATGTTCCCTCATTTATTTATCTAGCAAACACGCCAGGACTTTCTACTGGAACACTGCATGCAAAGATCACGTAGAGATGATTATTTAGGGTGATCACCTAACTTTTTCTTAATTTTTCACATCAGTGTTCCCATACACTTCAGCTGCAAATCACGTATGGTGAAAATAACAAAAAATACAGAATTCTATCTTGCCAAGGCCCATTCTCAGATATCTGACCTAATTTTTTCACGTTTATATTACACTGGCAGATCATCTTAATGGTTACGGTCATCCATACTGGCTTCATGCATTTAGTAAAAAAGCATTCAAATACTCCTTTTACGGGCACAGATTTCGAAAAATACAAAGATAAATTAACACAAAATGAGAATTAGTGATACTGGATTCTTTATTTATGTAGTAAATTCTATATTTGTGCACCTGTTATGCAGATCATGGTGGGGGAAGGGGAAGTATTGTCTCCACCTAATTTTAAAAACACATTCAAATATGTTCTTCAGGCTTTCCAAAGCTCACAAAAGCTTTCTTCTCTCTGCTGCAACTATTCTTTGAACTCTGATACTTCCTAGCACATCAGCCATTTCAATGGAAAGCTTTATCACATACTATTTTCCCATTTAGTTTTCTGTTGTCAGCCAGTAAAGAAATGCAGCAAGTGTTGCAATGAGATGAATACTGTTTTTCTCATTTTCCTTCCCTTAATATAGAGGTATGAGCAAATATGTCAACAAAACCAAACAAGAATAAAAAAAAAATTGCTATGGAAATAGAAAAATGTACCTTTAATACTTTTAATGTTTTCATTTTATTCAGTTAAATGGCTTCAGTTTAACTGAAGTTAACTGAAGTTAAGGCTTCAATTTATTGCTAATCTAGGCAATCAAAATTACACTTCAGTACATGTCTTTTGATCTGAAAGGTTTGCTGTTATAAAATAGTACATAGATAGTGATAAATATACTTTGTAAGAAAAGTGTGCTTTATGTAATGACCAGTAAACTATTCAGGATTATGCTTAGTGATTGTACATGGTCATTATACCAGATGAAAATGTCAATACTTTTTATACTTTTTACCCCTGCTTTCTTTCCCTTCTTCCTTGCAGTTCATGCATCTAGTAAAATAGGAAATCTGTGGTCACAGAGAGAAAGCTGTATTTGAAATTTTGCTAAATCATTCAATGAGAGTTTTGATTTAAGTTACTCCTCCAGCACCTTGCTAAACTTTGCTAAAGACCTTGCTAAAAAGCTTTTCAAATTAGTATGGTGAAGTTTCAGGGGTAGCCATATACTTAGAATTAGTCATATGTTTTCATACTTTGCTCAAGATATCAATTTTTATTGTTTTATCATTTCTGCAGCCTCACCTTTTTTGTATTTCAAGCAGTCATTCTTTTTGAATCTTTTAAATCAAGCCATGTGTCTTCAGTCACACTAGCTAGTTTATTATCTATCTAAAGCGTATGATTTTAAGTATTTTGATGTCTAAAAATAATTGTGTGCGTTTCATAAATTTATCAGTGCTTTACAGCAGCATAAGTGCATTTCAATTAGCTTTCCTATGGAAGGCCTGAATTGCAAATCCTTTTCAAATTAAAGGAAATGTTCTATCATTTCAGCTCATTCTGTGGTGATAATTTCATTGATTTTACTTAATACACAAGTATGCCCAAGTGTATTTTCATATAAAGTGCCACAGGGCCTCGAAACCCTAATACAAACAATTATTTCAGTGTTTTATCTTTTTGTAGCACAGGGCTTCCACATAACAAGCTATTTTGGCAACCTTATAGATCAGTATGTGTTGTACAAGGGAGAAGGCTGTATTTCCTTTGTGGCTAAGTATTCAAAAAGGGGTTTTGGATTGTGTCCATGCACGCAGCACTGCTGCCCAGTTGTTGATATTACATATCCTGGGATAACCAGCAGCAGAAAGTCATTGACATTGCGGATGGCTTCCATTTAAATCCTTTCATTTGGATTTTATTAGAATGGTATTGAAAATGGGAGAGTGGTTTAGTTTTAGGAGCATTAGTGCCTGGATTTTTAGCCACAGAACTGATATTAACTCTGATGGAAACAATAAATCCCTTGAGTTTTGTTACAAGCAATCTTTAGTGATTTCCAGTGACTGCTACTCCTATTCAATACCCGTTCACTCTGTATTTTCACATTAGTGTGTTTGGGGTTTGGCATTGATCTACAGATAGAGAAGACACTCATCAAAGAGAACATGCTCCACTTCATCAGAGTTTTGTGGTGAACGACAACTTCGCTCTCAGAGCATGATCAGCTGAGTCAGATGTACAGGGCTGTTCAGTGCATCCCTCATCTGATGACACATGAGGGAGAAACTGACAGGTTTTCAAAGTACCAGTCCCTTGACTGGTGCCTTAAAGAAGTCACAGGGTCACCAGGGAGGAAGGGAAAGTTTGGGCTGAAATGTGAGCAAGGGATAACAAACATTAACCTAATGCTATGCTGATAGGATCAGCATCTACAGAAATGTTTCAGCTGATTATATTCAGCTGACATCTGGAGTCTGTTTTTAGCACAAAGATGAATTTCTTGTGTGACCTTGGAAAAGACATCTTAGATAAAATTGTTGCCATATTGAATCTGACATCCTTTTCACCCATCCTTTCAATGGATTATACTGAGAATATGGAGTGTTACAGCCTGCCTGGCTTAGCTCACCTGCAGTACAAATATAATTCCAGTGGGAAAGACAGTATTGGTAGGGCACTAATGTAGTATTATAAATGATTATTGACAAATGACTGACAAATAGAATTACTTTGGTGAGGAGAATCTCAGACTGAGTGTAATGCTTTTGTTCATTTCATAATAGCTGACATATCTTCAATACTCTTACCTCAATAGGCTCTCTATGAATCCATTGTTACACTAAAATAATTATCCACAACTGAGCCATTTTGGAATTTGGAATAATGCAATCTGTGTGTAAAACTCAGACTACTTTAAAGACTTCTGCACCTGTAAGGCTCACTGAGTGGCATTTCCATAGTGGAAGTCTCCACATTTTTGCAATCACAAATTTTTACAGAGCTTCATGGAAAAATAAAACAAAACAAAGAAAAACAAACACAACTTCCCCCCCCAAAAAAACAACAACAACAAAAAAAAAGGAAACAAAACCCAAGAAAACAAAACTAAAAAACCAAACCAAAACAAAAAACCCAACAAACAAAAAACCCCAACAAAACAAAAAAACAACTTGCCAGACTGCATGAAATCCTTGGTAGAGAGTGGATAGGGAAACAGCAAAAATGTGGAGAAGTATTAAAGGGATGGATAGTATTAAAATATATGGATGGACTTGATTGTGTCAGTGAAAACACTAGCTAAGCTTTTACTGCAGCTGTGCAAAGGAAGCTACCTCACAGCATCCCCTTGGAGAGACCTGACATGTCCCTGAAGTCAGGATCCCTAGTTTCTTTATATCTTGTGCTAACTCAGAGTCCACAAAATAGATTGTTTATTAGTGTATCAGGGTAGGTAGATATAGATAAGATTGAATAATGTCTTTTGGACCTTTAAAGAGAATATTTTACTTATTTTTCTTTGGAAAGAAGACAAAGGAGCAAATAAAGTACTATGTATCAGGTTTCCCTGCTGAAAGCAGCCCTGTATCTGCTTTTCTTCTTTACTGCCTAAAGATTCTAACATTCTTTTTCTTTCCCTCTGCTTTGAAATATTAATTCATTCTGTGAAAACCCACTGGAGAAAGAAAGCTTTCATATAGTCAGAGCTGCTCAGCCAGACTGTGATTGCTACTAGATACAACAGTGTTAGCTCCAGAATAAAAGAACACAATTTCCCATGTTAAGCAAGATATTAATAGAAATATATGCAGACAGAGCCATCAATCAAAATTTTGAATTGCTGAAAATGAAACCATGAGAACTTGTCTCAACCTTACTCAAGCACTGGAGAACTGATCCTGTTTGGTTTTGAAACATGATTTCTGACCTTTTTGGCAGTGGCAGTAAGTCTCGATTCTTTTGCTTCTGTGAATCCTACTGCTTTTTGCTATGAGAACACCCTGAAGTAAAAAATTTAAACACCTAATTGAAGCATTTCTCCTCTTTCTTAGAAATTAAATTGTTTTTTTAGGATTATACATGGGGTTAACTAGTCAGCTTTTTTCAAGTGTCCCCACAAAAAATCACATATCATGTTAGAATTAAGTAAGCACAGATATTAAACAAAGAAGGGGAATACTATCCTGCCCATTGGACAGAACACCTGTGCATAATTTCTTTGGAAGGTCTAATGCTGACTTAAATACTGTGAAGGACTCCTTGTATCATTCAAGCCAGTCACACGTGCAACTCAAAAAGGAGGAAAGATAATTCTCATGCTTTAACAAGCAGATTGTATATTAAGGTTGGAAAATAATCTTCTAGGGGAAATACTTCAATTTGCTATAGTAGATTCCAAATTAAACCAGCACAGGCAAGCAATATGAAATTGTTTTTATTTCCATAGTAAACCTGAATTCAGCTTTAGTAATTTGAAGTCAATAGCTTGTCCAGTCTTAGTATTTTAAATCACCAGCTACACAGCGTAACACATAGAGAAGTAAATAAATTTAAAGATATATTTCTTTCAGTTTCTCACCTGTCCTCTGCTTAGACATCAAATTGTAGAGTGGGAGGAGTCTGTAGGTACTGGCAATGAGGGTGTGTTCTCTTGCTGAATTTTACTGAGCTGGTGAATTAAAGGCACTAGAAGAAGCACAGGTACCTGCTGAGCCATGGCTGAGGTGCCACCAGTTAACGCTCATTTCAATCACCCAAGTGGGAGGTCTGGCCAGGTGACAGGGTGAGGATCCCCATGCTCTGCAGGGACTGCAGGAACACCCATCCAGGCTGGATGGAGTGTCCATAAGAGAGTACCCTGTTTTCTTCTTCTGTAAAGGGGGGAATGGACTGTCCACTGCAAGGGGATCATCCATGGCAGAAGTGCAGCTACAAAATGCAGGTGCCTCTGCAATTTTCAAGGCTAAGCTGTAACAAAATCTTCAGGGACAGTTTTTGGTGGTGGCAGGAATTTTTTGTTGGATTTTGGGGTTTGGTTTTTTTCACTCCACTTTTCAATTTCATCAGTAGCTGTGAATATTTGCCAGGACTTTCTAGAGAAGAAAGAGTAAGAGATGCTTTTGTTTTTCAAACCAATACTTAAATCATCAAAATTGCATAGTAAAAATGGAATAAAGCGGAAAACTGGAAGAAAATAGTTTTTCAACTTTTTCTCAATCATGATGATTTTCTACCCATCTTGAGAATGAGCAATTGGAACTTTAGTTTACTGTATCTTTAAAAGAGGTTTAAATGCATTAAACATTTCCTTATTGTTACAGCAATTCTTACTTCGTTTAAGAGACACCTATGCTATATTCAATAAAAGATAGCTTCAGAAGGCTCCATCTATACCATCAAATAATTTCATCAAGGAATATGACATACCTGGCTCGTGCATCTCTGTGCCTGAAGAGGGAATAAGGCCAATGAGAAATCTGAAAGCTTTTGTGAAAATGCATCTCCCAGGCATCTTTCTGCAGTTACCGCTGTAGAAAATCTACAAACATAAATATGGGAGAAATGATCAGAACCAACCAGATGTTCTCTATTCAGCTAGTTATTGGTTTCTCATTTGCAGTCTATCAGTGTGAGATCCCTGAAAGAAGATGACATCATAAAACTTAAAATGACAGTTTCATCTTCAAGAAGTTTCCAACAAGGTATGGTATCCTAGGAGACAAGATTTTCACTGATCTGTGACATCTAAACAGCATAATGAATTAAATACTATACATATATTTTTAAAATATAACCTAATCACATTATTTATACTTTTTTTCAAATGATTTATTGAAGTGCATATCAAGTCATTATTAATGAAACATGTATGTATGTCTGTATGTATATGTGTAATTCCAGTTCCAAATGAAGTATGTGTTTGTGGTAATTAGCATTTACTGATGCTGCAGTTGAAGCCAGTGATCTGCTTACTTATCTGCCTCTGATACTTCCATCAGTTGCTCATCCAACAGTATATTTCAATGTTGGATGTTTGAAACTCTTGCTGATTTCATTTTTATCTGGTTACCATTGTATTTTAATGTACAAATTCAAATAATTTCAAATGTATTTTATTTTCACTTACAGTTAAGTGACTTTTCTAAAGATGCAATATAATATGGAGGATGATTATTTTGCAGTTAAATAGTGCATTCAGGTAAGTAGCAGTCTTGATGAAAGTTTTTGTATGATATGATTTATGGGTTAAAACTTCTCAAATTAAATACACAAAAGCCATGGAAAATACAAGATTAATGTTTAGATATAGGGTTTGGGGTTTGAGAATAATTAACTTTATTTTATCCCCAAAGGAATAAAAATTTATTTGATTTTTTCCATGTTTATTTATTTATTTATCATTCATTCATTTCTTATTTTATTTTTCTTCTGTAAAGTATAATTGAATTTGCTCAGGAGAGAGTAGTGTATACACAGCATTTTAAAAGTTAGTAATATATATGATCATTAAAGCATAAAATTAAAGTTATAAAGAATAGCTTATTAAGGGCCACATGGCTCAGCTTCAGTGCAGCAGCCTAAAATCTTCCCAAAATTCTTCTTAAAGGCATGTATTTACTTTCTGTTTTTTACAGGCTGCTACATGAGTTGATTTTGTACACAGATCAGCTTCTTCAGAATGCCCCCTGCTCCTATATAAAACACTAGGTACTTTATATTAAGAGCTGCAGAATTGTAAAATTTCTTAATTGGATCAGAATCTCTCTTAATAAGCTAAATAGCTTTTAAAGACCAATAGGCAGCCTGTGTCACACTATTGCTCTTTAAAGACTAATTCTAATTCAGGTGATCACTGCTGTTTGGACATGTCATCAAAAAAGATCAACAATCAAACTTGTGTTGAGCTTCTGGCCTGATTTCAGCCAAGTACTTGAGATTAAAATATCAATGTGGGTTTTTTTGATAGTTTTATTTCAGTAATTCTGTATTTTTTCAAGTATCTAAGCTGTACTATTTCCCTCAAATCTAGATGTTCTGTCTTTTGCTTCCTGACTTCACCTTTAATTCTGTATGAAGACTTAGCTCCAGGACTGCTTGGCTTCCCTCTGCCAGGCACAAGGACCAGTGCAGAAAGGAGTGCATCTCGTGCAGCTCTGTAGTCTGTTGAACTGAGCCATAGCAGGGAGGCAGCATACATTATAGAATGCCAGGTTGGAAAGGACCTCACAGCTCACATGGTCTAACCTTTCTAGGTAGGGCATGGTTTAGATATAATAAAAGTGTCCAGTGCTGGGGAATCCATCACTTCCCTGGGAGATTATTCCAATGTTTGACTGTTCTCAGAGTGAAAAATTTTCTCCGACTACGGTCTCCCCAAGAGTAACACTCACCCATTTCCCCTCATCTTTTCAATGTATCTACTTGTAGAAAGGAAGTCTTCATCTTCCAGGTAACCATCCTCTAAGTACTGGAACATGGAAATGAGGTGTCCCCTGAGCTTTCTTTTCTCCAGGCTCAATAAATGCTGTTCCATCAGCCTTTCCTCATACTGCAGGCTGCCCAGTCCTTTTATTGTCTTTTTGGCCATCCTCTGGACCCTCTCCAGCCTGTCTTCATCTTTTTTGGGGACCAGAAGTGAGCATGGTACTCCAGGTGACAAGTGCTGAGTAGAGCAGAATGATGACTTCTTTAACTTTGCTTGTGATGCCCTTGCTGATGCAACCCAGCATCTTATTGTCTTTTTTTGCCATGGCAACAAACTGTTCACTTGTACCGAGCTTGATGTCCACCAGGACCCCCAGGTCCCTTTCCCTAGAGTTACTCTCCATCCAGCTGGATCCCCATTGGTTCTGCACTCCTGGGTCCAATTTTCCCAGGTTCAAGACCTCACATTTGTTCTTGTTTAATTTCATGGTGTTCTTGTTAGTCCACGTTTCCAACCTATCTGCATCTTCCTACAGGGTGACTCTCCACTCTGCAGTGTCTCAGCTGGCTGTCATCCACAAACTTTATCAGGGTACACTTAATCCCAACATCCAGATCACTTATAAAGTGCTATTAAATAGCATTGGACTCATTAGTTGTCAGCTAAAAAAGATGAGCCAATAAACAGTTAGGTAAAACAAAATAGAAAACCTGCTTAGCTCAGTAACATAATCCTGCCACTACTAGTTTTGGGAAACATAATTTGTGTAATAAAAGCAATGAAGGATGCAATTAAGGCTGTACATCTGCAACACAATTATTTTAATTGTTATGCTGTTAATAGTAAAATGTTAACAGGTGGGATGGTGAATAAGGAATAATTTTTCCTGAAGGTTGCCACTGAGTAGTGACTATATTGTTAAACTGAAGTGGTACAATGATCATAGTGCAATAACTACAGCTTTATTCTGTATGATATAATCACACTACACCAAGCAATGTGATACACAGACTTGTTTCACTCTATTTAATGTGTCATTATTACTATGCTGTGTTTTCAAATATATATGTGCATTATAGTCACTACACATATACAGTGTGTGTTTGCACTTGCACATATCTGCAAACACATCTAGATTTAGAAGATTAGTTTATTTTAAATGCAACTTGGGTCTGGAGAAAAATATTATTTCTTCTATTTTTTTCTCATTCTTTCTTACACAGCTTTCATAGATTCTGTGGTTGTGTATTGGCCTTGAGTAAAATTAGCATCAGATCCTAAATCTAAATATAAAATTAGATTGGGGGTAGAAATCAGTAAATTGTTTTTTTAATAAAGTTAAAAGAAACCAAAATGCTCAGTCTTGCCTCATGTTCCTAAACCAAACCAACCAAACAAAAAAGCATAAAAATATATTTAATTTGATTACTGAAATTATTGAAATAGATTTGGAATATTTAAGGCTATGAGACCTCCTGGTTACTTTGAGTAAGATTACAACATTTCTTTGGACAAAATTTTTTCGAATGTAATGTTCTGTAAATGTTTCCATAAAACCCACTCATTGTACGGGTTCTATACTACCTCAAGTGTTCCTTTTGGAGTTCACATTTTTTCTGGCTTAGAATTTCTTTCTTTTTGCTGTTTAAAGTGCATTTTCTTCTTATAAGCATGAGAAGAATTAATAGGTTTTATTTTAATTTTTAATTTTTCTTTTTCTTACAATCTTCTTTTGAAAATGCCACACTTAGTACAAGCTACAACAGAAAATTAAAATTTTCCATGTATAGAGGTTTCAGTGGGGAAAAAAATTAGGTTGAAAACCCTTAACAATACAATGCCATGTTTGTTCCAGAAATTGAATTGCTTTTTTGTGTCATTGTTTTGGGTTTATGTGCAACACATCCTGCTAAAAAAATTTGCATTAATGTCTTACTCTACCTTTGTATTTAAAAGATGCCTTGCTTCACACAGGTGCTCTGCATAAAACATTCTGCATATGCTTTTACTCATACCGTTCAGAGTTATTGTCCCTAAAGCTGCTTCAAAAAACTAGACTTGAAGGAAGATCCTAAGCCCAGTAAGAGTAGTTTGTTCAGCAAGGGCCCCCAGGTAAATACATCCAGAAAATTTACTGAGATGAGACTTTCATGTTTTCTGTCCACTGTACAAGACATCCAAAAAAATTCTCTGATTTTTAGCATCTTCAGAACAACACAAAAAGTTTTGAACTGCTTTGATGGTGCTAAGTGAGTGTAAGCAGTTCTAAAGGAAAATTTTGTCAGGTGAAAATCAAATTTAGCATTTTAGTATAATTGCCTTTAAGAAAGTTACCAGAGCATATCTGGTAATACGTTCTCCTTGTTTGCTGACTCCCACAAGCTCTAATAGAGTTCTGAGAAAACTAGAGATGAGATTTAAAAAAATAGGAAGAAAATTTTCTGCTTTATGAACTGCTCAGATTGCTATGTGCTCAGATAATGGGAAATAAAAGGGAAAAAAAAAAAAAGAGAAAAAGTTAAACTGTTAATGCTGAGCTCAGGTTGAAGGCCTTAGTAATCACAAAGTGGCCCCACAGAAACTGGAATAGTTTTCTATTATACTAAATAATATCTGTCTTCCTTTTTTAATTTTGATGCTAGCATAGCTGCTAGATTAAACACATCAAGTAAATAAAGTAATTAATGTACTGGTGGATAAAGATCAGACTTTAACAGCAGGACAAATTGAGCTGGTGTTCAGAGGTGGGTGTTAAGGATATTAGATATGACACTCAGGCAGATAAGGTTGGCATCTTAATACATTTTTCCATTTGGATGTTGAAAACATTAGGTATGTATAATAATAAGGATAAAACCAGCTTTCCTATATTTTCACTGGGTGAGTGTGGTTCTACAGGTACTTTTTAGGAAACTTTTTCTGTTAAAATCTGGATTCCTTACTAATATTTTGTGGTATAGTTATTTTAAAGAAAAAATATGTTTATTTAGAGTTACATACCTAGCCATTCCAATCTAATTTTTGGTACAGAGGATAAAATAATCTGACATACAGATAGCAATAGTGGACTACCAGAAAGACTAATAATGGCATTACCCCTAGCTGTTTCCTAACATTGTTTATACTGAGGACTACACTAAAGCATGAGGGTAGGATGCTGTATTGTTAGAAGGGAAATTCTGTTAATGCTTTAGCAGAGAATTCAGAGATTGCTGAACTTTGCCTTTCCATGCAAATAGGAAGCAAAATCCACCATGTGTTTGCAAGTTGAAAGTTACTGAATTGCAGTGAGAATTTTAGACATGGCCCTAGATGATTCTCTGCAGCAGCTCTCAAATATTATGTTTATGCCACAAGCAAAAGTCTTGACTTCTCCACAGGCAGCATGGATAATGTAATGGTTTGAGATAGAGCTTGGAAAGAGAGGGTGGGGGGAGTAGTGTTCACTTTTCTACGAGTTTCCAAATCCTGGTTGCGTTTACAGGTAGGTTCAGCAAATAATCCTTACTCACCTATAAGTTTTATCTTAGGGTCAGCAGCAAATTAACTTTCTCTGACCAGTGTCTTGAGTAAAAAAAACTTAGTCATTCCTTGCCATCATTCAGAGTTCACGTCACCTAGCTGTTACACTGGTGTATTTTGTATCTGCCAGTACTGGCTGACATGAATGTATTATGTGTACATATCCAAAAATAGATGGTGGGGTTTTATATGTACACTGAGTTTCCTTAACTGCCTGGCTGGAATTTTGAAAGCCAGCTTTATCCTGCAAGTGACTGATTGCTTTGCAAGGCAAAGCTGGTCTTTCATATTTATGTGTACATGTACTGTGTCTTAAGACATTCAACAGTTGCAGTGTTTTTCCCTCCATTTTTGTGGAAAATGAAAAATGTTGTAAGCCTGGTCCAACAGTGTCACATATCTGGCTAGAAAGTTTGCACTTCCTCCTCTTTTTGCATTAACTTCATTAATCTCTGCAGACTGGTGCCAAATAACTAAGGTTCCACTAACAATGGCCTTATTCTTACTTACAGAACATCAGAGTAGACAATACAAGGGGTGAGGAAGCCTGTCTCCCTGGGGTAACATGGGGACATTTCCATTGCTTTTTAAGCAACGGAAAAGGAGGATTTGGGGAACAAAGTAGTGTTGTATTAGGTCTGTGGGCTCTTCAGTATCAGGAAAAAAAAATGAGATAGTGGTTCCTTCAGATGTAGCAGAATTAATTATTGAAAGAATTAATGTGGGATCTGAATGTAAAAGGGGCATGGCTTGGAAAGCCAGGCTCAGTGAAACACCAGAGGAATAGTGCCAACCTTGGGCCATATGGAAAAACCTGAAGAAATATCTTTGAGACACTTACCACCTCATGAACGTGGCATCAGAAAAGGGTGAACTTCATGATGATACATGGAATATCCTTACACAGGGAAAAGTGAAGTTTGTAGATTTTTTAAGATCAAAGCAGCTCTTAAATTGGACTAGATGAGCAATTACTGGAACTGAGAAATAAAGATGCTTTGATGGGTGACATGAAAAACTGCAGTCATCTGGACCGGAGAAATGAAAATGTGGAGAAAATGCTTAACATAGGTGTTCTAAGGACATTGCATCCTGGATACCTCCAAATGTTTAACATCTGTGAATGTGGAGAGGTTTCTTGATACCCTTGCTTCCACAGTGAGAACTTTGCATTACGCTCTGTTACTTCCTGTTGCATCTGCAGGAGGACCTTCTTCCCACTTAGGTTGTACCTCTCTGAAGTCTTTAAAATAATGTCTTTAAAGTAATGGCCCAGAGCAGAGCTTAAGAAGGACAAGTTCTCCTAAACAAAGGGGATGAGAATTCAGAACACCTTAGTAAAGGTTATATAGTACATCATCAAATTGGTTTTGTTTATGGCAGCCCTTCCTCTATTCTTCAGATAGTAATCATTTAAATGTTTATTTTTACAGTTTTTAATAAAGCCCAAACCTTTGGAGGCATGGTCTGAAATGGGAAAATAACTTTAATATGTCCCTTATGAGCAGAACTTTTACAATTAACATTTGAATTAAAGATTCATTTCAAGCCTTGCAGTTTTTTGGTATTTTATGCAACAGAATGTTCTTTAATTGGTACAAAACTGAAAACTGTTGTAAGCACAATTTTTACAATTAATGGTGAAGGTGCAATCAAAACAGCTTAGAACAATTTAGCAATTCACCTGCATGTCAAGGCAACCATAGGACAGAGACTTTCTTATCTTGCATTTTCTTGTTGATAAGTCCAGGTGACAAAGAGCAAGTAGAAGAAAAATGAGGAAGAGTATTCTAAAATGATAGCACTGTTATTAAATATTGCATCTTTTGAGAACTGCACTTACACACATACAACTTTTGTGTACTTGTTATCAGTAACTTTGCTGCCAAACTGAAGTATAGAAAAAGAACTTTTATTATTCATGCTTCTTGATCCTTTCTGGCCTTTGCAGCTTGTAAAGTGAAAGATCACCCTGTTCTTATAAACAGTTTTTATAGTGAGTTTAAATTACATTTTTCTGCATGTTAGCTCAGCGTTATATTGCCTAAATTGCACATGTTTGTGAATGCGTTAATTTTGATATTAAGGTATAGAACAATTAAGACATTTGTCCTCATTTGTTTCTAAAACTTGAAATTTAAACCATCTTGCACATCTAAGCTAAGTGCTTATCATTTTCGCAGAGCACTTGTCAATTTATTTCTAACATCCAGTATTTTAAATCCTAAGAGACATATTAAAGCAAATTGAGCCTTATGCAGAATGCAAAAATATTTTTCTGCAAGAGTAATCTACATTTACACAAGTAACATGATGTGAGTACTCAGATGAGTTTAATCACTTTATTTGAAAACTGTGTTCATGCAATTAAGGTGAGAACTATCTGGTTCTTAGAATTAAAAAAAAAAATACCTTTTTATTATTAAAAAAAATAGGATAACAGCAAAGGAGAAGAGGATTTAAAACTTTTGTAAGAGCATACTAGACTACAATTTGTGTCCATTCTTTACTGAACAATAGCAGCCTTGCATGGGTCTTAGTAACTGTGCAGTATGTGAGTTCCAGTGACTTTTTATGAGAGAGTCATAACAGTTCAAAATAACTCTTTTCTGCCCCTTACGATCTTTGCATAAGAGTATCTTAAATAAGTCATTGGAATGACTCTTGGAAAGACCCATATTCCATTTCTATTTTATAAGTTTTGCCTAGCCTCAGCATCTAAGTGCAGGCAGACAGGATAGCTTTTTAAAAGATGGAATTCTTGCAGGGGTAATAGGGTTGTACAAGATACTTTGGTCAGCTGGATCAAGGTAGATGCAGGTATCTATAAGTATTAGAAAGTCTAAATGAGATAGTCAAGAGCCTCTCTGAGAAAGATGAAAAAGGAAGAAAATCACTAGATTTAACTGTTCCATGTCCACTTTGTTTATCAGTTACCTTAATGAGAATAGTCAAATATGCCTCTTTTCCATTTAGCGTCCCTGCATGTCCTTACATTTCCTTTGGTCAAGATTTCTGCAAAATAATTAATGATGAGGATTTTTCATGGAGAGCTACAGAAAGATGCTTCAGTCTGAAAGGAAAGTAGGAAATCACAAAAAGCCAAACTGCACATTGTTCAGAGCAATGGCCAGGAGAGACATCACTAATGCTACAGGCAAGGCTACTGCAGGCAAGTTCAATCCTTTCCATATTGTCTGCTTGGCTGCAAAATGCAGACACATGGAGTAGGGCTACCTGGGAAGCAAAAATTCAAGTTCAGAAAAAGATGTTTTCTATTATTTAGATTACTGGGTTACAGAGCCAGAGGATACCACTGTGCTCACTGAACAATTCCATTGCATATTACTGGCCAAAACTTCTTTTTAAAGACATTTGTGTTTCTGTAAGAAGCTGTGTTTTAGAAAAATCATCAAGTCTTTATTTCCAAGATGCTTGTGATGGAAATCTTCACATCTCAATGATCTCTCTGGAGATCAAGTTTGAATCCTTTGAATTTTCCAAGAAAAACAATAATTGACAAGTAGTGACTCAAAATCATGTAGTTTGGCAGGCAAAGCTCTTTTTTTATGGACTGTGGAAATGATGGATTTAAGATAGTTCTGTAAGATGAGAAGCATGCAAAGTCTTTGTGCTTACATTTTTTATCAGAACTATAAGGGATTTAGTATTCTTCCTGGTAAATTACTTCTTTGAGAATGAGTAATTGCCTTGATTAATTCCCTTTCTAAGTATTGCTGGCATCCAAAAATTTCATGGGTGCAAAGATGAATGCCAAATTCTAGATATGTATGGTAAAAAAAAATGATCTGTTAAAAATTAATATGATCAGGTAATTAGCCATTCAAAAATCTTTATTGATGAGGGGATTTTTTTTCCATCCTTGATAAATGGCTTATATAAATATTTAAATATATTCTTTTTTTCAGCAAATATTGTATCTAATCTGCTGAGATAATGTCATCCTCCATGAAGAAAATATACAGTTCCTCTTTTGATATATTTTGTTTCTTGTGTGATCATTCTTCACTACATATAAAATATTCTATACTGCATGGATGCAATATTTTGTAGCTCTTAGAAAGCTTGCAAAAATACATTGTATTCTTTAAAAGGCTATAGTGTTTGATTGTTTTCCTGCTGCACCTCACCAGCACAGCATAATTCCTTTTCATCTGATGTTAGGACTCTCCCAGTTTTCAAATGACATCTTTATTTTCTTGAACAGCAAACATCATGAATATTTCAGCCAGACCAGCCTTCTGACCAAAATGTCAGTCGTATGTTTAACGCTTCAGACCTGGGTCCTGAGAATTGTTAATCCCAGCGATGGTGGGTGACCCAGTACTGTGCACCTCTCTTTGCATCTAGTTTTCAGAGCCTCAGAAAAACTGAAAGAAGCCTATTTTGCTAGGATATCAGGAGGTCATTTTACAAGAAGAAAGTAAAATAAGAGTTTTGATGCTCATGGGGTTCAATCACACTAAGTCAAATGACAGTGATTTGTCACCCCACAGACCACAGGGCTGGTAGCAGGCACAGGGGGTCAGCAGCAAAGCCCACCATGGGAAAAGATGCTGTGCACCAGGTGCTGACCAATCAGAATACCTACTTTAAAGCTGTTAACACATGATAACAGAACATCTGGATGAATTTTTCTATTAATGAATGTTTTCTAGCTTGCCTCAAGGTCTCCTAATTCATTAGAGGGTATCATTTGATAACATCTCTGTGAGGCTCATCCAGAAAGGTAAGACAGCCTTGCCATCACAGGGCTTTTCCTTCCATGTCAAGTGAAAGGCGCAGAGTTGAGGAAGATAGCTCAGAAAAATATACTCAGTTAGTTGCATACGTAGGGAGCTTTCCACATGTCAGTCAAACTTTCTTTCTTTAAATAATAACTTACAAAAAAATTTTTTTAAAATTCCACAAAAAAAATCCACTTTAAAAAAGGAATGAAAACTATATGGAAATCTGGAATAAACTACTATTTTATTGTTAAATTATGGTCTTTGTGAAGTTATGGATAAGTTAATTAGGTCACTCTGAACCCTTTGCCATTCACATTATAGTATATGTTTTTGTTTAGGTAGAACAGCATATACTTATAAAATGATTTCTATAAATAAAGCCAAAGGGAAGTTTTATATTTTTCCAAAGCAAGGGCTGTTTTTGACATTTAGTGCAAGTATTTAGATTGTTCCTTTTAGCTGCATATGGTAGCTGAAATGAGATAATTTGGCACTGTCAAAGACTGCCTTTTGACTCAAGATGTAGGATGAGGAATGTTGAAAATAGTCTTCTTTCTCTACCATCTCAAACATTCTTTGAATCCACATTTTTAACTGCTTAAAATACCCCTGAACCCTTGTACACATTAGTCAGTTTAAAACTGTATTTACTGGTACCAGACTGAATTTCATGAAGTGCTAGAAGTACTAGAAGGGTAGACTTGGAAGAGTCCTTATGCAGCTGTGCACATTCTAGTATCCACGTAAGGACTGGAAGAAGAATAAATAGCTCTTGGTAAGATAGGTCTCCTCTGTCATTGGATTCATGCAGAAGTGAAGTGATCCAGGTTTTTATCTGATCACTGCAAAAAATCATCTTCAGAGAAGAAAAGAAACCAGGAGTCTCAAAGTAACTGAAAATGAGTGTACCCATCAAATCTTTTTCCATTTCTGTTCAACTAGGTCTTTCTATCAGTCTGCTTTTAATACAGGGAGATCTCTATCACAGGCCCATAGAAGCAGTTTGCTACCATTCAAAGTACTTGACAATGTGAGCCCAGGAATAAATAATGAATAGGTTTAGACACAAAAGATGAAAAGAATATCAGGATAAATATTTTCTGTTCTGAATTAGAAAATATTTTGCAGGGAGTAAACCGACCTTTCTGAATTGCTGCCTCTGATGGCTCATCCACCCTTCAGAAACAGAGCTCCATGCCTTAAGAAAAACACATAGCATTTTATAGTGTAGTTAATTCATATGAAGGTTGTAAAATTCCAACACTGTATACCCTTAAAATTTTTTAAGCTCTGAGGAGTAGAAATTACATTTGATCATTTTACATTTTTTCTCTTTAAAATGTTGATGTATCTTGCCTTGCCTGAGCTGGTTCACAGGGAGTATGAAGAGGGATGACTTCTGCTCCTGAACAGAGCTATACATGTCGTAGCAAAGCAGACAGTTGTGACCCTACTTTAGTTCTTTCCTTCACAAAAACATCTAGAAAAGAGTGAGTGTGGCATTTCAGCCAAAGGCCCTGAAGAACATCTTTGCAGCAGCAGACAGCTGTATGTTCTCCTGTATTCCTGGTGACACAATGGTGACATGAAGCCAAGTTGTACATCTACCTCATGTGATCTCTACTTTCAGTATTATTCTATCTATAACTGAGTTAAAGTGTTCTATTCTGGTCTGCAAAACTATTTTCTCAGTTCTTAAGTGCCAGATTTCCAGAGCAACAAAATGTATATGCAGCAAACACTTCAGCACAACCAAGAGAAATAACTGGTATATTACTCACATGTAAATATTTGCACAATATTCAAATGTACTGTGCATGTATGCAGTTCCAAAAATCTAGCCCTGAAACCATCCATATTTTAAGGAAAGTTCTCCAAAATGTTCTAATGTAATTTCCAGGCAATATAAATGCTAACTGTATCGGGCAGCTTTCCCAGACCTGGAGAAGAAAGAAGTGTTTTTTTAATGAGCCTTCGTGACTTTCTAACGTTGATTCCATGCCTCTTATAAGTCCAGAGGTCCCCTCTCTGCTCATCCTGACTCCTGATCCCCTTGTTGTCCATCTCAGCTGTGGAAGGGGAAAGAGTTCCAAGAGCAGATGTGTATTTCAGAAGTGACAGCATTTACTTTAATGTACGCACTGAATTAGATTTGTGTCTCTTCCTGAATTCAGAGCTCCTGCATCCTTAGAGATGTAAAAGTATGATCTGTACAGCTTCGTCATTTCTTGGGACAGCTGTGTGAAACGACCTCAAATAAAAAGAGAAGATGGGAGGGAGAAGGACAAGATTTATAAGAGTGAAGGATTGGGACCACAAATCCCTGGCTGAGTGAATATGCAACTGTGCAATTGTTCTTTGTCAGAGATTTTCTGTAATAGAAAAAAACTCTTTAGTTTTAGCACAAGAGCAATTTAATAGAATTAGTGGACATTAGAATGGTGTTAGGGAAATTTTTGTGATCTTATTTTTTCCTCTTGTCCTGCATGCTGCTGAGTTCAACACAGATATTTGGATAACACTGTAAAGTCTGCTTTGCCATAAGAATTTGTAAGTATCAGAAGGCACAGATAAACACAATCTACTGTTATCATTATTGTATGAACTCAAGTAGTGTCTAATGCCTGCTAGGATTTTTAGTGTCGTTGTTTTCTTTGCTGTACAAACATACTGAAAGGATTTATATTCTGTGTAAGGATTACAGATGGTTACATAGGAATAAAAGATAAAATAAGCACAGAAAGAAAAGCAAAGTTCACACAAGTTCACAACTGTTATCAAATATACATTCTGACAACATAAGGTTGTCCATTTTGTCAGTGTTTCTTCCATTGCCATATGTGAGAAAGCCTAAAGTTGTTCTGAATAGGTAATAGGACTTTCTTTCCTAACCCAGAGTTTATGGTTGTACAGTGGTGAGTAGCAATTGGCCAGAGAAAGAAAACTAGAACCCACTACAGCATCAAAAGAAATGAGGAAAGGAACAAAGGCTTAATGAAGAGTCTTTTAAGGGAAGCCAAGTTGTTATACTAACAGTTTAATTAATGCAAGGGTTCACGTATGCCTTATCGTATCACCAAAGGAGAAATAGCAGCTTTAAGAGAAGAAATAGCTTGTTCTCTTATTTATCTTTAATTAGTTTTTGCTGCTGTCATTTTCCTAATTGTCCAGCTGTATGTGAGAATCACAAAAATATACTAGAGTTTTTTAAGCAACAGGGGAGTATCAGAATTGATGCTAACTGCCCAAAATCACAGACAGAATTGTTTCTCCTTCTGGGTTTATGCACAGAATGGCTTAAAAAGGTCTAGCTTTTCAATCCTAGCAATCCAGCAATATCAATCCTAGCATGTTCTTCTAAATTTCTCTTTTAGGATCTTCAGTCTTACTTAAAATTTTTCTGGGATATTATTGTGACTTGGGAAACCATTTTTGTTCGTCTCATGCAGCAGCCTCACTGAGACTGAAGTGTTGTTAATTCCACATACTGTCCTCCCCTTAAGTTGCCATTCTCTGTGATTGGCTCTCTAAAGCCTTTTCCTTACGTCAAAAATCTTACTCTCCATTAAACATACTGCATTTCCACATCTCTATTTAGAACAACATTAGTTTTTTATAACCTAGAGGTAACAAAATAGCTCTAATTTATTAAAATATAAAGCAAGACAATAGATACAATAAAGATAATAGAAAGTTTATTGTCTGTTTTCCCTGATCCTCAGTATAATTAAAAATCAAATTCACTTTTCTCAAAACTTAGATGTCCAAAGGTAACAGACTGACCTATAGATTCTACCCTGTGGTGTTTTGGTCTGGGTCATTTTTCAAAGTTTGCTCTTTCTACCCCATTTACCATCCAAACAGATGTTCCACTGAAGTTTGAATGTTGGCCAGCTAGCTTGAAAACAGCTAGACAGTAGAGGTGAAGGGAATCAGTGGACAGAAGGAAGGAATATGGATCTAAGAGAATGAAGAACAGAAAGGAAAAGGTTACATTAAAGTACATATGGGGGGTTAAGAATAAGCAAAGCTTTGGAAGAGACAAGGTACAAAACACTTCAAAGGTGCTGAAGTTACAAGAAGTGGGGAACTTAAAAAAAAAAAAAGAAATAAAAGACTTTTTAAAGCAGAAAAATTTTAAAACTATGCAAAAATGAGAACAGGACTTTTGCACTCATTAAGATAGAAAAGCAAAACTTAAATCAGATCTTTGGATCTGAAGTATGGCTCCTGGTTTTACGTGGTTATACATCATAACTGTGATTTTACTGAACTTAATCTGTATAATCCAAATTTAAACCAGTTCAGCATCGAGATATATATTTCACTTAACTAATTAGAGATAAAATCACACTTTCTATGGTAAATTACATCTGTCTGTGTACTCAGCAGGAAGATTGTACACTGAAATAAGTGAAAAGATAGACAAAGATATTGAGGGAACTAGAGAAAAAGTCTGACCACTAGATAAAATAATGAGAAATATGAACTGGTAAAACATGTTATGTTGGTATTTCTCCATGTAGCTCAAGGCACCTAAGTCTAAACTGGCAGAATTTTTTTGAAATAAATGCATACTCTGTACATGTAAACTCAATGAGCAGAAAGTAAATGCAGTGCCTTTAAGTAATTTACAGAAAACAATGCAGAAAGACTAAAGCTGTTGATCAGCATTTAAGTCTAGAGAAAGGACTAATTAAGCTAACTTTATTTTAAGAAATAGCAGTTTCATATTAGTCTTGGAAGATTTATTGACTGTACCATAAAACAGTGTGCACGTACCTATGGGGCTCTATGTTAGGTTTAGTTCTAATTGGAATGAAACACATTTCCTCTTATAAAACTTATTTATATCTTTTCTATCCCAATACATAAAATAATATTGAAATAGCTTCTACCAAATGAAGAAAATATAGGAAAGTGTAGTTCTCTGCCAGGAAATCATGGTGCCTGGATGTCACCTTTCATGTAACAAGAGAATACTTACCTTAAGGAAGCAAATTTTCCCTTGTAAAATTGGGCTATAATTGTGAAAGCCAAACATGTAAAATAAGTGTGACAGTTCCCACTAACTGGGGGAATCATAGAAAATCACATTGCCAGGATCAGACAGACACGAAGGCTACAGGATTTCCCCTACCTGCTTCTTTTTTATAGCTAGTAGCTTGAATAAAATAGTACCATTATTCAAGGATTGTAAGAACAGGCTTTTTTCAAATGGGTTTTGCCAATCTAGAATGAATATTTTGATATGTGTTTAACTCTATGATATAGGTGCAAAGGAGAGACAGCAGATGACCTACCTTAAATACACTACAAATAGAAAATCAGATGTCTTGCATTCTCTTTTAATAAAGAGCTCATTCTGCTACTGTTAAATAGCCTTGCATAGCTTTCTCCTGCTCACAATATTGTGTATACTTTGTTAGGTTCTTCATTACAAGACTATTAGACAGAGAGATTCAATATATATGCTGGAGCTTTATTATATCCTACATAAACATAACAAAATAAAAAAAAATAGAGTGAAATGGATAGGGGTTTAATGACAGAATTTTTAGAAAGGCATTGAATATTACATTATTTTTATATGTTGGGATTCCTATATCAAAATCACAATTGCATGCTTTATAATTAATTAATTCTAAAAACAAAGCCTGCCTTTTTTTTTTTTTCAAACCTGGCTCATTGCATTGCCCCACGATATTTCATCCTTCACCAAATATCATATAAAAGGCACTAGTGGATAGCATAATTAGGATTATATATTAAAAAAAAATTAAGTGACTGAACCTGGACAGAACATTAGTGGATATATATGAACACTTAATTCAAGGAGAGATTTGTAAAGCATCTTTTCTCTTAAACAGAAACTTAACTGTACAACTTCAGCAAATTCACCATCTTTCTACTTACCCCTGGAAAATTAGGACTTTCAGATCTCTAAATGTTATTGAAGAAAGACAGAATCACTATGAGGACTTGAGCTTGGGAAAGGCAGGGATCTAGCCATAAATTCAGGTACCTCTCTCAAAAGAAATCACACGTCTTACAAGTGATGTTACTAATAAACAAACATTCTGCTTGATTTTCAAAAGATAAAAAAGGCTATCAGTCCCTCTATAGTTCCAAGATCATATTTAAATACACATCACATATGTTTCTTCTCTGACAGGCTTAATTTAAAATAAATTGCAGAACTCTTCTTGTAAGAAGTTATCTTATACTAGTAAAGCAGAAATTGTACTAATTATATTTGAATTTAGGAGAAAATTGCTGAAACCTGTAAAAATATAAACTCCACAACTGGTATTTACACAGATCCCTAAAGTAAAAATAACTGCATTTCCATGTAATTACTTTGGATTTTACTTGGTTAGATGTTCTGCATATTTCTAAAATGTTAATGTTAATATCACAGATAGACAACATGGATTGTAAGCCTTGATTTCAGATTTGGCAGTCAGTTCATCCACTCTTCTTTTCTTTGTCATGAACCTAATCCTGACATAATCTTGGAGAAATACAGACTAACATTTCTAGTGACTTTTTGTAATGAACCTGCATGGAAAGGGATCAGCTAATATATTGTCACAAGGATTATAGATTTATATTGTAAAAAATTCTTTGTCCTAACTTGTGCAATGTTAATCTGAAATAAAACTATATTCAGTGATGCCAATTGGAATGAAAAATAAAATCAAAACTTCTTCTTCAGTTACAAAAATTCAGTTTATTAGTAACACATTACCTAAATTTTCTTTGACTTTTTTTAAAGTAAAATGTTAGTTTGGTGTATGGCTTTTATTAATATCAAGAAGTATGAGAAAAAATATTATAATATTGTTATTTTTTAATATTGTTTTATTCTTAGCAATCAACAATTAAACTTAGTAATTAATGTTACTGAATTAAAACATTCTGTGTGATCATAAACATGTTAAAAATGTTCTAGGTAGTTTTTCAGCTATATATTTGGGGTTTGGTTTAAGAAGAGGTATTCAAGATGGGAGCTTGGACACTTGTCAGTTCTTAGAAAATATCTTAAAAGTAGGTTCGGCTACTAGTGAAGCTTCTTTATTATGTTTTTGTTGTTGTTGTTGTTTTGTTTTTGTTGTTGTTGTTTGTTGGTTTGCTCTGATTTTTGGAGTTACTGATGATCAAAGGATTAGCTACCGCTAAATTTTCTAGCAATAGTGTGCACATGCCTTTCAGCAATTCAGTAAAATGTGTTGAATTAAATGCCACAAATAGGTGGCATAACTTTGTATCTTACAATTTTCTTGTTAGCAACACCATCCAGACAGCAGGTAATAGTCTAAAAATTAATAATTCCTTGTTTTCTTTGCTTAATAATTCATCCATCAGTTCTGGGCTCCTCAGTTCAGGGAGGAGGTTGAGGTGCTGGAGCAGGTCCAAAGGAGGGCAACCAGGCTGGTGAAGGGATCCAGCACTAATCCTATGAGGAAGGGCTGAGGGAGCTGAGGGTGTTTAGTCTGGAGAAGAGGAGGCTCGGGGAAAACCTCATCACTCTCTACAACTCCCTGAAAGGAGGGTGTAGCCAGGGGGGTGTCGGTCTCTTCTCCCAGGCAGCTCCCACTAAGACAAGAGGGCACGGACTTAAGCTCTGCCAGGGGAGGTTTAGGTTGGATATTAGGAAAAATTCTTTATAGAGAGAGTGGTCAGGCATTGAAATGGGCTGCCCAGGGAGGTGGTGGATTCTCCAACCCTGGAGCTTTTTAAGAAGAGACTGATTTGGCACTCAGTGCCATGGTCTGGTAACCACGGTGATAGTGGATCAAGGGTTGGACTTGATGATCTCAGAGGTTCTTTCCAACTGAGCTTGTTCTGTGATTCTGTGATCTTCACTGTAGACATCAGAGAGAACGTTTGTTTTTTGAAATGTAAAGAGATGAAATAAACACAGGATTTAAACTAACACGTCTAAGGCAAACACAGAGACAGAAATGTTCTAGACTATGTGTTTAAACTACTTGAAAGTATTTCTGCAAACTCTTTTTTTCAATCCTGATGTCAGGATGAGAAGAAGAGACAAAAAGAATATCAGTTGCAACCTTTTAAATTCCCTTTTAGTGGGATTTGGAACTACAGAAGTAATTTACCTACCTGACTTTTACATAATTAAATTACGGTCAAGCAACATTCCTGATCAGGCCTGATCAGGCCTTGTCTTGAATGCTGTTTATAATTTTGTGGCATTTTGTGGAGTTTCAGAAAAATATTTCTGAGAGTTATTTTATCAGAAGCTAGTGCTTAACTGGACTTTAGTTTTAAATTGCCTAGAAGCCTTTAGGCACAACGCTTGTAGTGTTCTTTTTGAAGATCAAGAGCAAGTTAAACTTGTCATTCAGAACAGAATTAACTTTATGGTATTAAAAAGAGCATTATAAATCCATTTATTATTAGACGGAAAGATCTCTTGTCAAGTATCTTCCACAAATAGTAACACTAAGGAAATGACTTGTAAAAAATTAACTGATCCAAAGAAGAGATTTTCATTACTAATGAGACCTGAGGGCACCAGTTAAGTCTAGGGAACCATCACATGGTGAAAAACTGTCCTCTTAAGCAGGAATAAAATGTGTTTTGAATCAATCTGTGTCATTCTAATAACATAACTTTCCTCTTTTCCTAATATTTTCATTAAAATTTAGGCATACATTCTCCTATATTTGCACAGGGTAAAATTGTTTTACATTGACCTTGTCATTTTTCTGGAGTCTGACTGGCTGGCTCTGCTACCTTTTTCTTCCACCACCTTGAAAAAATTTTCGAAGAAATAAAATTTCCAGCCTACAAAAAGACAAAAAAATTGAAAGGTTAATGCAGTACAGCAAGTGCATATTATATTGTACATGAAAAGTTTAATGTCTTCTTCACAGAGCAAGGATTCTAACAAGGACAGAGAGTGACAGATAATTAATCAATCCTGATAATAATGCTCCTAATAAGAACAGAAAGCATTACTTAAAATAACACTTTTGAAGCATGGTTAAAATTACAATCTAGAGCTCCTCCTTGAATAGTGAGAGTAGGCAATGGTCATTATCAAATGAAAACCGACAGGTGCAAGAGCAATGAAAACCTAGGAAGAATTTAGAGCTTTGATGAATATCCATCATAAGTTATGAAACTTTCTAAGAGCTTGGCTTGTGTGGCTAAATTGTGCTTTTTAAGGAAACTTATCCTTTAGGTAGGTTTTATTACAGCTAATCATTAGCAGAACTTGTGTGTCTTACTCTGAAAAACAAGATATTAATAATTTTCAGCAAGAAAAGGGGAATTAGAGAATTGTTTCTAACTTTCAGTACATGCAGGTGCTTGTGGAAAGCCTATATATATATAATGGTAAAAACATGATCTTTCATGGCATGAAGAGAATTGCTTCAAAAGGATTTTTATGCCTGGTCAAAGTATTTAGTACTGGTCTCATCTCAAAGTAACAGCTGTTCCCTCAAGCCTAAAGGCAAAATACACTACCAAAACTTAACTGTCTCATACTTTTTCTTCAGCCTTAGTTCCTAAGCTGTCAGGTCTAAAACTGGAAATTACTGACAACAGTAGAGAGAAGTATCTTCTCCAACTCAGAAACTGAATTGAACATTCTGTAAAAGGGAGCAACTTGCCTGAGCCTGAGTCCAGTGAAAAACCACAATGCATATGAAAAATTTAGTCAATGGTTTGGTTCAGGAATTTAAAAACTTTGTCAAATACTTCCATAGCGCCTGGTTTGAGCCAGGATAAAGGTAATTTTCTGTCTTTTGCTTTCAGCTAAGTCTTTTGTAAGCAGCTGAACTTGCTGAAATTAACAGCAAGTTTCTCAGGTAATGTCTGCTTCTGGGACTGATAACTCTCGATGTTTATAGTTACTGCTAGAGACTGGTGTGCAGAGCCAAGGACACTGCCCAGCTCTGAGGAACATTTTGCTCTCCAGAAGGAGAAAAGGAGTAAAAAGGTCACACCTGCAAACCCTCCCTTAGGGAGGAACGGACAAGATAAATGACCAAAATTGACCAAATTGAGTATTCCATCCCATACATGTCATACTCAGTATAAATTTGAGGGACCATGAGGGTCAAACACCTTCCTTTTCTGCTTCTCCTTCTTCACCTTTCCCTGTTTGCTTCGGCATCCTGGGAGGATTCCATCCATTCATCTGCCTGTGGTCCTGATCCATGCCAGCCTGAATCTGTGTGTTCCTGCCTCCAGCTCCCGACTGCTGCTGACTCCAGGAGTCCAGCCTGGACTTTCCCAGGGCTGCCCTGCAGCCTCAGTGGTGATGTGAGAGTTATTGGGGGAGAGGGGATAGGAACGTGGTATCAGATTTCCTGCATATTTGTATATATTTAGTAATTTTTCTTTTTTATCATTACTGTTTTCATTATAGGTGTGAAGTTTAGTTTCCAACATATAAGCCTCTCTCCCTTATTCTCTCTCGTTTCTTTATCAGGGAGGGGAGGGGAATTAATAGAGAGCATGTTATTCGGTTTAATTGCCAGGCCAGTGTTAAACTGTGACACATGGTAACTGCTAGCAGCATTCTATTCACAATGGAGAAGTGATATTCTGTTCAAGGGTGTATATTCATGTCAGCTTGCGACTTCTGAACATCACTATGCTACACTTTGTGGTTTCTCAGGCTCTCACTTTGTGATTGATGGTGGGAATAATTTACTTTTTGGTTCTAAAATAAAAGAAAAAGGTCTATGCTATTGGGTCATTTGTTTACATCTCCTTTACTAAACAGTTCAGTTGGTGTTGAGGTTCTGAGTTAAGGTGTACTTGTTTCATCCTTTTTTGTTCCCCTCAACTTTAGATGAATCCTGGCTGTTTCTTATGGACTGAATGTCTGTTTGTAACTGGAGTGCCAACAGCTAGACACTGCAAACATATCTTCTAGTTTAATTTTATCAAAAAGAATTCAGTTCATGCACTCCAAGGTCATGTTAAAATATTAATATTATTCCAGTTCAGTCCTCAGAATGGAATCCACAATAGAGCTAAACAGAAAGGTCATCTTGTTACTCACCAGACAGCAGAAACTGTTTGAAGCCCAGTTTCCATCTATCAGTTAATATGATAATGAATGCAGATGTTCTGTCTCAATTTTAAAATGCTGTCAATTCTGAGGACTCGGGTGTTAAAAAGAAAGCCATGAAAAAAAGCACTCTGTCATCTTAGTCAGACTAAGGCAATTTTGAAATTAAGCCAATCCAATCAAAAATAGAAAAAATCAGTTTCATATATAAAATTGCACGCAATATCACTAGGGAACATTTGCATTATGAAGTTCATGTAAATTAGTATGTAAATAATTCCATTATTTTAATTATTTACATAATGAAATATGAACCAGCAAGAATTTATCTAGCTTCTCCAGAGAAAGAACATTGTTTTCAGATTTAGCCACCTTTTGCCATCACATACTGAAGAAAGGATCAAAATAGCATACTGAATGACCAGAGTTTTAATTCAAGATTCTTTCAGTGTGCTAATCAGAGGGTTGAAGTACATCTTTAAAAAAAGAATGAAGAAGAATAATCACTTTTTCACAGCTTTGGCCGTCAGTGGGAAAAAGATGGAACGATCAAAGTGGAAATAAGAAATCGGAACAAATGTAATTTGCCTGTCTTGCCTCTCAATGCCTACTGCGAAAGCACTTTAGCTGCCTTTAGGCAAGTGAGAAGATCCAAGCAATTAATTGTCCCTACTAGACAAGAGAAGGCAGAACCTTTTATTGTTCAGCAAAACTGAAGAATCTGGTTCCTCTAAATTTACAGTTTTAAGAAACTAGTTTAAAGCTGTAAACAAGGCTGAGTATTGCCCTTGTCATATATGCTTGCTAGTAGTTAGCAATCAAAATCTGTTCTCTGATGAAGAAAACCAAATCAGGAATCCTCTACTCAAAATAGCTTGTACATAAACCTTGCTGTGTCATTGTGTATGCGATTATTAAATCTATTCTTCTTTCCAAGTTTATGTAACTTTATTTAATTCTGTGTATCTTCTCTATATAATTTTGTCAAAAAGTCTAGACAGAGAGGTCCTAGAGTAATTTTTATTCTTTGTAGAAAGTCTATTTAAACATTTCTTGTGGCTTAACATGTAATTTTAGAGAGAAAAAGGCCTGACGTGCTAGGGGTGCCAATGGCTCTTGATGACTCGTGACATGGAAGACCTACTGTATTGGCCACACAATGTGAACAACCCCTATAGTGGAGCAAAACTGCTGGTGTGATCACTAACAAACAAGGATCAATTTTTAGTAAGTGAAGTAAGACTTCAATTAGTCATGCCAAAGTCAGCACATTGCAACAAGTAGTAGTGTTACTGCAAGAAAAACACAGTCCAGTCTACAACTTCCCCACCCCTGAAGCCCTTCCTTTCTCCTGCTTCAGAAACATCTTCTCAACTGTTAATTTATGTTACTATTTCAGTTGGACTCTATGCTCCATTCCCAAGGCCAAATTCTATTTAGAACACAAAAGTAGGAATAAAGCAAAGCACTTTTCAGTTCACAGATCATTGAGGCTCACTGGACATTCATTTTGAATCTCCAATAGCAAGCCTCAAAGTTGACAAAAGTTTTAAAGAAAATAAAGATTAATGAGACAGATATTAAAATAGATATAATTAATGTTAGTAACATTTGAGGATAATAGTTAATGCCTTAGAATTGCACATTTATAATGAAAATCAGTATAATTCTTAAATTGCAATTAGAGAAATGATTCACATAAAAAAAGTATTTTGTTATTAAGCAGAGGAATTATGCTGAAATTATTTGATCTTATCTTAGACTTTTAAGTTTTTTAATTCTCAATTTCTCTTGCACCATACGTAAAACTATAACTGCAACTTTATTCGCAAAATCAAGTTCTATATGCTAAATGTTCATTGTCATCAGAAAAGCAATGGTTCTCTTTTCTTCAAATCCTAAAAAAAAAGGTGAGTTACTCAAATTGTTGTAGTTGTATCTTGGGCTTAATTAACATCAATGACTTCTTTAGAATGTACATGAAGTCCATTAGAGGCTCTGAAAAAAAAAAAAGAAATCCTGTTGCTACTATGAAGCTTCATGCAGTTTCACCAAATGACACCTTCCTTTCCTCTCAAACAAACATGTCACATGTTCTTAACTTCAGGCAAGATATTTCATTTTAACATTGTCGTCTAACAATGGACCCTCTACTGATCTTGTGTGAAAAGCCATTGTGTAATGGAGATGTCCCAGACCTTAGCCTTTATGTCATCGTCACTCTTACAGATGTCTTTTATTTTTTTGAAACGTGAACAATTTATTGATCCTATGATAAACTAAAAGGAACATTTTCTTATTTCCTTTTTATTACCTGTGATTTTTAAATCTAAACTTTGTGTTGCAAAATGAAGCAAATTTACTGAGTTACAGTACTGGTATCTGTAATGCAAAATCTTATATTATGATAAAATTGGACAGGCACTGGAGTGGAGAATACCACAGGTCAATCATAATTCATGCACTGTCATGAGAGCCAGTCTTTTACAGTGTGTAGATTAATGACACAGTCTTGGAGAAAGTAATTGTTGTTCTGAACTACAGGGAAACGAGCAAAGAGTAGTGTCTTATTCGCAAGGAACTTCCACAAGGAAATGAAGTCTCCAGATGCAGTTGGGAAATACATAAATTCCAAAAATACTGAGGGATAATGATAGAAGGGGTCATAAAATATACCAAGGATAACAATAGACTTTTCTTATTAAAAATCTGTAGAAAATTGAATCATATGAGAAAATATGCTACCAGGAACTACTGGTGGCTAACACCTTGCTTGTCAGGGACTAATTGCAAAGTTTGGTCAGGTTGCTCAGAGCCTTGGCCCATGAGAAGGGCCGTGGCACAACCTTGTCTGGTCACTTGGTCCAGAGCTTGACTCTCCTCATGGCACACCTGCTCCAACAGAGACAGACTCTTCTTGCAGATGGAGAATCTGAGAACAAGATGCAATAGTCACAAGTTACAGTAGAAAGAAGTCTGACTAGACATGGAAAAAATAAAGATAGCATATATATTTCCCTAGTCAATTTCATAGCTTCTTCATATCATTTGGACAATAATCAGAAGAAAAATATAACAGTGATGCTTAGGAGAGCCAGATTCCTTTCTAAATTTAAATTCAATACGTGGGCACAGTGGTAAATTATTGGCTACAATTAAACTTCTCAGTGCCTATCATTCTCCTATAGGGCCAAAGACAAGAAAATTATAAGTTCTGAATCAACAGACTCTGTCTTACAAAATACCTTTTCAGTACCTGCTGCCCTTGATCCAATGGACTGGCTCTCTACTTGTTTAATATGATTCACCAAATGGTGGTCTTTATAATAGTCCCCAGTGAATTGAATACAACATCTGTAGAACAACAAAAATCTCACTGATTGATTCTTTCTTAGAATCATTATTATCTTTAGGTGTTGAAACCACCAAACAACCACTACAAGCTGAAAAGCTAGTACATATATTATAGATAGCCTTCCATGCCCTTATTTTTTCACCATTTTTTTTAGGAATCAATTTAGAACTATAAAGTTTGGGAAAATAATCCATCAGACTAGCTATGAGAACACTATCTTTATTATGTCACTGAGGAGCCAGAGGGTTTTCTGCTCAATTCCTAGGATCTGCTACAGTTCTTGCCCTAAAGATTAAATGTTATTTTAAACATTTATATTCTAAATTATTTTTCTCATATTCCACTCATGCTCTCAGTCTATACTTTTGTATCTATAAAGACTATGTATCTACAATTCTTTTCAGACCCCTATGGTATTAAATATGTTTTTTCCTAAATTTTGCAAAATTATGTGCTGTGTTATTTATGACCAGCAAGGTAAAGTGTGGGTTTCTAACAAACCTGGACCTGATGTGACAGGGGCCATTTTCACAAAATACATTTTCCCAAGGTAATCTAAATTCTAGGGTAAACCTGGAGGAAACAAATTAGCACAGCAAAGTTTTTCACCGGAATAAAACTTTTTGCAGTATTTACATTTAAGTTCATTGTCATTTAACATTCTCAGAAAGAGCTGACTCAATTTTAGCCACATTTCTCTTATTGACACAAATGGGAGTTGTGCAGCTACTAAAGTTTACAGCCTATTAAATACCCATAGGAAAATGTAAAACACTTCTGCTCCCCAGTGCTGTACCTCAACTCAGGAAAATTTGCTGAACTTTTGCTGTGCTGATGCCAGTGGGAGCTTTGCCACAGGTGTAAAAGAGAGCTGAATTTTACTTAGCATGTCAATTACCTTTACAGAAACATTTTTGGTAAGCTGTTTAGTTCCTTAGAAAGAAATTAACTGGACTTGCAGACTTGTGGGCCAGGTGGACCATGATTAACTCAGCTCTACGGAGGCAATCTCAGCCTTGCTTCTTTGACCAGGTAAGTTTCAGCATTAGCACACGCTTGCCTGTCTGAAGGTGCAATGAGTCCACTGCATGACATGGGTGAAAACAGAGATGACCATGGTCATACTGAACTGAAATACCCCTTGCTTTCAGTGTGTTATGTTATGGCTTCCAGTTACAGCCCCTGAGAGGGAGGTGATGTGCATTTCTCACTAGAGGAAATCCCCCTTTCGTTGTCCTTCTTTGGGGACTGGTCACACCCCCAAAACTGGCACGATTATGTTTTCATCCTTGTTGCTCAGCAATGTCTGCTGATCAAAAGAAACAGCTCTTACATATTTTTTAAAGGTTTTTATTTTCATTCACTTTTTCAGTGTGCCTGTCAGGCCCTTTTCTATGTCTCACTGAAAAATATTTGCGTTCAGCTGGACAGTAAGGGCAATATGTTCTCATGTATGCCTGAGATTTTGACTGGTTTTCAGTATTAGCAATAATATCCTTCCAGGTTGAAAGGATGGAACAATTATTTTTCCATCTTGACTTTACATGAAGACAGCCAAGTAGGGAGGAGTTGAAGGAGGAGAATGGCTGCTATGGTTTATTCACCAGGACACAAGACATTTTTTGTTGGCATATGCATATTTTAACTGTGAACCATAAAATAATTTATTTTTAAATAATTATGAAGTCAACTTAAATCACTCCAGCCCTCAGAAAAAGATAAATCTTAGAGTAAGAAAGTATGTATTTGAAAAATAAAAATTATTATCCTGTAAGATAAATTATAAAACGCTTGTATTATTATATTAAATACAAAAATATGTATTTTAACACTTTTTCTTCCTTCCAAAGACAAGACTTTTTCATATATCAGTATATAATGAAGTACAGTGACAGAGTAAATTAAATTTTAGGTTTCTGTAAGGAAAATACTACATGACTGATAGCCTGCATAGATACTGGCATAAAATATTTCTCTTTTCCTTGGCCAATTATAAGAATACTCCTAAATCATTCTCTCAGTTTGTCTTTGTGTACACATGATGAATAGGTAACCAATAAAATTCAAAGGTTAGGGATTAGATAAATCTCAAATGAAATCATGAGATCTAATGAAAAATAATAATTGTGAATTTCACACAGTATTATTTAGATTATCCTGGAATACATTTAATGCTGATTGATTCTGGAGCAGTTGAAACAGAGAGCAAAGGCTGCAAGTGCTGGAAGAGCTTAGCAACTTTCTCAATTTATAAATTGGTATTGCAGATAATTCACTAAAAGATTTAGGCAGTGGTTGTTAGATAAATTATTGAAATTTTTTTCTCTCTAAGTGTTTATCTTTAGACAGCATTAATTTGTTTTTTTCTTCTGTACTTAAAGATAAAGTTTAGATGAATCAGGCAGGAGAAGAGAACTTTAGAAAGTGTTAGAAATATAATCCAAAAGCATTTTAATTGCAGTATTAAGTATTAAAATATTTTCTTCTTTTATATCCTTGTTAACTGATGCTTGTGGTAAGGAATCTATCTCATAATCTGAAGCCACATTTGGAAAGATTTTTTCCTAGAGGAAATCTGAGATTGCATTGTTTGGGTGCTAGATCACAGTACCAGGTGGACACTGCCTTTCATATCAGTGCCAGAGGAATGCAGGGAAAAAAATCTAGTAAGAAATCTTTCCGTTGCAGGCAAGTTTATTGATTTGTTTTTAAATAGGCCTGGTGATCCATGGAAAATATACTTATTTTAACATTCATATTCTCCACCTGATCTAGGGTGAAATGTCAACTGCCGAAAACTTTACAACACACCATATCTTTAAAACAAACGCCAGACACTTCTTTTTTTCAGTTTTACTTTCAGCATTTGCTCTGAAGTAAAGTGCTTCAGAGCTGTTGACCACTGCAGGGCTTGGGCAGGTTAAAGATTATTACCAAGCAGTGGCAGCTCCATGGTTTGCATGGCTCTTAGCTATCTCAAGTCCATGAGCACAGAGAGACCAAGTCAAAATCGGGTGCATTTTCTCCCTCTGTCCTACACCAAAAGGTTGGGATAACTAGAACTTATAGTAACATTAGGATTACCCTTTAGATTTTTTGGCTAAGTACAAGTAAGCATAGACTTAGCATATCACTCAGTATAATATTCGGAATCAAAACAGGCAAATTATTCTGTTGTCTAGGCTTATATTGTAACAATTTATGCCAGTGCATACCTATTGTTTTAAAAGATGAAATAAAAATAGGATGAATTTATATCTTTTTCTTTCTTAATTTTTTGCCTCTTCAAGAAATACCATGACACGTTGCCAGACATGCTTGTTTATGCTTTTCATTGTAGCCTTCCCGTTGTCTTTGTGGTTGAGAGTTTGCATGTGCACAGAACAAGAATGAGAGAGCACTCAGCTGAGGAAAGGCCCATTCTGCAAATAGTGGGAGCTATAATCACTCCTTCCCCATGTAGAAGCAATTCAGCAGTTTCAGTTAAAACTCAGTGACAATTCTGTCCCTTCAATCGTGCTAATGTCATGCAGTGTTTCACAGAGAGAAGCAACTCCCTCATCACTAACTTTGTCTATCAGGAGCAACACTTGAAACTGAACTCTTTCCTGAAAGTGTCTGTGCTTAGCAACTAACTCTATTGAACTCTGCAAGGCCTGCATTTTCCACATACCTTTCATGTTTTTCCCATTTAATATGTTCTACAGCTCTGAAGTCTCATCCCTATGACCCACAGCTACAAGCTACTAGTCTGGAACCAAGATTAAATCTAAAAAATGTCAAATGTAATGAAAAGAAGTGGAGGAGGGGGTGGAATGGCTTAGCGGAATGGAAATGGCACATGAAGTCACTCAGCTCTGTCCCACGGCTCTGAATCTTCTGCAGTCAGTAGCCACTGAGATTTCTGAGGGTTTCTGTTAGTTGTTCAGTGACCTATGCTAAGTAAGTTGTTAGTCTCAGCTGAACTCCTTGTGACTGGTGTCCACATCCCAGGAAAGCATAGCGTCTAACACTGAGAGAGTTTCACATTGCCATGGTGATATTAGTAAAAAACTAAAAGGTCAGAGAATGATGTATTCTTGTCCAAAAGGAATTCATAGATCCATTTCACTAGGATGTTATTAACAGCTGCTGAAGATTACCGATATTATTTTGATGCTCTTTGCTACTCTTCATGACTTACCTTAAAAAGAGCATTTAATAAGAACTCAAGAAGGCAGCCACAACTATGTATTTGTTTCACTTTTACTGCCTGTATAGTCTCAAACAATGCATAAAGATAGAGGTAGCCGTAGTGCAGAATTTCTGCAACCTTAAGTTCAATCCATGGAAAAATTTTACAATGAGAATTTAAAAAAATTACCAACACTCACCAACTAATTAAATTATTTACATCATTTACTTCAAGTAAGGAAGTAACATTCTCAACTGTTTACTCATTCCAGTTTCACCCTTTAGAAGCTAACAAGGTTTATTGTAAATGGGAGAATACATTCTTCAGCTTAAAAAGCAACACAACCCAAAGACTGTCCGAACAAGAGCTATGAAGTTTTTCAGTTTTAAGAAGAACTGGGATGTCAATAAAAAAAGGAAGATTTTCATCTCAGCTTTTACCAGGGAGTGCTGGAAATGTTTCTTTATTCTACAGAAATTCCCATTGCATTTGGTTACGTTAAGTAATGAAACAGAAGACTCTTAACAATTACTTACAAACAAACTTAACAACTTTTTTTACTGCTTTTGGAAAGTTTCCAAGTATCTGAGACATGCAAAGATTACTATTTGTTTCTTTTTTTCTGTATCAGTGCCAGCACTTCTGCCTCTGCTCTTCTTTCAGTGTTCTCCTCCCCTTTTTGGTAGTTCTCTTAAAATGTCGAAATTAACCATTTTTTGAGATCTATAGGCCAGCTAAGATTTAGAAGGGTTATTCCAATTCTCTGCTGTATGCTCAGGTAAATCTCTTTCTTTATCTGCTATTTTCAGAGGAAGTGTGTAGCAAGTCTGTAGCATACAAACAGGGATCATTTTAACAGACAGATGGGATACTGGAGAGAAATTTTTCACTTGTATTTTAAGAAAGAATTAATATACTCTGTGTATTCATCCACTTTAAAGTCTTTTTTTTCTTTTTTCTTTTTTTTTTTTTCCTACTGAAATAGATCTCTGGACATTATGACAAGTCCAGAGATCTTTTTAAGGCAATTAATCCTTGTTGGTGTTCTGTCATGTTTTGATGGCATGTTTAGTATGTCAAAACAAGCAGGAAAATAAATCCAGTATTCATAGTTTTTGGCAGTTTAATTTAGTTTCTTCATGAGAGTTTTAGTTTATAGTTGATGAGAGGTGCCTGAAAGCACTGGAAGCTAAAAGCAGTGTAGCCAACCACAAAAATAATTTAATGCATGAAGTTAATGAATTAAATTAAATTAAATTAAAAATTCCTTTTAAAGATGTGTATTTGTATGCATATTACTTGGATGTGTCATAATATAAAAGCTTGTAATATCAGTGAAAGGTAAAGCACTGAACTATATTCATACCTAGTGAATCTCAAAAGGAAGGCTTTCTTATTTTCCTGGGGAAAAGTGGGCTATCAACTACAACTAGAGAGATCATACTTCTAAAAAACTTCATGTCCCAAATCTAAAAAAAGGTTCACAAACACAAAGAAAATGCACCACATTTCTAGCTCACAAGATAGCTCATATAGTTGTCATTTCACAGGTTGCTAAAGCAACACTGATATCTGAGTTTTGTAGAATCCCCAGGTGGTCTATAAAAGCAATACAAGTGGGTAGCATAATTTTTCACAGCTGACATGCTGCTTCAGAACTTAAAGACCAATCTTCCCTCTCATCTCTTTTCCTTCTTTTCTTTTCCTTTTTCTATTTTTCTCCCTTCTGGCTTTGCTTTCCATTTCCCTCTTCCCTTCTATTCACACATTCAAGCCATTATGCCATAATTTGGCAAAGAAGAACATCTGCCTGTGTCTTGCCACACTTGCTGAAGATTAACATCCCCTGGCTTTTCCTGCATTTTTCAGCTACATCAAGTGGTATTTTTTTGTGGTATTTATCTTTTTTCTTTTTATTTTCGTTTTCCTTTTCTTTTTTTCTTTTTCATCTTTTCTTATTTTTTCTTCTTTTTGCTTTTCTTTTGCTTTTCTTTTTCTTTCTTTTTTTTTTGTCTTCTTTTTAATTATTTTTTCTTTTCTTTTTTCTTTTCTTTTTTCTTTTTTTTCTTTTCTATAGACCTGTTGCAGTGTTGTAAATGCACCATTTTCAATTTTAGTATTGTTCTTATGTGTTTCATGTTATTCTCTGGTCTACTGTTAAAAAGAAAAAGGAACTGACCCTGAAGAAAAGGAATTGACCCTGGAGAATATGATGTAGGTGAGTCCAAATCCCTGACACAGCACAGGCAGGACATTTTCTTGCAGACTTGCTGTTATTGATGTGCTTTGTCTTTTCTTGATGATCTGCTGTTGTATTTTTCCTGTAGATTATATTCTATTTTCTTTCATAGATAATTATATAATTACATAATAAAGACTGTAATTAGTACTCTAACCAGATCTTTAAAATATTTGACCTGAAAATTTGTGAAGAACTCTGTTTACAAACTTGAATTAACAGCATGAAGCACCATGAATCATAAATCCTGTTCATTCCCACATTGATACAAAGAGAGGGCAAACTAGTGACTATTCAAAATAAGTTATTATCAGTTATATCAAACTGAAAAGCCTAGTTTGTCCTGGGACACAGTGGAATATGGAAATTAATGGCAACTATTTGCATATATATTAATATTTTCCTGCTTCTCACTCTGCATTCTCTGAAATCTAAAGGAATTAAAGAAAAGGAAAATAATTTGTTCAGGACTCCATATGTTCATATTTCTGTGTGTGATATTTTTCAGTCTTGTAAATGATGTTTTTAGAATGTATTATGTAATTTTCTTGTTTGTTTCTTCACTCAAACTTAAAATTTGTAAAAAATATTTGACTAAGCTTCATTAAGTAGAATATTCAAGAATCAATTAACATGCCAGTTTGAGAAATAATTTGTGAAATGAAGCAGAAATTTCATTTTTGAAACACTAACTCTCAACTCACACTGTTTCCTATTCCTTCTGTTTTGCACTGCCTCATCCCTCCCTCTATGCCCTTTGTGCCACCTAAGGGTTCAGACATTGTCTCAGTATTGTGATCTGGGACATTCAAAGAATGCATGATGCTTTGCCAGCAGGAAACAGAATATTATTGACAGGTCAAGAGTAAGAATATAAACCTCTAGAATGCACTAGAGCTAGCATTTAACATCCAACAAAATAAACCTGAAACCCAGAGTATTCATATCACAGCAGTTTAACATTTTAGTGTCTTCTCATCATGTAGAAATGGACTGTTTAGAAACTGTATGTTTAGATCACTGTCCATGCATCTAGAGCTCAGTCTTCAAATGATGGGTTTAAAACAGATCTGTCAGTGTCATCCATACTTCAGTCCCTAAGAGAGGGAAAAATTTAAATTCTAATTCAGTACTGGGTAATCACTTCCATCCGGCCTGACTCCAATATCAGCACTTTATTTTAATGATAACAGCAGCTCTGGTGTTCATTCTAAAATCCTTAAATGTACTTAACAACCTGTTTATGCTCAGAGTGTAGTGAGTTTATGGGGATAGCCAAATGAAACAGATAAGTGTATTATGTAAAACCGTAATCTGAAGTGTTTATTCTAGCAGTTAGCATGCATCTGGAGTAAATTTGTAGACCGTTATCCCTGCATTTCATGCATTTTAAATAAAGCATATTTATTTTAATTTAGAAGCAGACAATTATGTGAGAATAGAAAGGTTTTGACAACATGAATGTAAATTGAGAATTGTTTGAGAAGGTATAGTCATCTTAAATTCCTCATTAATATTTCATGGATCTAAATTTCTCTTGCATGCAGGTTCTATGCTGTTTCAGCCATAGATCAGCTGCTGAAGCTGTTGAAGCTCTATGTTTGTTCTTATAAAAAACTTTGTTTTGCACAATGGCACTATTTCCCTCTTTATTCAACAAACCATTTTCTGGAGTGAAATAAGGGAATCAGAATCCAGCTTACCGTGAATGTACATGTGTAGCAAGGCATCTATTTATCTTTTTGGCACCATTATCACTTCCAAAATGTCTGTCACCCGTCCATTTGCAAATGCTATTTTTAAATGGTTACTCACTACTAAAGGCATTGTCAGTCTGAATTTTCTAGCTGTGAAGTAATATCTACACAATTTATAGCAATCTTTTGTAGCCTCATAAGGGAAATTGCTTCTCTGCAAATGTTTTCTTTATATAAGACATTTACTACACACAGATTTTTATAGTAGATATGAGAATTGGAGACTCTTAATGTCAGTTTTTAATAGTCAAAAAATATCTAGACTTTTATCAAGAGTTTTGCTAGGAGATATAAGGACAGGAATTAATAATAATTGTAATTCACTTTTCCTAGATAAAACTAATTTAATTGAGGAAAAGGAATTTGTTTTTTGAGACATTTGGATTCAAGCAGGAGATTTCAAGGAATCATTGAATGGTTTGGGTTGGAAAGGATCTTAAAGATGCATATGCTGGGACACCTCCTAGATCAGGCTGCTGAAAGCCCCATGCAGCCTGGCCTTGAACACCTCCTGGGATAAAGCATCCACAACTTCCCTGGGCAACCTGTTCCAGTGTATCACCACCCTCATTGTGAAGAATTTCGTCCTAATATCCACCCTAAATTCTACCCTCTTTCAACCTGAAACTATTCCCCCTTGTCCTTTAACTACATGCACTTTCAAAATTCCCTCTCCAGACTTATGGGGTCCAGACTCAGAGCTGAGCTGTACCTTTCAACATGAGCATCAGATTGGCTAACAAACAGCATGAAGATTCCTAGATTCAAAGAAGAAAGTGTCCTTTTTTTTAAACTTTCATCTCATTCTGTCCACATCTTACCATTCCCATCCAGGCAGAATAAATTGAAGTTAGATGTATTTTAAAGCTGTTAGAATATTATGCTCTGTAAACATTATTATAAAACAAAACCACCAACCCTTTGTTAGGATATCCTGTCCTGAAGCAAGTAGAAGGAATTTTAATGACTGGATTTTTTTCTAAAGGAAACAGATTTATGACCTACAATAAGGACCATGAGAAAACTGAAGAAATTATGCATGCAGGTATGTTACCTGAGGCATATATATTTCCATGGTAAATATTGGCAGGAAAGCAACCATATGAACTAAACAAGCAGTAAATTGAGAGAACCATGAAAACACAACTTTTGTTTCACAGTTTTTGATTCCCTGTTACAAGAAAACTGTTTCAGGGCAGAACCAAAACTCACTCCAACACTCTCTCTGAAGAATGAAGCTTGATTTTATGGTACAGAAGCTGTGACTTTTACCCCTAAGGCACAAAACAGCTTTGATACACAAGAGAAAAAAATGAGTGCTTAAGGGGTAGAACAGCCAAATCCCTTTCATTAAGAAACTGGCATGCATATAATGTACATCTCTTGTTGGTTTGCACATATCTTGTTCTCAATGGGGAAAAAGTGTTCAAGTTTCTCTGAATAAGGAATAGAAATAGAAAACAACATCTGTGGGCAATGGGTAGCAGACATGGCTCATCAGTAGCCATGGTAAATGACTTGACATTCAGAAAGTGTCAATAAGGGATAAGCTATCAATACTGCAATACTGAATAAAAAGAAGGAAAAGGGAAAGGAAAGGATAATTACATTCCTATATATTTAACTGTAACCTTTATTTGCAAATAAACTGCATATATCAGTGAGGTAACCTTTGTTAACATAAAATAGTACCTTGTGGGACTGAGAGTAACAGACTGTCTCTAAGCTAAGAGAAAAAAAAAAAAAAAGCCATTAAAAAAAAAAAAAAAAAGCACTTTCTGCTCTTGACCCTCAGGTATTTTATGCTATTTTGAGGTGTATTTTAGTGTAATAACACCACAAATCAGCATCTAACCTTATGGAAAATCAAAAAGTAGAAATTGTAAGACTAAGTCAACAATTTTTCACACTTATTTTTTTTAAGGCAGGAATTGTCATTTTGATAGTCTGATCTGCTTAAATAATTTAAACTCAGGTTTTCTTTTTAAACAACAACAGAAATATCTTAAAACCCTATGGGGTTTTTTTTTCGGGGGGGGTTCAGCTAAGCATAAAATATTCAAACAGGTTGGGGAACGAAAGCTTTTTACAGTTCAATGTTTTCAAAATGTCACAGATTTTAGAAAATATTTTATGAACTCACAACATGAGTTCAAGTGTAGTGAATCCTTTCCTCCATGAATAATTCCCTTGTTGTTTTCCAGGGACCTTCAATTACAAAACTTGCTCATCTACCCAGGGAAGTACATATTATGCAAATAATGAAGAATATCAGGAAAGAAAATTTTGTATGCTGTTGTTGTTCTTTCCAGAAACGTAAATAATCCCAGGCTACTCGCCAGTTACCTTTGAGATAAATGAGCCACTAAACCATCAGGGAAATTAATTATCGCCTTGTAGGAAGAAAGTGCTGCAGAGAAATGTACGACAGTATCTGGAGTGGTGAGACATGTCTCCTACCTACTACATTAACAGAAAACAAAGTTATTTTCTAGATATTAGTATGTTAGTATAGGATGGCATATTATCTTCACACAGTAAGGCTGGTGAACAGCTTCTGGCTTTACACAGGAGACATTTACTGTGAGTTATTCATATCAACAATCTATAGTGAGGCAACATCTACCATTCAATCAGGGTTTCTTATGCAAGCTAAAAGTCCCTAAGATCAAGGGAACACCTTGCTCATCCAGAATATATTTGCCTGCCCAGATATTGAGAAAAGCTAACTTGAACATGTGAGTCACAGAGTGAAAAAAAGAATCGACAATATATACCAGAGACAAAGAAAGCAAAACACTAACAATGAAGAAAGTAAGCTTGGTGGAAATTGCTGACATGAATCAACCATTGCTCAACAAGAATTTCTGCAATTTTAATCAAACACTAGAAAATATAAACTCAGACTGGTCCAACGTTATTTCTCTAGCCTCAATTTTCATGGAACTAACTTTGCAATTTTTTAGGCAGGACACATCTAAGCCAAGAAAGCTTTAAGACAAAATTACAGGTAAGTGTACTTGTACAGAAATTTGATATCAACAAAGCTATAAAAATCAAGATTTTACAAACATTAGAATGGTACATTATGTTAAGATTAAACTATAATGATAAAATTGGCTTTCTGTAATTTTTGCAGTTGTTCCTACAGAATACTAGAATTACTAACAATTTTTCCTGCAATACTTAATCTCTATTTTGAATTATTGATGGAAAAATTAGTGAATTAAGTTAAGGAAACAGGAAGCCACCTGTTTTTTCCAACTGTGATACAAATACATTCTTAAAAATCTCAAGTTGTTCACAAAGATAGGAGAAACACTTTGAAGAAAATAATTTTTTTTCACTCCTTTACTGTATTTGTAAATTCTTGTGCAAGCCTTTCAACCCTCCTGCGTTATCAGGAACAAAGCTACAACTTCAGTACCTGGCAATGGTGCAGCCCTTAGACTTAGCAAACACAGGCATTTGGTTAGGAAAATGACTGCAGATGAGGCATCATGCATCACCACCCCCTTATTTTTATGGTGAAAGATGATAGGGAGACTTGGTAATTTGAAAATAGACATGTATAGGTAGTGTGGAGGTAGAAGGAATGTGTGGCCAAAGACTTTCTTTAGGGTCTTGGTTTTTCTCATCAGCAATCAGGGCTGTTCCCCTTACCTTCCCCCATCAGAGCGGAATCTGATTTCTCACCCAATATCCAGCAATTAGCTCAACTCAGCTTCTATGTCTGCATAGTGGAAATCTCTGTTCAGGGATAATGGAAAGTAGGATAATTTTCTTCACAGTGTTGGAATGATATGTCTATTCAGGAAAGTGGCCTTGCTCCTGAAGATCAGACCAGCTTAGCAAAAGAGATGTAAGGACGTTATAGCATCTTCATTCTCTCAAAATACAGACCTCTCCCAGCCCGTGTCTCAGTGTTCAAAACCCCAGAATTTGTTTCCCCCTTCATCACGCTTCACATAACTTTGACTTATTACAGCTCCTCTTCCTGTAACTCCACAGTGACTTCTCTCAGTCTGACTGGAGGCACTCTCCCACGTCAACTCTATTCTCCATCTCAGATCACTTACTTCCACAAAATTCATTTTTCCCCTTCCATGGACACATCGTTTTGTCTTGACTTCTGGGAAAGTGGAATTCAAATTTGGTTGCTGCTGAGAAACTTGAAGCTCTCTCTTGTAAGAGTATACCAAATGCCACACAGCATTTTACAGCGAAATGGAAAACTTATCAAAATACAGCTAACTTAAAACAGGGAGGGATGCCAGGTGAGTGAAATTGGAATTCCTTACATAGAGAAGGTTGGCTCTCTACTTTGTCAACATCAAAGAAGTTGTGTTTTCCAGGAAAGAGTTTGTGAAAATTAACTGAAAGGCTGTGAGATGTGGTTTCTCTGCCCAACAAAGCAAATCTTGTATAATTGGTATTAGACCTTACTGACCGTGGGTCAGATCATGTATCTTTACTTACAATGCATTAGCTGCTCTAAATATAAGACTATCTGCACATCTTTGGAGATCTGTTTCAAAGCTCTAAAAAATAAACTAAAGGCAGGTGGAGCTAATGAGCTCTTGGTATCCTACTATTGTTTATGACTCTGATAACACTAAGTAGTAGTGGTTGTCAGACGTGAACTCTTCTTAGCGCAACTACCTAAGCTTTATAAAACACTCACTGTCTCCATTTTGTACCAGAGGAAACTGAGGCACAAAAGCTGTTTATCAGCCAGAAGATTTGTATTATGGGAATGATCTGTCAAGTTCAAAATTTTAAGTTGAAAACGTTGGAGTAGTGTGCAAGCAGCAGGGCTACACACAGTAGCTGAGCCAAGTTACATGAACACAACTGACAGGCTAATTGAAATCTAGCTAGAGTCAACCCTGCCCAAATAAGTTCCTCTTAAGTTTTGTAGGTAAACTTTCTAGGATTTTCTAATTTGCCTATATTATTGAATACATATTCTTAATGTTCTGAATACACACGCTAAATGTGCTGGAAGCTAATCTCTCTTTTGTCTTAGACCATCATGAAAAATCAAGGACATGGTCTTGAACTTAATGGATGATTTTGCCTGTTAAATATGAACATGAAATAAGCCAATTCCTTTGTGGTTTTATTTATTTTAGGAAAAAAAAAAAAAAAAAAGTAATAAAATAAGAATGTAGTGTTCCAAATAAAACACTGTATAACAAACTTTAATCTCTGAGTCACTGCAAAACATTGTTTACAGTTCAGAACACAGAGAACATCCTGGACTGACCATCCATCATTGCTCTGAATCACAGGAGGAAATAGAATTCAAATGAGAAGGCAATCTATGATTTTATATTAATTGCAACTCCAAGATGGTCTTAACCACAATCAAAATAAGGCCAGTCTGATAGAATTTATAGATAGGTAATATTGAAAACATATTTCAAGCCTCATTTTATGTCAAGGTACAAAATCAGATTTCAGATCAATGGTGTAATAAAATAGTACAAAGTAGCTGACAAAAACTAACTTGGTTGCAACACAGGAATCCATCACGATAAGCAAATCTCTCATTTCCACATCTGTCATCCATTTTGAAAACCAATAAATCATTTAAATATGGATTTAACTGTTCCTACAAGTGGTTGTAGCATTATGCACTGCACTGAAGGAGAATTTATACGATAATGGACTTTTTTTGTAATTCAGGATTATAAAAAAACAATTTTTAAGGTTTTTAGAAGGGTTAAGTTCACGTAATTACTGTGCACAAAAACAGGCAGAAAAACATCTAGTCTTTTTGTGGCTGGTATTTCTATCTTCCACAGACTTGAAGTCACTTAATGCACACTGTATTTTTATAGGAATGGGCTAACAATTTAGATTAAAACTTGCTCAGGTAAGCAAAATGCTTGAATCTGGGGGGCAGAGGGTAGATAAATACTGGATTGGACTGCAACTCAAAGGCTGAGGGCAAGATTGAGACTTGTTGGATTCTAAGCTCAGTTTGAGCCCTCTGAGGCATGGCAGGAATGTTGGCTGCATGGCCTTAATGAGAACTGATGAACACGCAGCGGAACAAGCTTAAAGACCTCGCCTAACCCTCCACAAGAAAACATCCCATGACTGTGGGACTGATCTGTTGGTTTTTTTCTTCTCCATGTGAAAAAGGTCTTGGAAAAGGGAAAAAGGGCTCTGGAGAAAAAGAAAAATAGAGGGGCACAGGTTTGATGTTAAAAGATTCATATCAGGTTCTTCCTTGATCATAACTGAAAGAAAAACAGGCAAAGTCAGAAGGATCACAAGTTCCAGCAAATATAATCAGTTTCTGATTTCATTACTAAGCTTCATACAGCCCTGGTAAGAGAGATGGTTAGAGAGTCAGTGGTAAAATCACTTTATGGATCTTTACTTCAGAATTTCAATTAATTTGCTCTAGCAAACATTAACCTTTTATTTAATTGCATATATTTCTAAGACAAACTTCTTCAAAATACTTCAGAGTAAATATTTTATAATTTGGGAATATGCCAGCTGTATTTATTTTTAATTTTGCTTTCCCTGGATTTTTAACTGTTTCATGTGTTATTCTTACATAGGAATCATAAAGTCAGTCTAAGCATGAAAAACAAACTGTAGACAATATTTATCACTGTAGGAGCTAGTGGAAAAAATCCTACAATCTCTCTAGTTGTTATAAGAATGATGTTGGTTTCCTGTTCACTACAAGGGTAATTAATGAAGAATTTGGCTGAACTGCACATACCAGGAAGCTAAGGTAATACTTTATGTACACATTTCCCTACAGCATAACACACAGTACAGAGCTTGTTTTCTTATTTCTTACTTTGAAAATCAATCAGGTCACTGGGCAACAAAAATATTGAGCTATAACTATTAATAGTTTGCTGAAGCTGTGTGTACTATCATAAATTCTTCTGCGAGTGCTGTCTGTCCAAGACGGTGAAAATTTCATTGCTTTGTCTAAATACATTTCATGCATAACAAACAAACAATGAATTAAACATGATTTTTTCTTATTCTTTTTGTCTTGTTTGTCCCTAAACTTTGTTAGCGTTCTACAAGACACACTGTATTCCAGTCAGATTTCAGGTAATCTTTGGTTACTTAAGAAAATTCACCTTTTTCTATGCAAAAACAAAGTGAAAAATTAAAAAAGAAAACACCAGCAGTTTTTCACATGTTATTCTGCATGACTTCAGCTTTTATGATATGCTGAGAGATTCAGGAATGAAAGAACTTGAGTTTTGTTTTGTTTCTCGTGTCTGGTTGCACTCTTTTAAAAATCGCCTGTTTAAAATGCTAAGACTGACTATAGTAGAAACAAATTTTCAAGAGGAAGACTAGTAAAAATTTTGACTTATTGGGGTCAAGAGCAGATATTAATTACTTTGGAGCTTTCTTTTCAGATGAGCTCATTACGTCACATGTAATGTGTTTCCATTTCTGCTGTGCAGCAGCGAGGCTCCTCCTTGCCCATGCCCACTTCTTGTCATGGTAAGCATCTCCAGCTGTAAAGGAGGCTCCAGGAAGTATATTCTTTCCTTGCACACCTCCAGATCGCTTGGTGCAGGTACAAATACCTCATCCTTCTACAGTAAAATGCCAGTGACAGTAAAATACTGAGATTGGATAATCTGGATATCAAGACTCTTCCCATCAACAGCCTAGTAGTCACTGTAATATCATTCATATATTTATAAGAGACTGAGAAAAAGTGGAACACAGTACACAGATAAGAAGATTTATGTTCAGTATTCTTGACATCTTTGGGTTTTTTCTTGAAAAATACACTACTGTTTTTCAAAACTGCTAGTTACTTCCAGTATCCTGGCACTAGCATGGATTTACAACAAACCAACCAGTCTCCAAAATCATTCACTCACAGGAACTAATAAACCATCTTCTCAGAAAGAGTAGACAGGAAGGATGTAATAAAGGAAGCAAGATCCTCTTACAGTGGACTTACAAACTACTTATGCTTAGTTGAAAACACTTATCAAATATTTCAAAATACATCTGCTGGTGTCCAGAGCAAATCATAAATACAATCAGTGTAGGTGAGCCTGAATGGATTGTCTACCAACAGAATTCACTCAGGGTATTGAAATAATAACTAAGGTTGCATAATGTTTGAGATCAATCATGCATATACATTTCCAGTACAACCAACACAAAACATGTACATCTACAAGTGAAAGAAAGGCATAAGCAAAACTTTTAAGTGCAAAACATGATTAAATTATTTCTGTATGACTTCTACGATGGCTGATGAATACTCTGCTTCTAATTCCCTGGGCTGTAAAACCCTGGTCTTCATGAAGCACTTTCATTATTACTCCAGTTCTTCTCACACTGTTTAGGACAGGTCAAATGCAAAACATGTCTTGAATGAAAAAAACAAATGTCAGAACAAGTTCTTAATTTTAGACCCCAGTTAACAGACAAACAAAACACTCTATTAGGCTGCTTCATATAATAAAGCAAAGTTGCTTTCAAGGTGCTGTTGCTGAGAGATTGTTTTGCAAACATATACCTTCTGTCATTGTGCCAAAACTAGCAGCTTATTTAATTTTCAGTTCTTCTCAACTGTAAATGCATACAGGTACAGGTATAGCTAAGCATTCTGTGAACAAACCATCCCACATCAAGCAACCCCACCTCAAGTAAAATTATTCCATTTACTTGTAATAGAGTACACATCTTACCCAGCCATGATGCAAATTCTCCTTTCCTCTTTTTATTTCCCCTTCCAAAATCTCATCTCTCTACCATCTGGAAGGAAAGTTTTGCCCGGGGCAAATGGAGCAGCTACTGCACAGCAAAGTTAGAAAATTGAGATATTGTTTGGCAGAAGAACCCTGATCCTCGCCACCAGTGAAGACGGCAGACACTCCTCTGCTAGGCAGCAAGCATTAGTCATGCAGAAAGACTTTTTCTGGAAGGACATATGAGGGGGACAGTGTTGCAAGAGGAATTCAAAGATCTGAAGAGATGCAGTGGTGGCAGAAAAAATAGTGCCACTTGCTCAGATTCATTTGTTATTCCATAATATAGTAGGTACAGAACATCTTTTTATACCTGTACATGAAAATCAGTATTCTACCTGTGTACCAACTAAATTAGCTATAAAAACTACAAAGAAGAAGAATCATCTTCATCTTCCACCAAATGTTTCCTGAGGGCCGTTGTGTCCCACTAGTGCAATTACCTAAAGGGTTGTGAACAACGCAGCAATTGCTACAGTTCCTGGTGTTATTTATTTTTTTAATGAAGATAGCCTAATTTTAGTTTGTAATTTTCTTTCAGAAATAAACTAGAGATATTTGTGAACTGCTGCCAAGTGAAGTTTTTACCACCACAGTCACCATCACTATCTGAAAATCTCTTTGAGTCAACATCTAAAGAAAGAAAAATTAACATTTCCATCCTACTCTGGTCTAATTTAAGATAAAATTAAATTCTCACAGTAGTGATTTACTATTTAAGGAACAGAGGACAGTTTACTGTATTTTACTTTTCTGCTGAAGCCAAGATGTGAATACTATCTTTGTGAACACATTTCACACATAAAGGAGATGAAAAGTCTCTTAAGTTTGCCAAGTAAAATGGTCAAAGTGGCATATTGTGCTCTGCTTATTTCATATTAAATAAAACATACAGCTGGGACATGGCATCAGGGAAAGGAAAAAACAATCACATAGGTGATATAAAGGGTAATAATTACCTATCACAAGAAAATTGAAGAAATGTTTAGATCTGTGAATAGTAAAATGAGAAGTTTGGAACATTAATCAGAAATCTTGATGAACTTAAAGATGTAAGCTATTTCGTACATATTCAAAATTCCCACTGACTTCAATAGGAACTTCACATGAGCAAAGGATGCAAGCTAAGACATGAATTTGCACGATTAAGGTAAATAGAAGGGAGTGGGAAACCTCCTATCATTCTTTGCAAGGCAAAGAAGCTAGTGAGTCATAGTTCCCTTATTTGCAGTGAGCCTCCTCCTATCATTAAGAGAGAAATCAAGTTAGTACAAAAGAAGAGTCTGGACATCGTTGTATTTCCCCCATCTCAGATCATGATCATTTTGCACCAGTGAGGAAGGTCAACACCTTGTCTATATCTGGTCCAATTCATTTGTAATATGTGGTGAAACAAGTGTAATATTTGATGAGTAATGTATCTTCTCATGACTCCTTTTTGTTCTACACCATTTTGCAGATTCATTATGTGATTACAAAATTAAAGTTATGCACTCTAATACATAATTTTAATCAACTGATATTAACTTTTATAAAATGTGTGGTTAGCAAAGACCTAACTGCATATATTATAGTGCTTCTAAAAGGCAGTATAAATTCACAATATCTTTTAGTTCTTTCAGCTTTTGGATAGGATAAAATGTCATGCAAGGGCTTAAACTATTAAATCCTTTCAAATCTAGATTCCCACCCCCAAAAGTACTCAACGGCTGTTATCTGTTTTTTATTCTTTGAGGGATTAAATGGAAGATGTTCAAAACTGATCATACACAAATTATATGGTGGCATACAACAGGGGATTAAAATAACTTTCACCTTAGGGGAAAATTCCTTTCTTCCATATTCATACTATGTCACTTGCTATAAGCATCACTTTAGGATTCATAGACCAAAGGGGCTATAATTCTTTTGCACTAATCTTACTTTTAAACCCCTTGGCAATAGGTTTTATGTACTATGTATTTAGCACTACACTTACTAATGGAAAGAAAAACATACCTACATATTCATGTTTGGTGGTTTGGGTTTTTTTATTACTGATGGGGAGGTTTTGTTTTATTTGCAGGTCTGCTGTCTACTTAAATTCTTCTTACAGTAGAAATCACTGTCTTTGCCATGTTTCAACTAAAGCTGACTTAGCCTCAGCAGTACTTTTTCAATTTACTTATTTATCAATCCAATTAACTTACTTACCAGTCCTTATTATTTATCAGCCCAGTTGAAAATATTTATGAGGTTGGGCTGCAACAAATTTGCTGATATCTACAAAAGCTTTTCAAAAGATTATCTTAAATTTGTTTAATCAGAAAAAAATTAGTGTGGATGTTCAAATGACAATTTTTTCTTTAGTAGAAATCTGCTAATTTATTAAATTTTATTAAAAACAAAAAAACCCCTCCCCCTGTCTTTTAACAGAATTTCCGTGCCAAAAAAAAGTGAAGTTTTAACTGCAAAGAGCAAATGTGAATAACAGAATTACTGGGTAATATTACATGTATACATAAGATAAAAATAAGCTATATTTGATGAACATATTATAGTTGAATGAAGGTAAAGGTCTAATAAAAAAAGGTATTAACGAGTTATTAGTTCTGATTGTAGATCTGTTCTGTTGGGTTTCATACTACCCCAGTACAAAGCATCTTGAAGTGCATTTTGCATGAGCCTCTGCAAGATTCCCACAAGGGAAGTGAGAGGCAGTCAAAACTGCAAAGCACAGCAGCTGCAGCTGGGCCTGCAGCAATGTCACCTGTGAAAGCTAAAGCCTCCATGGAGCTGACAGCCTCAGCCAGGGACTTTGTGCTATTTGGCCAACGCTGAATAAACTGATGAAGGCCAAAAATGGAGTGGTAGCTATGCGTATTAATGTTTCCTGACACTTTCCATTATAAAATGCTGATTTTAGTACTTTTCATTTTGCCAGTTGGTAGACATTTGGTCTCAAATGTTCCTCAGTGTCTGCTTGAAGGGTCTAAAAGTGTGTCACAATGTTTTTTTTTACCAATACAATCCAGTAATTTCTGAGAATGAGGCAAGAAGTGTCTTATTTCACTCATGATAATAAATCAAAGAAGAAAAAGGGAAGGAGAAAGATGACAAGGGATGAACTTATTTAAATAGTTAATGTAATTTGGAGATGCAGACTGATATTTGGCACCTGGGGATAACAGTGTGGGATGAAAACTGAAATTTGGCTTTTTTACCACCATAAATTATAAGGTTTTGGAGAAAAAAATATATAGGTTCAGCAGATTTATTGTCTTAAGCACAGAATTTTAGTCTGGGAAGGAGCAGAGGGGTTCCACTTATGTCTATGAAGCATTTTTTGTTTTATATGCAGGTCAGTGATATTTTAAAGCCAGTAGCACAAGAAGAGAAAATAAGCAGAGTCTGTCAAGCCCAGTAGCATGATTACTGATTGCAGTCACACAGGGGCAAAGAACAAAGCTGTGAGGAATGTGAGAAAGAGTATCAAAGGGATCAGACACAGGGAGACTGGGATCCTGTAATATTAAAAGAGGAGAAAAGGTGGGATTTGTATTAGGGCACATGTCAGAGGAACTTAAGGAATAAGATTGTAAATTATATGATAGAGAAAATGGGGCTTAGATGAGAATCAAAAGCTTTGGGAGATAATATGATTTCCAACTAAAGTCTTTGAGGAATTGGCAGGACAATATGTGACAATGAAAACACACTGTCTTGTTGAACTTGGAAGGGATCCCAGCACTCCTGAACTGCTCCATTACTATATTAGCTCAATTTATCATCAGTCTGTATAAAAATTCAGTATTTCCATTCATAGATATTGGTATTATTAATAAATGTGTTGTAGACTTTTCCAGTGGCACATTCTAATTAGTCATGTTATAAATCCTAACCTGGAAATACTTGAGTAAAAATTGCTTAAGGAACCTTATTTGTGTCATTGCTATGGGCACACACTAAGTAAAAAAATATATATAATCACATAATAGAACTATGGTTTCCTTCAGGAAGCATACCTTGTTCAGTACCCAAGATGGGATGCTTCTGGTACCGAAACAAGGTTGTGTGGTACAGACAGTGCTACGGCCTGGATCCCCAGTTTTCAGCAGGAACCTCTTGTGTTTTCTTCTGTATACAGTGTACATCAATATTGTAAGTTTCCTCATGTTGTCTGCATGGTGGAATTTAAACATTTCACGTTTGTAGAGATACCAAATAATTAAGTTGCAAAAGATTTAACTAATTTGTCAACTGATTTTGTTTCTAATGATCACAACTAATTGGCAATGGTTTTGTTCAGTGTTTTTCAGAATTGAATATTTTTCTCCTCTTATTTTTTTTACTCTCCAGTGTTCTTTTATCCACTGTTTGCATCCTCATTTACCTTGCCAATTGTTTTTCTTGTAGCTCTATTAAAACTCTATCAAAACAAGTGAGAGTTATTTAAATTATTCAAAGATTCTCAATGCTTTTTAGTCTCATGATCCTGTTATAATTTCTCTTTGTCATAACTGAACTTCTATGAACATCTATTTTGAACAATGTAATTTATGAATTGAATTATTTTTTTTACTATAGTGATCTAGTGCTCATTACAGATAAGTTCCAAATGTTGAAGGATGCTTCCTGATTTAAAAAAAAAAATTAAAAAGCATTAAGCTGGTGTGAAAGCCATTGTGTAAATCGGGTCTGATCAGCTATATGATAATTTTTTATATATCCATCTTTCTTTTTCAATTAGATAATACTTTCTGCAGCAAATTTGTCATTTAAAGCACATTTCTTTGCTATAGAAGATAAGACACATGTTTATAGATTCCTTAGAGCTCTAATGTAGTTAACTGAGCCTCATAAACAGGTCACTCATTTATGTAAACTGTAGTAGTAAGTTCCAAAGCACACTAGTAAAGCTAGATGCCCAGTTAATTTTAATGAGTATTAGGCTTCCAGCTCCCTTAGGCAGCTTTCAAAATGTCAGGCTATAATTACAAACAGCTTGGACCAAAGCCCATTGAATTTAATGGAAAATCTCCCATTGATTTCAATGAGCTTTTGGATCATTGACTTTACACAAATATTTCTAATGGATTTGGATAATAAATACCACATACTTTAGAAATACTACATTGCAAACAATATCTTCACTTTTTAGTGTATTGAACTATTTGCAAGACTATTTGTAAGACTATGGGAAGTTATATAATTGCAGAAATGTAAACTTTGATGGGAAAAAGAACAATGAAAAATAAATTCAAGAAAAGCAGTACTACTACAGAGTTGGTCAGGACTGTTTCACGGAATTGTTTCAGCTAAAAAAAAAAGTAAATGAAAAGAACAGAAATTTTAGCAAGAAAAGGCTGACTTTGAGGAATGTAACTGGTGTTAAGGAATGTTTTTTAAGGTTTTAAAGTGATCAGGGTAGTCCCTGTCAATATTTTCTAAGTAATAAATAGTGGCTTTGGTTTCCTCTACTTGGAATTTAAACCTGATTATAGAAACAAGGGTAATGCAAAAGGAATTTTTAAAATTATTGAAAGAAAACATTTTTTTTCTGACCTGAAGGAAAGACTTTCCTGGGGTTTTTTTGTTGACCAGAATGTGCAAAGTCTCAACTTTCCACCATAGAGGAAAAGTTTCCCTGCATAGCATTCTTTCAAAGTTTAGCTGTATCTGTCAGTTACTAAGCAGTATTTTCACAGTTTACAATTCTACCTTTTCATCTCTGTACATTCAGGTATCATTTTGTTGCAGACATACTAAAAGCCTTTAGGCATGAATTGTTGGCAAAGTCACCAACAATACAAACAAAGGTGATTATTCTGTGGAGCTCCTCGTGAGACAGCAATCCAAGCAGGTGGCTCAAGCCCCAGGAACACAAAATGAGAGCATGACACCACGTTTATCACCACACTATAGTAAAATTCCGGTAACCAAATGCTGAGTCTCAAAGAGGGAATTCAGATGCAAGAGCAGAGAGGATCTGATGTACTTGTAGAATAGAAAAAGGAGCAAAAAAGCAGGACATGGGGTGAAAACACTACAAGTGATAATTAAATACAATTTATATTGAAGTGAACTGTAGTAGGTGAGTATTAAGTCTCTTATGGTAACTGAAAAAGTGCTCAGTTAGAAACTAATATTAGGAAACAACAGTATTGTGAAGTGGAAAGCAATCTCTTTCCTTGAAACTCTTAACTCTGAGAGCAGATGATCAGTCAAAAATATATCGCGAACAAACTAAAAACTCTTCTAAAGCTCAGCCTTTTAATAAGTTCTACCTTATAATTAGCTTATGCAGACATACGTACGCACACACATATGAAATTGTATCAATATAAAATTACTGTAATGGAGTAAGTCAAGCTGTCAAACCTCAGAAGTTTAACCAGTGACTTCTTTAACATACCTATAATAGACCCTGAAAATATACCTCTACCCCACACAAAATGAATGCAGATCTAAGAAACTGAAATTCAGGAGTGGAATCAGATTAGGAAGAGAAGGTAGATATAAAAAAAATAAAGAAAATTAAATGGAGAGAAGAATTAAATAATATTTAAAGTTGGTCTTCAGGTGTTGCTGAACCCCAGTGTGGTCTTGATTGCTCACAATGAGAGAGACTAAGCGAAGCCTAAATATCAATGCACTTACAATGGAAAAGGAAATAGTAGTCTTGCCACTGTAGTTTTCATTCACAAATTATGAAACTGAAGAAGATCAGATGAGTTGTTTCCTTTGACCTGTGCCTAATATTGTACCCTTTTTTGTTCGTTTTATAAGTAAAGCATCTTAACTGGGACATTCAATAAATGTTGTACATTCTGTGAAATCTGAGATCACAAGCTCATGAAAGTGTAGTCCTAGATTTTGGTAGGTTTTATCTTGTTACTGTACTTGAGAAACAGAAACAAAAAGCAAGGAAATGGTATTTCTAACCTTTTTAAATGTTCAAACAAATTTGAATTTGGTTCATTGGACAGACAAATGTTCTTTTAATGAACTGAAGAGATCATCTTTTGAAAGAGCTGTTGTAAACCAAAGGAGTGGTTTTAAGTAGTGGATGCATAAGAAACTCTCTCAAACAAAATCAAACTAAAGCAAAAAAACCACAAACCAAAATAAAACCAAAAAAGACATTTAGTTCCTTCATATCAAGAAACAATAAAGCAAACTAAACAAGAGGGACTTTGTTCCATGTCACCGAAAGTTTTTTTAACAGTTTAGAGTGATCATCTTTTTTATTAAGCAGTCAGAAAATGATAAAGAGGTTTTTTGTTTGGGACTTCTTGAAATTACCTCAGTATAAAAAATGCATATTAATAAGGAATTTAATGCTAATGTTGAACTAAAGGATGATTTTATGGAGGATACCATCTGGAAGATTTCATGGTCACTCAGTCATATAAAATCTCATTGCAATCTTATAATTTCCATACAGAACAGCATTAACATTTTAATCTGGATCAGGCTTACAATTTTGAAGAAAAGCTCCTTGATTCTCCCCATATATGTAACTTTGCTGTCCATCATGGAGCAATCTTGAAGTGTAGAAAAAGATAAAGCTGCACCAAAAACTTGTCCCCAGCAGCGTGCACAATGAGTTCGAGCTGCAAGTGGGTGTTCAGTCCTTGTGGACAGAAAAGAGTGAGCCCAAAACACACCAAAACCCAGGCAACTGGATGACTGGTTCTCAGCACCAGATACATTGATATCCACACTAGTTCCTATTATGTCAATCTACTTGCTAGTGTAGGCATAACTTTAGAAATCCGTGGGTACATACATTAATCTGATTGGCAAAGAATATATATATATATTGCTGTACTTTTCTGTGTAAACTTCAGTGAAACACCTTTCTTTCTTGGACAGAGATGCTGAAAAGTGTTTCCATTTTAAGGTTTTTTACAATGTGTTTGTAACAACTTCTCAGCAAGAAAAATAAAATAGCAACAAAATTGTAACCTAATCTTAGAGGTTGCATTTTATTGCCCACTTGAAACAAAGCAATAACAGATTAACTCTGAACATTTATCCAAGTCAGATCCAAATTCATTGAATTTTGAGTATTTATCCTATTTGATCCCCTAAGTATTGTTCCTGTTGCTTGCCTTTACCAGCTGTAAAACAAGAAAGTTTCTTGGTCCACACTTTGTATGTGTGTATGAGTGAGAAAGAGTGAGAGGAGGTTTTGAAGTAATCACTTCAGCTCTTTAGGCAAAGACAGGAAAAATACCAAATCTTGATCTCAAATTTATTTTGCAGTATATTCTCCTACTCAGTCAAGATTATTTTCCAAAAATACAGTAGAATTCAACCAAATAAAGTGTTGAAGGAAAATAAAATCAGCATGATGGATTCCAAAAGTTTCCACATATTCACAGTAAATTGTGACAGTTTCTTAGAGACTTTTTCTTCTTCTAGAGAGAAAATTGTGTGTTCTCATAATTGCATCCTTGTCATAGACTGTCAATTTTGACATATTTTTGTTAAGAAAATCAGGACAGTATAAAATCAGATGTTCCAAACATCATAAAATGGCATTGTTATATCTCTATGGAAAACCTGTTTCAAAATTTATTAAAGATAGTAATAATATAAGAAAGATATATAACTAAGTTATAAAATTTTCATTTACATAAAAATGTAACATCTGGTTGCTTTAAAAAGGTTTCTTCCCCCCAGATAAATCATTGGTAGGAATTATTTTGGTTTTATGCCAGATTAGAATTAAATTATATATGTAATGGAATTTTCTACAATGCAAAAATGCCAGTTTCCTTCAGATACATATTTTAATTGCTATCCATTTAACAATGAATTTTTTGGAAATACTTACAAATAAATTTATTCCATAACACATTATTTTTTAAGGTTTATGTATCAGCACATTAGTTTCAAATGAAACTGGCATCTGACCATCATGACATCAAATAAATTCATTTGTTCTAAACTTTTAGTGCTCATTTTGGTCATGGGCCAGAGAGTTAGCTAGTGTATGTTATCTTTTTATACCACTTTTCATGGCATCATATTTCTTTCTACAAACTGGGAACTTACTGCACCCAGTTTAATGAGGCCTGAAGTTTTTGGGTAAGAGCTGAATTGGTTTTTTTCATTATATTTTCAGGTAACATAGTTTAATTGATTAATTATTATAATGCTTGTCCCCACATTTTCTAGCTAATGTGTTTCTTTAGCATGTAATTTTCTTCTTAGAGTTTAAGGCACAGTTGGTTATCCTTCTGAAACAAACTCTGCATACTGAGATTAATGTTCTTAGGTAAATTATGAGATATTACTATTCCTCATTTTTTAAGTTCATAATCTATTCCCAAGATACCAAAACCACATGTATGTTTTGTCTTACTAATGTCAAACCAACTTGAGTTGACTTTCTTTTTTCTTCTTACCAGGCCTTTGCCTCAGAAACTCAGTGTCTTTTGCCATCTACTAATGCATATGTAAGGTTTTATTCTTCTTTAATGATTCGTAAAAGAGGGTCTCATGATATGTAACTTAGAGAGGCAAAAGACCACAATGCATCTAGTTGTGTACTAGTATACTTAGTTGTTTTTAGTGTTCAGAATCACCAAGGACAAATACTCTTAATATAAATCAAATATCAGTAACAAGGGGAAGAAAAATTTTTCTTTCTTATGCCATTTCACTAGTGGAAACTTTCTATCTGCTCATTAACTTACAACAGGGAATTTATTCCAGTGGACTATAAGACAAAATTCATGCTGTAGTACAACTGAATATATCACCAGAACACCACCGTTCGTTGGATTTAAATTACTGAAATACTCTTCAAATGCAACATTTTATTTAGAACTGGTTTTCACTCTAGTTTTACATCTTACCTAATTTGGCTGGTAAATATATCCATATAGTATCGTCATTATTTTTGAGAATACTGCCTTCTATTAATGTTTTCAGTATTAAATAGATTCCACAAAAGTTGTGAAAAAGAAAACAACCCAACTTGCTTCAGTTCAAAATAATTGGAAACTGAAAATCCAGCTCCAAGGCATGACATCTGTTAGCAACCTGGATTCTGCACCACTGAGTTTCAAAGACAGATAAAGGCGAGATCATTATAGTAACCCTCTATGGTGACCATGATGGCAACAGACACAAGCCACATTTCAGGGCACCGTGCAAACTTAGCTTAACAGTCCTATTAAATCAGCTGCTTCGTATAGTGAAAAAAAAGAACTTTCACCATGTAGTTTGCAATTCTTCATATACCCTGTGAGCTAAATGCTACTGAGGATTTGTGTTTCACGTTTTGCAAAAGAAAACCTGGGCAAAGTAACCATTTTGTCCACCCCACACTGAGAACCAAAAGGTGATAACCTGGGAATTCTTATCTTCCAGTCATGCAACAACGGTGTGGCATATTTCTTAAGGGGGGGTCCCCTACATTAATCTCTTATTTCACACATCTAGGTTAAGTACATTCAAATGACCTGGGATATATACAATTTTCTAGCATTGAAAATCAGGGGAATTTACGAATGACATAGATTTTTCATTGGAGGAATCTGCTATATGGATTCTTAAAATGCAGTTCTGCCTCAAAGCCTGCATAAACATGTCTTCTAAACATATACTATTTAATAAAGCCAATTAATTTGGCTGTGGCCATTCAAGAAGTTCCACTTCTTGTAATATAATCATTCCTTCAGGCAAAAGTTACTGCCCTGAGAACAGAGCAAAGGAACAGAACACGTTCCTGTGCTCTGCTGCTTCTCATGTATCATCTCAAAGGGGCAGGGAAGGCAGGTTTGTAATTAAGATACAGGCTTTTGTGTAGACATAGCTTTGAGATTGTATTCAGATATGTGAGACACATGTTCCAATATGGTAATCCTCTTGAGCCTGACAGGTGTTTGACAGTGACAAAACCTGGCATGGCAACTGCCTGACCTTGGGGTGATTTTTAGGAGTCAGAGACAGTTTATCAAAAACTTTATGTTCATTAATGCAACAATTTAGTGTCCTTCACTTGACTGGAGCCAAGCATCAAGTATCTATACAAGGCACTGAGGAATGAAGGGGACAATGTTCAGTTCAGCAGAGGAGGACAAAGTTCACACCATAGGCATCTGGGGAGCTCAGCTCCTCACTCTGCTTCAGGCAGATATGGAGACCTCCAAGACGATTAGCTAAGCAGCACAATACCATCTGAGACCATTTGTGCACATGACCTAAAAGAGAAATGTAGATGCATTGGAATTTTAAGGATGCTACCCTAACTGCCAGTATTGTGCACCACCTTCTGAAAATTTATGTTGTGAGGGCCGAAATTTTTATAAAACCTGTCTTTAGCATTTATCAATGAGTGATGTCACTGATCAAAATTCAGAAAAATAGCCCATCAACTAAAAGTGGTGCTTTATGTCAACAGTAGTGCTAAACTTCTCATCATTCTCAGCTCAATCTCAATTTCACTTCTCTTGTAATTTCAAAATCTGAAATATGCTGGGACCCAGATTATCATTCACAATTTGATTTTAACTGTATTCACGTGCTTATGATGAAGTATGCCGTAGAAGTTCACATGGAAACTTGCTTCTGGACAAAATTATTTCAGAGTCTGATGGCCTTCTCTGTAACACACTTAGACAATTCCTTGAAAGAAACACTCTCCCCTAACTTAAACAGAGTGACAAATACTATAAAAATATATGTCAGGAAGAGACAAGTGCAGTAAACAGCTTAAAATGTATTGACATTCTGAATACTCTGAATATTTTCAACTTCTCTACTGGAAGGTTTTGGGAGTAGGATTTCCAGAACACTGTAAGTTAACATTTCAAATTAATTGAGAGCTGTGGCTCATTGTGGTTCTTTTGAAACTCTCAGCTATATAAATCAGGCATCAATAAAACCTGAGATACATTCATATATTACGTTGATTACATTTTATTCAAAATATCAAATAGACTTTGTGGGTAAAAATAATTAAAATTGGATAAAATTAAATGGATTTTCTTAGTTTAAGAAATCAACAACTTAAAATGTCAAACTGATGTGCAAAACAGTTTGAAAGTAAACAGAAACAGCCTGATAGCTCTTGATCATCTGTGAAAGATTCATCTGGGTTGTGCAAGGATCATGCACATTCTCTGGATGCAGAAATAATGAAGTGAGCTATAGGTAGCCCAAGGGTAAACCTAGTCAGACTTTCATAAGTCACACAGTCCTCTGCACAGACATACTATTTTTAATGTCATTTATATCCAAGATTGATGCATAGCCAAAGTCTTTACTCCTATTAACTTGAGGTTCCTGAAGTTTCTTTCCAGTTTCTCTACACCTAGATTTTGGGTGCAATGCGTTTGCATTAGTTCCAGGGTACAATTAAGTCTTACATGGAAGACTGCCATGAATCCTCTTGATTCCAAGCTCCTTCTGTGAAAATTCACCTGAAAATTTCAGACAGCACTCTTCTCATCTCTTGTAGTATCCTTATTATCTAATGCATCCATAATCTGATTGATCCCAATTTCCCTTTATCTTCAGTAAGTAGCAACCTTATACATGAATATTTTCCCTAGAAAAGTACTTATATATTAATTTCAATTATAATATTTTTATATAAGAATGTAAAATTTGTACTACTTAGTTTAACATCGTTTTGCATGGTTACACTTTTTTTCCCATATCCAGAAGATAATGCTAGGTATTTTATGTGTTCCCATTGTGTCTTTTTAGACTCCTTAAAACAGAGAACTTTTAGCTGTGGAGAAAAAATAATGAAATAGCATCAGAAATGGGACAGTATAGAAAATGGTGTAATAAGTATTTTGTGTTCAAAGGGACTGTCATAAATTCTTTAAAAAGTGAATTAAGGGTTAGCGTATTTCTATCATACTGTCTCAATATAAATCTGGTATCACCTGTAAATCAAATTCCTGTAGATAAACAGACTAATTTAGTGATTTCAATGGAACTAGGATAAGCCCCAGGAACCTGAACAATTCAAATATATGTAAGAGAAATTTAATAAATAATGTAAGCTTCAATATCTTCACTATTGGTTGCAGCTATACGTCAGATCCAGTGTTAAAGAGAGGATAAAACTCTTGGAATACCCCATAGCCTGGAGCTTCCAGTCAATGATTGTTCCCAGCAGGCTGGAAGTCCAGGGTCAGCCTATATTCACTACAGTGTAGTAAATCCTGAGTATGTTGATTTAAAAGAACTGTCTTATTTGGCACTCTCTTAGAGCTAATTTAAGATAAAAGACCAGATCTGCTCTCAATTACATAACTGTAAATCAGACAAGTCTCACATCCCTGAGGTAATCTTACAACATGAGCCAACTGATGTCAAAATCCATGGATTTATTTTGTGATTTATCTGAGGAGTTTTTAAGGATAAGAAATAAATTTTCACAATAATGTAGCACATATTCTGTGAAATGTAGTTGATTTCCACTTCCTTCTTTAAGAAATTAGTGGTTAGAAGAATGCCTGTTGACATAAGAAGGCTCCAGTTCTGAATAAAAACATGTCTTCAGGTTTATTTTCTTTTTGACTTTGATGGGAATTATCCCAGGAATTAATTGTATGTTTAGGAGTCTTCCTGGGCTTCAGTTTTGGACAAGGCTCATTAAAAGCCACTCTCACTGTTTCACTGAAATAAAAGGGATTTTGAATCAAGATCCACTTATGGCAACAAGCATTGTATCTATTAAGAATAAGGTAAAGTTAGCATGTACTAAAATCACTTAAAAGTCAAATCTTCAAATCACTTAGCCAGCTGCATTTTGAACTGGATATTAGGAAAAAGTTCTTTACTGAGTGGGGGGTCAAGAATTGGAACAAGATCTCCAGAGAAATGGCCAAGGCCCCAAGCCTGTCAGTGGTCAAGAAGCATTTGGACAATGATCTTAGACATGTGGTTTAGCATTTAGGTTGACCTGTGTGGAATCAGGAGTTAGACTCAATGTTCTGTGTGGGTTCCTTCCAAGTTAGAATATTATATGATTCTATGAAATTATTTCAAAAATATTAAAAGCAATACTATATTTCACAAAGCTTAAGTCAGCTCTTTTGCAGATGTATATTGTTAGCATTATAACTGTTGTTATTATTAATAATAATAACAATAATGACAAAATTTAGACTCTTACCTCTGGTATTGATAGTTGTTTGACAAATCAGATATCCAAAATCTCTGCCAGATTAATGTACAGCTGTTTTGAAGGCAGATACTCCATAGCAGTGTGCCTGATTTTTCAGAATACAGGAATAAAAGGTAGAATATTAGAGTAATCTTGGAGAACAACGTCATCTTACTCTGATAGAAACTAACATTTTGATTGCGATGATTAATGCAACCACTTTTTATACTGTGTTTTTGATACTGAGAAAGTGCCTTAGGCTTGGGAGATCTGACTACGAAGGGGAAGAAGATGCAAAATAACTGCTTAAGTACATGGAATACCATTTCATCCTTTCTTCTGTTGTTGATAATCCTTTCCTGGACAACGGTGTTTTGAGGTCCAGTAGGTGTTCTTGCCAAGGTGCAAGGACAGCACTCCAATTAAGAATCAGGTAGTCTATCTCAGTGCTAATGCTCCAGAGTCAACTATCCTCTTCTTCAGGCTGGTCAGGAGTAACCCCTGCTCGCCTCCCAAAGCCCACCTTTTATTGGTCCCCCAGTTCTGCTCATGCGCAGTTGGGCCCAGCCCTAATTGGGCACAGGTGGGCTGAACAGGAGCTCACGCCTTCCTCCTCCTGACTGGCAACACCTGATTGTGTTCACCTAGTTGCCTCTACGTCTTCCTCAGAGAATAAGTCAGAAACCCTATCACAGGACAAATTGAACACTGCATTTGTGTGTTCACAGCATAGTACTGACTGCTATAAAGAACAGCATAAGCCTTTTTTTTTGTTAGTTTGTTTGCTTGCTTGTTTGTTTTTTGTTTTGATTTGGTTTTATCTGGTTTACTTCCATTTCAGAGTCAGAGAGAAATTGAACCTATTTTTGGGACAAATTCACTGAATGGAGGAAAAATGCAGACATACCAGTCTTTGAAGTTCTTAGTCCTTGAATGTAGTAGCAGTGTTTATTTTGTGAATGAAACATTTTGTTATCTAAAGTCCAATAGCCTGCTAAGTACCATATCAAATATCATTGCTATTTATTGTTGACTTTTCCTTCCTGACCTACTGGATATGACTGTCATCATACACATGCTATTGTGTGGCACCTGCTGAATAACTCCAGAGACCAGAGTAACTGCTCCATTTCCATCTGCTTTCCCACAAACACTGATTTTTGCAAAATTAACTCCAGACTCTAGAATATGTAGTGTACAGGGAATTTTCAGATGCCTGCAAAGCTACTCTATTCATTTTGTCAGAATCAGTAAACCAATTAAAATTACCTTGAAATAAAAATCATACAAGAACAGATGGGCACCATTCATATTGTTTTCCCACTTACAAAGAAGTGTAGGAAAGCACTTAGCCAGCAATGAAAACTACTATGTTAAAAGGCATTTGAATAATGGTTATGAAATAGGTTTTCATATTTGCATGAGCTGAAATTCACACACTTGACAATTTGCATTCAAAATGCAAGCCATTTTCAGGATGTATATGGCTTATGGATAATAAACACAAACATACAGTGATCTGCAACTGGTATGATTTATAGTGTCAGCTTCTCATAGAAAATATCATCTGCCCACTGGGACTTTTGCCATTTTATTGCTCAAGCTACTCTCATATCATATAACTTCTGCAAAAAGAAATAGTATTTTCTCTGGGGGATGAATATGCTAAGACATTCATTTATTTAATTTTATTGGAAGTGTATGCATATATTTTGTCAATACAAAAGTGTAAGGCTTTTTTTTTCTTGTTTTTGGAGATGTTATACTAGGTAACATGTCATCTGCTGACAACTTCTGCTTCTTCCCTACTGACTGATTATTTAGACCTAAGCCATTTCTTACCCAAATTAACACTTTTCCAAGAATTTTTCATGTCCTAGTTTTTGCTAGAATAATCTTAGAATGGAAACTGCATTTTTTTTTTTTTTTTTTTTGAAAGAGTGGTAGATTTCAATATCCAAGCTGCATTTAATGGAGAATTACTGCATTTGCAAGATTTATGGCATTTTTTTGAGGTATGATTGGCTGAAGATCACTTGATATTACAGTCATTTATGATTCCCATTTCACAACCATGGAATACTAAAAGCAAGAAAACATTGATGTAATCCATCTGCTTGAAGATACTGAAGCAATTACAAAGCATATATTTCATATTTATTTCCTTCTGTTTGTTACATAATTAATTGAACCAGGTACTTTGTAATAGTTCTAAGTAATTTTGATCCCTGGACAGTTGCAACCCTGGATTATATTACAAATATTTTTGCTACTTATAAAGCTTAAAAGCCTGCCTTCCTTTCATTTCCATTTGCACCTATTTCAGCCATGGCTTTATAGTGTAATATTGCAATGAGAAAACTGCAGATTAACCCTCATGCCTGTCAAGGAGGTTATTGACCTCAATGGTTCTACTTCCATAGGAACCTACCTACTGGGACACCATTATGAAACTAGTACCATAAACTGCCTGAGTAGATGTCACAAACTAATTATTCACTAGTCATTAATGAGCTAATGACATTAATACATGTGATTAACTAGTTCCATTAACAGCCTAGATAATTCCATGAGTCTCATTTTACCATGAACTTCTGGTGCAATAATGATAACCTATGGGCCCGATAAATTATAACTATTTTATAAGTACCTATTAAGAGATTATGGCCTTAATCAAAGTAGAGGTCATTATCAGAGTCATAAAAATGACCTAAGATCATCCCTGTTAAAGAACTCTACTTCCTGCCTGGAAATTTTATACCTATACCTAAGAAAATTAAACAGTGAATAGAAAATTATAAAACCAGTAAAGTTGTCAGAAATATTATTAAGGAGAATACACGTCAACAACATAGAACTACAGTGTTTCAGAACCTGGAAAAATATTACCTAATAAAGACACAAGGTAAAATTAATTTGCAAAACAGGTGCAGCATTTTTTCTCACTTACCATAAACTCCAGAATTAACCAGAGAACATTCTCTTTATTTCTTCAAAGATCTGGTAAAATAAAACAATACTTTGTGATACGAGTTATAAAAGGATTAGGGAAGCCTGTGATTTCTTTTCTTTGCTTCTTATATCAGTGAACTGGCACCTTTTTATAGTTTCATTTTTTATAGATGATGCATTGCTAGATGTAAGAGAGGCACGAGATGCTTGGTGATGAAACAGGAAATGTTTAAAAGAGCAAATCCCTGGTATGAAGAAACTACAGTGCTGTTTGGATGAAAAAAAGTAGAACCAGAACTCAAAACATTCTTTAATTGTTTAGTTATGCTGCAAATGTTAATTGCCTTATGCCTTACATGTACTGTACAATAGGACAGGTTAATTGGGCTGAGAAATGGCTAGCTCTGAAGGTGCAAGCTCAGAATAATTAAAACTCCTGCATCATATTAACAGAACTCTCCTGTCATTTTGGTTCCAAGGGGATGGATTTGCAGTTTCTTTTCTTTCTTTTTCTGTCAAACTGTACAGGATTTCTACCATAACTGAAGAAATCAAAGGACAGAGCTTTGGCTGACTACCGATATCATGTGAGACAGATTTTTCATGTGGATTTGAATGCTTTTTGGAGAATGAAAGGACTACATAAGTCTGAATGACTTACAGTGATCCTTTCAAAGCCTTATTTGCATCTGCCAGTGCTAAACCAGACAGCAGGAGCCCTTAGTACTGCCAGGAAATAAAGGGGTCTCTAATTGCTTATATGTTGACTGCAAGCTTTTCAGAAACAAATCCATCACATAAAATATCTCCTAGGTCGCTGAACAGTGCAATGGTCACATGCTTACTTTTAAGAAGGGCAGACGGAGAGAAAGACGAAGGCTTACAGGGGTGGCTTGGCAGGAAAAAAATAATTTAAAATTGGAATCTAATTCCCACTGATCCTTATTCACACCAAGGTGGCTTTACAGTACTCTAGCAGCAAAATAAAAAAGGATGAAGGAGGTGTAAATTACATTTATAACTACACTATGGTAATACAGTAGTGTCAAAGCAATATAAAAGACCATTATTGCAGGCAAGGATTTGAAGACTGCTGTTCTCTTAGTTGTACCTGGGCAACCCTGAATCTCTCCATGGCAAAATGGATCTCAGGGAGACTAAAACTGGCCAATAACCAAGCAGCACTTTTCTAGTACTATTTGTAATAACTCACCTCCTGATTGCCCTAGAAAGTTTGTTCAAAGTCAATAAAAGCTGCATTGCATAAGCTCTAATAAAATCTTTTACCCAAAAGTAGGATTGTCCCTGCTTGTGAATGAGGAGCAGGTTTATTAAGTGAGAAAGCCATTTCAGATGGAGAGACCTGAAGAAGAAACTTCAAGAGAAAATATTTGGGATTAAAAAAAAATGGGGGAGGGGGGGCTGGGGACCCCAGACCATAAAGATTCTTTCTGGTTTTATGCTTTTTATCGCACTGCAGTCAGGTAGAAATTGTATTTCATTCCTATGTACCTTCTTTTCCCATACATGTCGATATCTCCGAGGTACAACTTAACTGTTTACCACTCAGCCACTTCCAACTCATATTTACCAGAACAGATACAGTTCTGTATCTCTGCCTAGAGCAGGAAATAACTCTCTTACCCACTCATAGGTATAAAAAAGAAGTACTTTCAAGGCAAAATCCTCAGGAACAGAATTTAAATGAAAGACAAAGCATTTTGACACTTTTCAAATAACAGTGAGGGATTTTCCTGTTTATTTCGTATCAATATTTATTTCTGAAAATGTGAAGTGAGTTCAAAATATTGGATTATATAAACACAAGATTAGTTACTACATGTCTTTCAAATATGGAAAATAAAAAGGCTAAATTATAAAGTAATAGATAATTTCAAAAATATATAAATCCTAAATTTTAACGTAATACCTAGACCTGACTCTCTGCTCACTGTCACAGCAACAACCTGCAGTGCTTAGAGATCTGGATAGCAAGAATCTGATGGCAAGTATATATCACTGAGATATGCTTTTATAGTAGGGAAACCAGCACCGTGGTTTCTCTTTCTTAAGTAGTTGCTTAAAGGCATCTGTGTGACATTTCATTGGATTTACTACTTACCTTGTTTGAATGCAGTCGCCTATGGAAGTGAACTATGCAATTGCATCAAGAATCTTAATATTTAAAATTTTGTCCAAGAGAATCTAAGGGAATAATCTCCACAGGAAGATCCTGATTTCTGCTGTCTCACAACTGTTCTATGGTTTCTCATGCTGGGCAGCAGAGGAAAAAAGAGAATAAAAATAAATTCTGTGATTTCTCAGAATGAATGGACACATTAACATTAACATTAATTAACACTTCACTGCTTGAACTGCAGTGCACCCACACACAGGCTCCTGTGTCTCATTATTTCCATTATCTAGCATTCATTTAGGCTTCACATCATAGCATACAAACATTGAAATATTAATTTTTAAATGAAACCCAAAGGCAAGTTTTATATTAAACAGCATTAATTTTCATGGCGAAAGATTTCAGCAGCTTGTGTTATGCAAGGATGTTAATATTAAATTTGTTATTTAATAAAGACTGATGAACAAATGGAGGGAAGTTTGTCAGTTTTGCTTCCTTCCCTCACAAGTTAATGACATTTGCTTCATAGACCATCCCTAATGATGCAAAGGACTTCTGGCACTGCACAAATTTCTGCTGGTGTCTCAGTTCAGCAGTATTAGGCAATCACACAAGTGTGGCACATAAGAAAGATGAGCAAGACTTACTGAACTTAAATGCAAAGTTGGAAATTGGTTAAATAAAATGAAAGGGTGCCTATGTGCAATTTTATTTTTTTTCCAGGGATAAGTCACACTTCAGGAAATGTTCCATATTTCAGAGGCAGCACAAAATACTCCCAATGGGAAAAACACAGAAGCAAACCACTCCATATCAGCTCAATGTGACAGACTATAACAGCTGCCAATGCCTCTCCTGTTCCAATCACAACAGCCCTAAAATATGTATTTTAGATTAAAATCACTGAGTCATGAAAAAAAACATTGGCTTATTTGATTTAGGTCTTTGACAAGATCAACAATGCAGAGTATACTGGGGTAACTTCGTTTTAACTGGGATTTAAAAAAAAAAAAGAAAAAAAATGAGAAAAAAAGGGGAAAAAAAAAGGAAAAAAACCCACCATATTTAGGTATTATATCCAAAAGTAAAAAAATTTGCTCTTACTTTGTTTGCATTAAAATCAACATCAATGGGGAAAAAAATGCTAACTGCTCACAAGTAAATTTAATCCTAGACAGCTGAAACGTCATATGGATTTATTTCATTAACTATATCCAGTTTTGTCCATCACTGCACAAAGAACACCTGTGAGACTCCAGTGCTCTCAAATACAGACTAAAATTGTATCTCAAATGTCTCTTGGGATAGATTGAAGCCTTATATTGGAGCTCATTTGATTGATCTTCAATGAAGCTAATATTCTGCCTGTGTGAACTATACATACATTGATTGCCATTACTTTCCTCTGAGTAGGTAAAATAAGATCTCATAGCAAGCCTTTGAATTGAGATTGTATCATAAAGCAAATGTTTCAGAAGTAATTGTATTAGTTCAGCTATTCTTTCATGAAGGCCTAATAAACACCACATCTAGTGATGGACTCATAAAAATGGATGGCAAGGTATTGCCAACACTCCAAGTGACATTACAAGTTGATATTTTATTCCTTAAAAACTAAATTTCCCACAGACACATGACTGCAGTTTCACCAGTGATAGGAGGAATTATTCACCAGCATTGGTACCTGGAATATGACTCATTGCTACCATAATTTTTGTTTTCACATTGCTTCAAAATATGGACAGCATATTGCAATTTTTCCTATAGGACTTTGCTTTATGCTGACTGTTTATTTTTATTTAAATTAACTAGGTCACTCTGGTCATATAAACTGCTACTATGATGCTTATTTTTAATGTTGTCTTAAAGGAGATAGAAAAGTTTCTCCTTAGAAAACGCAGAGGCCCTGTAAATAAGAGGCAATATGACAGTTTCCTTCTGTAAGAGCCCATTTATTACCAAATCATAAAATAAGCACAAACAGAACCTCTCATCTGAAATGTTAGAAATGTTGATGCTTGTTTTCCCACCCTTAATGGTATTACACACACTCAATTCAATCCAGACATTGTGTGATAGACTATTTCCAGAACCTTCCAGAATGAAGATGTTCAAGTAATTAAGAAGAAAATAAGACTGGTTTACCCACATTTATAGAACCATAAAATGGTTTAGGCTGAAAGAGACCTTAGAGATCATTTAGTTCCAACTCCCCTGCCATGGGCAAGGACACATTCCAGTAGACCAGGTTGCTCAGTTTGAGCAATTCGGGCTGTTCTCATCCTATTGGAACCCCATACATTTTGTGAATGTGAGATAGCTATGGCACATGAGCCTCAGACAGTGGATACGTGTTAGAAGACTGGAAAGAGAGCAACACTTTAAACTCTTGGGTGGCAGAGATAATAACCAGACAAGTCTTATACAATGTACTATTATGGAGATAAAATGTCCCAGGATTGTTGCACAGCTCCTGAATAATAGGACATTTAGATAAGTAGATACCTCGCATAAAGAAAAAAGAAAAAAAGCAATTAAAAAAAACAAGGATAGATAGATGAAAGGAAAATTAAAAATAGGAAATCATACTTCTTTTCCTTTCTTTATAAAAGGAAATCTCCCTGATGCTGAGGTCATTCATTATACCAGGACAGCAGCAATTTGTTCAACTATAGCTCAGGTAGTGTCAGCAATTTCATTATAAACCCATTTCTAAGAGTTCTAAAACCTGACTGTAATAATTTTTTGAGGGCAGAAACATTTCCTCAAAGGTCTCTCCTCAAGCATCAAAAAGTATCCAGCCCTCCTGTTTTCTCCTTTCCTTTCTCTCCCCAACAGCTTAAGGCTCTTGTGAGTAGGTAGCTCACAGCAACTTTTTACATCCACAATATGTGTGGCCACTGAGCTTCTGCTTCTGAAAATTCATAAGCACCTCAGTTGACTCTGGTAATACTGTATAGCTTCCTGAGGTTAATATACAAAGTTATGCTTGCAAAAATTCCTGTATATTTTTGCTTTCCCTGGTATGACACTGAATCTAAAAGATAGCAGAGGCTGGTAGTAATAAAGTGAAATCTGTCTTCCCACAGGTTAACATTTATAGTGCTTTGCTTTTTTATTTATTTATTTTTCCTTTGACCATCCTTTTAGACCTAGAATACCATAGAATTCTGCACAAATCAACAAGTTGACAGATATTATTCCTAAACTTCCTTTATTCTCCCTTTTTTAGTTTTACAGGTTTTATCTAAAATCTTCTCCAGACAAGTTTGCCATCTGTGCCACCTCATACTCGATACCACCTCAATGTTAAAGAAAAATTGCACACAGTTTTAACATGCTCTCAGGTAACTGTGCAGTCCATGGGTATCATCAGGTAACTTTTTTTCATCTGAGGGAGGTTCATTCATATATATTATTTTCTATCACTTTGCTGAGAATCATCCATAATAGAGTATACAATTCCATAGAACACTACAAAAAAATGTATCAGTGTAATGGCCTTCAAAATTTCAGCAGAGCAGCCCAGCAGATTATTGCTTTACCTTGTTCTAGTCCCTCTGACAACCGAGTTCTGCATTGCAGTACTGCAAATAAAATTTTCCTACAGTACACCTTTTCCATTTCTTGTGAGTTCTTCCTCTCTTTTTGGCTTTACATGCTTCCTTTTTATTTTCATACTTTTCTCAACTAATGGAAATGAGGATTGTGTGCATTAGTAGGACACATAGTTTGGTGATGTTAAAAGTGTAGGTGTTGCTTTGTGGAACTTTAAATTTAAAAATTTCTACTGCAATTACTTTCAATAAACTATTACTGTAGCTTGTATAACAGTTAAACAGAATTAAAAATAATTAGTTCCCAAGCAGCTCAGAAATTAGTGTGGGATTTTTAAGTCAGTGAGTAAAATGGCACAGAAATGTGATCTATTTAAGCAGAGACATTCTAGCTAAAGTTATTTAAATTTTAGAATCACTCAGTATCACTTGGTGATACACTGCAGAAGAACACTTTGTGCACTCTTTTATAGAAGTGTTAACATTAAAATAAATTTAATCCATGCAAACAGACCAGGAAGAAGTAATTGGTCATTGGCAGCGTTTCATAACATTGGACAGCCCAAAATAGACAAAACTTCAGATTATTTACCACGGGTTTTATACTTGAAGTTAGTATACGATGCATGTAATTTCTTCCTTCCTTTAAGAGCCACAAACCAGGAGCAGGTGGTATTTAAGGCCTGACATGCTGAGAGACACAGAGTGTACTGCAGCATCCCCTGAATATGCTGACCCCAAACCACATTCCCAATGAATTAGACTTCACTTTTTGTCCCTAATTCTCCGAGGCCCACACATCTTTCAAAAATTAATTTTTTTCCTTGCTTTACAAACTGAATGTCTTCCAAAAGGTCATTAAAAAAACAATGTTTTGCCTCCTTCTGCAGCTCATAACAATCTTATTCTGGGCCTCAGAAGCGTAACAAAACTTGCAAGTAATTAAGTCCCCCTCCTTGTTTTTAATTGATGGCATTTTAAAAGTAAACTCCAGAGGCATGAACTGTGTCAGTTGCTGATGCATTGAAGGGTTTGGCTAGTGTGCAGATTACCTCCACTACATTAAACTCCCTTAGCAGTGCCAAGTATAGCATTAGAAAATTCCAGTGAGGGATCAGATTGGGATTCCTGACTTGTCCTGTCTGGGAGCTGAAGAAGTGGGTTTTTTTGTGTGCTTGTGTTCATAAAACACAGCTCTTATGAATCATTACAAAACCATGGCTGATGTCTTTCTGTGTTTTTTTTCAGGTTCTTTTAGACAGCTACCTGGTTAATTGTAGAAAAGGAATATCCCAGTGCAGTTACCTGACAAAGCGAATACCAGTGCTTGTGTGTGTTTCAGAGGTGAAATTCTGCATATTTCACTGAGTTTCACTTCCCTGCTGTACCATGTACCTGCTCTGCAGTCTCCATCCATAGAGGTGCTTTTCCCTAGGATTAGTTGTTTTCAGAACCAGTCCTGGCATGAAACACAACTGAAGTGATTGCCTCTCACCTGCTTTGGTTATTGAAAACTTACAAGGCCATGAATGTTGGGTGATTTCAAAACAGTAGCTCAGGATCAGGTTAAATGCAACCTTTGGTGAACATGGTCTGGGATTGAAGCTTATGAGAGAGCACAAAGGTGTCTGATTACTTCTACTCTGCATACAAATATTGCTCTGTGTGCCAATGTTGAGGTCCTTTCTCCAACTTTTGCTCAGAGTTCTACTTGCTTCAACAGATCCTCATGAAGCAGAAAATACCATTTTTGTTGTTGGGGTGTTGGCTTGGTTTTTTTACAGGAATAAGGCAGAAGTGAGACAAATGATTGCTGATCATTATGCTTAGGAGAGGCCGTGAGTGTTGCCAAATATTTGTCACATTAGAACATTTTATCACCCTGGAAAATTTTATCATGTCATCCATGGCAAACTTTCCATTGCCATACAAGTGTAATCCCAGTCTACTGAATGCATGACAGTGACACTAGTTTGCTGAAATACCTTTCAGATTACTCTTTTTCTCTTTATTGTAACAGTTGTCTCATTGTCTGATTTCATATAGGAAAAGACATTTGTTTCTCAATGAAATAATGTAATTCATCTTTATATTAGTTAACTTTAAAATAGTTATTTTACTGTCTGACTTTTATTTTAATGTTTTATTAAAAATCCAGCATGTGCCCAAGCTAGAGAAGAACACTGTGTATTCACCTTTTAACACAAGAAAAAGGGACTTCTGCAATTTATAATCAAACATAATCTAATAGCAATGCAGGAAATGCTAGGGGTCAGTGGAAACCTAGCATCTTAATTTGTACTAACCAACACAAAAAATAAAATTTTAAAAATAGGAAAAAAAAAAAAAAAAAAAAAGAGAGAAAAAAAAATAAAAGGAAGAAAAGGAAAATGGCAGCCAGTATTAGATGATAAACAAGAAAATGTCTAACCTATTGTAACCATCTCCAGCTGTAAGTGAACAACAGTTTTGGCATTCTTTCATTTATTTTTCTCTCTTCTTTCAATTGTCTCTTCTTAGCCTGCCAGTCTGTCAACACCTGTACTAACTGAACTCTAGAGAAACAGAGTTCATTAATATAAAGTTGGAAACAGCTGGTCTAGGTAACAACAGGTAATATTATTGAAGAGAAGACTGGAAAATTGAGATTATTGTGCATCTTGAGATGGACATGGATCAAAAATTTCCTTCTTCTGTGATTAAAGCAGATTAATTAATTCTGTGATTAATTTCTACTAACCTGAGGCTTAGGACATACACTGCTTTATTCAACATGGAGAAGACTAGATTACTGTGGCTAACTTTGGGTGATGCAAAGAGCCAAGAGGAGAGCACAAGCTCAGAAAACATGGCCTACCTGAACAATGCTAATTCTAAAAAGATTAATTAGTCCAAGAAGAGTAGGAAGGGTGTAGAAATATTTGAATACCTAAAAGGTCCCTGCTGATCAGCCACTTGCCCAGCTGTCTGTAATGGAGGGTCCTGCCATCAATAGCCTTAAACTGGTACTCTAGGACTGTCTTTGGAGATCTCTTCAACAGAAAGGTGAAAGAAATTTTTAACTTTCTGGTCTGGGAGAACTGCAGGGTCAGTACTACTGAGTATGAAAAGCCTTCAGGAAGATTTCAGAAGACAGGAATCTGTCAGGGAACAGAGAAGAGCAGTTGCTCTCCCCAGGAAAATGAACTGAATAACCTCTTAGCTTCCTTTCCCTCCAGCCCTCCAGATCTCTGTCAGTGCTGTTATTCCTCTAGTCTTACATTGGTCATTATAAATGCATGTTCAAAATCCTGATTAAAGTGTAAGGTGCTCCAGGGTCATCACCAGGTGCTCAGCATGAGAGAACAAGTGTTTTTTTTCCTGTTGCCTTACTAATGACATTCCTGCAGGAGTTCTTAGATGGATGCTGGTCAGAGGGACTTCTCTCAGTGACTCGGTACTTTCTACCTGTGGCAAAATCATCCCCATCTTTCTAAGTCTTGTCTGGATCTGATCTTTCTCCTAGGAATGGAATATGACATAATGATGAGTATTTTTCAGCAGAACCATGCTTTCAGCTTCAAACTTGGGTTCGTGCTTCTTGATATTGCTGATGTGCTGAAGCATGCAAGAAATCTCCTTTATAATATAATACTTATTGGCCATGTGGCAGTATTAATAAAATAATTGGAACATGTTCACTCCCAACAATTAATGAAGCCTGTATATAATAAATCAAATCCAAATGTAACTAACTGACTGATAAATCAGAAATATAGTTTACCTGGGCTGAATGACATTTTCCTCATATTAGTTTTAAGGAACCTTCTGAGATACCAGAGACAGATATGTTGCCATATATATGCACACTGTCCTTTGTGTACACGTATGTTGTGTTTCACTGTTATTTACCCTGTCTTGTTATTTTCTCTTCTGCAATAAATGACAATAGTCCCATTATCCTAGTGTGGTAACGGTATCAAGAACCACAAACCAATGAAAATAATGAATTAATTCTTCATAAATCATCAGTTTGGTTTACAATACACTGACATTATTTTTAAAATACATTATTATCTCTATCTGCTTGTTGGTTCTGAGGCTTTTTGCCCTTGTTCATTGGACCAGTTTTTGAAGCTTTCTTAGTAATGGGGAAAGCATAAACTTACTCTTGTTAGTCTGAGATCTCTGCCTAATCACAAGGCTGTAGGAGCAAGGACTTCAGAAGAAATATCCCAAAATACATTATAAACAGAATAGTTGGAACATTTCTGACTTTTCTTTTTCTGATAAAATAGTACAACCGAGAATTCCTCTAAACAAGATCCTCTGTTGGCTTCATATTTTCTCCACATATTCAAGTCATATGAACCTCACTGTCATCTGTACTTAAAAGTCCCTTTTATGTCTCTTGAGAAGTGTGCACAAGGGCCTAGAGGTGAGTAAAGATTTATTTTGTGACCGGTATAATACTTCTTTTCTTTATCATGATGACATAAAGTGTTTTAAAGGGGGACTTGAGTTCCCAAAAAAGGAAATAATCTATTTTTAACGCTAACATTATTTGTTACTTTCTCCAGTGGTTTGGGGAAGAGTGAAAAGAAATTTGTGGGCCTTCCTGATAGTTTTTCCACCCAGGGATGGCTTGTTCTGAGTGGTTTCTGAGATTTTTTTTTTTCCTTTTGCTGTTGTTTTGGGGTTTTCTTCTGTTTTCCAAAAGAAAAAATAATCAAGTTTTACCCAAATATAGATAACATGATACGTCTTATTGTTTTCTTCAGATTATTTTAATATTTTTAATTGATTAATCATTACTGTTTCCCAGCATTTTTCTCTCTGTCAGATTATTTTATAAATCATATATCATAAGATGTGTATATTGTATGGACACTATAGGTGTTGTATCTTCTTTCTTGTTTTTCACTTTTACATATGGACCAAAAAAGCATTTATGCCATAAAAATAAGTGACTGTATTGAAATTTAGGATGTTTTCCCTAAGACTAAATGATTTCTTTCTTTTTTTTTAGTTTGATTACATTTCTAGTTTATAGGAGAATAAGTAATCTCTCTGGATTAAATCACTGTAAATTTAAACTTATAAAATATTTGAAGACATTGAGATGAAAGATTTTATAATTAATCCATATTTTATTTTATTTTCAGTTTAGATTGACAGAAGCTATTACATCCAATTCTGGAAAATTAGAATTAATTACAGTTTTGTCTCTTGTGAAGTTAATATTTTCAGTTTCCCAGGTTTACCTAAGCACTTCAAACTGTGTTTTCCATTCTATTTCTAGATGAGTAAGTGCTGCAAAACAATGCAACACATCCCTTTTCTGGCTTTCTCAAGGGAGTTTAGAACCCATGACAACCTGATGACTCCAGAGCTGCTTTCTCAACGAGAGATGACAAATTGTGTTAATTATAACAAATGTCAGTTGTTGAAATGATTTATTGCAAGAACAATGATTGGTTGGATATACAATGTAGAGTGGAGGCCATACAAGACTGTTTCATATGAATGTAAGCACACTCTAGCCTCACTCCCAGAAACAAAGGTAGATATACTACATTTGTAGACCAATTGAAATACTAATTAATATACCACTAGTGTAAGCATCATGTCTACTTAAGTGGAATAAATAGGAATCAGAGAAACATGTTATTGTGAACATAAATTTTAAGGAAATTTTCAAGTTTAAATACATATGTTTACTGCACTTCATTCCAGTGCAAGCAATAGACATTTAACATGTTGTGTCTGCATATATATTCTATATGCCAAAAAAAAATGGTTTAAAAAAATCAGTAAGCACATATTTGATTCCTGTTGTTTGGGATTTTTTAAAGCTGAGGAAGTCTTCAAAGGGAAAACAACTTGCTTGGCAGGCTTTTAGACCACATTCATAAGTTATTAATTGCCTTTTACTTGGAAAAGAGGAAAAGTTACTTAAAGTGTGTTTGAAGATATTGACTTGTCTTTACTGTTGTTTGAGATTAATCTTATTTCCTAGAAGAGAAAACATGATAAAATTACATTCAGAAGAAAGAACTTCAATGACATTTTGCTTGGTTTTGTGGGGTTTTTGTTTGTTTGTTTGTTTTGTTCTGTTTTGGCTTTTTCTATTGATTTACTCTATGGCCTTTCTGCTGAAGATATACAGAACTAAAGCAGTGTCAAAACATATCAACTGCTCAGAGTTCTGGAACATTTGTACCAACATCATTCCTAAATCACTGTTTGTAGCCACCTTTTATTCCTAGTCTATCAGAGCTGCTGAAAGTTATTAGAGAATGTAAAAGGAATATACACAATAAAGATATAAGCAGATGCAAATGTACCTAATTGACTGAAATTGTTTCTCAGAAACAATGAGGATTCTTTCATTCAGTTTATTCAGAATGCCTTGCAGAAAGTGAAGGACAAATGCCCAGTTGCAGCCAGATGGATATTAGTGCCCCATGTGATTAAGGGGCATGGCAACCAGAAGAAGTAAATGTTACCATTCACTTGAACTTCCAGTTACCAATATTGCATTATGAACCCCAAGCTGTCAGATCTCTCCTATTATTTTACCTGTCATCTCAGTGTAATTTACCACACCCAGTACCCACCTAAATTAAAAAATCTTCAAACACTTTCATTACACCCCTCCCTTCTTCCTGGCCTTGACTGTGGTCTGGATTTCTCTCCCTCCTTCTCCCACAAACAGCATAGGGATCACTCCCTCACAAGTTCTCTTTGCTACTCCTTCCTTGTCATGTGGAGGAATCCTCACACTCTTACCCTGATCCAGGATGAGTCCCCCATGGGGGTGACAAGTCCTGCCAGCAAACATTCTCTGGTGTGTGCTACCGTCTCCACCAGACCACAGGTCCTGTCAGTGGGCTGCATCAGTGCAGGCTTCCCATGGGGTCACAGCCTCCTTCAGGCATCCAGCTGCTCCAGCATGGCTGCAGGTGGGTATCTGCTCCACCATGGATCTCCATGAGCCTCATCATGATCTTCACTAGGGGCTGCAGAGGAATCTCTGCTTCAGCCCCTGGAGCTCTTCCCCCTTCTTCTTCACTGACCTTGTTGTCTGCAGAGGTGTGTCTCTCACTCTCTTCTTCTGACTGCTGCTGGTGTTGCAAAAGTTTTGGTTTTGCCTTCTTAATTACATTATCATAAAAGCACTACCACTGTCATTGATGGACCCGGCCTTCGCCAGCAGCCAGTCCATCTTGGAGCTGATTGACATTGGCTCTGTTGGACACAGGGGAAGCTTCTACAAGCGTCTCACAGAAGCCACCCATGTAGCCCACCCTGTACCAAATACATCTCCAATGCCAGGAATACTTAGAATAAGGAAGCAGCAAAAATTGACTCCAAAACATCCAAATTCCCAATTGACCCTTATGTTCCAAAAAGGCTTCAGATGGCCACCAGCATTTCAAAAACCCGACCTTCAGAGCTGAGACAATTTATTTCTTTTTAGGATGGTAACTCGTGATAATTAAAATAAACTGAATAAGCTGTTTCTAATTATTTGAAACCTGGAATTTATTGAGTGAATTCTAAATGCCTGCAAAGAACACAGGAATCATTCAGGTAAATATTTTTGTTTCACAAGTGTCTGATTTAAATTCCTGGGTATGCATTACTCACATTCACAGTTACGTATAAAAGTGTAATAAATTCAACTGTAAGTGAAAAAAAATCTCTCAATAACCCTTAGAGTGATTCAAACTAGATATTAGTGGGACTATGCCCACTACAAAGGACTATGAGTTATGTAAACACGCTTTAGTAAGGTTCATTTTGAGCCACTGTTGGCTGTTTATTTGACTCTGAGAAAGGATGGCTAACGCCACATACAGGAAAGTCACAATAAATGGGTGGAGCTGATGCTGAAATAACTTCTTACAATCTTTCCTTTGACCATTTGGAGCTCAGTTTGATATTTCAAACTGAAGAGCAGATTTTGTGGTTTGCCAGAAAAGTCAGTTTAAGTCCACTTGATAGTAAGTAGTATCTAATAAGAGCTCTGTCATGGAATTAAGATTCATAAAGCCTATCCCCTAACATCAAAACTGTTCAGGATGGGGTCTGGAGAGTGAACTATTTGTTCGGAAGGCAATGGCTAACCATTATTTGCCTTCCACATATCATTATGACAACTAAAGGATGTGTGCTCTTTCCAGTCTTACAGCTCATTTTTTTTCATACTATGAGATGGTATTGTAGGGAAAGAGGGTGTCTTCCTCAGGGCTATTATTTTTCTCAAAAAACAGAGACAGGAATTAACCAGCAACATGCTTGTTAACTTGCTCACTTTCAAAACCAAGAAAACTGGCAAGAAATGCTTAGCAACCAAAGTCATATACTGTCAGATTCTGGCTCATGAAAATATACACCACAACCACAGTCCTGAGAGTTTTCCTTCCAGTGTTATTTCATGTTTTTTGAGCACTCCAAGACTGTGATCACGGAGGAGTCTTATATCATAATAATATAAGTCACAGTGACCTAGGTGACAAATTGTTTTGTGATGCACTGTTAATGCAAAACACCTTACAGTGACACTCAGCCCCTCTTTATCTTTTTTTCTTACTACCTTTACTCCTAGCTGACCCCGTGAGTTACAAGCATCAGACTGTGTCAGCCTTCCAATAATTAAGATTGATAGGGCTAAGCAAGCACAGTAAAAAGCCAAGCTTGGCTTCAAAAAAGCAGTCTGAATTTCCTTTTCTAAAGTGAAGAGTTAAAGAAAAGCATTTGTCTGCTTGTGACCCAGAGTTCCCTCTCTGGGTCTCTTCTGAGGTGCTCACAAGTGGCTAGATACATGATGACATTTAAGGTTCTCTTTGAACTTGGATGCAAGCCTGTAGATGCCATTTCTCTGCAGCAGTGCCTACTTTTATAACCTGTCAGAAGTCTGCACCATCCCTGGAGAGTACAGAGGCAATCAGACTGACCCGGCATGCAATAACCTCCCAACTGTGTTTCATGTTTGAGAATATCCCAAGCCTCAAGCATAGGCTGCTGCCTGGTGTCTCTTCCCAGGGCCACAAATCCTCTTTTGCCTTCTTCCTCCATGCTGTCCCTGCACTTTGGTAGACAGGGAGGCAGAGAACATCCAACTAAAGTCAAAGAGGGGCCTTAGTTCCCACAGTACAGGAGAATATCCCTACAATGCTTTACCTTGACTGAAAAATAACTGTGCTTTTAAGTGAATTTCAGGTTACAGTGTAGTAGGTGGGGAAAGGGTCACTCATGAGGTGATATCAGGACCAGCCCTGGAATGTTAAATTTGATCTCAGTCTATTTCCTAAGAAAATGATGGGTTTGTTGATATAATTCATGAATTAGCAGGAGCCTGTTCTTTTTAAAGAATAGCAGAATTGATGTTGGGATTCTGATGGAGTCATTGTGCTCTGATGTTACAAGAGGCACTTCATCTCAGTTTCCTTTGTTACAGAGGTTTGAGAAAAGGATATAATAATGATCTACTTCATTCACTTCAAGTAAAGCTGAGCTCATGGTAGTACTTAGTCTGCTGAACTCAGTATGTAGCGTACGGGTTACTTCATTTTGCTCTTTTTCCAAGTGCTTCCTTTTCCAAGAATGTGCTGCAAGAGCACTCTTTTGACCTAGGTCAATTCAGCTCTTTCACTCCTTAGAATAGTTTGTTTTCTTAAAGAGCCACTAAGAACTGATTCTTTTACAAGTTAGATAAGCATAAATGACAAAGAGAAATTAAAGAAATCCTTTAATAGAGAATTATCTACAGTGTTTTAAGCTGTTACTACAAATAGATACAATTTCAGTCATCTTGTTAATTAATGTCCATTATGTTGACTTTCAGAAAGAGCACATGCTAGATAAAGAAATAATCCAGAACAAAAAGGAAAGTTTCTTACATTCATAGTTAGGGATTACAGTTTAACCATGTGTACCATAAGGTATTTATTACAACATGGAATGAATATATATTTACTTCAGACACTAATTATAAAGGGGATAAACATGGACAGAGCAAACTTTTATTTTTCCAAGATGCAACTCATCATGAGGTGAGGTCTTTTGTAAAACAAATGAAAATACAGTGCCCCAAATCAGGTTCCACTGGAGAAATAAAATATCAATAATATCCTGGATAGACTGTAAATCTTTCATCTCATACCACTGAGGTGTTCTTCTTTCTGGTTAATAGCACTTAGACATATTAAAAAACAAATAAGTAAAAAACCCCCAGAAAATCAACTTCCACTTCTCTTTTTTTTCTGGGCAGTCTAAGTATTTCTTCAGTGGTTTGTTTGGGTGGGGGTTTTTTGTGTTTTTATTTTTTTTAACTCAAGAGTGGAAATTATGGACTCTAAGTGAAGTGAGAGCCCATTGAAGTGGAATAATCCACCTGGTGATCAGCACAGGCTTTCTGGAGTATACTTCCATTGTGGCAAATCGTGCAGTCCGTTGAGAGTAAAAGACTTATATTAGGAAGGGTAGGAAAATGAGAATCTAAAGAATATTTTTTTTCATCATCTGTACACAAGATTCAGACAGTACGTCAATAATTAACTATCAGATGACCTAATGCAGGGGTGTAAGAGGTTGCATGATTTCCATTACACCCTTGGGGCTCTTTTCAGTATTTCCCTTGTTTGCAAATGCAAAACCAGTTGTTCTTTGGCATCCAGGGTTTGATTTAAAAGTACTGCAAAAATACCAGATCAAAAGAGCAATTTGCAGAATAAGTATTTTAAATTCTGAAGCATTCACAGAAGAACTATGCCTGTAGCTTAATAGTTATAGAAACTGGGGTCCATGTACTGAGGCCTGAGTCCAGTTGCTATTTCTGCACTTACAAAATGCAGCCTGAGAACTCCCTTGGGGTCGTTTTCTACTATTACCTCAGAAAGAGGAGTGACAGCACAGGAAATTTGTGATCCTCCTCTAGCCCTTTTGTCCTAGTCAGCCAAAAATATGTCTGCAGGTGTAAGGAGTACCCTGGTCTGTAAAGGTGAGGTAGGAGCATCAGTCCTGAGAGCCACTAAGGGGGTTTTGGACATCTGTGGGAAACCTCAGTTTGTTGTCATCAGTTTGAATGAGCACCAGTGAAATCCTCAGTCTTTTAATTTTTTCCATAATTCTGTTATAATCCTAAAATCCTCTTATTAATGGGTTTGTAAATGTAACATTTAGTAAATGATGTGCAGAAGAAGTTTGAGCATTCAGTTAAATGTAGAAAAATCAATGTGCCAGTGTTTGAAACATAGTAATGGTTTGTTTTTTAAAAAAATGCTAATATATTTTTATGGAATAAAAAATACTGCCATATTTTACACCTTTCACAGACTTCCAAATATAGAAACTCTGTAATTATAAACCCATGCTTTAAGCTATTGAGTAGTGTATAAATAAATTCTGGTTTTAAAAAGCATATATTTTAAGTGGTACTTTAAATCTACATGGCTAAAATGAACCACAAACTCCTACTATTTTCTCTGGATCTAAGAATGTTTTCCAGCAAGTGCACTAGCAGTGAAATAAGTAGTTTCTTAAAACAGGCACATGAAAGGACCACACAATCCTCCTTCTTAAAATAAGAAGGTACCCTGTATGCATGCATGACTCCAAAAGCATCCATTTTTTAAACATCTTTCTACATGAGTAGTGTACAGTTTCAGAGTTTGCAGTCAAACTACTGTTCTTCAGAAGATTACATCGCTTTCTCATATTTCCTTGAGAATTTGTTAATAAAGACATGTACTATATATATATTAAACATGATGCTGTCTAAATATGAGCATTCTGAATAAAATTTCATGTCATTATTGGGGCTGATTCCATTTTAACAGATCCATGGGAGTTGAAAGTTTATGATGTTCACAGACCTGAAAATGACACAGGGTTTTCAAATTAGCTATGGTCAATTGACACATCTTAGGAGGTGACTTGCATTTTTCAGTACTCAGGTGTCTTACAAAAAACAATGAAAAAATGCAAGCAATGTCTAGAACATTTATCATTATAAAACAGTCCTGAGACAGCTTTTCCAAAGGTATGCTTTTATTAAAGGAAAGTCAATGCAACAATCAGAAGTAAAATCAGCAGATGATGAAGTAGAAGCAGAGACTTGCAGATACATACTTATTTATTAAAATGTAATTTGTAAGGTCATTATGTGAAAAATAGAATATTAGATACTTCAAGAAGGTTATCTATTCAGTAATTCTTATTTTCTCTGATAATTAGAGGTGAAGTACTATTGCTCTTTCTCAAAAAATGTCAGCTTTCACTTCTTTGCAAAAAAAAAAAAGGTGATGGCTTAGTTTCAAAGAAGCATTTTAGGCCTCAGTCTATCAAAGATATTCCTTCTGTACTTCTAGAGTTAGGGGGGTATTCTTGTGAAAATTACTTATGAGGTTTCATGCTTTCTGTTTAACTACAAATGCAATCTCCAAAAAGATCTATTGGACACATTTCAGAAGGACAAAATCTGTGTAAAACTCATGTTATCGATTTCCATTTTAAAAGTAACAAGCATCTGCAGTAGGGATTTATTACCTGTTCCACTTCCATTCCTATTGTAGGATTACTTACAACAAATCAGGGAAGGATGGGATATTGAGGAAAATGGCAGAAGTGCTCACTGAGACTTTTTCCATCAGTTACCAGCAGTCCAGGCTAACCAGTGAGGTTCCAGTAGACTGGAGGTTGCTAGAAGTGCTGGAAGGAGGATACAGGGAACTACGGGCCTGTTAGTCTGACCTTGGTGCTTAGGAAGGCTACAGAGCAAATCACTTTGACTGTCACCATGCATCACATGCAGGACAACCAGGAGATCAGGCCCAGTTAACATGGGTTCATGAAAGGCAGGTCTTGCTTGATGAACCTAATCTCCTTTTATGACAAGGTGACCTGCTTAGTGGGCGAGGGAAAAGCTGAGGATGTTGTTTACCTGAACCTTAGTAAAGCCTTTCACACTATCTCCCACAGGGTTCTCCTGGAGAAATTAGCTAGATACGGCTTAGAGTGTACTCTAAGTGTACTCTTTACTGGGTAAAAAACGGGCAGGATGGCCAGGCCCAAAGAGTTGTGGTGAATGAAGTTAAATCCAGCTGGCAGCTGGTCACAAGTGGTGTTCCCCAGGACCCACTGTCGGAACCAGTTCTGTTTAATATATTTATCAATAATCTAGATGAGAGGTTAGAGTAAACCCTCAGGAAGTTTCCAGACAACACTAAGCTCCAAGGGAGCACTGATCCACGAAGTGACCTGGACAGTCTGGATAGGAGAGCTCAGGCTAGTTGGATGAAATTCAACAAGGCCACATGTTGGGTCCTACACTTGGGTCACAACAACCCCAGACAAGGCTACAGCCTTGGGGAAGAGTGTCTGGAAAGCTGCCCATAGGACAAGGACATAGGGCTGTTGATTGACAGCCAGCTGATTATAAGTGTGTCCAAGTGGCCAAGAAGGCCAACAGATCCTAGCCTGTATCAGAAATAGTGTGACTGGAAGGACTAGGTATTGTCCCCCTGTACTTCACACCAGTGAGGCTGCACCTCAAATAACATGTTTTGTGTCCCTCATTATAAGAAAGGCATTGAGATGCTAGAGTTGATCCAGAAAAAAAGCAGCAAAGGTGTTGAAGGGTCTGGAGAACAAGTCTTATGAGGAAAGAACCAGGGTTGTTTAGTCTGAAGAAAAGGAAGATGACAAGAGACCTTATCAATTTCTACAACTACCTGAAAGGAGCAAAGTGGGGGTTGGTCTCTTCTCCCAAGTAACAAGTGATATAACAAGAGGAAATGGCCTCAAATTGCACTAGGGGAGGTTTAGATTGGATATTAGAAGAAACTTCTTCACTGAGAGGGTTTTCAGGCACTGGAACAGGTGCCCAGGCAGCCCAAGCTGTTCCAGAGGTGTTTAAAATACATGAAGATATGTTGTCTAGGAATACAGTTTAGCACTGGAATCAGTAAACTCAGGTTAATGGTTAGACTTGTTGAACATAAAGATCTTTTCCAAGGAGAATGACTATGTGAAATCTACCAGACCGTCTCACTAATAGATGATAACACAGTATAGCTTTGTCTTGTTCATCCTTTAGCAGAATTCAGTAGAAGATTGACTTAAAACCATGGACTTAAAACTTATATATGTGTGTATATATATATATAAAATGATATATATAAAAATCTGATTTTTTTAAAAAATATGTCCAGCATGGGAAACTAAGGGAAACTTCGGCAAATTCTAAAGTGAAATTTTCAAGTGCTATCTCTGGGTCTTCAAGTGTTTTCAAATGTCAGCAACCTGCTCTTGTGCTAAAGTCACCAAGAAAAATATTCTATTTTGATCCAACTAAAATTTAACGTCTCAGTTGTATATACAAAAGCAAATTGTACATATGTGTATATTTAATCCAATGGCAGACTGTAAAACATACATTAATCCTTGTATTTTCTGTAATTATGTAAGTGCTGTATTTTTTCAAAAAAGAAAGTAATTCCTTTGGATACATGTTAAATAGCAGTATCAACAATCTTCAAATAAGACTGTTGTATATTTGTAAAACTAAGTTTTTGTCTGAGCAGGCCTCTTCTCACATACAATTTTAATTGGAAACAAAGAATGTAAAGTCTAAATTATGTAATCTACTTTTAAATCATTTATTATAAATCTGGTTTTGAACTGACTAGAAAATAATTTCTTCATGACTGCTCTCATATAATCGCTTTCCTTTATTTTTAATGTAATATACATAGCATGGTAGCAGAAAGGAAAAACTGTGAGAGCCTATTTGTAGCTCTTATTACTCTTTAGGGGTAGATGAAGTCACACAGGTCTTTTGCCTAGTCATAACAAATACAAAATTTGAAGTAATTCAGCAGAACAAGCCTGAGTTTATCTTTTTTTACTTAATTCATCAGATTTTTACTGCACAAACAGCAAATCCCAAACACAATTATCTTACATATTGTGCCCCGAAATTAAGCAATTATTTTCTAGAATACTGCTAATAACAGCAACTTCAACAGACCTTTTTTCTCAATTGTGTAGTGTTAAAACCAGAAATATCAATATAGACAGGTTTTGTAAGTGGTGAATATTGCAAATAAGATATGGTGCTTAAATTCCCTTTCATCAAACTCAGCCTTTGGCAAAAAGAAAATTATAATAATTTCTTATACTAGAATTTTCTAACAAAAAGTACATTTTATAACTGGAGGTGTTTGCAGACTTATTCTATATAATATGGTAGGTACTTGGGACTTTTATTCTGTTTGTGAGTAAAGTAAGTTGGTCTGAACAATAGTATTATATTGCATTTCTTTCAGCATTATTTGGCTCTGACAGAAATTTAAAATTACAAAACAAAGCGGTACATTTTTCAATCATATTCATTTGAAAGTGAAGACAAAATGGTTGATGTTTAAGCATAAAACTGCTAAAGTGTTTACATATCCTCCTACATACCCCACAAGTTTGACTTAGAGTTTCAGATTGCTGAAAAAAAAAGCATAATCTAGTAGAAAACAAATAAAACAGTAATAATTACAATATATTCTACTGACAGATTAATTCTAATTGTAGAATAGAAGTCAGTGAACATCCTAGGGTTTTTTTATGTCTGAGGTACTGTAAAATAAAGAAATAAAGGGTAATAACTTATTATTGCAGGAGGAAGAACTAAAACAATTTGATAATCAGCGCTAGTACCAGAAAAAGTGTTCAGATACACCCTTTACCAGAACAACCCAAACAGAGTTGTTACAGGCACCAGAGGTTTTCTCTCTGACAAACCTGAGAAATACTTGATATATATATACTATGATGTGTCCAAAGTAATGCTTTTTTAGCATACATGTTGATCCCTTAAGATGCTGGTGATTGATGCTGATATTACATTCCCTCTCAATATTTGTATGATGAGCAGATATTGACAGTTTTCATATTGATAGTATTTGTATTGACAAACCATAAATATTATGGTTCACTGATGGAAATGATCATACAAGTAAGAGAGTTTAAAGAAGAAAATTCTCTCATCTTTGAAAACCAACTCCTCTAGTCAGGACTTCTTTTATCTGCCCTTATTATTAATGTGGTGTGAGGTGTGCACTCAGATCTGAAAAGAACAGACATTTAAGCAGATATTTAACAATAAATATGGCACTAAATTACCTATTCCCCACAAAATTCTGTTCATTTCTTGAATATTATTTTACAGACAGTGAAAAACTTGACACAAGAGAGCTTGGTTTTTTTGGAAAAAATAGAACCTACTATGTCTTGGTCCAAGACCAAAAGTTCATGCCAATTCCAGACAAAAAATTCGTACTTAAGTGGACAATGAACTTAGCTTGTAACTAAGAAGTAAATTTGTTTAAAAATTTTTTTTCATCTTTGTAGAGATGACTGCAGAGTCTGAAATTGTCTTTGCATGCACATTACTTAGTAGCACAGAAAAGTTAGACCACTAGTCATAGGTTAGATATAGAGTTTACTAAAATTCAGCTAATGTATATATGGCTATTTCATTCTGATAGTCTTAAAATGTGGTCTGTTTTACTGTAATCAACACACATTTATCTGAAAAAAAAACAAGTGCATTTCTAAACTGTGGTTCTTCACATATGGCCATTGCAGAAAAAAGTTACAAGATTTTGTGTGAGATCAGAATTCTAACTTTATTCTATAGTGACTTCCTTTTTCATAGTATATTTATAAATGTAAATTGCAGGGTGCTAATTCACTATGATACAAAATTCATTGTCCTAATTCATCTGATAGTCTCCTGAAAGTTATCAGTTTGATTGGACGCACAATTTCTTGAGTTTGTAAAGGAGCTACTCATTTCAGTTGTCTCGAAAAAACAGTAAACTATGTTTGAGACTGCAAATATCTGAGGTAACAAAATCAAATTCAATACTTGATGAGGAATCCAATAATCTGTGTTATAAAATAGGTGATGAATCTCTATCATATTCACAAATTTAAGTATAGTTGAAAAAAATCAGTGTGTTCAAATGGAAGGCTAGTTCACTTAGTTTCTATAGTCTTAGCTAATGCTGACAAAAAGTATTTTTGTCAAGAACCTGTTCACCTGTTCAAATGAAAAAAAAAAAAAAAAAAAAAAAAAAAAAGAACTCTGCATATATTTGTTACACAAAGTACAAGCTGACACAAGCTTGTTAATGTTAACTGTTAATGTTTCTGAAAGTAAAAAGGCCCTGTTGCTATGGATTTCTACAGTCACGTGAGCCACAGTTCAGCATTAGTCAGGAAAGAAACTGGGTTTGCTGGTACGCTAAGTAAGAGCCCTAATAAGCTGCCCATTACTGGTTGTATTTGTGTATTCATTGCTCCTTACAGAAATAAACTAAAACATCCCCCCAGCAAAAGCTTCCTTGAGATGCTATGTATTTGCATAAGGAGTCCTGATTTCAAAGAACTGTTGTTCTTTCACGTGCTTCTCATACAATACTAAATGTAATGATAGAATAAATTATTCTGGCTGTAATGCTGGTATACTATCTCCAGATAATGATTTTATTAGCATAGGAAGCAAATAAACCTAGTTTTAAGTGATGAAATTGGTGTAGTTTCCTCTGGGTCATGTATTTTTAACATTAAAAGTAAACATAAGTCAAACTCACATCTCAGTAATAATAAATTCCCAGTTTACCCTTTTTCATAAAGGTATTCTGAAGTCTTGAGGCCAGGGACTGCAGTTGCCAAAACACACTCCCAAATACATATATATGCATGCAAAAATATATGGATATACAAGTATTATGCTCTACTTTTAGATATTCTACCATTTTGAGAGTCTATGAAGAATTTTTGCTGTGATTAAGATTAAATCAGGTCCCTAACTCATTCACTAACTCAAGCATATTGAACATGGATTATTACTTCCCAGGTGTGATGTCCTGGGACTGTTGCATGACAACCAAGTCCTGCTGACTGATACTGACAGTCCAAGTTGCTGAGGATGTGACTGCTCAATCACTGATCATAAATAACTGATGGGAAATCTGTTTCTTTCACATCTTTTCAGAAACCAAAAGTTATGCAACCTTGCTCAGCTATATAACTTACCCTGACACTGAATTGATCACACACATTTCTTTACTCAATGTAAATGCAGAAAGCAAGTGTAACACACATGGGTCATCCAACTACAAAGAGATCTAAAGGTTCAGTAGTTCCAATGAAAAAAAAATGGTTTATTCAACAAGAAATTTAATACCCAGAATAAGTTACAAATTAAACTGGTGGAAATAAAGATTTATTCAAATGAAAGGAATTAGATAGTTTTGGAGTGACATAGTACCCTTGATCTTGCAACAAAAAGAGAAAATAAATGGTAGTGGCATTTCATCATGATATAGGGTGTTGAAGGATGATCTAAAAAATAGGTTTAAAAAACATGATTAAATATTAGTTATCTAAGAAGAAATTTGCCTTTGAACATTGTAGGCCATGATAAAGTGAGTGTCTCCCCAAAATATGATTAAACCATAAGGAAAAAAAAATAGATAGTAAAATAAAATAAATCACAAATAATATGTCATGCTAATATTTGGGGAAGTAGGAAAATGTGTTTTACACAATTAACAAATTAAGCTCAAGAATATCTTACGCACTTAAGAGGTAGCAAGTTGAATTTGCAGACTAGAAAGTTTGGAAAATTTTATGAACATTAGCTTAAAAGTAGCAGCCACCATCATTGAAGCCTGGATTAGATTACCTAGGAGTTTCTTTCAAGTTCCAGGTTCCCAAGTATGGTGCCTTTAACACGTACTCATGTGAATCTCATGTGCTATTAACACATACATATACATTCCCTGCTTCTCCCCCACCTCCCTTCTCCCCTTATCTTAGTTAAATACTCCAGCTAAAAGTTTTAAGGGATATTCTTCTTGCAGCATTCAGAGTTTCAAACATCTGTCGATTTAAAATGAAGAAAGCATCCACTGAACAGCTTCCCATCTTTTGTTCTTCAGCACATCCAATGGTAAGGTTGCCCTTTTCTCCTCATAGATCACTGACAGCTTTATTTCTACAGCCATAGACCTTCTTTGGCCTGTGATAAAATTTGGTTTGGCATATTACCCTAAGAGTGGCAGTTCCTCAAACTGCACTTTATATACCTATGCAGGAAGCAGAGAATACACTGTCCAGTTCTATATCCATGAACATTTTTGCTTCATTCATTCTTTCTTTTATTGCTCTATATATTGTTGTACAAATGGAATGAATTCTTCCATGAGAATTATATTTCTGAGAGGAGTTTTCTTTACTTTCATTTGAAGTCTTTTGTTATTTTTCTGCTGGAATTACTTTAATTTTTCTGCAACGGGCTGTGTTTTCTTTTGCTTATTGTTAATACAATGTTATTTTTTAACCTATATCTGACTAATTTTACCCATCTCTTACCATTTGTGGTGTTTCGCATTTTCACAGCCACATGGTACTTTACAGAATAAATCATTCAGTGCTGTATTTCTTTTCAGAAACAATACAATGACAGATATTCTTCTTGCCAACTACAGAATCAGTGACATGAAGTCTAGTTGGAGGCTAATAACTAGCAGTGTGGCTCAGGGAATCATACTGAGCTAAATCCTGCTCAACATCATTTTAATGAGCTGGATGATGGGGAAGGTTTAACTCTCCTAACTCCATTAAAAAGAAGCAGTTTTTGAAGGTTAACACACCTGAAAAAAGTGATTAAGAAAACTGCCTGATGTTACTGAAAAGGAACCACTGACCCCTTTCAGTGCACTGTAGTCATTATGTTTCAGTGTGACAAAACCTTAAAAAACTGAAGTATGTTATAGTACATCACTATAATACTTGCAGGAAGTCTTGAAAGACAGCAGAGCTTTTACAGTTTCATGTAAGATTCTAGGTTTATCAGAGATAGCAAGCAGAGTAAAGCATCTGCTAAAAACCATTAAAAAAATAATCAGGTTTAATAAATTATGTCCTTGCTGCAGTTCCTGGGAAGAAATCACATGGTATCTCACAAGCACGCGATTTGAATTTCTGATTAGGATGGAAAATATTTTTTTTCTACATGTGTAAATAGATTTCTACATTCCAGGGAAAATAAATTTTCTTTTCTGTAGAATTCAAATGGAGAAAAAAGAAGATCCATTTTGATAGTAATGGTGATAACTTACAATGATAATAATAGATGTGATTGTCTACCTTTTTTTTTTTTTAACCTGCCAGTAGCTGGTGTTTTCTTGTAAACTTAGGTGTTCTAGTTGTCTCTGTAGAGTCCTAAAAGGCCTGACTATGTATTCAGAGTAATTATTTACAGTCTAACCTGAAATATTTTGATTTTACATTATTATTATGTTCAATACCTCACTCAGGACAGCGGGTCTGTGCCTCCCGAGTGCTCAAGGGTTTCAAGGCTGGCTGTGTAATTTATGCAGAAAATGGACATGGCAGTAACATTTCTACAAGGATACATTCTGACCATAAAATTATGAAATTATTTCATGCCTCTTTTAAACCAGTTGACCTGGAGAAGCTGTAAGATATGCATTGTCTGTGCTCAGAAGAATAAACAACATGCAGAATCTTATGGACTGTCCTTAGAAATGTATATATTAAAAAAAACTTCTATTTTCCTTTTTGATTGATTTAATTTAGCAATAGTTTTCATTTTTTGAGTTAAGTGTACTCTGGAACTTCTAGTTAAGAAGCTGTAATTGGCTGTACAAAGTGATTAGGGTTATGTTTGTTGTTCAAGTAGTTTAGCAAAGCCATACAAATGAAAGCCAGGTTCTACTTGGGCTTTCCAAGGTCTGATTCTTGATTATGGTTCAGTGCCTTGTATTTTCATGTTATTGCTATAAAGAGTTTTAAAAGAGAAATTTGGTTTTCTTCCTCAACATCCAAATTGTAAGGTCCATACACTTAAGTATATGTGGTCCTAACCTGCAATTACAGATACATTCAATTAATGAACTTGTGATGGCTTTGTTTCTCACTGATTACAGATTTTCTCCCCTACTTTCAGCATAATTTGAAATTCAGATATAAAATATAGGATGTCTGTGGAAGAACAGCCCATTTTGAATAATGCCTTTGAATACTTTAGTATTCATTAGGAAATAAGACTTCAGTAATGAGACTGAAACACCAAAACATTCTCTTTATAAACGTAATACACAAACATTCCTCAACTTGGACTTGGAGAAAGTTCTGGAAGAGACACAACCTATTTCTATATACATATGATATACGATAACACTGCTAGCAAACTCAGACATTTGTTTCCAAGACGTAACATCTTTTAGCTGTGTAATAGTTTAAGATATTACATAGTAATTACATAGTAACTGTAATCTTTTCTTCCCAAATCACTTTCTTCAGACAGTTTTTGCTATTCTAAACGAGACTGGAAACAGAATATACACAAATGAAATTTGTTGGCCAACAAATATCAGAAAGTATGTTAAATCAGAAGGACTAGCAAACTCCCAAACTAAGCATTAATACATTCACCATCCTCAATGAGTTTCTCTAGGCCAGGTGATAAAGTCTGGATTACTGACCTCCTGTCTCCTGATTCTGACTTTTTCCTTGGTATTTTCAAAAAGTTGCACATTAGTATTTCTCCTCGTAAGTACCTGAGTTGCTAATATTGACTCAGTAATTCTCCTTCTGCTTGTTCTTTTACTTGTTTTGCATATATTCCTTTCAGAGACTTTCTCACAAGTTAACATCTATTAGTAAAACTGAGTCAAGGTCACAGACGTTTGTCACCAAACTAGGGCATAAATTATAGATATCAGAGCCCTAGGGAAAAGGTTTACAGAAAAATGGGACACCTCTGAACCAATTTTCTGAAAGGAAGTCTATTGCCAACTCTAAGAATACTGTGTAAATTATGGGCAATTATGGATAATACATTCTCCAATTTTAAAAAAATTAAGATGCAGTGGTAGAATTCTATTTAAAATATTTTTATGATTTTAGTAGGACACAACAGTATAATTTAGAGGAAAAGAGCTAATATACTCAGTATAGCTTAATAAAATGGGAAACACAAGAATTCAAAATTAAAATTCTAGACAAGCAAAAATAGCTGTTTAAATTCTCACCTAACTTAGAAAAAAAATGCATAAACATCTGGGCAGGGAAAACAGAAAAAATTACAGTATTTCTGTGGATTTCATTTGGATGTATTGATTCAGCTAATGGTGCATGAAACCTCAGAGACTGACAGGAATCTTTAAATGGAAGGAAATGGGAAGCTTGATTATTGAAATGATGAGGCAAGACAACATAGGTCAGCAGTCCATAGACATTCTGAGTAATGATAATATTTCACTTATTGGTTCTTAATGACTTAACTAAATTCCTTAAAACCTACTGAGGACTTTTTTATAAAGAAAAATGAGGCTTTCAACGACTATCAAATTCTTTGGCCAACTTGATTCTTTATTTGGAACAGAAAAGTATACATTCTTACCTGTAACTCTGGACATGACATTCTTTCATTCCTGAAGGATATCAATACTATTGATAATTACTAATCCAGACAGATTCTGTTGCTTATTTGACACTTCAGTTCCAAACAAGTTGTTTTCCAGACTTAAGAAGTACAAAAACAAGAAAGATTTTGGACATACCCCATACCCCAGCTTATGTACAAATGCAGTGAAAAACATGGCAGTTCTGAAATTTTTTTTTAAATAAAAACTCTACTGAAAACTCTTTTTCCCCCAATGTTGAATTCTAACCTTGCAAAATTTTCCCTTAGAATTTCATTTTGTGTCTTCTCTGTCAGATACTATATGTGTTACTTATTCCTTAGAGTTGCCATATTTATAGAGTGGTTATATCTTTTTTAGACCAAGAAGTATATAACTTTTTTTTTTTTTTTTTCATATTTATAGCTTTAAAAGTAATAAAACTGCAGCACAGATCAAAAAAGTTTTATGACAACCCATTGGAAAAAAATTTCACCTGGCTTCATTTCTGAATAGAGAGTCATCTTCTGACATATTTCCTGCTCTTTTGCCATATATTTTTTTAAAGCCCAATATTCAAATAATAATGTTAGACTTGCACAGTCCCATTGCATTGAAACAGAATTTAAAAAGTGAACAATGTAACTTATGTTTCACATAGATTGGGTGTTCAGAACTCAAGTCCTCCTGTATGTACCTTTCTGTCTTTATGATTCCTGCTAAAAGCAGGAGATTCAGACCACTGATCTAAATATGCCTACTCTACAGAAACACACCTGAGCACTCTGGTTGCAGTCAAGGTGATGCTTTAGGCAGCTTATCTGACACATCTTAAATATTTCTTTTAGAATGAGATGATGTCAGCTATGGTTTACCTGTTTCCATTGCCTATGCAGAGACACATATCTAAGACATAAACACAAAAACTGAGGTCATAAATATTTAAATAAGCTAAGATAACACATTTTTGTATAAACCAGTATAATGATACATCTTTCAAATTCGTTTGATAAGTCTCATCGTTGTCATACATCCCTTTTTTCAGTCTTTATTACAGAAATTTTAATCTGATGTCTAAAAAAACCTGTACTAGACATACAGCATAGGGTATCATTTCCTCTCTCTTCTTACTAGTTTACAGAACCTTTTTGAAATTTTATATACTTAGGAAATTCCCAGTTCAGCAATGCTTTCTTATTACTTAGAGCATGCTTAAGTGTAATTGTATTTAATGCAGTTAAGATTTAGTACACAGCTAAGCTTCCTGTTGACATCTGCAACTATATCATCATAATCATCTATTGATGGGAAATGATACAGTGAATTTAGGAATTTCTGTTTCAGTAGTAAGTCTTTTGATTAAAATGCTTAACTCAGTTTATCTATGCTTGCATATAAAACATGAAACACCAATGAAGAATGCCACACAAGCATAAAATATAATGACTGCAACAAAAATCGTAAACATTTTTCATTATGTAATTGACTTTCCCAGGCTGTGGAGAATAATAGAAAAAAATAATATAATTTAAAAGAGTTTGAGTCTTCCATGGAATTAAAAGCCAACTGCGAGTTCAGATAGCACTAGAAGTTCAGAAATAAAATTTCATGTTCACGTACTTCTGCAAAGCATTCTTTTGTTATGGCTTATGAGGTTGAGGCAATAATATCAGGTAAAAACTGGTAACTACAGGATGGATTGAATTACCTCTGCGTCAATTTTTACTGCTTCTTTCTTCCTGTGGGTACTTATTTTGGGTCTGTGAAATTCCAGACTGGCTGTAATCAGATTAATATATTAAGAATTCCATGTCCATGTAAGAAATTATTGTATGTGAGATAAGGATAAATGGAGTTTCACTGTCTAAACTAATTGTTCTGAAAGGCTATGCTATAATGAAAAACTATTAGAAGTGTCTGGTTCATGAAACTGCAAGTTCTTGAAAAAAAGCATCATTCTAAAACAAAATTATCATGAGAACTATTTATTATTATCCGATGATACATAGGAGTTTTATTAGTTTAATCAGAGGACATATTAACATTGTAAGACTATGAAAACTTTAGTCTTTCCCTTGATCTATGGCTACTTACTGTCGTATCAACAAATGCTTTTATACACCTTGGAATCTGTGTGCTCCCAATTTATTAGCAAGTAGTTCATCCCCTGATGAGGTGGAAATTGGTGTTGTACTCTGGAATTTACCATGACGATGTTACTGAGTATCTTTCAAGGTGGCAAAGAAGAAAGGTTAATTGATTTTATCTGAGAAGCTGACAGGGTGCTTATTCACATAGTGTCATGCAACCATGAATGTTGGCTGATGGCTGCTTTGATACACTCTCCTTTCTTCCTTTTCCTTTTGTCCTTTTCCTTCTCTTCTGTATTATTCCCATTTCTAATACAGTCACAAAACAACCCTTCCTACCAGATAGACTGTAAATACATGTTTAGTAGCTCAGCTGTGCCTTTAAACTGGTTGAAGAAGTATAGTGTTTCATTGTGGTTTTCTCCTCCCAAAAGAGTAAATAGGGCACTTACCAAAATGGTGGACATTTTAGCTCTTATTTGGAAAATATATAATGTAATAAACTTTTTGGGAACCAGGAGACAGTGAATTACATTACCTTCTCTCCTGTGCTCATTGTTTCCAAATTATGAGCTAAGTGTCTGTGAGTACACTCCAGTGCAGATCAAAGATATTTGGGGTCCAGATAATGAGCACTCTAACAGTTTATTAGTCTGTAATCTTCCTTTCTCTGTCAGGAAGATACTGTTAAGAGAAGGGGAAGACTGTGAGGAATCCTCCTCAGAAGGAAGCGACAGAAAACAACCTGTGACATCCGGACTAGAAACTCCACTCCCTCTCCCCCCAGGTATTTAAGCTCTGGTTTGTGTTTTCATTTTGCCCTATTTTGATTTGATTAATAATAAATTAAATTGATTTTTCCCCAAGCTGAGCCTGTTTTACCCATGACCTTAATTGGTGAGTGAAAACCCCATAGCCCTTGTCTTGACCCACGCTGTTCCAGGTGGATTTCCTTCTTGCCGTCCCGTAACGGGAGGGGGAGTGAGAGGCCACGTGGTCCTTTGCCATCAGCCAGGCTCAAACCAGGACAATCACAACATTGTAAAACCAACTTCTTCTCACAGGAGGAAACCAGATCAGTCACTTTTTTAAATATGAATATGCTGCTTAATGTTCATTTCTGTGTTTCAAGTATTAAAGGTAAAGTTTTGTATGCAGTGGTGGTCATTGAGTGAGTTAGAAAGCCTGCTCTCTAATGCTGAGCCTGAGAGTGCACAAATTAAATAGTGCCTCTGCTTCTAAACAATGAATTCTTGTAGGTAAATATAAATGCTTGAACAGCTTCCTGAATGTAATTGCCATAGCTGCCTAAATGCAAGTCTATATGTATGCCCTCCATTTGATCACCTATGCATTTAGCTCTTGCCTAACCTCCATCACAATTTACAGATCAAATGGAAAAGAATTAAATGACACCTGAATTCACGGTAGCTGCAATCCAGTAGTTACCCTCAGACCATAAGCAAGCTTTGAGTTTTCTTTGAGTCACAGTAGTTGCATCTGCTTAACTCAAAGACTTCCTGGGGGAAAATGAATCTCATACCCAGGTCCATTAGTTTTCTTAGTACCAGAGTATTCAAAAGCATATGTGTGTATACATACATATATATATATAAGCTAACAACTAACCTGGAATTAAGGTATGATTCTTTCAGCTAGGAAATACTCAACCAAAGGTATCTAAGGTAACTACAAACCATATGGCTTTTAACAGGGAAAATTTCTGCTGTCTGCTGCTGTACAGAAGCTGCTGTGTAGTTAGAAATAAGTGTTCAAAAATATTCTTATTTCAGTATCTTGTAAAAAGCAAAAATGGATACATTTTTACACACAGATAAAAATTTATTATTAATCCAAGTAATGTTTTAACAGCTTAATAGTCCAGTCTATTTAATGTAGAAAAGCTTCACTGACAATACATTATATTACATTAACATTACAATACCTTAACAAAAAAAAAAAAAAGTGTTATTCCACAAAATACTTAAACTCTCTTGGTAGCTATCCCTGGTCTCTGTTATAGTAATCATCTCTAAGAAACATCCTTCAGGATCTGAAAGTCAACAGTTCTTGTTTGAGAAGCAGAGAGGGGAAAGGAGTTTTTGAGGAGCTGACAGTGCCCTGCTTCCTCTGCTGAAAGAAGCACTAATTCAGTGGTGGAGGCTTCCTCCTCTTACTAGGAAAAACATGATGCTTAAGTCAATGCTTGCTTTCTCTTTAATCTTAGGGTCTGCTTGTGGTTATTCTTCCATTTTCATTACACTTTGCTTTCTTTTCATTTGGCCCAGGTTGAAGTTTGAAAATTGCATGCAGCCTTGCTCTTCTACCCCTAGGGGTTCTTGGTTATTGCACTTGGTTCCCTTGGGCTGTTGGGCTTTTACCACACAGAGTACTTCATGGCCCAGGCTAAAACAGGTCAGGCAGCAGTCACTGACCACTGCACAGCTGTTCAACTAAATCCCAACCACCTCAGGCTGAGGCAACTGCAGACAAGTCCTGAGACCCTTCACTGCCAGGTAGGTTAAAAGCCTGGCTCCTTCTCCTGGTAATGGCAAAAATCATGTGCATTAGGCTCAAGGATGAGGAAAATGTTCAGACATACACCCAGTGATAACCATCCACTTCCATACATAAGCATTTAAATGTTTCACAAAAAACAGTGATTTTTGCTCTTACCATCTTGGAGATCATCAGGAGACAAACTGTTCACTAACTCTGTTATATCACTAATTTTGGGATATTTGAAAATTAATAACTACCTACAGCACAGAAAGGGAAAGTCAAGGTTCCTCAGCCTGTATTGGAATGGACACTAAGACCTTGAAGATAAAGCTTAGCATGGATGTAGCTTAGTGCAGAATAGACTTAAAACTTTAATTTGCAGAAAAGAAATGTTGAAAATGTGTCAAAAGTGTATAAAAAAATCTGTTTAACACTCAGCAGGTTCTTGAAAACCATGAATTCAAGATGCTGAACAAAAATATTATTATTGTAAGCAAAATATCTACATTCAGGATAACATTATTTTTGTGTTTAGATAGCACATCAGTACAACTCCATACTGTTGTCTTTTTGGTGGTAATCCCAGAGAACTCACAACATACTTGTATCTACACTGAAAGAGCCAAAAATTCTTTGTTTTATTATCTGCTTTGTTTCACTTCCAGAGAGTGCTGTACTGGGTGATACTTGTGATGTTCAAGAAGGACTCTTCCATCCACAGAGTGATAATTTTGGGTGCTATTATAATTTAATTATTGTGATATCGTTTCATTCACTTTCTTTTAAGATATCAAATTAAAGCTTTAATTCTGATTCTAATTCTACAAAAGTAAAATCAATAGAACATAACTTAAGATCTTACTAAAATAGTCTTTTGGTAAACAGGATAATCCCCTTCTTCCTATTTTTTTTTAAGCCACCAGTTATTTAAAACTGGAGTCCTTCCAAAACTGAGAGTCATAGATGCATTATGCTAAATACAGTTGCAGCACACATTTCATCTTACTTTTCCCTGTATCCTAAGCTCTCATTGGAGGAAGAAAAAGAAGTTTAATTAAATAGGTTTTGAGACTCTCCTCCAGAATGTCAGCCCAGGATGATGATTAATGTGAGTAGCTTGCCAGCAATGTGGCTATTCTTCTAATCTTTCTCTGTTTTTCAGCTGCCAAGTCCCTCAATTTTAAAGTTTATGGACACTGCACTCAGTATATATAGATATTTTATGTTTGAAAGGATTAAAATGGTAAGATAGATGAAGAAAAAAATGTACTGAAATAGTATTAACACAAAATAATATTAGATAAATTATCTTATTATGCTCTGCCAATGGAAGATTATATATGTATGACGCAGATGAAACAGACCTGTTCCTATGAATATATACTACTGTATTTTCTTGAAGAAAAGTTCTGACCAAAAGCAGCATTGAAATAAACAGGAAAGTCATCTCCCACCAAGTTTGAGAAGACTTTGTCTAGTACTTTTCTCTTTAGTAAAGCCTTTGACACCATCCAACAGCATTCTCCTAGAGAAGCTGGTGGCTCATGGCATAGGCATGTATACTTTTTGTTGAGTTAAAAACCAGCTATGTGGCAGGGTGCAGAGAACTGTAGTCAACTAAATGACTACTTTTTAGATTATATGATCAAGAAACAGCTGATGATCTGTCTACTAACATAAATGGAGACTAACATCATTCCATCTAATCACTGCAGGAAAAACATGGATTTTTAAAATTTAATACATGTTTTTATATTAAACAGGGTAGAGGACTGTATCACACTAAAATGTTTATTCTTCTGTAAAGTTGTTTTATTAATGTGACTTATCATTTAACATCACTTTTACACAAAAAATTAAATATCAATGTTCATTTCATTCCCTTGCTAAGTAGTAACATCCCAGAAATGCTAAAGAAAGAAATTATATAATGATCATGCTATCCTTTTCTTTGTTTAAAAATCTTACATATTACATAGCTAATCTCTACCATACTTACAAAAAACAGTGTTTTCATCAGTGTTATGGCATACTATATATGTACAGTTACATTGCTGTAAGAATGTGCTGCTAATATAAAACCATGGAAGTCTTAACATTATATATACATATGTTCTTCCTCAAAGTCCTTTGTAACTTTTTCATTATAGTTTACACACAAGGAATTAATTTCTCAACATTCCTTTTCATTTTTGGAGACTGAAATTGGAATTCAGGCATATTAAAAGAAAGCATGAACTAAAAAAATAAAAAACACCTGAAAAAAGTAGAAAAAGATGAGCAGTACAGTATGACCCTGTAACCAGTAATATCATAGGTTATTTGTTCCGTAAGAAAAGTTTATGTCACTGTAGTTTTCATTAAGGCTCAACCATTCTGCAGCAGACAATATTTGTCCCTAAGCCTTCTCTGAAATAGTCAGAGTTCAAAAATTTTTATGATTCAATAGCACAAACCGTGAGAATCTAGGACAAAGAGAGGAAGCTTATGTCAAAATGCATGAAAACGAAGTCCCTGGTGACTGGAAAAAGAGAATACTACACCCATTTTTAAAAAGAGTAGAGAGAAGCACCCTGGGAACTACCAACCTGGCAGCCTCACCTCTGTGCCTGGGAAGATGATGGAACAGATCCTCCTAGAAACTCTGCTAAGGCACATGGAGGACAGGGAGGAGATTCAAGATAGCCAGCATGGTTTTACTAAGGGCAAGCCTTGCCTCATCAACCTAGTAGGTTTTTACAATTGAGTGACTGTATCAATGGACAAGGGATACGATTCCATGATGTATGATAGATTCATCAAATCAGCCTCTCCTTGTTGGTTCCTGTGTCACATGTGTCAGGAAGTTATGATCAGTGCCCTCCAGGAACCTCCTCGATTGCTTATTCCCTGCTGTATTCTTCCTCCAGCAGATATCAAGATTTTTAAATTTCCTCATGAGGACTAGGACCTGCAAATGTGAGGCTCCTTCTAACTGCCTGTGGAAGGTCTCATCTACTTTCTGCTCCTAGTCAGGTGGCTTATAATAGATAACCACTATTATATACTGTCACCCATGTTGATCTGCTCTTTAGTCCCTAAGCAAGAGCTTCAGGCATTCAGCTGCTCTTTCACAAAAAGGGCAACTCCATCTCTTTTTCCTCCCAGCCTGTCATTCTTAAAGAGCCTGTATCACTCAGCTGCAGCACTCCAGTCACACCATCTGTTCTAGCATCCCAACAAGATTGTAGCAGTGTATCTGTACACAAATCTTGTAACTCCCCCTGCTTATCCCCCATGTTCATGGAATCATAGAATGCTTTGGGTTGGAAGGGACCTTAAAAATCATCTAGTTCCAGCCCCCCTGCATGGGGTGGGACACCTTCCACTAGATCCAGTTAGATGTGTCAGTGTACAGGTGCTTTAGAGAGGCCCTCCAGTATGCTGATGTCCTAGAAGTGGTGGTGGGGGGTTCCCCACAGTGGTGCCTTCTAGGCTATTCCCTGCTTCCATGCAAATGCTTGAGGTGATCCTACTTAAGCCCTGTTTTGTTGATTTTGTATTACCTTTGGTTGACATCACCCCAGTTCCTTTTATCTTTTTTTTTCTGTCCATCATTCTCTTACAGGGTTGCTGGTAACTATGTCACACTGTTCCTACTTTAAAGCCATTCTTACCTGGTCAGTCATCCTACTGGGAAAGATACTTTTGCCTTGTCTGAGAGGTGGAACCTATCTTTCCAAAAAAAAGACTCTCAAGCAGGGACCCATGGTCGTAGAAACCAAAACCAGGCATGATTACAAGTGCTGATGTGCAGTCTCAGTCCTCTCCTCCTCACACTATTTTCCCTCAATGGCACTTGGGCCCATACCACAGAGCTCTTTACCCAGGAATGATAGTCTCTAGGTAGCCCTTGAGAATAAATCTGGTGTCCACAGGGAAGACTATCAAGGAGTAACAGCCACAGGATTAGTCAAGCTTCATCAGTTGCTCTGCAACAACCTGGACCTGTGCCCGCAGAAAGATGTAAACTAGTCTACATGATAGGCAAGGTCAGGTACCTCTGTTCCTTGCAGCAGGGAGTCATCCAGTGCCATCAGTTGCCACTTCTTCCTGGTGTTCCTTTGTTAAACATCATTTAAATGTATGCTAAATACCACTGAGAGTTAAGAAACCAACAGATCTATTTTTAAACTCGCCCATTTCATAGGTAGCTCCATTTGTACACAGGCAGAACTAAAATAATACCTAAAGCTTCAGATCCAAAAATTTAGCAAGAACTCTTTTAATGTTTCCAGAGCAGTGATGTCTCTACCTGTAAGACTACGAAAAAAAGACCAGGCATTAAATATCCTGAGTAACGTATTTTCAGACTACTTATTTAACAAATGTACTCTAAATAACTTACTGGCAAGTTTCCTGTACTCATGGATTTGAACTGAACCAAATGCAAAACTAACAGGTCTCTGGAGCCGAACTGAAGCAACGTTTCTCCACTATGCTAAATCCTTTCCAAAGAGAACATATTAGTTCCCTACTTTCCATCGTTAAAAAGTCACTGTATTTATACCAAGTGGAATATGAATGAAGAAACAAAGCAATAATTCCAGCATCAATTTATTTATTATTCCAGCTTCCTTGACATCCTCTTTGCTAATCTTCCAGGCCACAGTGCCTCTTTCCATTCTAAATATGAAGACAAATCCTCATGGGCCCACTTGTGTTCAAATTTCGAAAAGAATAAGGATCACACATATCAATATATGGAAATATTTCTTGTCACTGAACATGGATCTTTTCACTGTCTGACTGTCAACCCCTTCCTGATCAAACCAGACAACACCAGCTTCTGCTGACTTTGGAGCCTGTGTACTTGTAAATGCAAGATGTGCAGATGTGAGGAGAGCCTGCCAAGAGTCTGCAAAGCTGTCAGTGGATGGAAATAATTCTGAAATCCAAAGTGAATACAAATGGATTCCCTGTAAAAGGTTTTTATTTTTATGTCAAATAGTAGAGTTGCTAGTAGAGAAGCTTCCATTTTACACTTCCCCACTTCCAACAACAACACAGAAGACTGGAAATATCCTCAAAGTAAGTGGAGGTAGGATTTTTTTTTCAATTGTTTTGTGTATCAAATAAGCAAAGGAGGGGGAATCGATTTCTTTTATCTTTAGGATAAAGAAATATACATACAAATATATGTAACAGAGGAAAAAAATCTTTTGTACTTCTCTTTCCTCCTTTTAAAAGGAAAGTTTCAAACAAAACCTGTTTCTAGTTTATTTCTAATACAATGTCATATGGGAGAGCTTTCAGTAGCTATGGATTACATTATAGAGTATTGGCAATGTAAGAGAATCCATCCATTCCTTATTGTATCTCACTGTTCCAAAAAAAGTTACAGCAATAAGGTTCAGTATTAGTTTGCTTTGGAATTCATTAGCCTGAACCGGTTGTTTATTCTGGACAATGCAAAACTCTGATCTCACATTTGTGGTGTGAGATTGACATCTTGACAACTGAGCAGAATTTCATAATGTTTCCACCACAATTGGGCTTTTTAAATAAAACCAGATTGCCTCTAGAATAAATTTGTTTTGGGAAAAATTGAAGAGCTTCCAATTTTTTCCAAAGAAGAATAAGCAAAATTGCTAGACTATCAACTGGTACCTTAAAAACAAAACAAAACAAAAACAACCCTACAAGAACACAAATTAAATGAAACCTAAATATCTAGAAAGAGATAAATATTTTCAAGTTTTACTGGAACCAGGAAACACACAATGAAACATTTTTTTTCAGCAATTGGGCAAAAATCATTTGAGGAGAGGAGAAAGCAACTGTTGATGGATCTTTTGGAGTGGAGCACTACCAACAGCTGAATGTACGAGTGGAGGTCAACTAAAGCTGTGCCTGGCCAGGGAACCTGATGCAATGGAGCCCTTCAAATGATAAGCAAGCAGACTGATAGTACACTGACCCTGACCTTCATGACAACACAAGGGCAATTTGTTTAGCTGTGAGGCAGTTTGGAATGAAATCCCAAACCATTATGTACCTTGAGTATGCAAATCCCTTGGAATTTTATCATTGAGATAGATATGTCAGCAACAAAACTTGGAGGGAGAACTTTTTTAGATTATGCATTTTGCTGCAGGAAGAACAAGTGCATTCATTAATGAGGAGGCGTTACAGGACTGTGAGAAAAACAGCATCAACAAAACTCATCTGACTGTTGCTTAAAGCCTTGAGAGAGGCAAGTGTCAGCCAAACCCTCACCCCAGGCTGAACTACTGAATGTTGCCTGCATGAAAAAAAGGCTGTTTGACCTACTTCTATCTTCTGGATGAAAAATAGAGGTTTCTGTCTGCTGATGGCTGTTGCAGTTCCAAAATAGCAAGAATCAAATGGCTTTTATTTCTTCTACAAATAGCTGTGCCAAATCTGTCCTGGATGGTGAAGGCTGAATTACAACATACTCTAAGGGAATTATGAGTTTTCCATTAACTGTTGACTAGGAAAAGCCACAAGTTACTCAGCCACCATGTGGCATAAGGTGAGCCTGAACAATAAGAACAACAAATGTGTTCACTGGGACACCCATATCTATGGATATAAGAACATATTTGTCAGATTTCATTTCAGCTTCCAGTCCAAAAGAGAAAAAGTTAATCTGGAAATTATATTGTCATTTATATTGTTTAATATAGTCTATTGTTAAATAATTTCTGCAATACTATTTCTTGGAGACTCCAATAATGATCTGGTGAAGCTTTACAAAAAAAGTCTTCCTCCAAATGCCTTACTGTCTTCAGAACAACATGAGTCACAGTGTGAAACAAATTTAAAATAGAGAAGGGATAGGCTGGAAAAAACAAAGGTGAAGAACACAGTTAAAATATTAATAGCATTATTTTATGAAGGGCATATTACTTTATGAAATATCTAGCTTTGGATGAGAAATCATTTCCACTGGGGGAAAAAAGTGAAAAAAAAGGAAAACAAAAGAACTGTAATAGAACTAAATCTATAGTATACCATTCTTTGACAATGAGTTTTAACCTATTTTCTGACTCTGCATCATTGTACCTGAAGCCTCTTGATACATTTATCATTTACTGAGGCTAAACACCAAATCTCCCAGGTGGTTAATTAAAAAACAAACAAACAATCAAACAAACCATATTTAAAAAGGTAAAATCTTTCCTCTACTGGTCAGTGTGTATTCAGGTTCATTACTGAAAAGGCAAAATGAGCATATGATGTGGAAACTGTTTGCAGAAAACTGCAAATCTCTGTCCATTCACAGAAATGCAAAAATAGTTTTGCTGAAGTTAATAAGCATCAGAAGGTTAAAAAAAAAAAAAAGCGTTTATAGTGGAGACAGTGGTGCAGTTCCTCAGTTTGCATCCATTCCTTTACTTCATTCATAGAGAGGGTCTATGGTTACTCTAGAAACAGAAAATTCTATCTGGCTCTTAGTCACAGATTTTCTGTATGTGTCTCCTAACTTTAAAAGTATAGCATTGGAAAATCAGGCAAGTATATCTGAGCTATCTTAAGTAATTACAAAAGATACTGCAAGGCCTATCTGTCCATTGCTACAGCTCTCTGTATATGAGAATGACTTCTGCTTCACAACTAAGAAGACTATTTGTCTTCAATGTATCCTTCAGGAAATTGTTTTATATAAAAATTTACTTTAACTGTAGACTCTCCCAATTCAAAAAGCAAAAGAGAAGTTCAGGTGGAAATGTTGAGCTCAGATCCTTCAGTCTTCTGTTCCTGGACCAAATAAGTCATCAGTTTTCACTTTGCCTCTCAAAAAATGCATTATAAATCTATAATATAGTTCTTCCTTGCAAAGGGTTTTGGCACATTATATCACAATTAAAAAAAATACAATAAAACCATGAGGCAATAAAAATGCAGTACAAGCTTCTATAAGTTAAGCTAACAAGCAATAAAACAAATAGAGTTTAAGTGTAAGAACAGGTTTTTGCTGCCAACAGAGGAAGAATTTTATTGAAAAGTATATATAGTCATCTGCACATTTGTACTGTTGAAACAGTAAATGTTCTTTAAAGGGCAGTATTGTTGTTTAATTCGGTCTTTGAGATCAGCACATAGACTGGAATAATTTTTGAACTGCAGGTAAGTACTACAGATGCCTTTAGGCAGCAAAAAATGTCCAGGTAAGTGTAAAATTTGGTTAGAAGCTGAGCTGTCTTTTCCTAAAAACATCGGGAAACCACTCTAACGGATAATGGAGCTAGGATTACATAAGCAAATACCTTACACGTCTCATTTCAAAAAGAAGGCAAGCACACACAAAAAGCACACTTCAATGATCTTTTAAGCCTAAAAAATCCTCTCATTTGGGTCATGTGTATGAATGCTGAAGTTTCTGCTTCTCCTTTTTTCTCTTTGGCTTATAAAACAGAAAGATACATATGGACTCCTTTTCATGATGCTCACGTTTCATGGCAGGGGGAAACTGAAGCCGGTGTTAGGATCTATAAATGCTTGTCACCAGAGCTCGAGGGTGGCAATGGGCCGGGTTGGGCTGGCAGAGCCTCTGAGCTCGAATCCTCTTCCTGACACACATCCAGTTCTCCAACAGCAAGCAGACTGCTGGCACCCCCACCAGATGACCCTCTGTGTGATAAATTTACACATTTGGCTGAGAACAGGATACTGTGCATAAAGGGACAAAGGCAAGGGACATCAAATTTATTTTTGTTATTTGTTGACTACTGCCCTTTCAGCCTTGATAAAAATTTATGTAACTGTATAGCTTATTGCTTTGGGATAGAGTAGAAATGGTATGCAATTTCATCAGCTCTTTCTCTTGGCTTTACTTCTATATTAAAGGATAATGGTTACTTTTAGGGTTCAAAATAAAGTTCACTACTAATAGTCTATCAATTATTTTTCTCAAAGGGAATATCTAAAAAATACTGTCATCAATGAGAAAAAATACCTCAAAACTTGTAACATTATATGAAAAACAAGGAAACAAACACTTACATTGGAGAATAACTATATTTGAGAGTATTTGTTCTTTCAGGTTTGTTTGAAAAAACATCAGATTAAGTTTGTAGGCTGTTGTGCACTTCTGTTTAAAAGTCAAAACAATACATCTGTTTATGTGGGCATTCTTCAGAGTTTGATTCAGATCATTAGTGATTTTAACATCTTAATATTATAGTAATGTACTTTATGTTGCTTTTATGCCTTTTGAGCTAAGAGGTCTTTGAAGTAGTTTAGTTTACCCCAGTTTATTTGGGTGGATGCCCAGTTCTTCAACAAGGGCAGTGAGCGTTGTTTCTGCTGTCAGTTCTTTACATCTGGAACACCACTACACAGCTCACTGCCTTCAGAGGCACAAAGGTAGAAGAATTCTATAAAGGAGTAACAAATGCTTTTACTTTTAGAAGCTTGAAATTTCTGTGTATAAACTTGACTAACTCCCAGTTAATAACAAACAGAATCGATTTTGATTTTTGATTGGCGATAGGTAGCCAAATCTCCTCACTGTCGCTGACTACCAAGCCTGAGTGAAAAATGTAATTAAAAAAAAATAAAAATCTCCACACCATCACAGACAGTGTGAGGTGCTTTGAATTTTATGCCAACTTATGCAGGAGAGAAGGTCCTCAATGCATCCATCATCATCCCATTGAGCAAAACCAGCCTCGCTCCAAACAGCATGGCACTATGCTATGTTGTTTGTTTCTGTAAATCTGCACATGTGTTTGCCAGCTTATTTACGGAGACACATGCTGCCCAGAGAGGCTATAGAGTCTCCTTCTCTGCAGATTTTCAAAATCCATCTGGATGCATTGCTGTGTGGTCTACTCTTGCTGAGCAATCCTGCTTTGGCAGGGGGGTTGGAGTAGATGATCTCTAGAGGTTGCTTCCAACCCCTAACATTCTAAGGTTCTATTATATAAAAGTATATAATGTTACCATACCACCAGTTTGTATCCCTAGGAAGACTCATGAACATCTATCCCCACTAGCTCAAGATGAGCTCATTTATCTATGCTAATACATGTCAATATGCAAAGAAGTACACGATTGGGATGGCAATTCTGTATCTTCAATTACAGTGCCACTGTAGTATCCGAGGTTGTCTGTGGCAGCTGACTGCATTTCTCAAGTTGACTTAGAAAGGTGCTGAAGAAATGATCAGCATGTTGAATCTGAGTGGTCTTGATGAAAAGGAGTGATGAAATCTTTTCCTTTTTTTTTTTAATGCTGTGTCTTCAGCAGTCTGGTATGTAATAGTGAAGTGCAAAACAGGGAGGAGTATTGAAAGATAGCCTTGATTCAATGTCTTCAATAACTCAAGTATATTTTTTCTGATATGATTATGGAATAGGCAGAGTAATAAATTATCCTTAGGCACAGCATTGTGAACATCAACTATTGCCAGCTGCTGTCGTTTCTGTGTACATGCTTCCACGTGACAGTAAATGAGAAATGTTCCCAGGTAGTAACAGAGAGTGGAATCCTCACACTAACCATACAAATTAATTGAAAGAAGCTCACACTGAAGCTTGTCTTTCAGAGGCTCATTCATCTGTTTGTGGCCCTTTGATGCTTTTAAAGTGTTATGGTTATTTTAAGATCTGTGCATGACTTCAGTCTTGTGACTAAGATTGTGAAATGCAAAATTCAGATGCCCAGAGGCCATATGGTTTGAAATATGAATGATAAATCAGGGCCCCAGATCTGTTTTGAGCAGAGATTGTTGCTAGTTTTATTCAATTTTTAAAAAATTAGACTAGCTGCACTCACAGAAGAAGACCAAAAAATAACTTCAGGAGCAACATTTGACAGTTACCTAGGTGTATTCACATCTGTTTGGTTGACATCACAAAGTTTGCAAAGTTTATTAATAGCTGCTATGATACAAGTCTGAAGACTTGTACCTAAAGAACAATTTTGCCAGAAATTTAGGAAGACGCCCCTGTTTCCCCCCACCAAAAAAAAAAAAAAAAAGAAAAAGCAGCTACAAACCAACAAATCAAAAAACCACACTCAAACAGCTTCTTCTTTACAGAGACTGACTCCATCTCAAGCCTTTGAAGTTAAAAGTTATGATTTTGGGACAGTATCATGGGAAGCAACAGTACTTGAACTGTCCTATGTTCAGCACTAATGTAGATGGATCTTTCTGATCAGCTACTCTTACAATCTTGAGAATGACAGACAGAATGAGCAATGGGAGATGGAAAAAGAAAAAAAAAAAAAAAAAAAAAAAAAGAGCAATTACCATGAAGAGAATGAAGAGTACCGAAGGTGACAAGGGAAATGCATTAGTGAGTCAGATATTGAGGGGAAAATCATAGGCATGAATAGCTGAATTCATTGTACTCTTCAAAGAAGAATAGGTAAAGATGAGTTAGATTTAGTAGTAGGAATATTGGGAAGAAGTGGCCTTTGATGGGAAGATGAAGAGATTACGGGAAATTGGGGAAATAAAGACCATGTCAGGAAAGCTTGGTCAGCACAAAAAAAGGAGATGGGAAGAATGAATGTTCAGAGCATGAAACTACTCACACCAGAGGGCTTCATCCTCTTTTGTTCTGAGAGCTGTCTTACAAGGCCAATAAAGAACTGGGGCTTCAAATTTTATTCTAGCTCTGTTCTGATATTTTGAGTATACTTTCATGCCAGTGAAATTTATAGACTTATTCACTTTTGACCAGAGGCCATTGTGATTTCCTGTACCCTACTCTTAGGGTAAAAAATGAAATTATAATATATTACCAATAACATCTTGTTGCTTTTGTGGCTTTTCTTTTTTCTTAGTGGGGTTAATAAAATACAGTGTCTTTTTTCTTCCAGAATTATTTGTATCAAGGGAAATGGAATAAATTTCCTTTTCTCAATATCCCGTTTTCTGTCAGGAAATATCAAAATTAAGTAATGAGAGCCCAAAGCATGGTGTTGAAGCAACATGTAATTTTTCTAAGTAGACCCTGAAGAGATGGATAATGGGAACACATAGAAGACTGGTACTGCAAATGTTGTACATATTCTATGGGCAAGCAAGAGTATTTCTTCCTCCAGGGCTTTTATGCTGGTACATTTCATAAGGAACTCAAATATAGGCTTAGAGGTTTAATTTATATATTGTGTGTTGGTCATATTATCTAAAATACTTGAAAACCTTCAAAGTATTTTATTATGCCTTAATGTTGTAAAGGCCTGTGCACAGGAGTATTTGGTGTTTGATAGCACTGTAGTCCTTTCTGGCAAGTTCTTCTCAATGGTTTTTATTTGGTTTGGATTGGTTTGTTTGGTTGGGCTTTTTTAGCTCACAAAGGCTGTGATAGGCTCTCTTAAAACAGTTCTGTTAGTATACAGCTGGCATTTTTCCATGATACTGAAGCTATCTTCAACTGCAAGTTGATGGGAGACAAGCCTTCCTGGGTTTTGTGTGTAGATGGATTTAATTGTGACCAAATTATCCCTAGCATTTGCACAGGCTGTATATAGTAATACCTTTAGTCTTTAATTGATCATGAGAAGTCAGTCCTTATCTGAGCTTATTCTATGAATTGCAGGGTATACCTCTGGATTTTTTTTTTAAACTGTCTGGAAACAATACCAAATACATTTTTTTTTCTGGACTTCAGTATCTTTGGCTAAAATGCAATCTTTTTTTCTCTTGTGGGTCATCTGTATTGTCTTATCTATTTAGCAGACTTGTTTGGTAATAGATTTTTAATTTTTCTTCCACATAAGGGTGCTCTGTTGTCTTGCTTCTAGTTTACTTTAGGTCTTTTCGAGCTTTTTAGTGAGCATGCCTCCAAGGAGTGGTTTAAAAATTTCACTATTTTCATTTACAGAATCAGCATGAAAAGTCTACTCATAATATTTTAAATTACTCTCTCAAGTGCAGGTACCTGACTGAAATGCAGGTACATATGATCAGTCTTCCTGAGTCTCCAGGTGTATAAAGTATGTAAACAGCTACCTGTTTATCTTTTGGTTATGAAGGAGCTTACAGAATCAGTCCTGCTTTAAAGACTTGTCATATGTTCTTGTTTATCTAAGTGCTTATGTTGCTGTGTATGTTTATATTATGATTTCCTAACATACAGAACTACAGAAATTTCAAGAATCACTCACTATGCCTACTGTTGCATCTTTGATATCTTAATTTTATGAAGGCACCTTGGCCTTATGAATGAACGATGCTTTAGCTTGTCACTGAATTCCCTTGACTCCTGTCTGACATGCTTCCACACTTAAGTGTTAATTACAGTGAAAAACCTACGGGGCCTTTTGGGGCATTCCTGTAGAAAGCACAGGCAATATGTTTGGAAAAAAAAGGATATTTATTATCTTCCTGTACAACATAAATGGTTTGGTTAATTGTTCCAGTATCCTTTTCATCATTCTATAACCTTGCACACCGAACCAGGTTCTACACTTAAACATAATTACCAGATGTGTCTTTATTAGGAAAAAGCCAGGAAAAAGTATCATGTGTCTTCATAATCTCACCGGTTTAGAGAGAAAACCAGAGAATAGTAGAACTGGAGTGAATGCTCAACATTTTTGTGGACCCACACACGTTTTTCTTTGTCTTGTTACATATACACAAGGCAGGTACACATTTTCTGTCATTTATCTCTGGAAGCCAATCTACATTTCTATAGCTGTTCAGGATCAGGAATGCACTTGAAGTGAAAGTCTCAGTGATATCTACTTACTGTTCTTTGGCTCATGTGGTGGTGCAGTGTTGAAATATGCAGACTGGATTTCTTGTGAAGTAAAACTATAAAATGGAGTCCAGGAGCACACATCTTATGCTCCATCTTGTTATTTAAGTCATGGAACTAATCCAAGGCTAATCTGTGTAAATTCCCCTCAAAACACGGATAATGTGTACACCACGATAATTAAGCACCTTTTCACCCTGTAAATCCAACCTGGTGGCTCCACATTATGTCTTGATCTAGACACAACCTCAGAGACTTGATCATGAGAAAAAGATATTCCATCCTGCTGAGAACTAAACTACAAGACCAACATATCCTTCTTCCTCATTCAGTTTCTTTCTGTGCACGTTGACTAAACAAAAATATGAACAACTTTAATCTGAAACACTGTCACCCTGCTGTATAAGTAGGACTACCATCACTTCTCACACAGAACTTCAGAACCTTTGGTAGACTTACTTGATTCTTCTTACGTTATATGATCATTCTCCTTTGCTTGCGGGACCTGATTTTAATAGTCTTGCTTAAGATTCTAATCTTAGATCTTTTGCAGTTCTCTATCCTAGTATGACTGTGTTTTGCCTGTTACCAGTTGCATACTCACATAAACAATGATGCTGGATTGTCCTACCAGATCTTGAGAAGAACTTTATCCTTCGTCACTTATGAGGACACTAGGCAGCCCAAATCATTTCCTCATTTTCACAATATCTTCAGTCCTTTGGGATTAATCAGTTCTCTGCAGAATGGTTTTATGCCTGTACAGTATTCAGTACCAGAAAGTTGGAAACTGAACAAAAATCAAGAAAAATAAGGTGAAAAAAAAATTAAAACAAACAAGGAAAAACCTTGAGGCAGAATAATATTTTTCCATGAGTCTAAAATATATCTTTTATTATGTCTGCAATAAAGCTGCAAAAATTCAGTCTATGGTATCTTCAGTTGCACAAATTAGTCTTTGGAACAGAATTAAACATATCTTGAAGATGCATACCATGTGCAGGATGTTAGCAGACACTGTAAATACTAATTGCATCTGGAAGCCTGACTAAAATCAACTGAAAAAAGATAAATTCAAATCAGCACAATACTGTTGTAATTTGAAAAACACCTAAAAAAAAAAATCAAAAAAGCCTAGCCTCAATCACAGATCATTTGCAATGGATATGTTTCTGGGAGAGACAGAAAGATAGTCTGCAAAGCCACCATAAATGTAGACCCACTGATTTTTTTTAATAATTAGCATTTAAAATAATATTTTTTGTTTAAATGAGCATGTTCAAGAGCTGATTGTAATGCTTCTTGGAATGTAAACCGATTTAAAAGGCCCAAATTTATACCAGTGTTCATATTGGGACTGAATGTCACAGGGCTAGAAATACGTGAAAGGTCTCAGAAAAGGAGATTGTGAAGGTGTAAAGTGACTGCAGTTCTGTGTTTTACTATAAGCTAAATGATATATTTGACACAGGTTTTGGACCTATATATCATAGGATCAACTTAATATAAGTTATAGGATGATATTTCATATAATCACAGAATTGTTCTGGTTGGCAGAACCTGAAGGACCACGGCAGATCAGATGTTGTGGATCCACAGCCGTGGAGGGGATTGTCCCCGAAGTGGGCTGCGGCTCCGTGGGCCGCCCACGACGGAGCAGTTTGCTCCCGAGGAGCTGTGCCTGGCAGGAGGGACTCAGGTTGCAGGGGCCTGTGAAAGACTTTCTCCTGTGGGACGGACCCCACGTTGGAGTAGGGGAAGACTGAGGATTCCTTCTGCCTGAGGAGAAAGGAGCGTTGGAAAACAACTTGTGGTGTCTGGACTGTAAACCCCACTGCCTGTTCCCCCATGCCACTGGGGGGGAGGAGGTAGAGATGTCATGAAAAAAGTACTTTGGGCTCGGGAAGAAGGGAGGGGTGAGGGAAAAGTTTCTAAGCTCTCATTTCTGTTTTCTCTTTGCCCTGTTTTGACTGATGAATTGGGGTTTTTTCCCCCAAAACTGAAATCTGTTTTGCCCGTGACCGTAACTGGTGAGTGGAACCCTCCCAGCCCTTGTCTTGACCCACACCGTTCCAGGTGGATTTCCTTCTCACCATCCTGTAACAGGGGAGGAGGAGTGAGCGGCCACGTGGTCCTTTGTTGTCGGGAAGGCTCAAACCACAACGGTATCGCGGGAAGCTGTTGCAAAGTTTGTTTTCGTAACTTAATTGTGTGAACATCTCTTAATTGGCTCCAGTTCCTTTACTGTATTGAGATTAAAACTACTCAGTTTCACTCACAGTGAATAGCTATATGAGCTATTTCCTCTCGCTGAGCTTGGAAAGGCTGACTTGTTTCTCACTGACTCAAACCACTCTCAAACACTTCACATATTTTCAAAGAAATGTGCTTTCTTATACTGACCCCCACAGAGAGATTCAGTGTGTAAATAAGTGCCAACTTTTACCTCCTTTCCTATTCTGACATCCATTCTAAAAAGGCAGTTTAAGCAAATTCAACAGCTGTGTATCTCCTACTAATAATGTAAACTATATTCTTAATTAGTAAACAATATTCTTAATTATTTCCCTCCTTGCCAGTCTATCCTTATCAAAGCTTTTGTATAAAGCATACACTTATTCAGTCAGGAACTCTCATATTTTCCTGCGTTTGCTCATTCTGGGTTGCCTTGAACTCACACAAGGATTAGTAAATGCTGAAGAATCAGCAAATTGCATCATTACTCTTACAGGATCAGGCTTTAAGAGGTGATGGTTTGAATTTTAACACAAGGGAAATTCCCTAGCATTATTGCCTCTAAGAAAGTTTTAAAGATCCTGGCATTCTAGAGGCCAACCTTATAACAGCAGCACTGGCATTAAAAAGTCCCAGACAATAGATATTAAAATACAGAAAGTGTCTTGTAGGAGCTTAAAGTCAAACTCAGTATAAATAACTACTCCCAGGAAATTAATGTCAATGCCATTCCAGTAGGGGCTTTAACTTCTAAAATAGCAGATTGTATTTAGCAAGAAATAAAACATTTAGCATAATCAAGCAATCATTCATTAGTGATGGAGGTTTACACACAAAAACACATCTTGGCAGACTACAAGTACTTGATTAGGCAGGAAGAACAGGACTGGAGGTCTTTAGTGAAGAAGCACTGTGAATTACTAGGATTATTGCAATTATATTCCAAATTTTATTTTAAAGTGCATATACATATATGTGTGTGAGATCATAGAATATTTCAATACATACTGGTGTTAGCACACACTCTATAACTACAAGAGTTTGAAATAATCTCTTATGTCTTCTCAGGTGAAGGGTACCAAATATATTTGCCTTACCTAACATATTTTTGTCCTCCCCTTCCTTCCACCTGCCTTTACATCCTTTCAGACTTTGCATCTTTACTTGTCTGTACTGCATCTAGCTGCAAAGTATTTATTTATCGTATTTATTGAGTGCACACTAAGATTGCTCAGACATAGTGTAGTTGCTAAAGTAGTAAGGCTAAGTTTCTACTAGTTTCATTTAAACTCTGATTTAAAAGTAAAACCAAAGAAATAGAGAAATAATTGAGGACATTTTTTACAGAATGATATTTTATAGAACTTTCTTTGTTTGTGTAAGAAAGCACAAGTAGTGACAATTGCTCAAAGGTTCCTTTCAACATTAGGTTACTAGCCTGTTTCTTTGCCAAAGCACAGACGTAACCACAGATTTTTTTGATTTTATAGAGCATAGATTTTTGTACAGTAACTTCTTAAACATTCTGAACCAAGTTAGAAAATGAATGACAGAATGCTCTAAGATCTTTAAAGTACTAACAATAAATCCCTCCCCGTTAAGTACAACACATTTCAGTTTAAACATATATTTAATAAATTTACATTTAAGACTCTTTCTAGATGCTTACATATGCGTCTCAACACTCCTTAAATGCTTTTCTGAAACTAGGTCCCAATGAACCCTATGCTGTGGAAAGCCCCTTCAGGAGTGGATTATTAAGACCTGCATGCTTAGCTGAAACACCAGCTGGAAAACATTGCCTTATTAAAGCAAGCTTTTTTGTTTCATTGTTTTCCTGGTGACAGAATTAAGTTGGTTTCTTGTGGGTTTTCTTAAAGTATTAATTTAAGTAGAGCTGGCTGATAGTTTCCTGTTCTCTACATATTGACATTCCAATACCAAAAGGAGAGAATATGAAGTTGATAGACGACAGCAGCATATTTACTAGAACACTGCAAAAGCTGAGAACACTATACAGAATTTTCTATTTCCTTGTTCACTTGTAATTGGTGTTTACAGAAACACAAAAGCTGCCTATTAAGTTGCATGGAAATGTACATTTTTTTAAAATGAAGTTTTGTTTCGAGGGAATAAAATGGGAAATTACACATTTCTAGAAAGGGAGGCAGAGTTGCCAGAAAGCTGTTTAGGTGTGTTACAACTGGTAATACAAAGTTGATTAAGAGGTAAGCTGCTACTAGGGCCAAGTGGTCAGCCTTGGTGTTAGTTTGACTATGAAACAAGAAAGTTCAAGAGCCTCTTATATGAAAAGAGAGTATGATGTCTGCTTTGGAGTTTTCTCACTGAGAAACGTGACAGGTAATTGAGTGGTTTCTCCTGAGATAAATTGTCCTACAATTTAAAAGGACTCTTTTGGAAAAACAACTGTACTTACCACATTACCTGCAGAAAGCTAGTGTTTATATTGACTGGTTCAAAAGTTTAGAAACATATTCAAACTTTTTTTCTTTAAAAAGAATAAAGAGTTTGAGGTCAGTCTACTTTTTGTTGTTAAAAGACAGGAAGATTGTTAAGAATTGGTTCATCACTTAGGTGTTGATTTCTAAGATAGGTTAGGATACTACCTAAAGAAAAGACCAGTACCGCTAATATTAAGTTATTACTGTGGTTAATTAAAGAAAGACACATTACTAATCAATGTCAGATGAAGGTTCATTTTAGCTTTGTCTTATGACTTTATTGAAAGGAGTCTTTACTCTTCTGTCTTTACTGAAAGCCTGTAGCACTAGTCTACTGCCTTGATGGAAGTTTATGTGACTTTATTTGCCTGCAAATGTAACAATTATCAAACTGAAAAGAAGCGGAATGGAAGTATTTACATATTCCTTTTAAGCACCCATACAGAGGGCTAGACAGGAGCAATTTACAGAAAAGAAAATTGTTTGCGTTTTTTATTGCTTGCAAAATGTCAGCAGATTTTCAAAGTAATAGCATTTACTGAAAAAAAAAAAAAAGAAAAAAATAAGTGAGAATGGGAAGGAAATTTATTGCCTCAGAAAAGGCCCAATTTAAAAAGTCTTCACCTTTTCATCCTGATACACGAGTCTTCTTATACTTTAGTGCCTACAGAACTTGCATGTCTGTATGAATGCATGTCTGTATTTATTTATTTATTTTAATAATTATAGGAGCTGAGGTGTTTTTGAGCTTTTAATTGTATGGCATGGTTTCTAGGTTTCTCTTCTTTTTAAAATTGCTTTGATTCCTTACATCCAGCAAAGATTCACTTGGTTGTGTGCACATTTGAGGTTATTATTCATGAAAATGTTGCAATACTTCAATATTTTTCCATATTTCAATGTTCTTTTTGTTACTTCTTTAACCAAAAGCTCATTTCTCTTTCAAATGCTCATTGTTTTTTATGAATTGGTGTAAAGAGTTTTCTACATTTGGACAGCCTGGAGAAGAAAAAATAGAGCAACAGCATTTCCATTCAAGCCACCTTTGTTTGATAGAAAAGCTTTAATTCAATCTTTTAGAAGTTCCAACACATAAATTACTGTGCTTTGCAAGCTATGGGGTTTGGAGGAATTGGTGTGTCAATAGATTGCAAAATCCATTTCTTATGATGTTGCCAAGAAATATTGAACTTTCTTACCTGAAAAAAAAAACTTTTTGAGTCTTACCTTACTTTTAACACAATAGTAGCTTATGTTTACTGAAAACATAGAATAAATAAAGTAATGTGATATGTGCTGGCAAGGAAACAGTAAGAGTAATACACTCATTTTCCACTTGGGACCATAAAATATCATTCAAGTAGTGATCATGCCTTTGGCTCTAAGATCTAAGACTCTTTTGTGTATCTCTTATTTCTAGTATCTATACTGGCTGAATGTCCAAATCCAACAAACTCATTGCCACCTTGCAGTGCACTTCCCACCCCACCTTGCAAGGAGAGATGTGGAGCTGCAGTGCCTGAGCTCTTACTCTGACAGATACCATCTACCCCCCAATTCCACCACACGTCCTTACACTGCTTTCTTTTCCTTTTTCCTGCTCCTTACTCTTGGTGTGTATGAGATCCTGAGCACAGAGGGGCTGGAGACTCCTGTTTCCCCAAAACCAACTACACCCAGGATCTGCACAGCCTGGTTTGCCTTGTGGCAGCAAGCAGCTGCAGCAGGCAGGGCTCAGAGCCAGGAGCTGCTACCACACCTCACATTTTTTGATCTCCCAGGCTTTCCCCTGTCTCCTCTACCAGACACAGCTTGTCGGTGGGGCTCAGAATCTGCCTGCCAGCTGCACCTGGCCCATCAAGGCTGTGTATGGAGGAGACACGGTGCACTGCCCTGCAGATGGGGGAGGGAGCCTGCCAGCCAGGGCCTCCCCGCTGCAGAGCCTGGATGAGCCCGATTCGTGGGCTGCCGCTTTGAACTCCCATCATGGTGCTGCCTCCCACATCTGGAGCCTGAGGTGAAGAAAGATGAAAGCAGGCTGGGGAGTGCAGAGGCTTGTGAGGCACGCTGGGAATGCTCAAATCCTGTGAGGAGGGCTCACAACTTGGCCATTCCCCAACCTGGTTTGTTGCAGCTCACGGTTTGAGGAGATATTCCCCAAGCCTCTGCATTGCGCTTTACCGGGGCTCATTTGATCTGTGCTGGAATGTTTGTACATAAACCAAGGGCTGTTAATAGGTGCTTGCATTAGTTATTACAAAGACTGACTTTGGTAATATTCAAGGATCATGCCTGCAATGATCTGAATAGTTTTCAGAGGTACTGATGAGGCCCAAATGCTGGAAGAGTCAAAGGCATTTAACATTTCCAAAACTGTATGTTCCCTTGACTTCAACAAGCTTTGAATCAAGCCTTTAAAACATCAAAAGAAAAAAAAAAAAAAGGAGAAAAATGTCCAGCAAAAACTGCTATCCGATTCTGCTAGGCTTTGTAGTGAATCTATTAAAAGAAAGGGCAAGTCAATGTGAAATGCACCACCTGGCCAGTTATGCTGAAAACTTGACTGCTCTCTCCAGCCTAGGCAAGCTTATAAGCACAAGCATTAGCCTCATTGTGTTCAGCAAAACTTAAGCCCTTGCTGGACTGGCTTTTCTAAATAAGACCACTTTTCTGAATGCAAACCTTCAGGTTCACGTTGCACATTTGTATTACAGAATAAATTATAAAGTGTATTTTTTCTGACTTGTGAATTTATTGCCTGCATAGTTCATGCCATCACAGTGTTCCCTGGATGTCAGTGTTAGACGATGCAGAGAAAACAGCTTTTGCAAATATATTATTGTGTAAATCTCAGTCTCCCTCATCTTTTTAGAATAACAAACAACTATACATAATTAATTGCAATTTTGCTAGAAGAAGTGACATTATCACCATGCTCATAAATACCCACAAGGCAAGGACTGTCCCAGGGGAGGATAACTTTCTTTCAATAGTGTTATAAAATGTTCTCATCGCGAACAGTATTTATTTCTCATGCCTCTTGAGAGATGATTAAAACAAGAGAAGAGCAAATAAGCAGACACAAAGCATCCTCACTATGCTTGTTTCATAGGCTTGCTTCCATTAGTTTAAAACACAGTGTATTAATATGGGATCTCAGAATGATTGTTTTCCCTGGTTGTGTTTTGTTACTGTTTTGTTGTTGTTTTGGAGAAATATGTCTAAAGATATAACAAAAACTCTTTTAAAAAAGAATATAAAAGAGTATATATTATAACCAATCTCTTTTTAAAAATTCTCTCTACACTGAGCTACACCTTGTCACAATAAAATAGATACATCCTCATTTATCACTTGATTTCCTTTAGCCACCTTTCATGCCCCTTTCTTTGACAGCACAAACTGACAGTTCATTACATTCCCTTTTCATACAAGTTAATCTAGCAGAAATTAAAATAAAAAAATTACAGTGAAATATTTGATACATTGATTACTTAGCTTCTTAAATAAAAACTAATAACTGGTGCCTTTTTTTTTATTTTTTTATTTTTTTATTTTTTTTGTTAGTTTTTCAGAAGGGCAGGTGACATTTCCTGCAACACTGACTCCAGGTCATAATCCTCTTTTGGTAAGCAAAGGAGAATTACATTTTGAACAGTTTTCACATTAGGCACTTTGCTAACTTTGCTAGGATGAAACACTAGATAGGTTCACTTTGTTTGTTTTATAAAGCTGAACTCTTACCATAGACTTGATTCATATCACCTCAAAATGATTCTCATTTCTACAAAACAAAACTTACCTGTGCTTGTTATGATACTGGTTATGATACCACTATTTCTGGTTTTATGTTAAGAGGCATCCTAAAATGAGCTTCAGTTTCTTGGTCTTTATTAAAATACCTTGGACTTTTGCCTTTTTAACTTTTTTTTCTCTTTTTTCTTTTTTTTTAATGTAGACTTTATGTTCATGATCAAGAAATTGTCAATAACTTTTTCAACTATATTATTTAAAACTGTCATGACTAGGATCAGCTACTTGCTTCAGAAAATATGGTGCAGAGTCATATGGAAGGGTCAAAAATGCCACTGGCTATGAACATCTGATAGTGTAAGATTTAGTGAGGTTCAGTTCCAGCATGACTTAAGTGGACCTCCAAATCAAATTATGAGCAGCTGTACTACTCCTCCAATTATTATAGTATCTTCGAAACTATAGTAATAAGTCATATGATGCTGAAAATTGACATTTCAACTTAAATTTACTGAAAGTGATACTCATTTTTATTTTGCTGTACCGTTTAGTATCTTGTGTATTGAGTTTATGTCTAATGTCATAGCTCATTTCTGGCTAACAAAGAATCATTAGGAAGCCATTTTATTATTAGTGTATTATATGAACTGAAAAATTAAACAAGAAAAGAAAAATCTATTTTCCAGTAACTTTCTTATTCTTTATTGGATGAAAAACTTGGTTTGGAGGTTCAAGTGAATGTCTTATTTGGTCTAGATACCTGTTTTGAGCTGTAAATATGACCATATCAGAATGCTTTCACCTTCACAAGTATCAGCCAGTGGTGAGAAGACACAAACACATTTACATAAAGGAAGACATCAAATACCTACTTCAAAACTGAGAAGATACATTTTTCCTTGGTTTGCAGTTTTGCTGACATGGAAGCTCTTACCTTTTATCCTGTTGTCAGCTCCAAGAAAAACTTTCTAACAGACCTAACGTGTCGATCATTTCACATTCCATGGTTCTGCTCATCATTTTAAAAGGTTAAAGATTTTGGAGATCATCAGCATTTTGGAATAAGTAACATTTCCAAAGAACTCAGTTCAGTGGAGTTTATTTTTAATGCCTTAATTTCTGCAGTGTTAGACATTCTGAAAAAAACTTTTCCCCTGGTTAACACAAGGCAGCTGCAACTTGCTGTTTCTCCACACCATAAATATATTGCAATACACATTGCATGGCAGTGATTAGATACATTGTGACTCATTATACCCTTGAATTTAAACACTGAATTGAAACTTTGTCTTAACTTAAACCTTTGATGAACGTACCAAAACCAAGGTAGTTGTGGTGCAAATAGTGCAGATAAAAAATAATTTATTATCCTGTGCATAATTTGTGGAATATGAATAGTCCTGTAAATACTTAATGGTAGCTTAACTCCAGAATGAACTAACATCTGCTCAGTTTTTGTTGAAAGACAGTAATGTAGGTGATTTATGTTGTTTTTCTTTGTTCTTACTTTTTTTTTCCCCCTAAGTGATGAGAATCTTTTGTAATAAAGTCATATTTTTCCTTTAGCTGCAGCAAGACTTTGGCTACTCACCCCCCCAATTATTTGATAGGGAAAATATCATAAATTTGCACAGTGGATTCTATTTTTTTTATTAGTTTTTAATTCAAAGTTGTGATTGACATTCTATTATTGTATCAGTGCAATTTTATTATGAAATCACTCATCCAGGTGCCCTGATATGAAAATAAATCAATCTATGAGATTTTAATGTAAAAAATATGATTTTTTTTAATGGAAGAAACAGTCAACATTTCTCCTCAAACATCAGAAGTTCCTTATTCAAAATAAGTATTTTTGTACACTTTGTACAACTACAATAAGCTTGTAGTTGTTTTGTTTTAGTGTCCCTAAAAATGAAAAGTATGTGCAACAAAGTTCAATTAAGAAAAATTGTAACTACTAATGTGTGTAGATTAGTATGGATCCATACCATATCATTATCAAATGACTTATTGTCAGTAACTGGGTCAGAACTGGAGTCAGAACTGGGAAACCAATGAGGATTTTTTGCCTTATGAGGGAGGACTCACACTTATGAAGACATAGAATGGCCATAAAATGAAGAAGCCATGAAAATCATAATCATTATGATCAGAATGATTAAAAATGTACTTAGACTATGAACTCTACCTCTTACTTAAGTTTGGGTTTAAGATAGGGTTTCTAACTTAATATGCAGTCTTCAAAGATCCTAGATTTTAAATTTTGTTTCAGTCTTTTAAAATTTAAATCTTTTCTGGAGGACAAGTTTTCCACGTTTCCTTATACTATAAACCATAATGAATTGTATCATACTATATTTTGAAGCTGCTTGTCAGATGAAATTATACCCCAAATATTTTAAATGTTAATAGACATTTTCACAAAGCTTTTGTAATTCATTTTACTACCAATTAATATTTTGTAAGCAGGCAATTGACCTATATTCCATATCTCCATAAGCTAAGTAGCAGTGACACAAATCTATCTCAAACACATGGGTAGGTGGCATCTTCTATTTGCTGTTCTTGAACTGCTCCTGGGTGTTCCCTGGAAAATGTTGACAGGAACTGGGATTGTTTTGTGATATTTCTGGGATGCAAAACTTTGCACAAACTCAGTAGAATACTGGCTGTCCAGTGAAATCCTAAATAGCTTTTCATCAACCCAGATTCCCATCACAGTCCTCCTGGTTCTCCACTGAACATCAAATGAGAGCACATTCCTACAGTGAGATTATAAGGATCATCAAACAGAGATAAAAAAATTTTAAGTGAGTGTTTGAGAAAGAGAGAAATAATATAATCATGAGATTGACCGCATGTTACATTAATTTTTTTCCTAATAACTTTTTTCCAAAATACTCTCTCACCATTTTAATTTTTTTAAATGAGGCTATCTTATTTTTGCAAATTTTGGGGACTAGATTTTCACATGGGTGTGTTACAGATGTCCAAACATAAAAGGACTTGTTATGTGACAGGAGTTTACATCCAGGCTGGCCAGGGCAACCCAGACCTAATGGGAACCAAGATCTAACAGGAAGATAGCAAAAGGTCACTCAGCATACAACAGACACAGGCGTAATCATTAAAATCATATAGGTACAGACATATGATGGTGGAAGTTCCAGTTTGTGTTGTCACCTTGTCAAACAAGGCAGGACAATTCTATTAAATAAGAAATAAGTAGTTCTTTGAACAAATCCTGGAGGAACCTTTTCAAAGAATTGTGGGTTTTTTCTGTTTTCCCTTCTTTTAAGTTTCTGTCCTCTCTCTAATATTCACATTCCTAACAGCTACTTTAGTGTAGCATGAATTTTAGTCAGCATTTGAAGTCACAGGAAATAAGTACCACAGATTAAAATTTTTTCTCCTTCTTGTACTGTCATGAATTTGTTGCATAAATGGAAGGTTTTGAGCTCTCCTATCTCTCCCCCTGCAAACCCTGGTTTTAGTTTTCAAGTATTTTTTAGGCTTTGAAGTGGTTTTTTTTTTCACTGTTTAATTGGTCTTGTGTTGAATTTATAAAAAAAGAAGTTTCAGAATCCTCTTAGTACATTGCAAGTCTGCTTCAAAGTATATTCCCTCTATAAGTATATTAAAAATACAATACTTGATTGTAGGAACTTACATGCCAAGTTGCAGTCTGGAGTGAATTTTACAGCTAAGTTATAAACCTCAGAAAATATGAGTTTATAATGGAAATGCTGACAGATTTCTAACTCTCCCCACTGAAGTGCTGCTGGAATGATATTTTATGCTGGAATGACTTTCTACTCTATGTAAATCCACTGTAACGACAACGGGATCCATTTCATAAGGTGGGGCTTTTGAATAAAAATAGATTTGTTCCTATAGTTGAGTACTGTGAAATAAAATTCAGTTTATTCAGCTATTAATTTTATCCTCATAATTATGTTACATTTCTTTCTGAGATTTATATTTTGCCTATTGCAACTGGCAATAGGCAAAGGCAAAAGGCTTTACCTAATGGGACAGAATGCTATGAATAAACAGGAGTATCAGTTAATTTCCTAAGACACAAATTTACTATGTGATGCCAGAGAAAATGTTCATTTTACAAGTAGCCTGATAAAACCATCTTGCAGCACATTTTTTATTATTATTATTATTTGATTGAGTATAGAAGGAAGGAGGTTTGTATCAGAGTTCATAAAATATTTTGCTTTTTTCTTACAGAAAGTATTATGCATAAAGAGTTGGGGAATCTGTGATAATAAAAACAATGACACTTCACTAATGGTAAGTTTAACTCATTCCAAGAATATCCATCAAAATCCTGGTTTGGTTTTTGTTTATGCTTTCTTCAGCACATAAAGCATTTATAAAAGACAGAGTTTGAATGCACAAGGCCTGTAAATTTTGTTTCACACTATTTCATTTAATCTAAGAATCTATTTAATACCTAAGTTCCATAGCCTGTTCCTGACTACAGTTTTTATCAATTTTAATCTTCTGGAGCATTTCGTGTGCTACATAATCTAGCATTAGAGATAATAAATGATAATAGAATATCCTGGAATGTAATTTTCCATACAACTTATTAAAATCTGCCTTGTGGCAGATTGTAGGAGATAGAATTTCTGTAAAGTCAGACTGAAATCATAAGTAATTCTGGCCTTTCTTGTTATCCACAGATTAATCTTTATATTTTTCCACATGATGACTACAAATACTCTAGATTTTACCAAGCTGATGCAGGTTATACTAATCCCTTTGATCTGTGTTAGAATCTAAGAAAGGTTTTCATGTTTAGTCATACTTGTGTAATCATATTGCCTGCATCTAACTTGTTTATAAATATAAGATAGCACAAACTATTAGGTTAGTAGATTATAATTTGATTATAAATACCATGGGAAAGGAAAATGCACTACATGATGTAGTCTAAATTTTTGTACTATTTCTGTGACATAGAATTTGACTTTTTTTTCAAGTATACTTTTCCTCAGTTTTCATAGGTTCTCTCAATTCCATTGCAATTTAGCTTCAGAAATAGGCCGGCAGCTTTTGCACATTTTCCTCTCCAGTTTTTCATTAAACATGTTGAAAAACTAAAGTGTTCTAAATCATTATTTTAGTGATTATTTTAAGGGACTATTTTGACTAATGAGTATACACTAAACAAGACAAGGGAAAGTTACCTGATTGTTCGGCTACAACAAACACTTGGTCTGGTTTTTCTTCTAACTGACTTCATGTTTTGATTCTGTGGAAGTCATCAGGGGGAGAATAAGTCTCTCTTTCTAGTTCAAGGAATAAGATTAATCTTTTTAAATCCTTTTTTGGAACTAGAGATAGAAAATAACACAATGCAAGTGTCCTTCTGGTATGAATACTAGTTACAGATTTTACCTTAGACTAAAACTATTGTCTTTTTGTCTGCAAAAATTGTACTCTAGGCACCTCAAAATGCCTCCTAAGCCTAGTAAGATCTTCAGCATTATTGCTTAAATGCTTATGCAAGCTTTCAGATCTTGCGGTTGAGTTCTTAGTGCTGGAAGCTGCCCTTTTTACATTTTTGGTTAATAGCATAAGGTTAAACTGGGAGTTGGTTGCTAGCAATCACACAGTCTTTTCTTTAAGAATAGAGAAAATGGCAATTTGCCAGGAACTGGAGAGCTCTGTTAATATTTGTTCAAGGATTTCCTCCATGACTGTGGGCAAATCAGTTTCCCAATTGCTTGTAGAGTTCCGCTTCACAACATATTAACTGCTTATCTCAGATTTCACAGGCACATGTGTGTGGACAGATGCTGATAGATGTGTTTCCTTATTGTGAAACAACCTCCTGCATGAACCTTTAAAGACCTGTAGCTGAACTGCTGCTGGGAGAGGACATCATTGGGCAAGACTCATCCTCAGGGGCTTAGGACCTGTCCTGGCCTATACTCTAGAAAAAGAGGGCTAGAGTACATCTGCTCTCATCTTGCATCAGACAGTTCTTTCAGGTCAAAGAAGGTGGGTTGGTCCTGTTCCTCTGTCTGAAAGACAGCTGACATTTGCAGTTTCAGTAATCAAATTTACTGGGTAACGCTGACAACTTTGGCTGCCAATTTATTTTACTGTTAATTTTTATTTATGGAAACCTTTTAAACTTTCTGAGAAGAAAGTAACTTACATGAACTTACTCTATTCATCATGGAAATAAACTCATTTATTAACCCTCTCCCCCTACCCACATTCACATAAATCACGGTGCCAAGTACCCACAGTTTAATTCTGGATTACATGTGCTGAAAAAAATTGAAATTTTCTTTTTATACTGTGATTGGTTTAAAAAACTTGTGACTTTTTTTTATTGACCTCCAAATATAGAGGAGAAAAGTAACGTAACAAAGACTCAGTGTGCATATATCCAGGCTCCTGGGCTTCCTTGCATCATAAACAAAAGGCTGGTGCCAGTCAAGGGAGGTGATTGTCCTACTCTACTGTGCACTGCTGCAGCCTCACCTTGAGGTGCAGTTTTGGGCAGTGCAGTATAGAAAAGACATCAGACTATTGGAGAGTGTCCAAAGGAGAGTACCAAGGATGGTGATGGGTCTGGAAGGGATGACTTATGAGGAGCAGCTGGGGTCACTTGGGTTGTTCAGTTTGGAGAAAAGGAGGCTGAGGGGTGACCTCACAGCAGTATACAGCTTCCTCACAAGGGGAACAGATGGGACTGGTGCTCATTTCTTCACTTGTGTGACCAAAGACAGGACACGGGGAAATGCTAAGAAGCTGAATCAGGGGAGGTTTATGTTAGATACCAGGAAAAGGTTTTTCACCCAAAGGGCAGTTGAGCAATGGAACAAGCTCCCCAGGGAAGTGGTCACAGTGCCAAGCCTGTCTGAGTTCAAGAAAGGTTTGCATGATGCTCTCAGGCACATGGTGTGATCCTGGGGGTGCCCTACAAAGAGAGAGGAGCTGGACTTGATGATCCTGATGGGTCCTTTCCAACTGAGAACATTCTATGATTCTATGACTATGCACAACTTCTCATATTTTTTCTGTTTGCTTCACTTATTTTTTTATAGGACAATCATGATATCAGATCTGCTTAATAATTTTATGTCAGTTTATTTTCCATTTGGCAAGAAAGTTACCTTCTTGGTGGTAACACCACTTGCAATACTTCAATGAAGATCTCTCAGAAGCATTCAAGAACAGACCTAGTGATACACCATGTCTTATAGGAAACTAAGGGACAGTTTTGTTTATTAATACCAGCTTATCATCATCTTTTAAACTCTCAACAGAGATCAAAGATGAGTGCTTCTTGTAGTCCTCTGCTTTCCCTATTGGATGTGCAAGCTTTAGTATTGATTTGATCAGTGTTCACTGTGCAGAAATCAACCACCCTGTGAGCCCTTCTGTGGAACTTATCTCTACAATCAAGCCTGACATATCTGAGGAGAAAGCACAGAATTGCCTTAAAACCCTCATTTGTGCTGTCATCATCACAGTAATGTGCTGTGAGATTCTTCCATAATGCATATTGTTCAAATAGCTTGAGGGCTCTTTTAAATTGCTCTGTCTTATGGCGATAATAAAGTTCTGGGAATATACTTTTTTAAAAAATATTTCTACTTTTTTATTCTGTTAAACCATCCTTCTTTCTAAAAAAAAACTATGCCCATTTTTTGGGATATTTTAGCTTTCATTGTTTCTTAGAATGCATCCTCAAGCTAATGCATCCCATTAGTTTTGGTCATTTCTTTACATGCCATGATAAATATTTCATAGTATGCTCCTTCATCTTTCATAGTATTATATTTTACACCTGTATCTTAAATCTTTAGTTTTTCCAGTACAGACTTCAGTCCTGCTATACCTAATAAGTTATAGTTTAGTTTTGCTTCATTTTTCAGAACCTATGAAGTGTCTTCAAAGTAATTTACAAACAACCTGAAGTTTCTCTTTTGACTAGAAAGGAGCAACACTTTTCCTAAGAAGGAATTATCATTTGTAAATTGGATATGATGGCTACGTGAAACAGAGAGAAAAAATCTGGGGCTCCTCTTAAAGCTAGCCGGGTATGATAAAAATGAAGCTTGTGGAATGCTTTTGATTTATCAGTTTGACCATATACATCTGTCTTTATTACCCAAGATCTTTTAGATTAACATAATTTATTAGCTGCTCATGATATAAAAAGAATGTCTGTGCTTCACATGAGTATCTCTGTTTGCAGATGTGCACATTGCACATGGACATTTGTTACCTTTGGAGCAGTCTTTATCCTTCTTCGTATTAAGTTAGAGTCATTTGATAAATACAGATGTGTCATATGAGAAATATTGCGAAGAAAATTGTCAAAATTAACAATTCTGTATTGCCAGCATTACAATTACACTTTTAATGTAAGAGAATGTGAAAAGTGGGAGACTGTTAGGTGTGAAAGAGTTAGCATTAGTTATTTATTTAGAATGCCAAATAATCCAGCCATCACTGTAATCCTGACTGGAGTGCTAAATAAACAGGTAGGACATATTATTTCAAAGTTTAAAGAAAAAGGGACACATACTCATATCTCTCTATTCATAGTAACAGCAGAGGAAGAAGTAAAATATTAGACTTTTTCTTCACAAAAATCCGCCAATGGTTTCAACTGACATGTACACTTTCACAGTGGAAAAAAAAACCCAACAAAACAAACAAAGAAAAAAACACCAAAAAAAAAAAAAACGCAACCAAACAAAAAAACACGTCCCAGGAACAGAAGAAAAGAAGGAAACATGCAGTGTTAGACTGGGTAGCAAAGGTCACCTTAGGGAAGAGGAAAAAACCCATAAAATTAGGGACATAAATTTTTCTCATTTGCAACTTCCATCAAGTCAGGATAGCATCAAGACACACTAGAAATTCTAAAACCTCTAATTCAGTAATGGCAGAAAAGCAACTACTCCGGGATTCAGAATGCACCCCATTGTTTTTATAAATTCCATCCATGAAATAAAATGTTGGAATTTTTTTTCTTCTAGTTTATATTACTAAGCTCAAGAGCATGGTCCATAATTCTCAATTTTGTACTCACCAAGAGAAAATATTATAGTGGTTTAATATGACAGGTGAACAAATGGTACAAAGGGTTTTATTAAATGTTCTTTAATTCATTGACAAAAGAGTACATTAGAAGTCATTGTTCTTGTTCTCAAATTCTCCATGCATAAATGACTGAGCATTGAACTCCAGTAAGAGAAATAGGGACAGAGTATTTGGTTCTGGGCTTTACTTTTAATCCCACTAGGCAAGCATGGCTGGAAGAGCAAAGAAGGTGAGAAATTTAAATTTAACATAGAACTTAATGCTGTTCTGATATTTGATCCAGATACTAGAACAAAAATGAACTCTGTTTATGTAGTCTATCAGCATACATGTTCTATTTACACTACATATTTCTTTTAAATTACTATTCACAAGAACACAAATGTGCTAATATATAATTTTCTCAACATTTAAGCAAACAGTGGTAAGACAAGAGACAGCACTGAAAAAAAATCATAGCAAATCTTTGGAACCTTCAGTCTGGAGACTAAAAAGAGACCATCAGTTAAGTGTTAACATTATGATCAAGGATTTAAATATATGACTTTAAACACAAGAGTGGTTATGTTTAAGTTGAATACTTTACAACCAATAATACCATGTGTTTACTTTGCTGTCTTTGCTGATTGGAGTCAGAAAAGTGTAACTGATATGTATGAAAGATTTTGGCTTCAGAGGTTCTCTGTCAGTGTTACTGGAAACATATTCATATTTTTACATTCATTTCATGTTTATTTCCAAAATAGAAAATGTTTCTACTTATCACTAAACTGATGAGTATTCTAGCTGCATATATAGCAATTCCAGTAGGTGAAGACTGACCCATCCTATCAAATAAACATACACATACACCATTTGGAAATGTTTAATCCAAGTATTTAATTGGAATTGCAGATTAGCATTCATCATTCTGGTATGAGTTACTAGTATATTAACACTTCATAAATGTTCAGATATTTATGAAAACAGTCTCAGAATGCTCATAAATATGTATGTGTAGTTAAAAAAAAACAACTTTATTTTACTGTCAGTATTTCAGTCTTTTAGAAAGAGCAAGCAGCACTGTTTCTGAGGTGATAATCATAGACAAGGTACTGAAGTAACAGATACAATCAAATGACTAATTTTATAGAGTTTATTGATATGCAGTAGAGATTCATATATAATGAATACAGTCAAGCAAAATAAGCTGAGAAGCTCAAACAATTTACCATCCCAAGTGATCTTCTTACAGAACTGAAAAAAACCTGTAAATGGAAACATGTATAATTTTTTGTAAGTTTTGTAGAACATATAATTTTTGTTCGTTCATCTCAATTCAGCTATTTTTACATAAAACTTTCACTCCGATTCTGCAAAGGAAAATTGTCATACTTTTCACTGTGTGGCAAAACTGTGGCAAGCTTATTTAAGATGGTTTGGGCTGATGTTTGCTTGAGTGATTCTGTTTGAACATGAGAAAATGTTGAGACTAGAAAAATAAAAAAGCAAGCTAAGGAGAAGAAATTGTTCCTGTATATCTTCAAAGACTAAAATAATCCAGTGATGAAGACAGATGTTATGATGTTGATTTTTTTCTGAAAGTAAAAAAGAATTTTATAGCAATACACAGTTATACACCTGAACACTAGGCAAAGCATCTTCAAAAGTTATTTTAAAAATAATTTAAAAAAACATGAAAGTGAATATTTTTTTAAAAGTGAAAAATCACAACCATTAATCACCCTCTGATAATTGTGTTTTATTTTTACCATACAGAGCTAGAGAAAGAGGTGTAAAATATTTATAGACATTATCCACTGACTAAATGACACTGATATTCTCTTAAGTTTTCCATTGTTTTTCTAAATATTTCTGAACACACATAAGAACAGTCCATTTACCTCAAGACAGAGAAATAAAGTATTTTGTAACATTTTTTTGTTTGATAGGAGGAACGTTGCAAACTGTTTGCCTTGGGCTGGCAGTCTGTAGTAGGAGACATGCACCAGCTTACTGAATGCAAGTACCAACGTTTTAGAGTGCTTAATACTCTCAAGAAAATCAATACATAAATATTTCTGTTGGTCCTACAGTTACTGTCTCTTCTAAAGTACGTTCTGTAAAGTCTTGACAAGGAGTCCCAGGGTGGTCCTCTTGGAAGAGCAGTTATTTCTGATTACCTTACTTTGAGGTGAGTAGGAAGTAAAAAAAATGTGAGAAAATATATTTGAAATAGGCAGAACCACAAATAGTACCTTCAGATTGGTTATTTTGCTGCTTCTTGCAATATACCTCATTTCTTAAGAACAATTTGTTTCTATTAGCCTATTTATAATGATTATTCTGATAATTATCTTTCTGACTTTGTATTTACTTGTCACTTCTGATAAACAGAAAAACTTACAGGCTATAAAACTCTGAGGTATGGAAGTACTTTCAAAATTTCACGTCCACTTTCATACCTTGACTGCATGTCATGTCCATACTCCTTTTCTTTTTTGCTGCCTTCTGAACCAACATATGTATGCACAAATACACGTGCACACACACACAGACACGTTCCCATTTGCACTTTTGTTCTTTATTACTTTTAAAATGTAAAAGCTTGAGAACACAAGCAGTTTTACTCTCTTCTGACCATACAGATAGCTATGACTGTACCCCACACCTTAAGTACTTATAAAAAGAGAAATAAATCAAATATTTTAATTTCCATGTCTGCATATTTTTACGTTATACAATAATCTTCTTTAAAAAAACAAACAATATTCTCTATTTATATTTTATAATTGTATTTCGTGATGGAGAATTTTACATACACATCTCACATACCCATATACTGGTCTGATATGTCAGACCAAAGCATCTATGACAAAAATAGCACACAAGTAACAAAAAGGTCTTAATTCTGTTTATATACTGCCAAAACACCTATCTCATTTTAGGAGAAAATGATCTTCTACTGCATGTTTGAGTCTTCCATCACTGTTCAGTGCAGTCCTATCCTTGAAAGCCATAATAAGGACATTTACATAAAAATCTACATTGGGCAGAAGACTTCTTAAAATACAGATATATTGTTTAGAAGTCCTCTATGGGGTCTGTACTCTTACCTCCTCTGCTTGTGTCTAATGGTGTAGGAGAAAACATATCTGAAAAACATTTGTGAACACGGTTTGAAAAATTTAATTTTTGACCCATAAAGAATGTAGCAGGTTTTGTGTCACCTGAATGGTTAAATTTTATATACTGGAGAAAGCAACCTGGAAAATAAAATAAATAAAAGAAGTGCTCAACATGCTTATGGTCCTCATGTTAATTCTTGGTTTTGTCTTAAACAAAAAGGGTAAAGTCAAGTGTCCTTACCTGAAGAAATACATTTTGGTTTACCATTTAATAACATGATTTAAAATGTGCGTATGCTGAACATTATTTGACAGCAAAAATGACATTCCCAAAGACAGTGCAATGAAGTATAAAGGATAAGGCTCAGTAGGGGTTTGTGTCTGCCTTGTGAGCAGTAGATAAAATACCCTTTCCACGCAAGTGTCCTCATCCTTACAAGCCTTTCAGCTATAAAACTATAGTCTGATTTAATAGCTTTTCTTGCAACTGGAATTGTTTTAAGTCTTCAATATGTGCCTCAGAACTGATATTTTGTTTCTGTCATTTCATCATGTTAAATTCTTTGCATCCTGAAAGCAAAACCAAACAGGCGATTGTCTGCCAGCTTTTCCTTTCATAAGAAGAAAAAGACTACAAGTCTATTCTTTGCACTAGGAAAATGAAAAATTAGAAAAGAAAAAAGGAAAAGGAAAAGGAAAAGGAAAAGGAAAAGGAAAAGGAAAAGGAAAAGGAAAAGGAAAAGGAAAAGGAAAAGGAAAAGGAGGAAAAGGGAGAGGAGAGGAGAGGAAAGGAGGGAAGAAGCCTGGGATGGGAGGAGAGCTGCTACTCTGCTGAGCACAGCAGGGCAACGGAGAGGAGAGGAGAGGAGAGGAGAGGANAAGGGGAAGGGGAAGGGGAAGGGGAAGGGTTCCTCAGAGTAACTGTACATATGTAAAGCATGTGGCTCACACCTCACTCCTGACCTATTAACCACACATGTAAAAAGCTGACTTGTAGTGTTTTTTTCTTCAATATAAGTTTTATAATACAAATTTCATGAGTAAGAAACTGCACATGAAATATTCGTATCGTGGAACATATATACCTGCAGCACTTGGAGCTGACTCTTTTTTGAAAAGCAGTGTTTATTTGGACTTTTTTCTCTTAATGTTTCTTACCATCTTTTTTTGATAACATGCTTCAGAGAGAGGAGAGGCTGTGGAACAGCTATTAAAAACAGACTAAAGAACAATTTTTATTTCCATGGGATGCTTCATTAGCAGTTCAGTGACACTCTGGAATCTAACTTCCTCAAATTAGTTGGTGCAATAGCTAAATATAATGTATAAACATAACGTGGTTGACATTTAAAAACCAAAACCAAAACAAAACACAAAATACATAAAGGTAGAAAAAAATAAATTACATAAATGCTTGCATTTGTATTTATAGCTAACTGTTTACCCCAAGAATGAACAATATGATTTCATTCACATAATTTCAGTGATAAATAGATTTATTAGATGAGGAAAAAATATTTACCAACAAAGTAAATAGAGGGTACAGATATTTCGTTGCTACACTTTTAGCACACTTTTCATCGCAGAGTACAGGAAAGTAAAATATTTTTTCAGCTTCTTTTATATTCTTCCTAGTGAATAATGATGAGGAAGGGGTGTATATAACTGGGACATTTATATATTTTAGGACAATATTAAAAATTGTCAATATATTGCTCAATAAATGAATCTATTCCATACAACATTAAAAATAAAAATATTCAGAAGAATGCATCATTTTCAAAGGATGATTTTTAAAATTATTTTTGTAATTTTGTACTTCACTGCAATTAATGACATCTATTGTAGTTCTTATGACAGTAGTGCACAGAAAAATGGTGTGTATTTGTACAAAGCTGGAATGTGTACGCCATGTGCACCAGATTCAACAGATTCAACCAAAACATGGTTGAATTTTCTCAGGCATATAAATCCAGATAACTGTGTTTTCTTTCTTATACTGCTTTCTAGTTTGTCTGTGTAAGCTGTTGCAGAGGTTATCTGAGTATGGAATTCTTATGAAGTGACAGTGGGACTCAGTCTTGTCTGCAGATGATATTCTTTAAACAGAATATTTTGCCTTTAGTTCTTACATTGAATGAAAACCTAATGAGTATAATCATACTATTATATTAGAATCTTAATTGTACTATATTTATTAAAATTGAGCCTTATAATTTAGTCTTTAGTTGTGAGGATTTTTTTGCTTTTAACTAATAACACACTGCTGTAATTCTTTTTTATTCAGCTGATTCATGCAAATTTCAGCAGTACAGCTGTGTGAGAGTATTATTATCATAATTCTAGATCCAGATAAATTTGTGTAGTCAGGATTTATCTGCCATTAGGAAAAACTGCACAGACAGCTGGTATAGAATATATTGATGTATAGCACTTATGATAATGATAGAAAGTTACTTTATTCTGGGATCAAAAGACTCTGTAATCTAACAGAATCTTTCTATAGATTTATAGTCTTGACCCCTACAAATCAATGGGTTCAGATACTATCTACCTGAGGGTGCTGAGAGAGCTGTTTGATGTCACTGCAAGGCTGATCTCCATAATTCTTGAGAAGCCATGAAGACTGGGAGATGTTCCAAAAAACTTGAAGAAGGTTAATGTCATCTCCATCTACATTAAGGTCTCCATGAAGGATCTAGGAAGTTGCCCAGGGAGATGGTGGAATCACCATCCCTGGAGGTTATTTAAAAAACATGTAGATGAGGCACCTCAGGACATTTTGTGTGATACAGGTATTGATATATATGTTTTATTTGGGGAGAATATTGACAGTTGGGCATGGTGATTTCAGAGGTCTTTTCCAACTGCAACATTTCTGTGGTTCTGTGAAATTACAGGCTCATCAGTCTTTAGCTCCTGGGAAGGTCATGGAACAAATCCTCCAGGGGCTATTTCACATCAAGTGGAGCACAAGGCTGGGAAGAGCCAGCAAGTATTCACCAGGGACAAATTGTGCTTGAAAAATCTGATTGCCTTCTACAAAGAATTAACCTGCTCTGTTGATGTGGGTTGAGTGGTGGACATTGTCTACTTGGTTTTCTCCAAGGGGTTCAGTACAGTTCCCCATAACCTCTTTCTGGAGAAATCAGTGCAGTAAGGTCTATAAAAGTGGACTGTGCAGTGGATGGGGAACTGGCTGAAAAGTTGCACTCAGAGGGTGGTGATAAATAGTTCTTTTTCAAATCAGCAACAGATCGTAAGTGGTGTTACCCAGTGATTGATATCAGACCCAACACTGTTTAAAATCTTTGTAAGTGATCTAGATGATGAGATCAAGTGTGCCCTGGTGAAGTTTGTGGATGACACCAAATTGAGAGGGGAAGTAGACATTGCAAAAGAAAGTGCTACCCTTCAGGAAGACTTAGAGAGTGGACTAACTGTAAGAGTGGGCTAACAAGAGCCTTAGGAAGTTCAGCAAGGACAAGTGTGAGGTCTTATACCTGGGAAAACAAATGCAACACAAAGTGTGACCCGTCTGGATGGAGAGTAGCTCTATGGAAAGGGGCCTGGGGGTCTTGGTGGACCTCAAGATCAATATGAGTGAACAGCGTGCTGCTGTTGCAAAGAAACCAAGAAGTTGTTGGATTGCATCAGTGAGGACATCACCAGCATAGTTTAAAAAGTCATCATCCCACTCTACTCAGTGTTTCTCAGGTCACACCTAGAATACTGTATTTAGTTCTGGTCCCTGACATACAAAAAAAGATGTGGATAGACTGAAGAGGACCCAGAGAGGGGACACAAAGATGATCAGTGGACTCGGCAGCCTGCCAAATGAGGAAAGGCTGAGAGAACTGGGTTTATTCAGCCTTGAGAAAAGAAGGCTTAGGGGAGACCTAATCACCACGTGTGTCAGTACGTGAAGGGCAGCTACAAAGAAGATGGAGACATCCTTTTTATAAGGAGTCACATGGAAAAGTTGAGGGTTAATGAGTGCAAGTTACTCCTGGGAAGATTCCGACTGGTCTTAGCAGGAAAAGTTTTCACCAATGAGATCAATCAGCCATTGGAGTAATCTCCCCGGGGAAGTAGTGGATTCCCCAACATTGGACACTTCTAACATTAAGCAGGACAGGTTGATGGGCCGTCTTGTCTTGACTGTACTTTTGCCAGAAAATTTGGACCAGATGGTTCCGGAGGCTCCTTTCAAGCTGGCATTCTATGATTTTGAAGACATAGTCCTCTAGTCACTTTTTCTCCATTCCCTCTTCTCCAGTGATGTGAATAAAGTGAGATATCTCAAGATTATTATTTCTAAGTCGTATTTTCTACTTATTCTACTGAAAAAGTAGAAATGTTGATATAAGATGCTCACTGAAGCACTAGGACAATTTTCTTTCTCAGTAGCATATGGAAAAGTCCACCTCTATTTGGGCAGAAATATCTTCAATTGCTGAAACAGAACAAAGTTAGAAAATGTGGTCCGGTAAAGTAAAATATTGCTCTGAAGATCTGAAGACTGCCACTCTTTTGTTTATTTGGTTTTTTGTTGCTTGGTTGGCTTTTGGCTTTCTTGCAGAACAGCCATGTGCTAGCAGATCTTCTTTTAAACCATGTCCTTCAGCCCTCAGACACTAAACTCTTTAGAGCTGAAGCCATCTCTTACTAAGTTCTTGCTGCTACTTGATTTTTTTTGACAACGGGGGCTTTCAGCTTTTCACAGAGGCCTTAGAATTCTACTGCAGTTCTAATTAAGCACAGCTTATCTCACATAAATACAACCAGGACTAATGTGGTAGGCTACTCATGAAGAAAAAGAAGATATTGCTTATATGTTAATTTCTTAATTTATTTCATCCACTACTTAATTTTTTCCATGAGACAAGGCTGAAAAAATTATCTGAAAGAAATTCCATTTAAATTAGTATGACACTTGGCTGTCATAGCTGGAGCAGTCCTTGTATTCATAAATTCATAGAAAAGGAGTGACCACTGTTGTCATCTAGTTTGAACTCACAGACAAAAATGTCAGGACACTTTTTTGAAATTAATCCAGTTAGAAACAAAGAATAACTTTCAGAAAAAATAATAAAAAAAAAAATCTTATTTTGAGGTATATATTTAAAGAAAGATTGAAATCCTTTTCTATTTTTTTTCAGAGATGTTCTCCTTTTTATAAAAAAAAATATAAACAAAACAACTCCCCACCACAAACAAAAATACCCCACAAGACCAGAAAAGCACAGATACAAGCAAAGAAACAAAAAAGCCTTGTTTAAAATCAGACTACTTATGAGCCTGTAAGCCTTGTTATAGTTTCTTACATGGACAAAGACCCCTACTTCTGTTCTCTATACTACTATTCACAGTCTGTGACAAAATTACCCAACCTCCTTTTTTCTTCTGAGAGCCCGGCATTGTTCACTAAAGGCATATTTAATTAGGCATAATTTGCATTCCTTTGATGACTTTCATGGATCTACTTTGAATTCCAAAATTCTTTCTATCCCCTTCTTAACTGCAGAAATCTGAACTGAACACCAAGATCTAGCAATAAAAAACAGTGCCAAATACATACCATCTGCTATATGATATTATAATATTAATTCATCCAGCAATTAATTAATCAGCATATCAAAGTAAAACATCGTGAACAATTTAGTCATCAGGTTTTTTCCAAAGTCACTCCTATCCAACACATCTACAAGGCCCCATATCTGCCTTTAAGATGATGCAGGCCTGTCTACTTGTGTTAAAAAAAAAATCTGAGAATCCTTTACCAGCAGTTATTTGCTTCTTTATTTTCTACTTTCTCTATTTGTCATCTGCCAACGCATTCAGTAATAATTATGTGGGTTTATTTTGTATGTTTCTTCAGACTATTTTTTGATGGAAATTTTGAACAGGGCATAATGAAAATCTATCTGCTCTCCAGGACATACTAGAAGAACAGATATTTCACTTGATGAAAATTTCCTATTAACAGTCTCAGATCTAAATTACAGTTTTTCATTTATTTAATATGCACCTAATTAAAATACCATGCAATATGAGGCTGTACAAAAATCCAAGTGCATTAGAACACTATTATCTTTGTGAACCAAACCTGTAATTTCAAGTTGATTTTAACAAGTTCTGTTTTCCTTAAACTTATGCCAACTGGCTTTGATTCTGTGGCCTCAAGCCCATTCTTACCAATCTGTTAGGTTGCTTAGATTGGATATTAGACAAGCAGAAGTATGATCTATGATAATACTGGGTTCCCAGAATTCCTCTAGAAACCAGAGCTTTCTCAACACAGTGACATCTAAAAGGTGGAAATTTTCTATAGTTACCCTCTCCCACATTAACATTTGTAAAATGAATGTAAAAATAATAAACTCTTAAAAAGCTTCCAATAAGCCAAATAAAGATATTCCAAACTGCATACTTTGCTGAGGGAGGAGACGGTGAAGGAATGAACAATTCATGACAGATCCTTGTAACTTTGCTTAATTAGAAGTGTAATGAATGCAGCTGAGAATCTGCAGAGACTGACTGACAGAATCAGATATTTTTTAATACTGTCAAATGTTAACTTCTGTTGTCTTCCAAGACTAATAGAAAATCAACACTCCTGATCTATATAAATCCCTGCTTAGCTAAGATAAAGTTATCTGTTTGAACTTGCCAGTTAAAATGGCCAAATTTGCTATAGCTTCTGGATTTAATCTCTTTTAACGTTAAGTTTTAAAGCACTTAAGCTAACTTATTTCCCCCTCAGCTGATTTATTTTTAAGAATCTGAAATTTCATTCTAAGCAGAATAATTGTGTAGTGTTTTTAAAACCTGCTAAAATATTCCTTTGATATCCTCCCTATATTTTTTCAGTTTAAATTCCTTTGCCGACCTAATACAACTCCCACCTTTCCCTTAAAAAAAAAAAAAAGCCTTTCTGATTGACACATTTTTGAAACAACATCCTTGCTGAGGTTTTTTGTGTTCATTTACCCATTTTGAAAGCTATTATGATAGAGAGAAAACATGAACCAGATGACTTTACATAATTTCTGCCTTATTATTTCCCTGACAATTTGACTTACAGCTGTTCATAGTAGAAGTATAAAATTTAATACCAAATTTAACTACAATTATGATTCCTTTTTGTATATGAAACCTCAGGTGTTCAAAAGCAGAAATTTGCTTCCCAACAAGCTGTAAAAGCAAGTAAAATACAATCTGACATGACAACTCCTACTCACAGAAGGGAGGATCACACAGACAGAAGATTCTGGTATCTTCTGAAAATAGGTATCATATGACATGTTACTTTTTCCTTTAAAACATAAGGACTCTTAAGAAACGTATTTCCTTATTTTGGGGAAAAGTTAAGGAAGTGACAATGGCAGAAGTGCCTGGTCAGGCTAAGAAGATGATATTTTTGTCCACTGTTTTTCAAATCTCTGCCTATTTCTTCCTCTTCTTCACTCAAGTTCCAGAGTGATTAGGGCAAAGGCAGTCTTTCCAGTCTTTTGCTATCAAAAAATGAAATATCAGGCAGGTATTTTAGCGATTTTGAAGTATTTCTAACTTTTTGGTTTGGTTTGGTTTTTTGTTTGTTTGGTTTTGGTTTGTTTTTTTTTTCTTTTTTTTTTTTTCCTGGTGGGAAGAAGTCTAACAACATGTATGTTTTCTCCCTTACCCTGGTTATGCTGCCAAACAAGTATTTAGTGTAACCCACAATTTCCATCATGCAGTAATTTGGATGTCAAGTCACTGCCCATCCTAGACCTTTTAGGTTAATATGAAGTATAACTGCCACTGAGTGCAAAATTCTTTGAAAGTTGTTGCAGAGCAGTGGTAGAGAGGGAGACTAACATTTTCACAACACAAAATACTGGGTTAATTTCTTTTACTCTCTTGGTGCAGGGAACCACTGCTCTTGTATAAGGATCTAACTATCATATTTAATTGATCACAAATTTTATCTTACAGTCTTTAAGATGTTTGTATCTTAACTAAGGCCAGCAGCAGTGGAAGTTAATGGAGTTAAAGGGCTTTAACTTCAGGGACTGTCTTTTGAGACTTACGGTAGTTTTGTGGCACAGTATTTTTATAAAAACCCTGTCATCTTTTTCCCTGTTTGATTATAATGTAACAAAAGATGTGATGCTCAAACCTACAATTATATAAAGCATATGCACTCCCTTTGGAGTAATGCAATCTTTAAGCATATCTACCTAACATGCACACAAATCATCATGATGATTAATTGCTAATCCTGCAAGGGAAGAAAAAGGCAATCATTCTGACCCTAGCGTTGTTGGTATCCAGTAAGTATTAGAACCTCATTTACCCTCATATTTATGCATCATCAGGGACTAAGGTAATGCCAAACTCTCTGCCTTTTGCAGTTTCTCAGGCAGGTGGAATGTGGATGGGACAGGCTGTAAAGACAGCACGAACTGTAACACAGGCTTAGAATTTTTCTTCTCTGACTACACATGAGAGAAAGTAAATCTGTGTATCCCCATCTGGAATCTAAGACTTCTATGTTTTTTAGAGCTGTAACAAGATATTTTTATGCTAAAAAAAAAATCATATGTGTGTCATGCTAAAGCTCCTAAAGACTGATTTAGTTGTCCCTTTGAGCTTCTCTGCAAGACAAAGTAGGTCTTTGAGTTCCACGTTGCTAGGTTTCTGCCAGTGCTTAAGCTTACATATGTAGCTGTGCATTCTTCCATCACTGAGAATTGCAGTGTAGTAATTTTACTAATCACTGAAAAAATGGCCAAAATGATACCTTCATATTCAAAAAGGAGAGAGCTTCCAGAAATAAAATTGAAATATTCCTTCACTGCTTCTACTGCTGCAAAGGCAACATTTACACCAAGTAAGCCAGAATCTTTCATGGCTTATTCATCACTCTGTGACTTGAGCTCTGTTGTGAGAATCCATACAGCTGCTTCTTATTTCTGAAAAACTTTAGCTTCCAGATTTTATCCATAGTGGCTGCTCCTGGTTTAAAAAAAATAAAAATAAAAATAAATATATATATATATGTTTTACTCTCAAGTTAACAAATTTAAAGTAATTTTAAAGACATACTGTATTGTTTTGTGGTGTGTACCTCAATTTTTTGATAAGGCTACTTTAATAATGCTTCTTAAAAATATCTTTAATTTATTTGTGATTGTTCTTGTATAGTTAAATACCGGTACAGTGATTTTTTCATGACAGCATTATTTAGCATAATACTTTAGTTGGTTGGTTTAGTTGGTTTTGTTTTGGTTTTAACCGCCATCACCACACAAATTTCATAATTTTTATATAGTCTTTGAATAATTTGTCCAACAAGGAAAACAAAAACCAATAAAGGTACTCAAGCCCAGACCAGAGTTCAACACAGTCAAGGTACAAAAAAGTCTGCAATGTTTCTTTAGAGAAAAGAAATGTGCATTAAGAAAATAGTAGTAACACTGACTTTATTCAGTCATACAGTTCAGGAAAATTTTGGTATTACTTCCTTATCTCTTAAAGTCACATGAGCTTCAGGCATGTGAATAAGGTTTCTGAAGATGTGTCACCCAGAAGATCTCTCTTTTGCAGTGCCTGCAGATGCATGGCGTGAGTTTCCAAGTTCCCAGATCAGGGACTATAAACTCAAGGGAAGAGAATTCAGCTTGCGGGAAAACTATGTAGGACTTTAGCAAGTTTTGAAGATTATATTGTGTTCAGTGCTGGCATGATATTGCTGCTAGCAGAAAACTGGCCTGGGGAGTTTTAAGCAGTTCAGAAAAGTCTACATGAACATAAGTTACCTCAGTGGCTATAGTGTAGCTCCTTCTCCCAAGAAGAGAAAAGGGTAGTGTTGCCTTTATAATTTAATTATTTTATGCAAATAAATTATGGAACAGATTCAGTTGAATGCTTTTTATGTTCAATGGATCAAAAGGAAAATTTAACTCTTTGCACACTGAAATCAGAGAAAAAAGAGACTTCTGGGAGGAGAATTTTTTTCAAAATGAAAGAAAAAAATTAACTCATATAATGAGACCGTATTGGTCCAGTGTAGAGCTGGAACGAAATGATGAGGCTGATTTATAAAACCACTGAAATAGTGCTGACATAGTAGTAACAAGTGTGAACCAAGTGTTACTGTCATGAGGAATAACTTCTGTGTCAGATGAAGTTGTAGAACAAGACTAGCAACATATCACTTAAGACATCAAAATCCCTCCACATCTGAGTCCATCCCCTACATATATCCCTGCTACACCTAGTGGGAAAGCAACAGTTTGTGATATTTTTACATGTATTAGGAAAGTATCTTCAGTTGCCAAATGAATCCCAAACTCATTAACAAAGTCCATCAATGGAGCCTTTGCAGTCACTGACTGCCATTTTTGTTCTCTAGCAGCACATGTGTACTAAAGGCAGTAGCAGATCAGCATGATCAGCAATAATGTAATTTACTACACAGTTAATTTTAAGACATATCTGTTAGGTGGCACATGTGTGGGCTCTTTTTAATTCTCCTGTACCATTACTTTTTGAAAACTCACACTGTGCCTCACCCTGTCATGTTATTTGAGAACTATGGTCTGAAATGAAAGAAATCTAAACTGTCTTTCTGTCTCTCTGTCTATCTATCTATCTATCTATCTATCTATCTATATTTTGAAGGTCAGCACTCCACAAAACTTCATTTCTGAAACAATATAATGTACATTACAATGACAGATGTGCTTCAGAGTGCATATCACCTTGCAGTCTTTCATCATAATCAGGTAGTTTTTACTCTTTGGTTTGTATCGTTTCTATTTATCCACTTCCTTTATCTTTCTTTATAATTAGATTATAAAATCCTTGAAGGAAGATGTGTATCTCATTTTATATAATTGCACTTAACAATAGGCGTATGAGAGCTGAGTACTGGTATGAAGGAGCTATAATGTGATACAGGACATGGAAGATCAAACACCATTAACAAATGCCTTTTTTTAATTATGGCAAGGATAATGAAGTGAGCTGTGTCTGACAGACCCACTGGAACCCATCAATGTTCTGTACAGGAGCTCATGCTTATACCACTGAGCAGCACAAATTCATCAACTGATAAGAATGACCTCTTCAAGGCTTTGAAGATCATGTTATGGTTGTCTACTGGGATGCTTAATACTGGCTTATTTCCATGATAACATCTAAAATAATAAAGAGACTTTCTATAATCAAGAGATTTCAAGCTACTGAGAGAAGTGCAGCACCAGAACCAGGCTGCTCAACAGTAGATTATTTCCATTGTCTCAGGTAAAAAGCTGCTCAAGACAGCCTGGATAAAAGAATGGGCTTTTACATGTGTTATCATTAAAACAGCGAACCAATAACCCAGTTTTATTTTTACAGCTGAACTCTCTCTCTGCAAAGAGTGAAAATCTAATAGTTTTAGTGACCAAGATATATGTGTTAGTATTCGTTTTAATGGAACAAATACACTATACTTAAATCTTATGAGCATTGAGAAAAAATATACTTACTCCATGTGTGCAGTTACAAAAAAGAGTAATTAAAATTAATGTGTTTTGGGGAATATGAATGACTCATGATCATTGAAAAAGTCTGAAAAAGCATGAGATATTCCAGAACAAAGACTAAAATCTTTTTTCCTCTCTTACTGGTAATCTTATCCAAAAGCAAGAAAGAGGAATTCTTAGAGGCATTAAGACATGGTAAACGGGAGAATGTCCTAGATGGAGACTGACAATGAAAAATCCATAGCTTTACAATCCATAATAACAATATAAGATTTTATTTCTGATGCTGTATATTCCAGTATCTATCAGCAAAGAATGAAATCAACACTGACAATTACACTTCCTTACTTCTCTTAATGTTATGTCTCTATATTTATCTGAAACTTCCCTTTGAAATGACATGCAAGTGAGATATATTCCAAGTGGATTGTTAGTTTATTCTTGGTTCAAGTTGGATATTTAAAAAAACCAAACAAACTAATAGATTCTAAGAAAATTATTTACAATAAAATTTAAAGCAAGAATATGAGAGATAAGTAGACCTTCATTTTTCAGATCTTACTCTTTTAAGATTGGCCTAAGTATGTTTTGTAATAATTTGGTGTTGTGGAATATAACGTTTCAGTTTGGTATCCTGAGAAATCATATTTTCAGAAACGAATGTTGATACATATTAAAATGTTTAAAATTCAGTGTTAGATTTTGTATTCTGACTTCGCAATGTGACCCCCACTCTAATATGCTTGATGTCTATCACTTTTGCTTTACAAACAGCTATAATGTCTGTTCCCAGTAAACACTTATAATATGCACAGTTGCACGCTTCCCTCATGAACGGAAGTGAGATTTTCATTAAATAAACTGACTCTAAATAAACTGACATTAAATAAACTGAACTAAATTTTAAAAGTATTTCATGAAGTATCTTAGGTCAAACTTTTACAGGATCTCTTTAGTTTAAAAATATTGGTGTACATAAAGCCAGCCCCTATTTTATGTCTTTGAATATCTGTATACGAAACTCTGCTCTCAGCTCCTCAACTGGCCCTTGCAGATTTGGATTTTAGCCAAAGGGAATGAGTATGCTTACAAAGATTTCCAGACCCAGCAAATAGTGTTCTGTGAAAATATTGGTAGAAGACAGTGCTTTCTACCTGAGTGCTAGATGTGAAGAAGTACAAATGAGTAAAAATAAAATATATAAAATATTTGCATTCATAATGTGGTATCACATTGCACTTCTAAAAGGAAAGGGAGAGAAAATAATAATGTGTACTCACATGATGTGCAAAGTTTTTACAAAATTTTCCGTGCTATTGTACAATTTTCAAAAATGAAAGAGAAAAATCACCCAGTTTTTAATGGTCCAGATGCTTCCTGACAGACTAAATGCATTTGCCACCTAAAATGTCTCTTAATTAAAAATTACATGATTTCATATACATTAACAGTTTTTAGCAATAATACTTATTTGACCCTCCCACTGTATTATTTTTGAAATAGAAATGCCTTATAAAATAGTCTTTATGTTTTTCTCTCTGTTTTATATTCTTTCTCCCATTGCCTACTCAGCTTTTGTGCCAGACTGTAACATTGATATGCATTCTTCATAACCCAGAGAATTATAGAACTCTTAAGACAAAGAGGTTGACCTAAATTCCTAGAAAACTTTGCCTCTACCTAGTTTTCAAAATTATTTAATTTGTTACCAGTCCTGGCCATGATTTTAAATGTTACAGAAGTAGTTTGACAACCAAACTCACTTCTAAGTATATTGATTTAAATTTATCTATTGGTTTAAACAAATATATTTATAAAAAAACCCCAAAAAACAAAAACAAAAAAAAACACCAAAAACCCAACCAACCAAAAAAACCCAAATCGACAAAAAAATATTCTATAGGTTATGAAATATATTCTCTTCTGTCTACTTTGAGTCTTGTAAAAAGGGAGCTGATAGTATTGGTTGAGTTCTTGTTAGGAAATGTCTATATAATTACTGCTGAAATCACAGCTGATAATAATGTTGGCAGTCTCAGTGGGGAAGCCCAAGAAAGATTTATCATGGCAAGATGAACTATTTGTGAAGTCTGATACCCTTAGAAGAAGACCACACAAGACAGCCTGAGGGATTTTGCAGTGATGCATTTGTATGAGCTAAACTGTAAATTTGTGATCTGCCTGTCGTGAGGAGTGGCACATAGCTGTGCCACCTGAGGAGCAGCGAATGACTCACTGCATCACTGTTCTTTCCTCCCCCGTGGGAGGTATGAGTTACTTTGAACTTTCTCTTGTGTAACAGCTAACTTGTCTTGCATGTCTGTCCAGATGCTCTGGCAACCCTCAGAGGAGAAAAAAATCTGCCTGCCTCCTAACTCAATTCCTAATTGCTTACTTTGAGGCGTCAGTACAGGCCTCTGTGACTGAAGACAGGCAGCCCTTGAAGACAGGGTTATTAATGTCAGTCCTTTCACAAACACTAAAGGATGGAGTCTGAAATGCTTGCTTCTATTGAGCAGCACTTCATTTTAGGAATAATTTTACAAATAATTTTAGATTAATTTAAATCATGGATTTTCAAATTCCTGTTGTTATTTTTCCCTCTGTTCTGTGAATTTGTGTATTTTGTCCTTTTGTAACCAGTCTTGCAAACTGTTGAGGGTCTCCTGAATTATGTCTTTCCTTATGTTTGACTAAATTTAATATATTAATCCATTTCAACGATTAATTTAACTTTGAAGATCAAAAAACCATGTAGTTATACTTTCAAATTGTATCCTTTTTTAGTTCATTATAAGGATAGTAAAGGTATGTTTGTGCTAGTTTTATAAAATATAACAACTAGTAAATAGTACTAGCTTCCTTGAATTTGACTTAATGCTCTGTGTGGAATTGGTCAGCTGTGTTAAACTGCTGTTCCCAGACCAAAAAAAGCAGTGGATTCTGGTAAAAATATATCTGAGCAAAAGAGAACATTAATGGATATGCATGAAGAATACTAGTAAAAACTTCTAGGAGCACCCATGCTTGGAAATTACTATAATAAAGGATTGATTTACATAATTTTTGCAATAAAAATAGAAAAAGATATTCCTTTTCTGACATTGATGGCATCATTTTACTTAACAAAAAATAAAGGAAAGACGATGAACTAGATGATGAAATGATCCCTGAAAATTGTGTATAGTGCAACTCAATTGTTACAACAACTTCTAAAAAGAGAACAACATCAGATGTGTCAAAATGCCACCTATGCTCACACTGACACCGCAGTATGTCATTTGCCTTACCTGTCCTATGTGGTGTGTGGAAAGGGAATCCCAAGCTTTCTTAGTCCTGTTTGCTGACAGCTAACAGGTCCACGCATAAGGACACTGATAATGACTTTGGGCAGGTGAAGGAAACCTAATTTTAGAGGACCTTAACACATAACTTACATTAGGTATTCAGGTCACATTCTTCAGAAAAATATTTTCAAACCTAACATCATAACATCTGACTTATTGAAGCCTGAGATCCTTAAAGCAGGAAAAAAATAGCTGGGCTTATCAGACTGAAAATGCTGCACATGCAAATGATGAACTAGCATTTAGAATGTCTGTTTGAAGTCATGAAATTCTGTAGATCACCAGCTATACATTCATGTTGGCAGAACTGGTAACAGTAGAGAGTGGTATTCTATAGGGCTGAGATGTCAATGAGAAAAGAAAAGCTATCCTTATCCTAAAAGTTTTAAGAGATATTTAGGCAGATGGGAGAGAAGAATCTCTAATAGTGAAATTATCAAGGAGAGTCCTATGCCGTGATCTGCCAGTAAATTCACTTAGTGATCTCATCCAGAGAAATTTTATGAATATAAATGGAATGTAAGAAATATTCATAAATATTAATATTTTTAAATAAAGGTCTTTTAATTCATACTCAAATATATGAGAATATATTAGGCAAAGTTTTGAGAGTATTAAGCATTATTCAAAGTTAAATGAACTGAACTGGAAAAATCATCTTCCATCCCTTTTCATTTTGTTTAAGACAAATGGAATTTCTTCTTTTCCAAAATTTTGTTATTCTAAGGGGTTTTTACAATTTCTTTTTTTTTTCTTTCTTTCTGAAAAGTTTTACCTTTTTTCTTTTTTAGTTAGCTGATGTGATCATTCTCCAGTCTTTAGCACATGCAGTTAAGTTGTATGGTCACATCTGTGATTAGATCTGCATTAAATTACATCTGTTGTTACGTATTTCCCAGATATGAGACAGTGGAAGAAAATGTCAGTCTTACAAACCAGTATAATAGTTTGCAAGCTGGAAGGGATATCTACAGCAGATGGCATATCTCATCTGAGGAGTGAAGTTGGCCACGGAAACGAAGCATGGTGTGCAAGAGAAATAATACAGAACAGAGGTGTTAATAACATATCATCTACACTGTAAAGCCCAGGATGAAACAATGATTTAGTAGTTCTTGACATGTAAACCATACCTATACTTTGTAAGAGCACTCCTGCTGTTCTGCCCCTTTTTTCTTTTCTTGTTTATCATGCTTTTTAAAATACCTTCTTGATTATTAATAATAATCAGTTTTTCTCATATCCTGTTTTATTGCATGGCCTAGAGATGCAATGTTTCCCACAGCAAAATGCATATTCAGACCCTGTTTTATATCCTACCTTCTTTGTGCTGGTACTACAGACCTGCAGACAAGAAATAACTGGAGCTTGCCAAGGCCATACCCAACTGTATCTGCACTGGCAGAGCTAAGAGGGGATAGTATTTTCCAGTAAGTGAATTTTCCAACATATTCTCAGGTACGAGTGAGGCCTCGGAGTTCTGACTTCCTGACTAACACTCAGAGTTAGGAGTCTTCTCTTTCCTTAAGAAAAATGAAGCTGTCAGTGTATATTCTGAGCTGTGATTGGTTCCAAGTTTTTAATCATCCAAAGAACAATGTCTTTTCACAATTTGTTGTAATATGTTGTAGTTAGGTGCTTGAAAGCACACATTTTTTAGGGAGAATGCGGGGCTTTCCATTCTTGCATCATGATAAAGAAGAATAAATGCCCTTTGCAAGTGCACAAAGCATCATGAATTCCTTCCTTCTGGTACATTCTGCTTTTGTAATTCTAGTCTTAACCAGTTTTTAAGATAGCTGAATACGTGTATATTTTTGAACAGTGCACAGAAACCACAGCATAGACAGGAAATCATGTAGATAATTCTTTAGATGTGTTACTGGGGAACATGACATTATTATATTATCTACAATCATGGAATTTACAGGACTCACAGCATCCAGATGTTTGTGAAAGAATAAAACCAAAAAGCCTAATACTTGAGAACAGGAACAGAAACAAATCATGTTTTGTTGCTAAATAACAGTCAGACTCCAACAATATTGAAGGTAAATTCCTGGAGTTCAGAGTAAGACAGATTTTGTAAATCCTTGCTTTTTTTTTTTGCAGCTACTGTTCTAGAACTCCTTTTTAATCACAATTTTATAAGATTGTATGGGGATCCTAAAGATTCATTTTCTCTCCCACAGTTCTCATTTCTACGTTCCTCTTTAAACCCATTTTTGTCCATTACTGCAGCATAATTAGGCCAATTATTTTGCATGCAAATACGAGAACCAGTGAACAGAAGAGAAAAAGGATATCAACTAATTTAATATTTGTATTAAAGGAGAATCTTCTTTCATAAGACTACTGCTACTTTGAATAATAAAAACTCACACCACTAAATAAATCACACACTTTTTCCCCCCTATTCTCAAGTTCTTCATATTTTTCATGTGTTATTAGTGTTCAATAATAGGGTTCTACTTACCATTGAAAATACTACAAGTTGCCTACATAAATTAAGTGCTTAACTTTATGATATCAGTGTTTATTGATTGTTACTTTTAGGACGTTGGACATCTTTATACTGAGTAAATGGATCAACACAGAGACAGGGTGATTTTTTATTCCAGGAGCAAGAGAAACTTTAACTCAGAACTAGTTTTCATAAAAGCTGTAAAATGAGTGACTGGCAATGTAGGATGACACCAGTTCAGAGGAGAACACATTCTGCAACAGCCAATGGAGGTCCACACAGAAGAGTCCAGCTTCCACCATCTGCAACTTTATTTGCATGCTTGTCTTTCTCTAGCATACATATAACAATATATCCCTCTCAAAGACATGGCTAAAATTTACAGTATGTGCACCACCATGGAGCATGCCTGGGATTGAAATCCGCCTTGTGAGTGCTCCATAGCACCAAGGTAATGAAAATGTCTTCAAATCTGACTGAGAACTTTTACAGATAATTCAGCAAGCAATCACTGAGTAGAATTTGATTGACATAATATGGCTTCAGTACCCAACCTTACTTCAAAGCAATTGCAGTCTATAAAGTACCCTAAATTTGGGCTAGGGTCTAGTTTGCTTGCTTAACGTAGTATTGTATCTATTCCAAGGACTGTCTGGACATTGAGACTGTACTTTGAAAAATAACAATTGAAGTTTCCAACTTGCTTTTGATTTGCTGAAGTAGGGATTCTTTATATTTCCCCCACTTCCTCCAAAACTAATAAGTGAATTAATATTAATCTGAACAACAAGCTCATGGCTCTCTAGGAATCTATATAAAATGAAGAAGTGTCACAGGAAGACAGTGAAAGGTTCTCATTCATAATGTCCTAGTAAACTGGCTAAGGATCATCATATTAGGTGAAGTGTAGACATGTAAATCCCTTCAAGCAGTGTTTGGATTGGAAACAAATGTAAACATGAATATTTTGTGCTTTAATTTTTAGGTAATGGAAAGGAAGACTATGTAACCTGTTTATTTGCAAGCACCCCAAAGGAAGTTTTTCAGACAGCCTATATTGTTTTCTCTTCTTCAGTGAAAATGGTAGAGGGGTTTTTTGGTTATTGGGGACTTTTAAATAAAGTGTATGTTCAGCCAAAACTTTCTCATTTGGTATGATGGAAGGAAAGGAAGTTACCATTTTTTTATTTTTTTTTTTGGGGGGCTTGAAAAACATTTGTAACCTCTGGGTTCTATTACAGGAGCAACCACAAACTTGTTAAGTAACCCCATGTAAGTCAGTTGACTCCCTAGTCCCCATTTTTGTAACTGTAAAATACTGTTCTGGCTCCCAGAATAATCTTTAAGTGCTTTGGGATTTTCTTATGAAAGTGGATATGTAAAAGCTGACTTATTGTCTAAGATTATTCTCATGAAAGAAAATCTACTACCAGAATGCTGACAGAAAACAATCATAGAAGGGACATTGATACGGAGAATAACTTTCTAATTTTAAAACTAAGCTGGTACTTGCAGATACACAGTTCACTATTCATTTCACTACAACAAATTTCTAGTTTTACAAGGTATTTTATACAAATGTATTGTCAGTGGAAAGTGTTTGTGCCAGACTGGCCCATGTGTAAAGATCCATCTTCCTTGGATTACAACAATTCCATATTTGCTCATACAGAAGGGTTATTTTCCTATACTTTATAATATTTAGTTTAGTCCTAGTTTCTGATACTAAGTTTATTAACTTAACTTACAGGAAGTACTATGCTTTCATGTGGGTATTCTGTACCAAATAAAGCTGTCTCTGGCTATTAGAAACTGGCCTTATAAAAGACTGAAAATGTCTTTGCAGCAAGCAACTATATTTTCTTACCTTCCATAACACAAGCCTGTCTGGTTCTTTCTTTTAAGAGAAAAATCAAAGATACTAAGGAAGATGTATCAATCAACTCAGCACATGTCTAGGACTGAATTAACTATCGACTGAGTCTGTGTTCCTGTTAAAGACTGGTATATTCATTTCAACTGAAGGAAAATGAAATGTTGTGGATAAATATTTTTTAAAATATATATTTAATGAAGAAAAGGAGGTATTACTTAAATGTCCTTTTCTATAAAGTTAAAACATTTAAGCATATAAATATATATATATTCATAAAATCAGGAAACATCCCTTTAGATTGTGTGCTAGTTACCTGACTCCACCCCATTTTGGAAGCTTTTCTACAAAGGAAATATGCACTAAAAAAGAAATCTGGGAGTATTTTGTATTTAAATGAGCACTTCTTTTCCCATGAATAAACTCTGCAGCTTTTGATGATGACAAAAAATTTAAATTTTTCAAAACAAAAATTAATTTAACCCTTATTTTTATCTCATATTTAAGATTATTACTACAGTTCAATATGCTTGGAAAATTTTACCTCCTCAGCTGCTAAAAACCTGAAATGTATTTATTCCTCAGATGAGATAAATAGAACACAGTTTGTTTCCCCAAAACATAATGTAACCTCTAACGTGATGAATAGGCTTTCAGTATTCAAACTGATTACTCCGTTTAGCAGAAAACTATACTTTTAATGAGACTTTGAACAACAATGCTCAAGAAAAACTCCTGATTTTCTTCTACTATGACAAATGTTTTCCAAGTGCAACATAAGCAACAGGTTCTCCTTCAGATCTGCAGTGCTGATCAATTTTGCAGTCCTATGAAAACATTTAGCAATTTTGTGTTTCCTGGATATGTCAAAACCATGTCATCAATGGTAATTTAGTTCTTGGCCTAAGTACTATGTAAAAAGAACCACCTGAAAGAGGAAAGCATCTTTCAGGTCTTGCTGGAGGGATTGAAAATGTTACTACCCCTGGAAACTCAACACTAGCCGCTTGAAGAGCCTTCACTCCACAGAACTCAGGTGGTACAGCAGGAAATATGATTCTTTTGATCACCTTCTGTACAAAGTCAGTCACATTAGTGCAGACTCTTGGGTTATGGTAACTGGCCTGCGTTTATACAAAAAAAAAAAAAAAAAAAAAAACCCAAACCAAAACCAGATATATTGATATATTCACCTGTTCTTCTTTGTGAGGAGTAACCTTACCAAAGACAAGAAAAGTTTTAATTTTCTTTTATCCCTAAGCAAAGCTCAAAAAAGGAGACTCTATACCCATAAACTATCTGTTCTTCTAACTGGCTATAAAGACTATCTGGTAGTAACCACAACTCTGTTTCTGTAGATTATTTTGTTTATTCCCTGTTTTTCATCATTCTGCATTTTTTAAAGGTTGAATCTTGTGACTGCTGGGAAAAAGTTTCCTACTTATGTTGCTCAGAAATTTTAGTGAAAAATTCTGACCTTCTCTATATGCACTACCCCTTAACAGTCAAAATAACAAATACACATAAGTAAGAAAGAGAACAGTTCATAAAAGCAGGAAAAAAGGCCAACTTTAGAGCAAGCATTTTTTCAATTACTCATTTACCACTTTTTCCCTTTTCTCCCACATGCATGCCAACTGTGTGGGGTTCTGCAGCTATCAGAGTGATTAAACCTAGGCAGAACTCCTTCTCAAGGGTAGTTCTGACCTTCTCTCTTTGTCCTTCACAGCCTGCCAGCAACGGTGGTGCCTTACAGAAACCGAAGATTAATTGCCTACCTCGCATACCGGGAACGTCTGTCATCTTTTCTTCCCCAAGAATAAATACATCTCTCTTTGCTTTGTGGTTTGTTTGTTTTTCATTTTTTCTTGGCAATGACCTCTTCACAAGCCACTGATTTTTTAAGTTGCTTCTGATTCTTATCTACATACTCTTCTCTAACAATGCTATGTTAACATCTTACCTGCAGGTCCTTTTATTCTTTTGTCATTTTATAACTCCTGAAATAAAGTTCTTCCCAGCTCTCACCTGCTTAGTTCAGGCCAGGTGTCATCCTTGCCAGCCTCATCAGAAGCACCTGATTATCCTCTCATAATAAAGTGATCTCAGGGTTAAGTATTTTGACCTCAGAGTTCAGAATTGCACTGTATCTCATTCACCTCTGAGTCAAAGATAAGACTTTGAACCTCTTGTGGCAGATGAAGATGGAAGATCATTGTTTAAACTCAGAATGATCTGTTTTCTTATCTTACTCAGATCAGTTTGATCTGCAGCTGCTGCAATTTCTAGTGGCTTTTGTAACAGCTTGTCTGTTCTTCTGTTCAACACTTACCCAGCAAAATTTCTAACTCAAGTGCTGTGAAAAGCAAATAGATTTCCCCACACAGACCAGAAGAAAACAGTGATAACAAATAGGACAGGAAAAATATGTGATGGATTTGACTTTCAATTTAAAAGAATTTTTATGAAAGACATTTTGTATGATTCAACCAACTCTAAATTAACTTCCTTTTAAAAAACAGTGAAGAATAACCAACAATATGAATATGTGTTCATCGTAGCAGATAATAATAAGAAGAATGTTATGGTAAATTTTTTAAGTGCTCAGTTTATGGGATTTATATCTTGATTATGGCACTGAAATAAATCAAACAGTTTTGGATCAATCATGCATATGAGAAAGATATTTTGTGAAAGCCAATGATTTAATTTGATTTCATACCTAAAGTTTATAAATAATCTTTAAAGTTTATAAATAATTCTGTTTGGGTGTGTAGCTGTTGCAAGTCAAAGTTTCAGGCTGAAAGTGCAATTTGTCCATGTTCTTGCTTTGAGTGTAATCATCTATACAAATATGAAAGCAAACCTCCATAGGGAAGCATTCTATAAAACCCATTTTAATTTAAAGTTATTTTTTTTAGGCCTGACATTCTAAATAATGAAATTTCTGTTAATATTTTCTCCAACAGACTTTTTAAAAAATACATAAAATTTAAAATTACATTATTTCCCAAAGGAGTTAATAGTATGGAGGAAAAAAAGAGAATTTCAAAAATAAATATTCTTTTTGTATTTCCTTTCATTGTATAGAATTACATACTGTATTTGTCTCCACTAGCGATGGCTGAATATTACAAACTATTTTCTATTAGTATTTTTTGGAATATGTCTATGACTTCCTATTTGCCAATATTACTGTATAAATTTAATTCTGTGGAGCATTAAATTTATAAAAAAATTCAAAAATTAGTCCTCACTAAAGACAGTTGCAATGTGACATGCTTGAACTACCACAGGAGGCACATTCAATAGTGTCCTTGAATTTTTTCAGCCTCAACTTTAAGAAGTCTGTTCAGCCAAAAAGGAAAATGAAACATTGTCATGTGAGTTATGTATCCAAGAGAGCATATGGGAACAAGAAAAATATATTGTTTTCAATATCCGAATTTTCTTAAAATATCTTAATCATTCAAAGTTTTATCTTCTTATTTATTCTTAAAAGCCTTAAGACCAGACATTTCCATCCCTTTTTTTTTTTTAATTTGGCAATTTTTCAAGGAGTAATGTTTTATTTTAATATTTCAGTGCATGTTGCTACATTGTGGGTGGAGGGTACCTTGAATGGTATGAAGTACTTAAGTCAAGCACTACTGCAATGCCATGCTAAAGGAAGCAGCTATACTTTCAACAAAGAACTGACAGTCAGGCCTCATAATGCAAAAACCATCTTCAGTTCATACTGGATGACTTTCAATTTTTTCTCCCTAAAGTCTTCTACTGCATTTAATATTAAGTGTTTTGTGTAGTGTACTGTATGTACCAATCTTTCAAAAACAGATTTTACAGAACAAAAATATTCACAAAAAAATTGCTATATTAAACTATGGAAAAAAATGTGTTTTTCTTTAAAAGACTAGAACTGACTTTCAAAAGATGTCTACATTTGTTTTATACATTGTTTCTCATACTGGAAAAAGAGCAATATAGAGCCAAGTCTTTGGCTTCTTCTCAGCTGTTTCCAAAGTGAGCCAGTAGCTGATGTCAAAATGCTCATTTGGCTACCACATGATGTCTGTCTTCTTGTGACCTTTCCAAACAGCTTCTCTCAGCTATTTCAGAGCTATGGTTGTTACCTGTCCTGGTGATTTTGTGAAGGTACAAGTGTCAGAATTTCAGCTGGGAAAAAAATCCACAAAAAAAAGTAGTGCAGCACCCTACACTCTTTGATAACAGAAAACTGCAGAGGTTTCATACAGACTTTCTTTATATTAAGAAAGGTACAAACATATATGCTCAAATGAGATAGATAATATAACTGATAGCTTGGTCAAGTAAGTTCTTGTGAGAACATGATAGGATATGTATTTTATTGAGTACATATATTACTATATTAATCATAGGGTATGCTACATTTTATACATAGAACCATAGAATCATCTTTATTATTAAAGTGCAGTAATGAATATTTTAAAATATGTATGTATCCAATATGCTTTAATAATAATAATAATATATAAATGTCATATTTTTAAAGCAAAATTATGAACCAGAGTGTCTGACAATTTTCTGATCTCTTCTCAGTTTATCATGTCATACTCTCCTACGAAAGTTCAGGTTTTGAGGTCACTTTTCCACACCAGCTTTCAGCAGACTAAGAGTTACTTTTCAGACACTGAAAATAAAATATGGATTTTAGAAAAGAAAGGCTAGCCACAAATGGCTATCAGTCCTCATACAATGATCATTACAGAAAGAGAAAACATTAATTTACCCCTTTCCTTTAAGATATAATGAAATCCTCACTGGCCTAATGTCTTATTTTTTGTGGTTTTCTCTTCTAATTTCTCTGTGTCTTGGTTACATCTACTTTGTATCCAAAGGCTACAAATAAAACCCATGGGAAGTATTCTTATATGTGTAGCAAGCCAAGAATAGGCAAGGAATAAAATTATTGCAGATAATTAAACAAGAAAACATAAATATAAGTTAGTACAGCTTTCTGTATTTTCACAAAAACATATATGAACAACTTCCTATTTTAGGCATCAAAATTTTTGACAACTCACAATTTAAATTTTCCATTGAATATACTGTTCATAGTTTGGGATTTTTTTGCTTGTTAGGTAAATAATTTCCTCCTGTTTTTCAGAACAGGAAATTGAGCTGAATAAAGAACCCCAGTACTCTGGAGTTTTGTAAGCCATCTATGTTTTCACTGATGAAACTTGCAAGTTCATTGATCCAGGCCCTAGGCAAAAGATTGCTTGAGTGGTCTCTCTTTTTCTCCATGTAGAATTTAACAGGTCTGAAGAGCTATGTCTCCAGTGGATATAAGCTTTGTTTAACTTTCTTGGGTATATGTGTAGCTAACAACATGGAATGTCTGTAAACCCCAGGCCTGTAAGGATTAGACGAATGTGATTTTTTTTCTTTCTCATCTACTTCACAAGCTGTTCTAGGGGTTATGCATCTTGGTTTCACAAAGCACCTCACTCAGACTCAGGTTTAGGTACTCAAGTCGAAGAGAGAGGGAAAGTTTTCTTAGCATGTCTTCAGAGTTTTCTGTTATCTGTTTAGCCTGGGATGGTGTAAACCTCATACCCAGATCTGTTGATGTCCTACAGACATCTAGCTTATCTATTACCATTGTGGAAATAGGTGCTATGCAGTAATTCTCACATTTCTAGCTTGAGGATTTCATTCATGATCCCCACCAAAACTAAATGCAATATTGCTATTGCAATAGAAGCAGACCATTTTCCAGAGACCATATTCCTCAGAATCCAGTTTTGAAAGAGGACCTCATCTTGAAGGAGTTAGCGTTGCTGTTAACTTCAAATGAATTCAGGGAAAGTGGTGTAATTTCAAATGAGATGACACTTGACCCAACCTTCACTGTAATTTGTAGAACATGAAAAATATGCAAAATGTCTCATCCTGCTGACCCTGACTGGTGGGCATTTGTCTGAAAGGGCAGACTACAGCTCCAGCCAGGAGGTCTGCACCATCTAGCCCAGTGGTGGCTGCTGCCTCTGTCCAGATAGAGCTGCCAAAGAGAAGCTGCAGTGCAGACCTCAGACCACAGAAAGTGTCTAGACCTTACTTCAGGGACAGGGACACATGGCAGATCTGCCTGCAAAATGTGTGTCCAAGTAGAGGACTGCAGGAGATATCCTGCAGATGGCTGAGCTGCAGGAGGCTGTGAGAATGCTGCATAACATCAAGAAGGCAGTGAAAGAAGTAGATAGCTAGTTCCAAGCAGTGATTTTGCAGAGGACCAACAGCCACAACAGCAGCACAACTCCCCCAGTAGCACAAGCAGAAGGAAGCATGGGCAATACTGCAAAAGAATGGATGTTTGCAATTAAAAGAACCAGAAGGAGACAGAGGTGTTCTTGCACAAGTGCTTCACTGCTCTGCAGACTGAAGAGGAAAGAAGGGTTGCAGCAGGAAAGATGTTGGAGCTGAGTATGCAGCCCAATCTGCTCCCCTGTAACAGTCACCAAAACTGAGAAAAGGAGAGAGGTGAGAGTAGCAGGCAACTCTCTTCTTTCTGAGAGATATGGAGGCACCCATTTGCAGACCCAACTCACTCACTAGAGAAGTGTGCTGCTTACTGAGAGCTTGTATCAGGGATGTCATCAAGTGACTGAGAGACTACCAGGCCTCATACAGTCCACTGACCATAATCCACAGCTGTTTTTTCATGTGAGCACCAGTGATAGAGTCAGGAGCAGCAGAATCAGAGCCAAGAAAGATTACAGAGCCTTGAGAGCAGTGGTAAGGGCCTCTGGAGTGCAGGTCATTTTTTCATCAATCCTCCCTGTCAAAGGGGAGGTGTTTGAAAGAGCCAGTTGAATCTGGCAAGTCAACAAATGGTTACAGCACTGGTGTCACAGCCAGGGTTTTGTCTGCTTAGATCATTGGACTTGCTTTGAGAAACCTGGTCTACTAGAGGTTCATGGGGTCCATCTGTCAGAGAAAGGGAGGAGAATTTTCAGTAATAATCTTGGCAACCTTCTGAAGAGTGCTTTAAACTAAAGTTGCCAAGGGAGGGGAATCTCAGTCCATCCCAGTACTCCAGTGGCAGCAATATATGCCCAGAGCCTGAAGAAGGACCACATATCTCAGCAGGGGAGCTCCTGAAATCCAGCACAAAGGAACTCCAACCTCTCCAGGCACCTTCACTTGTGTCCCAACTTAAATGCTTTTATGCCATCACATGTGCATATTCCTGCAAGCCTATGATCTTCTTGGCATAAGGGAGACATGGTGGGATGGCCCCTATGACTGGAGTGTTGGAATGGAAGGATATAGGCTCTTTAGGAATAACAGGGATATAGAGTTGCCTTTTATGCCAATAGCCAGATGGAGTGCATGGAGCTCCATCTTGGGATGGATAAGGAAAGTACTAAGAGTTTATGGGTCAGGGCTAAAGGGAGGGCAGGGGACATTATACTGGGGGCATACTAGAGGCCACCTAACCAGGATGACCAAGTGGATGTGGACCTCTATAAACAGATAGAAGTAGCCCCAAGTTCAAACGCTTGGGTCCTCAGGGGGGACTTCAGCCACCCTGATATCTGTTGGAGGAACAACAAAGCAGGGCATAAGCAATCCAGGAGGTTCCTGGAATGTGTTGATGATAGCTTCTTTCTCTAAGTGATAGAGGAGCCAACAAGGAAAGCTGCTAGACTGAACCTGGTTCTGGTGGGTCACGTGGAGCTCACTGACCATGAAAAAGTGGAGCTGAAGATCCTGGATGAACTCAGACATAAAAGAGAACATTATGGAGGATGAAAGCAAGGACAGGTGGCCTTGGAGGAATACAGGAAAATTGTCTAGCAAATGAAAATTCACTGGCAAATGCTCAAGCCACAAAGCCAAAGTCACAGGAGGTGAAGGCAGGGACTGCAAGAATGAAGAACCACCCACTGTAAGAGAAGATCTGGTTTGAGGCCATCTGAGGACCTGGATGTGCACACATCCATGGAGTCTGATCAGACACATCCATAGCTCCTGAGGGAACTGGTGGATGAAGTTGCAAAGCCATTATCCACCACATTTGAGGAACCATGGCAGTCTGGTGAAGTTCCCACTGACTGGAAAAAGGGAAACATAACCCCCATTTTCAATAAGGGAAAGAAAGAAGACCCAGGGAAATACAGGCAGGCAGTCTCACCTCTGTGCCTGCCAAGATCATGGAGCAGATCCTCCTGGAAACTCTGATAAAGCACATGGAAAATAAGGAGGTGATTGGAGACAGCCATCATGGCTTCACTAAGGAAAAATCATACCTGACAAATTTTTTGGCCTTCTCTGACAGTGTTCGTGGATAAGGGAAGAAAAACAGATGTCACCTACCTGGACCTGTGAAAAGCATTTGACGCTTTCCCACATGACACCCTTGTCTCTAGATTGGACAGGCATGGATTTGATGAATGAACCACTTGGTAGATGGTCACACTTAGAGTAGTGGTCGATTGCTCAATATCCGAGTGGACATCAGTGACAAGTGACATTCCTCAGGGGTCAGTACTGGGACCAGTGCTGGTTTAATATCTTTGTCAACAAGATAAATAGTGGAACTGAGGTCACCATCAGCTAGTCTGAGGAACACAACAAGCTGGGTGGTGCAGCTGACACACTGGAGGGAAGGGATGCCATCCAGAGGACCTTGACAAGCTTGAAAGGTGGGCCTGTGCAAATCACATTAAGTTCAACGAGGCCAAGTGCAAGGTCCTGCACCTGGATCAGGGCAATCCCAAGCACAGAATGTTTTATTCTGTAAAACTGATAATGCCTCTTACATTTGGTTTTCCCAGCTCTCCATATCAGATCAAAAGTTCCTTTCAAGTTTACCCTGCAGTCATTTTGATTGCAATTTAACTTTGCATTGGTTTATTTGAAATGTTCAACTTCTTACTAAGAAGCAACAGTGCAGAAAAGCAAGGCTGCCATCAAACTTCTGTGCAAAATGGTTTTTCAGACTGATTGCTGATTGTCCCTTGTCTCCTGTGTGCAAATCAGACAATTACAAAATTATAATCTCAATGTAAATATGAATGTTACTGAAACTCATTGACAACAATCAAAGGCATCCTCTTCAATGTCAGGAATCATAGGACAGTGAACCAAATAATACTCCCTTTCAATCTTTCACCATCACAAATTAACTGAGAGGTTTTTCTGTGTAAAGAGACATGTAAAACAACAATGTAGGGAAGTGCTTGGGAGCTGTTTCTTGGTGATATGGGGAGAAAAGACAGACTCATAGAGTTTTTTTAAGAATACTGCACATTGTCATGAAGGAGGTCTCTGAGGAATATATTTCTTGGCCAAGTCTATATTCTTTTCTTTCCTGTCACATTCTCCTGACATGAGAATATTACTCAAAAAAATCCCTGACTGCCAAATCACAGGGGGAATTCATATTATTTAAACAGTTGGAGGGGCTAAAGAAGATTGGTAGTGAAACTCAAGCCTTGAGGAAGAGCATGACAGAAAAAGAATAAGCCTTGGAATTTAACTTAATGTTATCAGAGGTAACAGCTGATCTTCATCAAACAAAACTGTTTTGGATGAAAAGGGCCCTTGCAATTTGAATTTGTGAGACTGATATTCCACCAGAATGCTACACAGACTTCACAAGAACTTCATCCCTCTTTTTCACATGCCTAATTACCTTTTCCAATAAGTAAACTGAATGTACAAAGACAGAAGAAACTTGTCCATATTGCCTATACATCCATTGCTCCATCCAGTCTTAACACATTTGTGTTGTTTGGCTGTTGGTATGTTTAGTAGTTAGAGTATGACATATGACCAAAGTGATTTCAGCTGTGTATGTGCTGTTTCTTATGAAACCAACTTCAGCATCCCCTGCAGCTTTTGAAATTAATACAGTGAAAAACTTTGGTTTTAAAATATACCAGGTTTGGTACTGAGTTCATTCACTCTTTGCAGCTGCTTCCACCTGATATATCTTCTGCTGCTAGAAGTAATCGAAAGTGGTGTAATCATAACTTAAAATGATAGCTGGTGATTTGCCATACAGCTTTCAAACAGAATAAAACATTGTTAAGCTAATAGAGCAACAATATGAATTTATGCCATCCTGACATGTCTTTGGTTGCCAGGCTCTTGATCATTACATTTTTGTTGCACTAGTCTAAAAATAATAATGCAGAGTTTTGAGTTAGAAAACAAGAAGAAAAGGACAAGATTTATTATAGCTTTGGTCTGAAGGTTCTGTATTGGCCAAGCACTTTTCATACTGCCATTTTCAATGGATTGCTGTGACAGAAGTCACAAAGTTTTATGCTGGAAAATAAAGAAAAAAATAGAAAAGGAGAAATATAATTGTTTTGGTTGAAAAGTACAGCAAGGTCTAGACACGTTGGACAGCTAGACACTGATTTTATTTTACTACAGAGTCAAACACTGTAGTGACAGCAAAGTCAATTGGTACTTCAGCTGATTCAATTTCCAGTGTCTTGCATGAGGAAAAAAAATCTTTTTAAGAAGACAGCATATTTTCAATAATATTTCAAATAATTTTTCTGTAACAACTGCTTAGAAGGCTGAAATTGAAATCCATTTACTTATCAAAATATTCTCTTCTCTGCAGTGTACAACTTCATGCTGGTTATTGTAAACTTGCCATTGATTTTCCAAAGAGTTGCAATGAGCTGGGGTAAAAGGAAGGTCAAGTTCTGAAGAAAAATGGATAGCTGAAAGGTCTAACAAGTAAAATAGTTGAAAGATAATATTTTTGTAGATTGCAAGCTTTTAATTTTCAAGGTATGTTGAACAGTATTCATCTTGCTTCATCACAGTCCACAATAATACCAAAAAATGTCTTTAATTCAAAGTAAAGGAAAGATACAAGACTTGTCAGTATTGGAAAGCTGACCACACATTTCAACAATTTCAGCACAGTACTTTTCCTCCCCCTTGAATATAAGTGCTTTTGTAGCTATTTTTGAAAATTTAAAAAAAAAATTATTAGGATGTTTATTTCAGAACACTAAGGAAAATATGCTTTTCTTGTACATTTACATATTCATCTCAAATAGATAAAAGAAATCCACCTATGGAAATTCAGCATGAGTTGACCTGGGAGTTGAGTTAGATAGCTATGTTTCCCAAATGTCTTAAGCATGCTAAAGAAGTTAGTATTCTTGAAACGATCATTAAGTAGGAGCCTTCAGAGATGGAACAAAGACATAAAACTTCAGTTTTAGAATAAATTACTTATTACCGAGGAGTTAAGTTACCTGTAACTTTAAGTGAAATCATCAGTTATCTTAATACATTATAACTGTGAGGAGAGCAACATTCCTCACTGAAGCTTTATGTCCTTGATATCTGAACTGCATTTTAGTTTTTAATTTCTTTGATTAATTCACATAGAAGAATGCTTGCTGTTCCTGCAAAAAAACCCAGGCATTTTGGAACTGGCAATGCATGCAGATGAAATGACAGTTAATTTGTCAAAGACCTTTTGCATCTGTTTCTGTGGGATTCAGATATGCCTGATACTATTGAAGAAAATATTTCATAATGTAACAGTGCAACTTCACCTCTTCTTAGATCAATTAAAAGTTCTTTTTAAAAATGTTTTCAGTAGATTGCAAGAAAGATGCAAAGTGGTCGTACAGGCCCAGGACAGCCTTCTGTTTTTTATTAAGACTGTGTTCTGAAAGGAAAAAAAGAACTAAAGAAGTGATTTCCTTACCTAGAAAAGGGAATGAAGATTGTTTCAAAACACATTAGCAGTAGTTCTTTTTTTCATTAATTCAAGAGCTGCAGTTCTAAATAAATTGAGATGTTCCTAACATTTACTGCATGTAATAAATAATTTTCTCATCATTACAATACTTTGATTTTCTCAGTTGTTCTTACATAGACTGTAATAAAATGAAATTGTATTTTAGGACATAGTTTTAAAACATAGTATATGTTTTATAGAAGCAAGAAGTGCGTGTAACTAATAATACTAATTCACCAAGAAAACTAGGATAATTTATTTAATTAAGGACATTTACACTACTTCATACTCATTTTAAAGAATAAACTCAAAGATGAAAAAGTCCTCATTTATCAATATCTGAGTAAAAATCAACATAGAATACTTTTTTTCTCACTAGAAAACCCAGAGACGATTACACAAACACAGAAAATTGTTTTGATGTGAAAATGTCTCTAGAAATATGTATACAAGTGTACAGTTTGAAGCTAACTTCCAAAAATAAAAAAACTGCAAAATTAACCAAGCAAACGACTTGTTATTGGTAGGCTGCCTGTCAGATAAGACCTTGCTGAAGGGACTAAGAAATTTGTTTTCCTTAAGAGCTTCCCAGACTTTTCATTTAGGCATGCCAAAACTGAAGACCCAATTTGTGAGGCAATTCACTACTCCACCTGAAAAAAAAAAAAAAAAAATAAAAATAAAAAAAAAATCAGGCCTTTCAAACTTCAAAGAAAACACTGGAAAAGTGACCTCAGATTGTTTTGTCAACAATATATGGATGTGAGTAGACATCTCTACAAGGAATACATTTTGTGCCAGAGTCTGAAAAACAGAGAACAAATATTGGTGGTTTTGGGACAGCACATCCATACAACTTGCCTGTCTTCACCCCTCTTCAGGCTCTGCAGTCTACTGCACTGCTGCACCTTCCAAGTATTGCAAATCAGACCCTCCCTACTAAATGTTATTACTGAGGGACTGGGAAAACAATGAAGACTCATCAGCTTTAGAACACTTTTCTTTTCACTATAATCCCATTCCTAGTACTTGTGCAGCTCACTGTACTGCCTCTCTTAGCAGAAGAGGTCTAAGAGCAGAAGTAGATACCAAATGGATGTGGACAGCAGAAGCACAGCCAAAGTTTTTCTCCTGAGGGAAAGGAGTTTGCCTGGACTCATCACCCTATGGCTATGGTTTGGAAAGTTGTTCTGGCAATTAGGTAAACCAGCACAAGCTGTGTACAAAACAAGGGCTGCTGGACAATTCTTCTTTTTCATTCACATTAAGTCATGATTTCACCACTCTGAATGTGACACCCTAGGGCACTACTCTGATTATGGCTGAAGTCAGCTCTCCTATTTGGACACAAATGTGTATGTAATATCTAACATTAGTAACGCAGGAATAACCACCCTGTTCTATACCTTTAAATTCTAGAGGTTCTTAATAGATGTTAAAGTACTGCACTTCTGTTAAATAAAACACAGGAGTGTGGAGAAAGATTGATAATAATGTGGCTTAGTGAGCTGGATTAACCTGGGGGCTAAAATCCAGGTGCCAATCACTTTAATTAGCAGTGCAGACTAAGCTACACAGCATGAAGTTACTCCTTGGCAGACCATTTGCTAGTGCTTTTGTCATAAAGTAAGAAGATTACTTAACTTCTAATCTGGAGATTGGAAACTGTCTGGTTATAACATGAGGAGTTAATCAGGCTATAAAGTTGAAGTCATTACTAGGTGGTTTGGATCACTAAGAAAGTCCTTTCATCTGGTACAAGGGTCTTCCCAATTTCTTCTCTTCTTTTCAGGGATTCCCATTTCTCAAACCATTCAAGAGAATTTATGCCTCTTGCTCTTTCTACTTCCATACCTCATACTCAGAATGATAGAATTCTATCAGTTATCCGATTCCTGAAAGAGGTAGAACTGTCTTTATGATACCCCACATCTGTAAAGTGCTGTGAGTGTCACTGTGACATTTTCTCTATAGCTGTCCAGAGTGAATTAATGGGTGAGAAAAAATACCTGAAGACTGAGTGAAGTTTTTTTGACTAAAACTACAAGTTTTGTCATGAAACAAAGTACCAGATAAATGTTCAAACTCAATTACTCTGAGAATATGAGTTTCTGTGTACTTAGTAACAGCTATACTGTATTCAAGCAGACTACATAAATCATGACACCTCGTAGAAATTAATACACAAATCCAAAGATCAAAATTCTTACATGAGGTGGGAGCTTCATCACACAACTGTACCAAAACCTTCTGAAGGAATGTTGTTTTTCCCGCTCTCTCTTTACTCATGTGGAGGTTTTTAGTTGCCATCACTAACTAGTATAAACTCTGTTCTGGTTTCTTAAAACTGTTTCTGAGGGAATTCAGATGCTAAAAATATGCATTAAATATTAATGTCAACAATGCATCTATAATATATTACTATAATATTTTACTCAGAGCATATTTTAAATATTTTTATTAAATGTACACACAGAGATCCTTTTCAAAATCTCGTTGAAAACCACAAAGAAATCAGAATATGAAGTACTAAAATTTCAAGAACATCCTTTTTTTCTGTTTAACCTGTATTTTTAATGCTGTGATTAGGACATTTCAGAATGCAGTGTAATTTGACAGATTTTATATATTGCTACATTATTTTTAACAGCCAAACTATTTCATTTCAAAACATAAAAAAAAAAAAAATCCTTGCCACAGTTGTCTTAGTTTAGTGTTGCTCTAAGAGAGTTATTCAGTCCTATTCAATCTTGCTTTTTACAAGATAAGAGCACCGTACATAGAAATGGAAAGATGGAACAGATAGAAATAACTGTCAATCAACTTTCAACTTGAAACATCTGATTTATAGTGACAATAGGAAGGAAATATCTTTTTTTCTATGAGTCTATACATACTTACTTAGCAGAATAGGTGACTTGCTGCCTTAATACACCACTTTTCTCATCTCATTTGCTTTCTATCACATCTTGGAAACTGGACATCAAAGTTTTCAAATAAAAAATGGTTACCAAACGAAATTAGCTCAAAGAGGTCATCTAAGTTCCCCCCAAACTTTCCATGTGAACTCTAGTTACCCAAATTGAATACACAGTTTATATTTTTTTTATATATTTGTACAAAATTGTGGGTTTTGTTTTATACACAAAAGTACCATCATGAAGTTATATATATAGGTGCAAATATATGTATATATAGTACTTATATGTATAAATGTATATACACATATACATACACACACATATGTATAGAAATGTGTGCAACCCATATATATATTTGGCTAGAAAATTTAATTACACATGAGGATTTAAATAAACTATTACAATTTACATTTTCACTCAGCAGCAAGAACTGAGGAGATCAATACCAGAATCACTAGACATCTGGACCTAGCATATATATTGTCTGTTTCATTAAAACCTAGTCTCTTTCAGTTTTCATCTGCAGTATTTGATTTTTAAAAACCTTTACAAACTTCCTGCCTGAAAACTTCATAACCATTACCATGAATGATTTTAGATTCCCCAATTCAGCCGACTATGAGGTCATATAACTCATACACATTTATATACGGAAGTTCAGAAACTGGATAAATTTTTAACATAACTTAAACAAAGCAAATGTAAGATATGTTCACAGAATGATTTCAGTTTTTAAACTGGCATACATATGGAACACAGATCTGAGAAACCAACTAAAGTAATGAGAATCTGTATGTTGACTCTAAAGCTTTGGCTGAGACCAAAAATGACAGTCTATTGCTTATATCCAGCTGCAGAATTATAGTGGCCAACTTTAGCTAGATACTTTTCTGTTATTATTTTTCCATGTAAGCAATCTTAAGTTTTGATATGGGGATACTAGGCAGTCATAAAATAATGGAACAGATGGTCACTACAATGAAGAAGAAGAGAATTAATAGTCTGTGCAAAGAAGGGGGCGGTTTATCAAACAGCTTTGTGATCTGAATGGAGGAACTAGGGTAACATCTTTTTGATGCACTAAAATATGTCATAAAGGAAGCAAACAAATAATAGATTGTAATTGTATACAACCATACCTGTGTTTTGCTGTTTTAAAAATTCATGATGAATTGTTGTATCGATGAATATTGTTTGCAGGACTCAGAAGCATAAACAAATAGTAATACATTAGCTAGTCTATTATTTCTATCCAGGTATATACTCTAAGCCTGAGCAAAATGGGGTCTAACTTCCACTGTTTAAAAACCTTTTCATGTTGATATTACCTCAAATTCACTGTCTGGAAATTCACTTATTCTTCCTACACAGTACACTTGTTTGCCAGGAAAGAATTTATACTTTTGTGAACAGCAATTATTATTATACCTTTCTTCTTGCATTTGTTTTTAAGAGCCTTGGTGTGTCTTGTGTTTGCAGTGGCTGAGGAGCTGATCTTCATTTCTTCGAGAAGTAAAAGTTTATCTATATGTTGAAGTCAAAGAATAACTACTGCAGGATAATTGGGGTGGGGCTTTTAAATACAGAAATTCTTCTATGTTGTATTATGTTGTTCCAGTCTTAGAGTGTTGGTACTGTCATTGGTGAGGAAGCTTGAAGTGCCAGGAAAGGTGGTATCTGTTATGAGAGCAGTATTTATTTTTAAAATGCTTCTAGAACACCCTAAAAGGGGCTTGTGTGAGGGGTTGAAGGCCAAATGTTGCTTTTCCTTCATTTTTTTGTCCTAATTATACCTTTTGTTCTGATCAATGATGACCCCTCTCTGCAATCCTTGGACTTCAAATTTATGTTGGCCACACACACGGGTGCCCTTATTCCCCAACAGTAATGCCTCTGTGCACATCGGGTTGATCAAAGTGGCTTAACCAAACAGTACAAAAGCACAGTAGACAGATAGCATGTGAGATGCACCAAGGCCAGAGATTGTACAAAAGTAACAGTTATAGATAAGGTGATCAACAATATCTATACTGCTAACTTTCTATTAAGTAAGCAAGGGATAGCATCTGCCTATTCTGGTCACAGGGAAATGACAACCAGCAGATTTAGAAGAGCCTGCTTAGTTTCTTGGTTTTTAAGCCACCTTGCTATTTTGCAGATTAGGCTAGTAAAATGTTACACTGCTGGTCACATAGTACAGTCTTAATTTCAACAGAGAAAAGTGAAGAATTAATTTTTAGATAGAGATTTATGAGATGGTATTCATAAATACAAATTTTACTTCACATAATGTGGTGGTTGTCATGTTACCAACAGAACTGCTTTCATTTAATAATGAACCAAGAAAATCATGCCATCTCAAGTGCCAAAATAAACTTTCTCTCTCATACTGGTGAAATGTTCTCTTCTGACTAGTTGTCTACTAAAAAATTAAAGAAATTAAAACATTTGCATCTTCACACTTAGGAAAAAGTACTTTCCTAAACTCTGCCAAGAGACACAGGTGTTAATGAAAAGCCTTTGCCTCCAAGATAGAAAAACTTCAGTAAAGTTATTTTAAAAATGCTACGGCTGGAATACTGGGCAAAAGAAACAGAAAACTAAATTCTTACCTATTGGATCATCACACATCTTTAAGCATGGTCTCAAGATAGTGCAGCTTCTATCTCAGCTTTTCCCATGGCCAAAATAACTTCACCTTTCTAGCCAAAATGAAACCCATCACTTCTGGAACTTTATTATTGAAAGAAGCAATAGGAAGATATATTATTTTTAAATCTAATCAATGTTATCTGGACCACAAGCACTTACTTGCTGTTATTCCATCTGGAAGCATATTGTTATTGAATAACAGTGGAGTGTAATGATGCAATTTTGGGGGTGTCTGATTTTGAATTTCCACAATTTTAGGTATATGAGATCATTAAAAAGGTAATACCAGCTCCAGGTGTCATTAGATTGTACATAAATGAGAATAGTAACTGTCATTATCAATATTCCTACCTTAAACCATTGCACTTCATTTGTTGTATATATTTGTCTGCAAAATGTAGTAAATCCTAGGCTTCTTTTCTTCATTGCTTACATGGCAGTGATTTGCTGTTTTTTGTTGCTCAGAGGTCATAGGAATTCTGTTACTCAGAGATTTTATATCAGACCAGACTAGCTGATAATAGAGCTTTTATATTACTTTCAGTACATAAATAAGGTCAAACACGTGAACAATAGCCTTTATCAAAGGCATTTTCATGCATATTAATTCCTTGACACTTATATCACTAGATCCTTGTGGGTTTCAGAGAAGGACAATTAACTTGATTTTTTTGTGTGTTTTTTCCTTCCCTCTCCCAAGGACTGGAATAACTATTAATCTTTTTCAGTAAAGAATTTCCATTAAAAGAAAATATCTTCTATTCCAAAGGAGACACGAATATATAGTAATTTTACATCCATATGGAGTTTGAACTTCATATCTTGGCAGATACCTGGATGGAATTTCTACTGATTATTTTCTTCTGTTGGAAATACTCTTTCTTTCAAAATTTGTTCTACTTCTTTTGGAAAGAATTAGATAACTGAAAAAAGAAATTTGGAAGCAATGAAGCAATAAAATTAAAAAAAAAAAAAGTTAGAATTATACAAATGCTGAGAATGAGAAACATTTTAAAAGGAAAATTAAGAGGAAATTTTGACAGTATGCTCTAAACCAATGAAGAACTTACTTCAATTACAAGTTTCAAAAAGAAAGACTATTTCCCCAGTTCAACCTTGTTGGGGTCTTGTGAAAGGTCCTTTGGGAAAAATAATAAACTTGCTAAAGTTTTTGGAGTTCAAGTTGCAAAGGCCTACCTATAAACCAAATTTTTCATGTGTCTATTTTTAATATTAAATACTCAAAATACAAATGTAATTTATTAATATTTATTAAAACTACTATTTTGCATTGAAAAGGACTGGCAAAAGCTTACTTTTGTTTACTGAAGCCATAGCTAAACACCCTCTGTAAGAAAAAAACTCAGGCTGGAAGGTATTTAATCCTGTGTTTAGATTTTGCATCAGAGAAAGACATTACAATACTTAATGTGTTATTTTTCATAGTTCCAAAATTTTTTTTTCAAGTGTGTGTGTCTGTGTCTGTGTTTGTTTTCCCCTGTAATTGATAGTGCTTCTCCAGAATGGCCACTTCTTTCCTATTTTTATCGTACACTGCCAAGAATACTAAAGCTATACTGAAAAAGCTTCCAGATCCTTTTTCTTTGTATCTGCCCCAGTCACCTCTTAATTGCAGTAATGTGAGGAAGGTCAGGCTGTTAATCCTTCCTCAGAGTATTTCCAATTAAAAACGAAATAAAACAATGCAAACCAAACAGAATTCAGGGAAGAAAGCAGACACTGGCTGCTTTAAAATGTTCCCTTTTCTAGTCTTTGAGGACAGAGATCTCAGAGTACTCTGCATGGCACTCCCACACAAAAGTTTGAACACATCTGCCAGTTTCTCCTGCTGTTACTAACAGTCATATCGAAGCAGAAAATGTGAGGGTGCACAGAGGATGTTCTTGATGTAATGATTTAAATACACTGGGCTTTTCACTAATAAGAATGTTGAAAGTGTGCATTGGACACACATCAATTTTTCTTGGGCTTTTGCTTTGAATATTATGCTAATGAACTTTGGCGAGTTATGTTTATTTTTTCTTTTCCTTTAGCACATTCAAGAAGGAACATTAATACCTGCTGCTGAATGGCCTGTGCAATGGGTTGCAAGAAATTCCATGGGTTTCTGGAATGCAGTGGGCACAATGGTTTTTGCACAGATACTAGACAGATCATCTAGGAGAGGTAGTCTCCTCTACACATAAATAAAAAAGACCTAAACAAGACTGTGACAGTCATTGCTAACTCTGAACTGACCATGAGTCAGTACTGTTTAGGATACTGAAAGGAATAAGGAAAAACACAATGAAGAGCATGATGAAGTCCCTAGGATCCAGAAGGATGCATTTTGTCTTAAAGGAAAGTTTAGGGAGTGTGAAAGAAGTGAGGCAAAGGCTCATTAACTTGATGCCTCTTGTGCCTTGATTTGGCAAGGTCTGCTCTCAGGCATCCTGTAACAGATTTAGAGTGTGTGTGTGTGTGTGTGTGACCCACAGCAGAGGAGAGCTAAATTAGATATTACTTAAGTCAAGAGGACATAACTCAGTGTTAACTGCAGAAAAGCCTCCAAGGATTCTGAGGTTGTGCAACCTCAAGTTGTACACTTGTTACTTGTTGTACACTTCAAGATGTACAGTAACTTCAAAGTTGTGTAACTGTCAAGAGACAGCTTCCTGGTACGTTTAGAATGTTGTGCAACCAATGAATGGAAAAAAGTCAAATATTATCTACACTCATTCAAAAAAAAAAAAAAAAAAAAAAAAAAAAATAAAAAAAAAAAAAAAAAAAAAAAAAAAAAAAAAAAAAAAAATCTTCCTGAAAGTCATTTATGGACATGTGGAGAAAAGAAGGGAAATTGGGATAGCCAGTTTTGTTTTACCAAGGACAAATGGTGCTGACTGCCCTCAATGACTTCTATGATGAAATTAATAGTTTTGGGGACAAGAGAAGAGCAGTGGATGTTGTGTAGCTTGCCCTTTGTAAGCTTTTCAGAATGGTTAACCACAGAGCTATTTAGCTGATGTCTAATTGGACACCAGCTGTAAGTTATGCTCCTCGGTATTCACAACGGGGCTTAGGAGATTGAACACTTTCATCAAAGGCATGGATGTGAGATGATCTAATCCCACCATACCATCAAGCTGAAACAAATGGCCACAAGGGACTTCAGAGAGTTCAACAAAGTCAAATGTATAGTCCTGCCTCTGGTGTCAAACACCCAATGCAGTGGTGCAGACTGGGGATTGACTACATGGCGAGCAGCTCTGCTTAGTTTTAGCTCTCTGTAGGTGGGCTAGGTGGCTTCAAAAGCTCTCCTATAGCCTAACTTATTCTGTGTACCTGTGACATCTCATCTTTTTTGGGTGACTTCAGAGAACTACAATTTGTGGAGGGAAAAAAGTGATTAAGATTTAACGCTTTTTCTTTTTTTCTTTTTCTTTTGGTAAAAATTGGAATGATGGTTTGCTGTCTGTACATGTCTTTTCTCTATGCCTACAGGAAGATAAAGTTAAAAAGACCATTTCAAACAGACATACAAAAAGCCAAAGCTTTAATTTTGTTTCTTTTTATGGAAAAAGATCCTTAGGACAGTATTTAAAAAGTTCAGATAGCAATACATTTCTTTTCTGGAAGCTGGGCTAGTCAAAAGAGCATTCTCTCCCTGATGAAACAGTATTTTCATTCAGCTTCAATAACAAATAAATATAAAAATGGAGAAAGAAATCCTAAAATAATATTAAAAGTAAAGTAAAAACAAACAAAACCTCAAACCAACCAACCAAGCAAACAAAAAAAACTTTAAAAAAACTATAGAATTAATAAGGCAAAAGACTTGTGTGAAATATTAATCAACAGAGAAGATTTACAGTAGTGATTGCTTTTTGAGCATAACACAGCTGAACACATAAGGCTTAGTTTGAAGGATGAAACTCCATGCAGTAGGTAGTATCACTACAAGACAGCTTAAATTCTTAGTGGGAAGAATGAGCTTAATTTACTGGTGTTTCATTATATTTGTATTGCATGAGTAGAAACAGACTGAAATTTATCCATTTGTGGACACTGAAATCTGGAAGAAAGCTAAGGATAGTATTATTGGTAAATAACTACTAATGAAAGTATACTGATAGTGACCTTTTAAAAAAAATCCCAAATCCAGTTTTGGAGAGATTCATAACATTAGATATTGAAATGGTGAGAAGAAAACTCTGATTATGCATTATCTCATACAAGAGAGGCTGGTTTATTAATTTCTTTGTTGTTAAAACATAAAATATTTTTTAAAGGGTGAGTAGATGATCTTGAGTCAAACACAGTCCTACACTTATTTTTTATTCACGTCTAACAGCTAATAATCTATGATCTAGAAAATAATATAATAGTATAATAAAAATTAAAATTTTGTTTTACAATGAGCTATTACATATTTTCCCAAGGCAAGATCTGAAGGCCTCATAGCTTTGCCTTTATAAACTAGATCATATGAAGAGGTAGAATACACATCCTAAAAAAGGATGTGTAAAGAAAGGTGTACACTGGGTATAATCTGCATTGAATAGGCAGACAGAACTTTCTCATTTTGTGCTCTGGCTTAGAGGATTTAAGTCCTGCAATTTTGGGATTGTGTTGGCATTGTGCCCCTACTACAGAGCTCCTGAACATGCAGCAACCGTATGGGATCCTGACAGAAGCAGCGTGAAATGAGATCAATTTCCTTTTTCTTTTAAAGCTCTGAATATTCATATAGACAGAACAATGTTCACCTATCCAACTGAAAGTTAATTCTTTTAATATATGGAAAGAAGGTAAAATTAAGTCATGCATATGAGTCTGTATAAGATATAACATTATGTGAATTTTGTAAGTTGAAGAAATAAAGAATTCTTTAGAAAGGCACAGAGTTGTAGGCAACTGTCTGTGATTGCTTTGGGTAACTTTATAGATACAAATTAGGAAACAGGGAAACATTTTCAGCAAGACTGTGGGAGAATTTCCTTTTTAGTATACATTTTGGAAACAAACACTTTATTTTTAAAACAAGCCTAATAGTGTGTGATTTCTGTTTTGTATTTTTAGTATGCTTTGAAGGCTTGACACACCTTATGAATTATCATGTGGGCCTATTAACAGCTTCAATCAGTTATCTTCTTCATCAAAAGACTTTTCACCAAAAAATACTCCTACAGTGAAGGAACAGATAGAATACAATGTACAAAACAAACATCTTTATGTTATTCCTTGCTAGCTTTTTAGAACTAATTTTGCCATTTCTTCTGACAAAACAAGGCCATCTTTTCAATATAATATAAATCTTCTATTTTCTCAAAATACATTCTTTTAATTATCTTCTTGCATATTTTGTCCCTGGTTTAAAAATTAACCCTTAACATACATAATGCTGGTCATAATTTATTTCTTTCATTTTAATGGACAGCCATAATATAAAGCAATTTTAAGCTCAGGACAGAAGGCATAATATTTTTGAACACACTTTACTTCCTGATGGTAGAGGCAATTTCCCAATGACCAGTGTTAGAAAGTGGACTGAACTCCCTTAGGAAGAAAGGATCATCAAAGATATCTGGCTCCAGGGGCGAGGCATTTATATTTTTATCTAATATAAATATTTACCCAAGTACCGTAAATTATAAGTGATTAAATATTACCAGACAAATTACAAATTTTGTTCTTTTGTGATGCAGAAAAGTAATCAAATATCTCTGACAAATGCTGTCTATATTGCTGATTGGACTTCTGGAAAATGTTCAGCTATTTTAACTATAAGGTCAGTGTACAAAGATATGTATTATCCATCTTTATAGAATTACTTCTTCAAAGATAATATGAATTGTTTCTTTAAACTATGCAGTTTTAATGCTTAATCTTGAAATCTTCTACTCAGCGATTTTAATGGAATTTTGTAAAATGCATGCTCCTACAGTGAAAAAAACAACCCAAAATACTATAGCTTTGACCTTTAATCATAAGAAAGATACTGTATATTATTTCATCCATAAGTGCTCCTTTTTGAGGCACAATAGCGAACTACAAGTTCTCCCCATCTCATTGTTTAAAAATATTTAAAGTCTGTAGCAAAACACATTTTAAAGTTTCCTGATTTCTAGACGCGTAAGCACAGAGTTATATTTTTGTATCATCTCTAGTGACACGATACTCTTAAGAGCTTTGCATGGAGCTTTGTAGATTTAAAAATATTGCTGCTTTTTTATTATTATTATTACTTTATTTCTCTCGTGGTAATAGAGGATTTCTGAACTGGGAGTGAATGTAACCTTAAATTTTGAAGCTGCAATAGGACTTCATTTTCCCTCCAGTGTACAAGATTGGTACTGTCTATCTGATACCCCTCCAATATCTGTTAAAACTATTTGGTATTGTGTTTCCCACACAAATGTTTTAATTCATAGCTAGAGATGATTTCTAATTCTGGAAAAAAAAAAAGCTCAGTCAGTTTCAGATACAGACAAAGACGACTGCTGCGAAGTACATGGAGGCAATACACTTTTGGCACAGATAATTCCTTTAAAAACATTCTGATAATTTTAGATGGATTTCACAGGTGTGAAATTGCAACTTCAGCAAGTTCCTAAATTTTATATTAATGGACTGTAAAGAAATATACAGTATTATAAAACTAAAAGAATATAAAGACTAAGAAGTGAGTTTAATAAATCTCATTTTACTGATTCCATTAACTTAAATATGAACACAAAACTTGCCAGTATATTTTTGTGCAAAATGTACATTTTTCTTGAATAACTTCTTACTTTTAAATTGTATTTTATTTTTTAGAATTTTTAACCAATTAGTTTTTGCAAGGCATAACTCTAGACTCTTCTCTCTCTGAGCTGAGTTACTGTGGGGTATCTTAGAAATGCATAAACAGTGACAAAAGGACCAGAAAACAAGATGAAATTTTCAACTATGCATGCATTTTAGGGTATGCATAGCCAGTGACAGTCATCAGTACAAGAAAGGGAGAGGATAAAAAAGACATTTTAATGGACTGGATAAAATAATCATCTGTTACCTTTTACAGGACAAAAAAATCAGTAGGATAGTTAAAATTCACTGTGTACTTAAATAATAAGGTTTTTTTGCATTAAATGCACACATGTTAATATTTCCATCCATAGACAATGTAAATAAAAGCGTTTGGGTATGTGACAGCTGTGCCTGCTAGATAAGAAAAGTATTGTGAAACAGTGGAGAAGTAATTTTCCTGTGACTTAAATATACTCACCACTGCTATAAAAATGGAAGGGGGGGGGGAATCAATCCCAGATTTCAGGGGGAAAAGTTCAATAATTATTTTGTGAACACTGTGAATTGGTACGGCAATACCTTTATCCTAGGTCATTTGCCACACTTTTAATAAACCTATCAATGCACTGAAGACCTTTTAAGTGTCTCAGATATGTATTCCTTTCTTATATTTCAAATGCTGTAGGGCAGCTGTACAGCTCCTAAAAGCTGTTTTGTGACAGCAATGTCTGATGACATACAGAGGCCAAAAAGTTTTTATGACACATAACTTGACAGAACTTCACAAAGATCTAATAAATCCCTGACGTGCCAAGAGGGGATCACTAGTGCCTTGTAAGAATAAAAGAGGCTTATTTCTAGGGATACAGCACTCCTGCTTTTGAAGCTTCCCCTGGGTTGCCTATCAGAATACAGCTCTGTTAAATAATACTTCATATTCCAGATATAAAAAAATATCAAATTGTGGATTCAGGGGAACTCAGAGTTTCACAAAACCTCTTCCCCTTCCCAAATCTTATAGAGAACCATTACAAAAGAAAAAGAAGGTTCTCAGTTTCGATAGCGAGGCAGTGATGAAATCTAAAATAAAATGATCTTCTGAAAGAGAATAGGCTTAATCTCCTAGGAATACCTTTTGTGAAATCCTTATGTTTGAGGAGACAGTATAAAATTTGCTTTTAATGATGCAAAATGACTTCTCTTAGAATTAAATTTTGTAATTAGGTTGGTTATAAGTCATCATTATCTCCATGTGTACGCTCCAGTGATCTTTACAAGACTGTTTTATACCCTAAAAATTCATGGATTTGTTCTGGGTTAGAAAACTTCATTGTGGGTTCTAAAAACAAGAGGTAGTACGGAGAAAAGCAATTTCTAGTGCCACAAGTGGAAATGAGCTTTTCTAACTGATCAACATGTGTTCTAAAGGCTTTTTTTTTTTTTCACCTGTGCAAAACACAGTTTAAAAATTAATTTGAAGTCTAAGGCATTGTTCAAGGCCTGTGTTGAGGAACAGGATGAGCATGCCTCAAATTACACTTTCACTGTAGGGCTCTAAAAACTTTTATTTTCCTGAAAATCAAAAACATGATAGAACATTGCTTTCTGACTCCCAGGGAAGCAGTTCATTGCTCTGTCAACTGAGAAGGGGCAAGGGGCTACCTGAGGCTCTCAATATAAAAGGGTAGAAAATGGGTTTTATGGGACTTATTAAATAAGATTGTAGAAAGATGCTACTCAAATATATTATCCTCTGCATGCCTAAATAGATGTGATAATTTAATAATTTTCTTGGTGTCAAAAGCTCTCCCAAAATCACTATATGACACAATTATTTGTAAAGATTTGTATGCAATATAATTAACAGCTATTATTATAAATTAACCACATATTTTGAATCCTGTGCCAAGTTTATGTTTTGTGATTGCCACATGGTTTATACCATGATCCAGCCATTTCCTTAACTGCACTCTTGTCTCCTGTTTTTCCTACTTCTTTCCCACTGGCTGGTATTCAGGAGACCTTCCTCTTGCCTGGCCAAACCAGGGCACTCTGTCATGAAGACCCTGTGTTCAGCTCCCATCCATAATCTTATATCTGGCACTCTTCATTTAGTAATGCCCAAATTAACACCTTTATCAGACAACCATTCTCAGGGTGACAGCCCAGTCTCTTAACTGTGCTTAAGGTGCAGCAAGTCCTATGGCTCCTCTAATCTGTTACCTCTATGCTAGCCTAGAGCCTGGGAGAGCAGGCTTTGAAGAACTCTGCTACCCACTCTTTCAAATACACATGCGTTTATGTGGATACACACCCATGCCTGCACACAAACACACAAAGAGGAAACAGAAGGTCTGTATTAGCATTTTCTTCTGAGATAAATAATTCTCAAAACCAACTACTGAATTGTTTCCACCCCCACAGGCTTCCACAACTGATAATTCTAAGGATAGAATCGAACAAACAAGTAGGGGTTGTGTCCATGATTTCCTGTTACTGATGGCAGGCTTTGGCTGTGGCACAAGTTGACAGATGAGTGCATAGAACAAAATCAGATGTGCCACATTGTTTTGGTCTACCAAAGTATAGTGTTTTTACTTTTTTTTTTCTCTGTTGCTGAGAAATGCTACTTTGAGACTCAAAGAGAGAGCATATGTTTATGGGTGTTTTGTTTAGAAAATCTGACATGCCATAAGAATATGTTTGTCATTTCTATCATGGTTTTCTCCCACATGCTGATGATTTGCGGCTGTAGCTGAAGAAAATTGGCATCATGGTTTCTAAAACTGATACTCTTAGGACATACGTAGACAGTGGAAAAGTCATTATGTCCATTTTGGTGAGCATTTCTTCAACAGTAAGATTATGACACCAGTTTATTTAAAGAATGTGGGGTTTTTTTCCCTCCCTCTTTCTCCTTTTGAAGGTAATTTACTTTTAAATGTACGTGTAAAACCATCTTTGGAAAAAAAAAACCAGCCTGCAGACAGCAAGAGAAGTAAATAAATATAATCTCAGATGTCCTCACTGTATAACACCAGGAGAAGATTAATCTTAGAATATTTAGAATTGTTTAGAAGACATTATAATCATTCCACATTTTGACAAACCTGAAGGCCTTTTGGAGGCCATCACTGAATGGTGCCTGTGATAAATTCAGTAAGAACGAGGCAACAAATTGATAGGTCAATAGACATATTTTGAAACTCTATTACTGCTCTATAGATGCTTCCTAGTTTCTACAGAAGCACAGCTTTCAGACATGACATAACAGTACTGACTAATCAGTGTTTCCATATGGTGCAGAATTTGAAGAGAGCAAATAATGTAGATAGGAAAAGTAATTTGAAATGTGTCTATATATATATGAGTATATATAAGTTCATATGCAATGGAAAAAAGAAGTCTGGAAATTCTGGAAAAGATCTACATGGAGCATCTCATCAGACAGAACTGTGTGACATTAATTGGCAACAAAATTAATGTCATCACAGAACGGAATAAAGCAATCCTTTCTCTAAGTTTCTCTTTCACCTGCATCTGAACACCTTTTTCAGGCGAAGGTGCATGGATAACAGACAAAGTGTTAGAAATTCAGAAATAGTATGAATCAAAATAAGAAGGTAAGTAAATAAAAAAGTAGCAGAACATTTTACAGGACTGCCCTGGGGTGACATAAAATATTAAACTGTTTAAAATATTAAACTGCTTTTTAACCCCTTACATGAAGGTAAATTGTCTTTGAGAAAAGTTCTACTAACAAAAATGCTGAATTTAGGCTTCATAACTATCATCTTTTTATAACAGATTTTTTTTACCACCTATGTCTAGCAGAAGAATATTATTTCATAGCTATTTCAGAAATGAATAGCAGAATAAATAAAAATTAGTATAACAGGGCAAGAAGCCTACCTGACAGTTTTTAGACAAATTGATGATAGTAGCACCTTTGAAAAACACAGCTGCAAACAAGCAGAAAACACATCAAAAAATCTATTAAATCCATTCAAGTGTCTTTTGGAGAGAGACTCTTCTCTTCTGGAGAAGAGAAATCAGTTGTGGATTACTCAGCACCTAAAAATCGCATATGGTTCAGGCCATGCCTTGGCTGAATGGTCTGAGGACTATGAGGTAGATGTGAAGAGAAAAGTGTGGAGTAAGATGTGTGATTGTCCTGTTTTTTTTGACTTGGATTTTACTGTTTCTTTTAGCGACACAAGAGGGTATTTAACTCAGATTAGAACAAAGTGATCCTGCATGCCATTTTTTAAATGCTTTTAGATTCACATCATGTCGAAAGTAATAGCATTATTTCAGTTTTCTTCATTATTGCAATTTAAGGAAGGACACTGAGAACACTTCATCAGTACATAAATGTCAGATAAATCCAAGAACACATCACCTGATGTTTAATGTTAACATTAAGCTAAAGATACATTGAGGCATACATCAAGAAAAATCTGTTTCAAACAGAATTCACAGAAAACAGTATTATTCTTGGTCCCATTAAACTGAAATAAATAATGCAGTCTACTTCAATTTAAGTGTTTGGATAATGATTAAAATTATTTTAAAAGTAGTAGAAAATTACTATGCAGTCACCAAAGCCTTTTTTTTAATTCCAAAGTAAAAAGCTCAACGTGAAACAATGTATAGGAAAAAAACTACTGATAGGCAAAAATTCTAAATTCTAGCTAACTTATTTGAGCATCAAATTAATTCAAATTAAGCTAGCAGATAATGACAGACAACTTTCCATAAATTAAAGCCTTCTCATTCTGTTGGCACTAATTAAAATTTGACAAGATAAAACTACATGAAGATATAGTAGGGACTATAAGTGTAATGAACTGGGATTGTTGCAATAGCTTTTAAAGTAAGTTGGTGCTGTGACTACCTTGTCTGCTTATCAGAGTTTAATTAACTCTACAATATTATGGAAAAAATGGGGAAGAAATTGGCAGATGATTAATGTGCTATGTGCTGGACAGAACAGATTGAAAGGTAATTCCTGTTGAAAAATATGGTGAATGCCAGTCTCCATTTTATGTGACACTGTGACAAAAAATACTTTGCTCTATAATGGAAGCATAGAATGGATTGCCTTGGAAGGGAATTTAAAGATCATTTAGTTTTATCACCTCTGCATGGGCAAGGCCACCTCTCATTAGACCGGGTTGCTCAAAGCCCCACCCAAGCTGGCCTTGGACTTTTCCAGGGAGGGAGCAGCTACAGATTCTTTGGCCAACATGCTGCAGTGTATGAGGAAGATCAGTATAGCTGTAAATACATTATAGTTGAAATCAGCATGCAGGCACACAATTTTCTCAAGTTATTCTTACTCAAAAGCAAATTTATATTGTCCTATCTCACAGTCAGGCAATTCAGCCCCAGCGTTTATAACAGACATGGATACCACAGCCATAGATACAGGTAATGAGAGATGTATGCAGTTACCACAAAATGCTGGCTCAAAACCAGAAATTTTTGTAGCAGGCTACAGTCCTAAAATATTCTAGGGCAATCCTTTACAGTCCTACTATTTATGTTTATTTATGTAAATGTATGAACTAATATTAATGGAAATTAACTTTATTTACATCTAACTACTGTGTTACTATTCACTTCAAAAACAAAAGTCACATGACAACTGTACATCAAAACAAAAAAGAGGGGGATCCAATGTAACTTTCATTTTTCACATAATGCAAAAGGAGGGATAGTAATCTGTATTTTCCTTGAGATTACACCAGAGGAAAAAAAGAAAGAAGGAAAAAAAAAAAAAATGGAAGGAATTTTCTTTTGTGTTTGCAGGTGTAAAACTGCGTAAGTGAATGCTGATGTCCATGTGTGTAAAATTTAGTGGTGGTAAGTAACTCAGAGAATTTGACCTTCAGTTACAAAATTTCACTGTGATCTATGTTTAATATGTATTAGGAGAGAAGACGAGCTTGAGGGGAAAATAACTCTTTGTATCTTACCAGCAAAAAAAATCTTGCAAAACTCTGTTGTCAATGCATGAATTTGGAGAAAAGTGAAATCTGTAACTTTTGTTTCATATCAAGAGTTCTCTAAGATGTAGCTGAATTCAAATTGCTCATTATCTTGCCACATTAAAAAGGTAAGTAATAATATGTTCTTTTGTGTAGCCATCTGATGAGCTAACTTTGATGACTTTTTCCAGTAAACCAGCATAATCTCCACGAAGAAGAGAAAGTCACGTGTAAATCTCATTGTACTCTTAAAAAAGGCACACACATTCCTACATCCACCCACTGAGTAGCTGGTAAATTTCAGCTCTCAGTCAAGTGCAGAATTATCTATCTGTTGACTTCTGTTGACTTCCTTATGTGCATGAGGCACATAAAATCTCTGGCCTGGCTTATAATTCTATTTCAACTGCTATTCCAACTTTCAGTGGAAGAGGTTTGTCTAACTTCCTGTCTGCTACTTAAGTTCAGTTTTGGAATGATATTAAAAGTATAACCTTTGAAAAATGGATTGAGATTAACTAGTGCTGCAGGTATCTAACAAATGTTTTTTCAGGGTCATAAAGCACTGGGTTTCTTTCAAGCTGTCAGGCAGTGAGAAGTTATTAAAATGAATAATAGACAAAGTTTATAGGTAATTTTTATATTAAAAAAAAAACACATGTATCTGTAAGATCTTGTTCTTACAGAGAAGAACATGAAATACAAGTTTGTAGCATTCTGGACATGAAAATTAGAGCTGTTTGAAGGATATTCGTTAAACTGTTTGCTTGACATAATCTGTAATATTTTTTCCCGGTAAAATATTTTTAAAACCCAATATTTCTATCTCTGCTTAAGTCCTCGAAGGAATTAAACAGTCTCAGTGTTAAAGAGCCTCTAGATGCATTAAAATGTGTAGAGAAATCAACACAAATATGTTATTTGTGCTACAAAGCAAGATTGAAGCTGATTACAGATACCCACATCAGTAAATAAAATCTTAAGATGTAGTTAAAGAATATTTCATTTGAGAAAAAGAGAGACCACAGTAGGTAATGGGGTGAAAATAAGAAACTCTGAGTTACATTTATACTGCATGCATTCACTCCCTGCTTAAAAAGAAAGAAACATAATCTCAGTAGCTTTTTAATTTAGTGAAGCTATTACCATTTATCTCATCTGAGGTCTCACCTTTCAAATATCTTATGGTGATATGTTTTTTTCGGACATGGAAGTCAGATTTAATAACTTTTGAGGTGAAAGCAGATTTGATGTAGATTTTCAAGGAGCTTGCCCTAGAGAAAGTGATTTCTTTAAGAAATTTGTTTCTTAAGAAAAATCTTCCCAGACAATGGAAATACTAAGAAATAGCTGAAGGCTTTCTTGTGGAAAATGCAAGATCTTCATAAAAAATCTACACACAAAACCCAAATTCATGTGAACATTTATGACAGCTACAAGTTGTTTAAAAAGTTCTTGATGACTGAAGAGATAGAATGTGAATGAATGGGAGTCTCCAAATGTACAAAGGAAGGAAAAAAAACCAACATACCCTTTGTGGCTCCAAATGTCTAAATGTGGCAAATAGAGGAAATTGTTGAAAAGATGGAATATAACCTGGAATGAAACGGACACAGGGTAACATTGAGAAGATGGGATAATCAGGAAATAGTGCAGGCAACACAAAAAACTTCACAGGAGATAATTCTTACTATATTCAGAGCTGAGTATATCCATTCAATCAATTTGCAGTGCTGCAGTACAGAAGATTTTAACAAATTTGTAGTCATTGATAAGAATGACCAGGGGAGGCTACATTTTATTATACATTTTGATATATCCATAAGTCAAAATTAAGTCTTAAGTTTATCTGATTTCAGGATATTTTAGTAAGTGGAAACAAGTTACATATTATATAAAGTCAAAAAACTTCAGAGGTTTTTAGAGTACTGAGATCTACCTGAGTACATGAAAATCAGCTTGAAAGACTACATAACAATCTCCAGAAGATTTACTAGGGGTCTTATCAACTGACTTTTCAAAATAATAAGCAATAAGGAATATGATTTTATCCGCAAGCCAAGCAATGAAGTCATGGAATAAGATGCAGTAACTTCTGCATATCTTTACACTGTAATTTTGAAATTCATATGGAATTAGTAGCAGAAATATATAGATGTATAAGTGTCTATATATATATGTGCACACTTCTAAGTTTCTTTTCATCAGGTTCTAAGTGAAGAGTCAAAATAAACAGAATGATTTAAATCAAAGGTTTTTCTCCTTAAGTATAGTCAACAAAACAGTTTAAGTATAATTATATGTATGATCATTTTCTACTTCTAAATAGAAAACCAACAATAAAATACTGTTCCAGAAATATAGGTCTGTTGTGATTGTACATTTGATGTCTCATGAAAGGCAGAAAAATGTAGTACAACATATATATTTTGACCAAATGTTATACTACCTTGGGGACAACACTATCTTTTGGTACACTGCAACCTTCTTCTCAAAGGATCCCCTCCAGAACCCAAGGACTGAAAAATAACAAAAGGTATTTGGTTGCTAAGAATGCATTTACTGACACACATAATTACTAAAAGCATTGCATAACATTCTATAACAGCAAGTTTAGATGGAATCTTTTTTTCCAGCGCAATGGATAGTTTATGCTCACATCAGTAGGAAGAAGCAAGAGATTTCTCCAGATGTTAAATCGAGGTTTGAAAAGTTAATGATTTGAATGAGTTGTTTTGGATTTTTTTTGGTTTTTTGTGGTTTTTTGGGGTGTGTGTGTATGTGTGTGTTTGGTTTTTTTCACTGAGTAGTATTACTCTTAGCATTTCTAGCAGCAGGACTTGGGGTTTTGGCTGCACATTCTTTTCTTTTTTTTCTAAAATTATGTATATAGATTTTTTAATAGTTAAAGCAATAGGGATCCTATCTCAAAAACCTTTTTGTATTTTGCCAGCTTGTTTGTGTACCATTGTTGAAAACCAAACTTATAATTCTGCTGAAGCACAAGTTGCACTAAGAAGGGAATCCCTCAGTCCAATAGCCTTCAAGATCATTTAATTTAAATAAGATTTCCCACCTTCATTCTATTCCAGAATAATAAATTTCATAGAATTAGTATCACAGAATCATAGAATTGCTCAGGCTGGAAAAGACCTTCAAGATCATAATAGAATCCTTTTGTTTGGAAAACAACTTTAAGATCAACAAGCTCAACTAAGCACAGCACCAAGTCCACAACTAAACCATGTCTCTAAGTACCTTATCTACACATCTGTTAAATATCTCCAGGGATGGTGACTCCACTGCTTCCCTGGACAGTGTGGTCCAGTGCCTGTGAAGAAATTTTTCCTCATACACAATATAAACCTCCCCTGGCACAACTTGAGACCATTTCCTTTTGGTCTATCACTTGTTACTTGGGAGAAGAGAACAACATCACATCTTGCTACAACCTCCTTTCAAGTACTTACAAAGAGCAATGTCTCCCCTCAGCCTCTTTTTCTTGGGACTGAACAAGCCCAGTGACCTCAGACACTTCTCATAGGAGTTGTACTCTTGATACTTCACCAACTTTGTTGCCCTTCTCTGGCCTCACTCTGGCACCTGGATGTCTTTCTTGCAGTAAGGGATAGAAAACTGAATATATTATCCAAGGTGCAGACTCATCAGTGCCGAGGACAGCAGCACAATCACTGCCCTAGTCCTGCCAGAAACACGATTTCCAATTCAAGCCAGGATGCTGTTGGCCTTCTTGGCCACCTGGACACACTACTGGCTCATATTCATCCAGCTGTCAACAAACAAAGTGTCTTTCCAGACACTCTTCCCCAAGCTTCTTCCTCAGTGCCTGGGGTTGTGGCCCTTGTGCACAATCTGGCACTGGGCCCTGTTGAATCTCATCCAATTGGCCTCAGCCCATCAATCCAGCCTGTCTAGGCCCCTCTGCAGAGCTTTGCTACCCTCAGGCAGATCAACACTCCCTCCCAACTTGGTGTCGTCTGCAAACTTACTAAGTGGCCATGTCATTGATAAAGATAGCCAAGAGAATTGGCCCAAATATTGAGACCTGAGGAGCACCACTTGTGACTGGACAGATCTTATAAATCCTGTAAGATTTTTTATATAAATTCATATTCAAGAATACAAGTTCTTTTGAAAAAAAAAAAAAAGCTATAAATAAAAATTCTGATGACATTAGCAAAAATCCCATCCAAAATCAGATATTCAGTCATTCCTAAATTAAAAGGTATCTTCTTTTGAAAGAACAGCAGAGCATTAAGTTTGGTACAAGTAGAAGGAATTATGAAGTTTTGGATTACACTCCTACCATATTTTTTCCTTTAAATCTGTGGAGAGTTGAGGAAAAAAAGGGAAAGGGAGACTTGGATTGACACTCACATCTGTATTCCAGCAGTGTAAAAGGTTAGGATTCCAAGGTGCAGTATTCTGTTCCATCAGTGGAAATGACACATATCTCACTGAAATGTCAGGATTGTGCCTGGAACAAGAAGACATAAACAGACTTTATATCCCTTTCTTGAGATTTAACCAAAACAAACCACCTCCTTCAGGGAATGCCTGAACTAGTTAGTTAATTCCCTCACTGACCACTGAACTCCTCAGTGCTGGCAGTACAGCAAGCTGCCCAAGCACAATATTTGTGCATGTTTAGAATAGTCTCAACCAAGTGCAAAAGAGATTAGCAAAGTGGGCACATAAATCCCCTGTGAGGTCTAATGCAGCAGGCAAGCTCCAGAGAACATAAAAGCATACTGACAACACCAGAAATGTAAAAAAAGAAAAATTCAAAAATTCAAAGATTATTTTCTGGATACAGAACCCAGGATGTCTCACACTATACTGAGAACATCCACCTGGATGGATACAGACACTTGCTTGTTCATTACACATATGTTAGCCAAATGACTGATTTGTTTAACCACATTTGTGCAATACTGTTTGTATGCTAATAAAATGAGAAGAAGCTTCCTCCTCTATATATAGCAACTTAGTTGTCAAAAGAGTGATTCTCAGCCTTTGTAACTGATCAGTTAGATTTCTTTAGGTGCGGGGGGAGATGGGTGATGGGAGGGAGGAATTCCAGGAACAATTTTTATTGCCATGGCCATTTTAATTTTGCAACCAAAGTAAGATGAAATTTTAAGTGGTCTCTTGCTACTTACACCATTTTTGTTTGCTTGCTTGTTTTAGAATATGTGCTTTCTTTTTAAGACTTTATTTAGACTTTAACAATGGTTTAGCACTCCAGTCTCTGTTGTGTTTTAGCTCACTAATTGTCATTTACCAGAAGTCTAGAAAAAATATGGTTTAAAATAAATTGGAGTAAGAAATCAGATTACTTGTCTTCTTTTTGGCATAGATTTAAGCTCATCTGTTAAAGAACATCACATTGAAGAATAATTTCTTAAAAGAATTCTAAGATCCCAATTCAAGATGGCTCAGTCTCTGTTAAAAAGCATAAGCCCCAGCCCTGCACTGAGCCCTGTGTGTGTACAATGATGAGTACAGACAATTGCCTGTTCATTACTGTTTTGTCAGATGGTTGTGAACCTTCTCTGCTCTACATAGCATGCTGGCATAATGCTGATCTCTACCTAACAGAAAAATGTTTTCAAGGAATGAGGATTTGCTTGGGTTTTGGTTTGGTTTGGCTTGGTTTTTTTCTTTGTTTTAGGGAATACTTCTAGTCACAGTTTCTAGTCAAGTTTCCATGTAGACAGATACCTGTTTTCGATCCTCTGTCGTGTTCGCTCTTCTTTCAGTGAAACATCAGCTCTTAGTATCCTGTTATTTTCCTTGCACAATTTGTTCTTCATATATTTTTTGCTTGTGTATATCTTTCATATATTTTTTGTTTTATCTGTCAAGAACACTTTTCTCATAATATTCATGGATTTCATGGTATGCAATCACACATTTCAATTCCTATTTTGAAGTGTAACATTCATTTCTACACCCCTTTTCAGGATTCATCTCATGAACTAAACAGCAAAAAGTGGGATCATAGGAATCCATAGAAATTAGGAGGTGGCAGGAAATGTGAAAGTTAATTGCAGTATAGCTGATAAGGATATTATTCTTTAATAAATTTGAACCATGCTCTATTAGTGATTGGCTATTTGACTACTAATAGGAAGAAATTGATTGGGTAAACTAATTGATGAAGACTTTGACAATGACATTGCTGAAATGCTTGCAAAATGCCAAAGAATATACTTCTAATTATGCAAATAACATCAGACCACATAATCAGATGGGCTGTTAAATGAAATTATTAAGTTTCTGTAGGAAAGAGCGCATCTTGTTCAAATGAATGTTGTTTTCCATTTTGAAGGGAAATGGAAAAAGAGGAATGAATTAAGACACATGCACATTATTTTCAGCAGGTTAAATCTTAAGGGAATATGCCTGTCTAGCATCATTGCTCCTTACTGGTTATTACAGATTGTCACCAGCAAGTGAACAAAATGTCAGAATAGACCAAAATAAACATGCTATTCTTCAGTACTTATCTGACAAATGCACCTACAGCCTAGGGCAAGAAAAGACTGGACAGTTCTGTTTCCCATAGCATACCAGTCTTTAAAAAATTGGTGAGGACTCCATATTTATTACCCTCCTAAAGACTTTGTAAGAATTTCTGAAGTGATGCAGAAGCCAGCAGTAAGCATCAGGGGAGATAAATACTGCCAGGACTATCATACAAAATCAGCCAGCCAAACTCTGTTCTCAGTTTCTTTGGAGGAAATCCAGCAGAAGACAATGGAATTATGTTGGATGGATAGTGTTAAAGTTGAGATCTGAGTGTCTCCTACAGAATTTAAGAATGTGTGTTTAAATTAAGTTTGTACCATTCCATAGGATTGATTTTACAGATGCAATCACAAAATGTTATTGACTATTCCAAGTGTTACTATTTACTTCAGCATCTGATAGGTACTTGAAACTTGGGAATACAACTGCATTTATTCAATGACAGAATACATATTCCAGGGTACTTTAATAGTTATGGATATATATAGTCTGTATATCTGATGTAATGATGCCATCAAAAAGAAACATTGCTGGAATATTCTTTCATGTTAGTCTGCCAAAATAAATTTCTGTCCTGGATTTTTTACGTAAATAAATTAAAGTGTAAAATAAATTAAAATCAATATATTGTAAATTAAAATAATTAAATGTGCATGACAATAGCAAATTTGAGGTTGAGATGCAAATTCATTTTTCAACCATGCTTATTTCTCCTTGATAATATACGGTAGGACTAATTCTATTTATGGCCAAAAACATACATGGGTTGGAGGCAGATCTATTTGTCATGTGTATAAACCAGACAATATCCATACTCTTTATTAAAATGTGTCTTTTTCCAGAGTTACTGAAACGTAATAGTGAACAGTTTTAAGCTCATGTACTTATTTCTTTTAAAAGCAAGTTGAAAATTAATCATGATTTGACAACAATGTTATCTGTGACATTTGACTTAGATACAGGAAAAAACTACAGCAGTTTGGATCAGTGGAATACACAAATGGAAAAAACAAGCTTATTAATTCAATTCATTATGGCAAACCAGTTGTTTTCTTTCTTGTTCTAGATGAAATTAGAAGTTGCAACTAGCAGTCATCCCAGGAGTTTTTGCACGTCAGAACCAAAAAATCCTCAGCAATTTGAGATCAAAATAACAGTTGGGAACTGCAATAGTTACAATTAGGATCATGTAGTTCACAGTATAAGAAGAGAGGAAAATTATCTTTGGAAAACATTAGGCATAATTTGGCTAGTACTTCTGAGCACAAACAAAAGCTACAATAAAAGTTAATTTGAACTGAATTGAGAGACAAAACACGAAAAGATAATGTAGAATGTACTCTGATTTTTGCTTGTGGGTTCTTTCATAACTGTGCCAGCTTTCATGGATACCCAAGTTTAAAAAAAAAACTATTGCAAATGTGCCCTAGAAGCAAAGTCTGTAGGGTCTCAAGAGTGAACAATGAAGCCAATGTAGTCATGTGAATGCCCAATGTTTCTGTTTCTAATTAGTTTATATTTTTGTTCTCAACAAAATTTGCTTGAAGTTCTTTTCTGTACAAATGTTTGTATGGATCCCCCTTTCTATGCAGTAGTTGTAGCATGGGACTGAATTGTATTTCTGAATTGCTTTTCCTGCGTTATGTATTTCTTTCTGTTCCCGTTGTTCTGCTGTGAACTGGGAAGGAAAGCTTTGACCTGTATGCTGGTATCAAGGATATAAGAAAATAAATAATGTTTCTGATACTGTAATAAAAGAAATATTTTTCATTTAGATTGTTTCCTTCCTTCTCCTCCTCATTGGTTTACTCAGTATTTAGCTTTAAATTTTGTTCTGTGTGAAATTAATACAAATCCAAAATTTTCAACAAGCTCATTTAGCTGTGACTCTAAATACTGCATTTTAAGAGGTAGTTGGTATAGTTCCAGAAGCTAGAAGTAATACCATTCCCATTTTCACTTTCCAGTTGAAGCACCGGAGTGATTAGAAAACTTAAGCACCTTTTCTAAGAGATTCTGCTGGATTTCTGCTGGATGATAACAGAGTAGAAGTTTGTCCTGACCACTGAGTACAATTTTTTCTTCTTACAAAAAACTGAGATCACAAGTCAGAAACTTACATAGGAAGAATATCTTGAAAAGAGTAGTCTTGTTTGCAATGGGGAAAGGTAAGCAAACCTATTTTGCTCCAAAATCCTGTCAAGGATTGAAAGCTTTTTTATTTTTCTTTCCTGGAAAGTAGGATCACAAAGGAAATAAAACTTAACTATTAATGCAGTTCAACTACCCCTTAGGTCTGCTATAAACCATCTGCAAAATAAATCTGTCTCTCAACTACATATACATAAAATCTTAAAAGCTTCACTATCCAAGTGTATGTACATTGAACAGATGGAGAACACTGCCTGGCCACAGAATTCAACATGCACTGCAAAAGGGTTATCTTCTGAGAGCCTGCCAGTCTAATTAATTCCTTACATACACTTCCTTGTCCCTTACCATCCAACAGTTCAGGGGAAATATTAGACTTTCTGTGTTTGCACCCTTCAGACTGAGAAGAGTATTCTAAACACTATTGAAACCTTGGCCTTGCTCAGTGCTAATGAAGCAGAAGATTAGCCTTATACTAACTTAGTTTAAAATGGCAGCAGTTGGGTCAATTTCTAATCATTCTATAAGTAACACTACTAAAATTATTCAGAATAAACAACTGTGGGAGATTTAATAGCATTTTCCTTTACTTACCCATCTTCATTTTTCCTCTAATGTAGCGCAGTTGGGAAACAGGAAACCTGCTCTAATAATGTTGTCCTACTTGGCCACATCCCCTCAAACTCCTCGGATTTTAAATAACTTTTGGTCAACTCAATATTATGAAGCTTTTAATAATAATTTTTCAATTTCCATTTCCATACAGTTATAAAATTGAATTTTAAGTGGGGCAAAATAATTTTCAATTAAGAAACAATTAGCATATTTTTGCTGTTGATATATCTATAAATTTCTAACTTTTAATAATTCTAGCTTTTAATAATTCTACCCAGAGTATTCTATCTCAAAGTCATTTCAGAAATTTTTAATACTAACAACAAAGTATTGCTGCTTGCTATTGATTTAGGTTCGAGCTCTTTGAGCCCAGCTGATTTCTCTGCTTGGCTGTGATTGATTAACATAGAAATGACATTCCAGCTGAGGATTTGTGATCAATAAGATCCTCTATTTTATTGTGTTAGCATTTGAACTGTCTGAAATATTAACTTCATCTTCACCAAAGCCAGACAATGAGTCAGTCATGAAACTTGAGTTAAAACCAAGAATTATTCTAGCTACTGCCTTCCTCACAGGTTTCTATCACTTCCTGCAGAGTGAAAAAAAATCTTGGAATATATTTGAAACAAAAGTGAACTATGAAATGCTATTACCAGTCTGGGATTGCTGCAAAATAAATCCAATTGCCTTGGGAAAAATCAAACTTTCACAGATATAGCTGTGAAATTACCTAAACATTTATATTCAGAAACTTGCTCTACTGAGATGTTAAATGAGCAGCCTCTTAAAAGCTTTTGTTTCTGTTTTTTCATGCTCTGACCAGTAAAAGACCTGTAAGTGAATTTAGTGTTTCCTAAAAAGACCAAGATAATTTCCTTCCTGTCCTGTTGATATGTTACCACAACATTGTATATGTTGCCACACCAGGGGTTTCAAGGAGTGATATACCCTTGTTATTAGTCATTGCACATTGTATTGAACTTTCTGTTGCCCTGTGCTTTAGCTAAATAAAACTTGCAATTACAGTAAAATAAACTTAAACTTTCCTGACTTTTTCACACTGAACCAAGAGGTTCTTGGACAACTGTTGTCCTGAAAACAACCCAAGTGAGGCAGACATCTGACAGAGAGTATGTTGCATTCTAATTACCACAGAAATGCTTGCAATTTAAATATAAGAAGTGGCTTATTATACTGAGCATGTAGTGGTGTCCAAAATAAAATCCATATTCGGAGTCAGTTTGTCTGGTACAAATACGATTTTAACTTTCTAACAGTGATGGCTTCCATATGATTCTGGAGATGATCAAAATAAGAGGGATGGGGAAATAATTGGCTGGAACAGACCTCTTCCTCTCTTCTTGATAGAAAATGCTTTAGCAGATGCCTATTTAGAAGGACCTTTTCCAGCACTGCGGAAATTAAGCACATGAAGCTCACTACTTAAACTTCCAGTTATAAATATTATAAGAGAAAAAAGGTTTTATTTTGACTAGTATTAAGGGACACATCTTCAAAAAACCCAGTGCGAGGTATTTGCCTTAAAATTAAGAATACGCTTTAGGAATAAGGAACAAGCATAACATTTTAGCTATTACTTGATATCCCTAAAGTGAAACTTCTCTGCACTTTAAAAATTTGGTTTGGTTTGGGGATGAATTATTTCTTTAGGAGCAAAAACATGGAAGCCCTCCCTTGGGAAATAGTATAGTTCTTTGATGGAACATGGGAATCAGGCTGAACTTGAAAGTTTCCTTGAAATGGTGCAACAAACTGTTACCATTGATTGAGGAGAAGACTGTAACCAGTGGAAAATGGAAAAAAGATTTTTCTCATCAAGTTCTACAGGAGTCTTGGTAATAGAAAACCAAAACAAAAGTGATTTTGTCTTCTAGGTATCTAGAAATTGGATATGCTTTCACTTTTTAAGTGTACTTGTGTAAGGAGTAATGGACAGCTATAATTAAACAGTAATTTGTATGACAGCTTATGGTTTAGCACTACTAGAGTGAGTAATTTAACTTACTGGTCTGTCAAATATGGAAAAGTATGCTGGGAACTGTTTGAGATTACTTTTTTTACTTCTTGTAACTTCCTGCTGTGTCACAACTGAAATGAGTTTATGTTGCCAGATTGCATCTTGCAGTAGAACTGGAAGAAGAAACAGTTGTCAGTGTGTCAGCTAGCAATTGCTTTAGAATTAACTATTTTGATTATAAGTAAGAATTCTTAAGAATGTTTTTTGTTAGAATAATTGAATAAATGCTTCAAATAAAGTGACAATCTCATGAGTATTCTCTATCAGATGTGTGATCTCAGGTAAGTAATCATGTTGAATAATGCAGAAAAGAGGTCTGTTAAAACAGATAACCTTATCGTTCTGAAGACAAGTACTCCTAAAGAATCAAGATTGAAGACAGATGACATTGCTACTTTCATGACTGTCTTGGCAAAAGAGATCCAGGTCTTCCTAGGATCTTCAGCAGGCCTCTTTCTGTGCAGGCAAAGCCTGATGAACCCAGATTTTTCCGTACAAAGCCCTTGAGGTTCAATTAAAATGTCATTTTTAAAATTGAAACTGGCTTTCTCAGAATAAAAGAAATAGATCACTACTAGTATTTGAAATATAAATAGCACATAAAGCAAACTGTACTGCTCGAGCTTTTTTTTCTCCAACAGTGTGAGAGGAAAACTGAAATCATACAAAGTAGTCCAACTATTTTTTTGGCATGTTGAATTTATTGCAGTCACCATTTAATAAAGAGCACAACTGGGAGCAAGTGTGGAAGCCCTCCAAATCTCTATTTCAGACTTACATTAAGTTTAAACATCATCCCTGAGAGAGCTGTGATAAAGAAATTAAGCTCAGATGAGTGCATTCAGTTTAAATAATCACAGCCTTAATGATAAAACTGGTGATGTCAGAGTCTGCAAGACAACCAACAGGCAGAGCACACTACAGGTCTGGCTCCACCAATGCACACTTCATTTGAGGCAGCCTGGACTTGGCTTTTCAGGGAAAGGCATAAGCAACATTCTATTCTGATAACCACATGCAACCAGTAAAAAAAACCTTCCAGCCTGGACATTTAGTTATCCTGTGTGTTCCTTGAATTTCAATCTGTACTGATCAATTGGACCTGTATATGTATAGTGGGTCATCCCAGAGAAAGAAGATCCTGAAGCAAGTGAATTGTATCTACAGGTATTTGACTTGAGCGTGGCCCTCAGGCTACTTCTGCTGTATACTGTAATGTCAGAGAAAGTCTATCCAAATATCTTACCTGCTTCTTGGTTGCCTGAATTAGTACTTTGGGACTACTAAAAGAAATTTGACTGAAAGATAAAGAAAACTAGAACCCAGAAGGGCTTTATAGAGAAAAAAAGATACTGTACTGTTTTGCTTATTCATAGTGCTGCTCAGTTTTCTGAAGCCAGAAGGAGGGCTGACATTCTCATGAATAAGATAGTGGTTTGAACTGTGCAGACAATCTAAATCCAAGGCTGGGTCCCTATCTATCATATCTGAGAAGGTGATAAGAAGGAAGTACTGTAAAAGCAATTATTGTTAATGTAATCAAAAAGTGGTTTGACAGTTACTTCCACTTATGAAGTGGTAACCCTGGACTAGGAAAGCACTCTTTTTCTCTTAAACATTCTTTAAACTGTACTCTAGGAAATGTAGAATTGTAAGTAGGACAGTGAGACAGTGAAAGCAACATAAACTCAGACAGAAAAAAACTTCAGGTTCCACAAAAGAGTTCTGTGATTCCTACTGTGCATTTTAAATATTCAGCATCTTAGCTGTTTAGCTGTTAAGAAACAGCTACAGCACTAGCTACTCTGATGTAAGTAAACTAACTAGTTGCATTAAATATTAATAATCTACTTAGATGATGACTACAAGACAGGTGCAGAAGTTGCTAGGGGTGATCTCTAGCAAATCTGTTTTTCCTGACACTCTGCTCCAAGTTCTGTTCCTACTGCCTAAAAGCATAACCTGTTGTAAGTACAGGATTCCCTGTATGATTACTGAAATAATTGCTATCTGCTCGGGGTCTTTTTCTCCTTGTTCTTGAAAACAGTTTGAAAGCTTTTACCTCTACTTGCTTATAAGTTTACCTTGAAGATTAACCACCTCCTTTAAATGACACCTTTTCTAACATAATGAACAGTGGACTTTCCACAGGTAAACCTCTGTTTTCTCTCAACTGGAATTTAAACAAATTATGGGTTTTGTGCTTTTGACTTTGAGAAAATTAGTCAAAGCCTCTTCCCAAAAAATTCCATTCTTCCTGTGCAAACAAGGAAAGGCACCTACATCATCTGATACATGATGTTCAAAAATGTCAAAATAACCATGAAGTAGCATGAATAACTAAAGCAGTAATATCAGAACAAAACAGCTCATTTTTTTCAGAGCATATTATGTACATCTGGATGCTTGACATTCTTGATTTACTTTGAAAACTAAACAATGTTAAGAAAGCTGAATAGGATTTTATTTATTTTTGTGGGTGATGCAGCTAAAATTAGTGCAAGGAAAAAATGAGGAGTCAAGTCAGGGGATGGAGAAAAGACTGGAAGCAAAAAAAACATGAGAAAATAAGTGATGTCTCTAAATACTGACATCTCACAGGAAGTCCTTCACCCACTAGTTCCAGGAGGCTGAAAATGTATTGAGAAGTGTCTTGTCTTTTCCCTCCTAGCCTGACACAATATAGCTTTTCCTAAAGTGGCTTTTGACCCAATGATCTCTACACTATTTAGGGGAAATAAAAATGTGGCTGGGAACAGCCTGGTGTGCCTGAGAGCTGAATAATACCTCTTTTTAAGAGACAAAAATTTTAAACAAAAAATAGCCCAAGCTATGCTCATCTACGGGTTAGATGACAAACAAAACCAAAAAACCAAGCAAACAACAACAAACTAAAGCTTTACAGCTTCCAAACCTGAGTTATTTGTCAGTCGCATTATATATAAAAAAAATTCTAATCATGGGATAGCAAAATTTCCTTACCCTGTAAGCTGCAAATAGGCACCTTTTTGGTTAGAAGGTCACTGAAGGCATATCTTTGAAATGTAATATGGGGCAAAACTCTCAGACCAGTGATCACAATGTCAGTGAGTGTTTATAAACTGACTGGTAAATTGAGCTGAGCTGATCATGCCACTGGGAGTGGCCATAAGTTTTAAGTAGGAACATCCATTACTATTGTATAGATTGTATAGATATTCTTATTGTCTTGACCGTGTCAATGTTGAGTGGTGTGTGGGGCTTGCGCACTTCAAGTGAAGCTCCCATAGCAGAATTACCTGATGAGAGCAAGAGTCATTGCTTCTTTCATTCCATAGCTTGAGATTTAGACTAGTTGGCAACTTTCTTATGCTGGGTGCTATTTTTTTTTTTTGTCAACTTGTGAGGACAACTACCAGCTCAGCCATTCTATGATATGACTCTATGAAATTAGTCTTGCATTTTTATCTTTCTCATTCTGATCTTGGGAATCTCAAGTATAATTGTATTAAAGAAAAATTCTATTAAAAACCAGATTTTTGTCAGAAATTCAATTCTTTATATTTCGTGACACTTTCAAAGCTTGTAAGTTATTAACTTCTTGAAATAGGTGATTGCAGACATCAACTAACATGCCATAAGTTTGCATTTAAAAACAATATAGGTTATGTAAAAAAATATTTTCACTTGAATTTTCAGGTAAGAAAATGCAAATATATGTCAACAGTTAAAGTACAAGGAATTGGAATGCAGTGTCAGGACCAATTTAGATGTTCTGAGAATTAAATAAATATATTTTGTTGAAATTTCCTACAGAATTTAGGAAACTGGACAAAGCAAATTCAAAAACTTGATTATCTCTGAGACCTCAATGACAGATTAAGTCCTAATAGACCAGAAAAAGAGCAAATGCACCATCTATTTTTTTTAAATATGAATCTGGGAAATTATACACTGGTCAGTATGACTTCCATACTAAAACAGTCTGTTCAGAAGAAAAAGGAAGATCTAATTAAATAGGAGATGAGATGATACGTAGGTCACAGGAATTCACAAAAAATTGTGGAATCTACCTCATTTCCACCTTGCAAAGAACAAGAAATAATAAGGAATAACGAAAAGGGAGATTAGACATCAACATTTTATCTTCAGATTTCTCAGATAATAGATGCTGTCACATATGGCATTACTTTAAAATAAAAAAAAAGATAAACCTCCAAAACCTCACTTTAGGAGGCCTGAACAAACTACAGCTTTATGAAAAAACATCTTAAGGAAAAAAAAATAGAGGTGTCTAATCACAGCATTCTCAGTAGTAGGACTCTATTTTATGTTTCAGTGGTGACTTCAAAGACAAAGTTACAAGCTTCCTTATAAAATTTTTAGGTTACCACAAATGAGGGTGCCATAACTCAAGAGAACAGGATTAAAATGCCAGATGTTCTTAATAAATGTAAGAGAGGGACAGCTGGCCTGGAATCAGCATAGTAAATTTCAATATATGTAGGGGCAAAACATCTCTCTGTGATCAAATTAAGAAAGCCAAATAATTGGTAGCCAGCTAATGCATAATAGATTATAATTGCTAAGAAATTATAGCATAGAATTAATCATTTTTGCAAATATTTCTCTATGTTGACATTTCAACCCTCTTTCTCCCTATAGAGTCTCCTGCTTACACTAAGGAAAGAAGCACTGAGGCAGAAAGAGTAAAACTGTGGGCTTTTCTTTAAATGACTGTGGTCCTATTTTCTTCAGAGAAAATTCCATAAAAATAATCACATTATTTAGATATAGCATGTAGAAGCTTGCTAAACTGCAAGAGTACTCAACAATCATGGATTAACGCATGTTGCTAAAAAATTTCATCAATCTTTTTGAAAGAGTTCAGTAACAAAGAACAGATACTAGTTTAAGCATGAAGAACATATAAATAGTTAAATTACTTCACTAATTTTTTTGCATGCTTTGGTTTTTATAGCTGTTGCAGATATTCAGCAAAATGCCTATTAATTTTTCTTTAGTTCTAAAAAAGTGTTGCCTAGGGTAAATGATATATGAAAACTAGTGAGCAGCAGAGAATTCAGTACAGTCTAAATATTAACTAGTCACACAATTTTTCTTCTTTCCAAGAAAGACAATATTCAAATTGCTGTATCAAGCAGAGAATAGAAACACATATTATCTCCATCAACCTATGGATAATCATCACAGAGACACTACTCAATAAACTGAAGGAAAATGTCCGTAAGTTTCATAAATAGGGAACAAAATTTATGGAGAGGAAAACAAGAGATTTATGTTGGAAACCCCATGACAGTTAGAGGAAAATAGTCAACTTGAATATTATTTTATGAAATATTTCATTCTGTCCTCATTCAATTCTTCTGTCATTCCCCAGCAGATTTACAGGTGACGTGGAAAGAAAATAAAACATTTTTTCCAAGATGCTACTTACAAATACAATTACAAAGCCATACTTAATATAACTTTACGTGAAACACGGGAAAACTTGGAGATTTTTGTCCCTGTGAATTTCTTACAGCTGAAGATGATAGCACCACAATAGAGGTGAGTCAAAGTTTGTGGGCACACCATTGACTGCACTGGTCTGTACATAACTCATATGAAGCAGCTCACAGTGCTACTCTCATCACAAAATCACTCTGTTGTTGCTGCTGCAGGTTTTGACTGACAGCTTGTACTCAAAAGGGCCTTAGTCTTTCTTCATCTTGGTCCTTTAAAGAGAATTATTTTTGAATAGAGCGTCAGTTAGAAGGGACTAGGAAATTGTGCTGTGGTAGGAGTACTTCTCTGGAACATTTAAAGTACAGATATGTGAAAACATGACTTTTGTACAATTAATTTTCATTGCCTAGGCTTTGAGGTATCATATATAATTTCCAGATGTAGTGAAAACCACAGAACTCTTAGGACATTTTCATTCTACTGAACAGTGAGCTAAAAGATGGTAGAAGGATTATGTATCTCTTTTGTCACCCATACTACTGTGTGCGTAATTAATCTGTGAGACACTGTGTAGAAAGGTAACTTTTGCCTTGAAAGAAAAATTTGAAAATTTGCAGCTTTCTACATACTTTCAGATTTTCATAAATGAATAGCAGCTGAGAAGTCAAGATTTTTAAGAACCACTTTTTTAACACATAAACATTATATGCAGACACCTTTGATCTTTCTGTATCACCATCCCACAGACATAAACTGCTGTTTGTACCCATCTCCCATGATTTAATAAACATCAAATATAATGTTCTTCAACAAAACTTTCCGAAGAAAGAATGTGACAAAATATTATCTTTTGGACAAACAAACACAGCTTAAACAAGGGATTCGAAACATGTCCAGAATTGTCTCATAATGTAAGAATTTTTTCCTCAATGACTTTAATACTGTGATAGTTGGAAAATCATAAGAGGATTGTGCAAGCCATTCAGTCTCATTTTTAATGTATTTTCTTTTGAACGAATTTTACATGACAATGGCTACCATGGGCTTCAAGGTTACAATTTTTTACAGTCTGAACAGGCAATCTAATTCACCTGTGAGTACTCATTGACTGACCATATTGTTAATCTTGCACACTGATTAATAATGTTCCAGAAAGATTTTTGTCACTGTCTCAAGGCATTAGGACTGAAACAAACCAACACATTAAATACCTGCCAAACTATTTTAACTATTGTTCTTGGAAGTTTATAATTTCATTCTGAACTACCTGTCATTGACAAGGTGAGAGGCAATGTCACTAACACAGCCTTGTTATAACTAATTATTTTGCTATTGACAGAGAATGACAACATGACTACTATCCTGTGCAGAATAATAAAAGACAAATAAAATCAATGTTACCCAACAAGTAAGGGTGATAAATCTCACAGACATAGCAATTCACAAATTATTATATATTCAGCTTAAGGGATACACAGTCAATTGTAAAACCTTCAATAAACGTTATAATTTTGAAAAGATTAATACAGCGACCACTTCTGTAGTGGGGAAAAACAGTGACAGCAAGGAAGTAGTGTAGGACCCCATACTGCCCTCCTTAAAGGGCAAATAGAAAAGTGTGTTTAAAATCCAACTAATTAATAAACACTTAACATTAAAAAGCAACAGTAGAATTTGTGTGGAAGCAGCCCAAATAAGCACAAAATAAAGTAGGTAATTTACTCAATAAGTCTACAGTACAAACAACCACAGTAGGCAAATTTTAAACAGAAACTGAGCACTGAAAAGTCTAACTTTCAGTTAACCTGTCATATCAACAAGTCTGTGTAGGTTCCAAATAAAATATATGGCAACTGTTACTGTCTAAGCTAGAAAGTAGGAAATACTAGGAAATAATCTTAGGCTATACCAGCTAAAAGAAATCACCTGCAACTGAGAATTACAAATTATCCTATATATATATAAATGTGCCTGACCCTGAATACAAGTGGTCAACACATTGATGCAGAACAGCTTGACTTGAAGTAAATAACTAAACTTCTAGAGAGGAAAGAAACTTAGATCACTTGTTCTAATTGGCTTCAATTAATTAACTACTAATCATTCCAGAAAGTGTTATATTTACACAGAAGTAGTGTGGCACTGCCCTAGGAAGAGATACCTTAAATGACTATATCACAGACCAAATTCCATCTACATTCTTCAGCATCTGAGCAAATCTAGAACCTAATGATAATTTAAGAAAATGAGCATTAGAGATGAAAGTTTCCAGGAGACTGCAGTAGCCTGTGAACAGACAGTTCACTTTTCAGAGGAAGTTTTTGCTAGAGGAGTGTTTTGACCCTCTCTTTTTCTACCTTCTTCCTGGCAGGATCAGTAACAGAAGAAATTCAAACTTAAATGAATTTGGGGTTTTGCTGCAACAGGTTGTCTTGTTCCTGAAGCATCCATATCTCTTGCAATAAGAGCACAAGCAAATAAGAGAAAAAAGTGTAATCTCAAACTGTAATTTGAAATGAAGTTGATTTGTATGCAAGTTTTTTGCAGTCTGAGACTCACCCTGTATGTTTTTGTGAAAAAAGACAAAACACTGCAAACATCACAACCTTATATGAATCATGACTCTGTACTCACTATATTAACAATACAGATACAGTTGAATCATATGTGTGATTAAAATGTCCAAGCAATGACAGAAGGATGAACTTTGGAACCTCCATGTTGAACAGTGTGATAGCTACTATGAATTAAGTTCTGTGTTCTACAACTCCAGTATAATTAATTTCTGATTAGATATAGGCTCCTGTATAGAGTGTTGATTCACTATGCTTTTTTTTGGTTAACGGTTGTTTTATAGTCTGATGGTTCTTGATAAGAAGAATTGATACTAATAAAAATAAATATTCATTTTTATTTCAAATGGCTAAAGGCAATCTTGAGAGAAAATACCCTGGCAAGAAAAGTGGTGTGAAGGGGACCTTCTAGGAGGACAGCCACATACAGTGAAGTTGCAAGTAGAGGTAGCATGGTGGTAAATACACCTGCATCTTTCCCATTGCTGCTGTGTCTGCTACTGCTGCTGATCAGAAAGAGGGACTTTGGTTTTGTGAAGGGGCTGAAAGGAGAGGAAAAAGGTAGTATGGGAGAGAAATAAACATAGAGGGGGAAATGATTCCTATGTATCATGTATCTGACATTATGCATAGTTTTCACCCAATGGAGTAAACAGAAGCCTTGTCACAGACTTCAGTGACAACAGCACTGGTCTGAAAATGCAGTAAATTCATTCAGAAGTGTCATCGAGAAAGGTCAGGAACATGCTGATGTTGTAAGGAAGTTTGGTTTATTTGCTTCCATACTAGAAAAGATGTAAATAAAACCAGAAATAGCAAAGATATTCTATAATTAGGTTTCATGCTGGTTTTGGAAGTTGCTTGTTATAGATCTTTTTGTAGTAGATGAAACCACCGTTTGAAACTGTTGATTTGGATTTTCTACTTCTTTAATGAAAAAATTATTATCTTTTTGAAGTTCTGTGGATTTTGTTATCTTGTAATTTTTGTGCCAGACAACTGGAATGCCTCAGATGACTGAATGTTTGTAACACTGAGACTGGTCTTAAAGTTTTTTGTTTACAACACAAATCACTTGAAACTGTCTGACTTGGGAACTTCTATCCAGACTGCGGGACGATTCTAATAGTGAGGAATCTGTCCCTATAATCTTTTAAATTGAAAAGATGGACTTTTTCCCCAAATCACCTTGTACTGGTAACTCAGTAAAATAATGAACTATCAATTTAGTAAGCTTTTTTCAAGCCATACATCAAAAAAGACTAACTAAGGAATTTTCCTTCCTAAAAATATTGAGACAATGGAGTTACTGCCTGAACTATAAAACCATGTCTTGAGGCCTAAGTGAAGAGGACAAGTATATATTACCAGTTGTCTCTGACTCCCCACACAGAGGAAGCTGGTTTGAAGCCTTTTTTTCTACTGGCTAGCAAGAAACTTGAGGCTGAGAGGAACACACACAATTCGCAAGCACATTTGAGATTTCCAGGAAGAACAATGTCACCTGCTCTTTGTTCCTGTGATGTTCAAGGACTGTGAGAACAGTTCTAAATCCAAAATGATTTAATCATGTCTCATTCTGGAAGCACTAAAATGCTGGAACAGGAGGGATGAACAGTTTTACAATGCACCAGGTTCAACCAAAAGTAGAAAAGGTCCCAGTAGACCATTAGAGTTTGCAACACCATAAAGACTGTGCTGGATTATAATGAAATATACCACATATATCTAATTAATTTCCTTATTTCTATGTAACAATGTGGGATGGTCAAATATAATCCTAACAGAAGATTAGTGAAAAGGCAAAGTGAATTTCAGATCAAGTACCTCTTCACTCACAAAAAGTTTAAAAAAATATTTTCTTTAGTCTCCTCCCTGCTTACTTGGGAATATATGAAGTAAAATCACGCTCCTCCACAGCTTCCTATTCCACATCTAACCTTCTGCAGTCTCATCCGAAGGAAGGACTTGTCCCATGCAGGATCAACGAATGAGGACAAGTCTTATCAGGAAAAATTGGATGCAGATGTTATCAGGCCTGTTCCTACAGTTTCCACCAGTTGTTTGACTCCAGCACCACCCTCCACCCACTGACACAAATTTGGTCAAATAATTTTGTAACTATAATTTTTAAACCATGCCCATGGTTCAGTTATGAATTTTGTATCATAAATGTTGTCATTTTCTGACTAGTTCTTTTTCCCACATTCTATCTTTTCTTTCATTACTTCTCACAAGTTCAGTCATTTTTGTCATTTCCTATAACACACAGAGATATTCTACAATTTAAACCATGAAAATTACTTATGTTTATTACCCAAAAATTAATTCAACCCCTTCTATAATTTTCCTTCCTGCACTTAGTTTCCCACATATTTTCTTTGAAAACGTTTTGGGACAGCCTTGCCTCTTCATGGTATGTCACAAGTGGTCTGATGTCCTGGTTTGGGCCAGGAAAGAGCAAATTTTGTCTTGTGACATATTCACATACTGTTCAGGAAGCTGGCACAATATTGTTTTCACAACAAGTAGAAATTATTTGAGTAAATGTGGGTTTTTTTGAGAGCTGAAGAGCTGAAAGCAGATTTTTTAATGTGAAAACTTTATTAAAATTCATGTGTGGTTCTCTGTAGGACACAGATTCTTGGTAGCTGTCAAAAGCAGGATAATATAGCTGGGAGATGAGGACTCTTCCACCTCCAGTCTAAAACTAATGCCTCATATTGGTCAAATTTAAATTTCTACCAACACTCTGAGGGGATCAGATCCATAGCTTGTAGTATTACAGAAGTCCTTTTGCTAGCAAATATAATTTAGTATGTTAGAGACACAAATCTGAGTGACTCACAGACGCTCTTCTAGTTGCATTATATATTTCTGTCCCTGTCATATTGAAATTTATTTTGAAGTCAAAGCTGTTTATTCATCTTAAATGTTGCTGAGGCTGTCATAACCATGGATAGGATGACAAGTGCTGTGTTTTAGCCCAAAGTTAGCAAAAGCCCATGACTCAGAGGCAGCACAGGTTGTGATTTTGATAAATCTTTCTGGTTTTTGGTTTTATTTTATTATAAGTTTGTTAATGTATTAGATTCATTAGCACTGGAGTACATGAGAAGGTCTCTGCACTGACATGCTGCCAGCTGTCTATTTGACTGCATTAGGGACTGGTTTAGGATGACTGCTCAGGTTCAGATAAAACAAATTTGTTTTCACTCATCATGTGGTTGAGCTAGCTACTCTTTCGTTACCCTTGACACTTTCAGAAGGCAATCTAACTTTAAAAAGAAATAATTCAGCTTTGTACATACCTGGAAAATATCCTGACTTGCAGAGTCTGGGTCTCACTGGGCCACAAATGCTGCTATAAGAAAAACTTACAGACTCATTATTCACTAATACACCTTATGGAAGAAGGGACCACTGGAGATCTCATGAGTCAGTTCCTGGACTCCTGCAGCTTATAAAACAATGTTAGGGCCAAAAGTATATTGATTTCACTTCATGTCACAATACTAGAGTATAGACAAAAGTTCAGTAGGGACTGTGTATCAAGTCAGCCATCCCTGCTAAGGGAGACACAACATCCAGCATGGAAACAGATAAACAGATAACTTGTCCACAATGTCAGAAGCATATTTATAGCTTTCCAGAAATTATGTCATAATAGATAGATAGTTTGTCTGTTCCTTATATGTAACTATATTTGCTTTAATTTGTAAAGTGTCTCTAACTACAGTCCAGGCTATATTACTGTGGCACTCACCTTGCTGAGCTGTAACTAATTCTCTTCTGACTCCTGTCTTAATGCAAATGCACTTGAACAGCTTCAAGGGCTGTATATAGGTAAAAGTGAAAACCCAGAATGTAAGTTTTAAAAAGAAATATATTTTGGAAGCAGTGGAAAATATTTAGGCTAGTGCTTGAAATACATCTAATGGCTATATTTTTTACTGAAAAGTCAAAACACTGAAGCATTATGTATTTGAACATACCTTAGTGAGTTGTACATGAACATCTTCTGTGAGACAAAATGTGTATACAAGACCTTCAAGACCTCTGTTAATGTCAAGATGACATACAAGACTGTCCGAGAAATAAAACTTCAGTGCCTGGGGAACTTTGTTCTGTAAAATCCACCAAATGGGAACCTTTGTGTATAGCTCTAAGCAACATTTGTTTCAAATGACATATAATACAGTCTTTGATATAATTTAAAAAATAAAAAGGTTGCATTTGTCATCAAAAGTGCATGAATTTGTTTCTAAATTGCTCTTCAAGAAATTTCTCTTTTTAAGATTGTTATATTATATGAGATATATATGCCAGATTTTACATAAAATTAATGTCCAATTCGATGGAAAAATAGGATAGTTTTGCAACTCTATTTTCATCTTATTTTAGAAAAAGGAATCATAACTGAGTATCCAGCATGAATCATATTGTATGATGCATATAACTTCTTTTTTTCTCTGGTATTTCATTTTAAAGTTTCTTAACAAATCTATTTTTTAACAAATCTAATGCTCGGTGCTAGAACCACTGAACCATTTTCTTTCCTTCACACATTTTTTGTGTACACAGAGATTTTGGGTCCTTGTGCATAAACACATCTGCATGTGCATATAGGTGTTTATGTGTATGTAGATTATATGAAATGTGGAACAGTTTGTTTCTTCACCACTGCAGAGCCAGTATAGGTATACTCACTCAGAGGTATGAATATGCAATAAATTTATGTTACTTATTTTATAAACCTTCAGCAAAATATTCTTAATGAACAATTCACTCTTACGATCTCCAGGTCACTGCATTATCACAATAGAAAAGACTGCCTTCAGGTTACCATTTTGTGTACACCAGTGAAAATAGATTTATCCTCTGATCTGCTTAAATTTATTTCACACTGAAGTAGCTGAATCCTCAGTAGAAAAATTGTACCTTGGGGAATGTCCTGAAAGACACTTTCCTAGCAGTTTCTTCCATCATGCAGAAGCTCATATTATGAAGTACTATTCATTGCGACTCATACACTCAGAATTATCCAAAAACATTTACTATAGTAGGATAAAATAATGATAATCCAGAGCTGGTGCAGAGGCATGCTCGCAAGGGGCCCAGAGAAACTCCCCAGGACTGCTAGGGCTGCCAGGTCCAGTGCAATGATGTTGGTGAAGCAGAACCAGGCACAGTCCTCTGCATCTTGTGGGCCAAGGGAAATGTACCATAACTATGGATCTAGGAATTTACTCTTCTTCCAATTCATGTTTAAACAACTTAGAAGTCAAAATTATGTAATACTAGCATTCATAGACCAATATAAAATAAAAAAAAGCTTTGTTAAGTCCATTGTAAAGAACATGAAAGAGAAGAGCCAGGGAACTACAGGCTGATCAAACCTTAGACAGAAGAGAAAGAATTTCATTGGCACATCCAGGAATCCTTCAGTTATATGAGGATCAAAAGACCATTACATATGTGGATCTAATTTTCTATTTGTGTCCAGTTTTATCCACTTGGAAACAGTCTTTCAGACTGTAAGATCCTGGGGAAAGTTTTGGCTTTGCATTTGGAGAAAACTATGGAACACTGATTAGCAAAGTGCAATGTTTTGCTCTGTATCATCCCTGCTCCTTGTTTAAGATTTCAGTGGCAAACAATTAAAGTGCCTTGTAGTGAATGTGGCCAGTATCATTACTATTGTTATTTAAACATTAACCATGAGCATACCCAAAAAGTGTTAATCTCATGATTTTTTCAAATGTTTGTAGGATAGAAAATAAGTACATTATGTATTCAGACAGAAAATTTATTTTTACTCAATTAAATTAAAGAGAAATGTATATAGCAAGTTGTTTTAAATAGTTATCTGAAAGTAACTAATGCACACCTACCTCAGATATTTCTTCTGTGTGTGTTTTTGTTATCAGTGCAATTGAACCATATAAAGGTATTTGTTCAATAATAAAGCTTATGGAGGTCCAGCTAGGATATTATATCAAGTACAAACTTAAATTTGTTAGTTAATTTACTCTGGTCTCACCATAAGGTAGAGCTGGACAGAAATTATCTGATATACCTAAACAATACAATGTTTGAAGCCATAAGGGATAGAAAAGAAAAGCAAGCTTGAACAACCAGTACTAAAGGAAACATTATATGAGGTGAAAAATTACTGAATCGTGAATTAAGATGTCTGACTTTATTTCTTTTTTCTCAGTGTTGTTGAGTTCTGTGGGAGGTGGAGGCAGGAATGGACTTGTAAGTGGCTTGCTTTTAAAAATTTGTCATATGATATCGATGTTAAAAGGTTAAATGGCAAGCCTTTTGGAGTATACATCACTAAAGAAGCAATTTTTCAAAGCAAATTTGTAGCTGAAAAATTGATGAAAAGTATTTTCCTATGGATACCATATTAAAAATTCTGAAAACAATCTTAATTCAGTAGCAAAAAACTTTTCAGAAAAATCATGGGTGTTTTGTTCTATATAAATACTGAAATAACTCATTTCAACCCTAACTTTTCACAGCTCTGGAAAATGAAAGCAGCTTTCTTCACATTTTACCAAGCAATTAAGAGATTTTGTATGTAGAAGCTGAGGGGCTATAATTTTAATGCATGATTCACCTACTTTATAGGAGCTATTCTATATTCTAGAGGTAAGTACTATAAAATAAAAACACACACCCATTGACACTTCATATTTGCACAAGTACTCCCCAGTAATATCGTTTGTTCTACAATTAAGATTCTTGTTCCAGAGATGGAAGGTAATTTCTGTAACTAAAAACCAGAGATATTTTCAGCAATTCCTAAACACTTTGAAAATTACGTATTTTCTATGAAAGAACACTGATAGTATGATCTTACCACTTACGCTATTAACAGGAAAAAATACATATGGATTTCACTCCCACAAAACACAAAGATTCATCGAATTTCAGGTTGGAAAGGGCCTCAAGGATCATCTGGTCCAACCCTTCTAATATTATTGTTATGCTTGATGTCTCATCACCCTCTTGAGCTGAGACTTAAAACTTTCTAAAGAGGGTGAGTCCACCACTGCCCCTGGGAGACCATTCCAGTGCCTGACTGTCCTCAGACTGAAAAATTTTCCTCTTGTGTTCAAATGAAATCTCCACAGAAGCAACTTGTGCCCATTACTCCTTGTCTTGTCCGTGTGATTCCTTGTAATTAGGGAGTTTCCATCATCTTTATTGCCCCCATTTATATACTGGAACATTGTAATAATGTCTTCCCTACGCCTTCTCTTCTCAAGGCTGAACAAACTAAGTTTTCTCAACCTCTCTTCATACGGCAGGTGCTCTAGTTGTCTGGTGATCTTCATGGCTCTCCTGCAGACCCTCTCCAGCCTGTCCACGTTTTTTTTGTATAGTGGGGACCAAAACTAAACACAACACTCCAGATGTGGTCACACAAGCACTGTGTAGAGTGGGATGATGTCTTCTTTATTTCTGCTGGTGCTGCCTTTGTTGATGCAGCCCAGCATCCTTTCTTTGCCACTGCAGCACACTGCTTGCTCATGTTGACCATGTTGTCCACCAAGACCCTTAGGTCCCTTTCCACAAGGCTGCTGTCAGGTCACCTTCGGAGACTTCACTGGTCACATTGTCTTGGTTGGAAGGTTAGTAACAGATGCCTACTGTAAGGTCACCTTGGGAGACAATCCCTCCAATTCTGACTCAGAGGCATTCAATAGGGCTACTGTGTTTACTATAATTAAGTTCCATACATTCAAAGTTTTCTGTAACAGAAGAACAATTTACCTGCAAAGGAAGAAGTAAACCATTTCTTCATACTACTTCAGTTCCAGAAACTGGGCAATAACTAAAAAAAGCAAGTTGTTCAGCTTAATTTTTTTAAATTCTGTGTAACCTTTCTTTAATTTATGGTTTATTATGACTTCTCATTGTGCTTTATTTATTAATGGTTTAGTGTCTATTTTTCTTTATCATGAAGCAGGAAATTTTTGGGCTATAATATATTTCTTGGATTGATATCTGCTTTACTCACTGGATTTCTCTCTTTCCCCTGCAGTAATCAACCCCCTAGATGGACAATAAAACTCGTGTTTACATGTCCCATGCCTTATGAAGTCAAAAGTCTCTATCCAGACTTCCAAATTGAGGGACTACCCTGACAACAACTTCATCTCATTTAAATATGACATCTTAACTTGGCAGTCTGTGTTTTGTGAATTCTATCATATTACACACACAAGAAATTTGTAAGGTAACCAGGACTCAAAAGATGACCAGAAAGTATACATTCTATTCAGAAGCATTTCACACTGTTCTTATTGCTAATGTACAGAATATTGTCTATCTATGCTTACTACCTTAGTAAAGAGACAAACTTTTTCATGAGGTTGATGACAAAATCTGTATTCCCAATATCTGTCCCTGTAACAGCACATGAAATATAAAAGTCTATAAATCCTCACAGCTTTGTGATAACATAGCTGACTGGGCTTCTACGCAGTCAATTCACTGCCTATGCAGGAACAAAGAAGAAAATCTGTAACTACCGTGAGAGTGATGAATTATTCTACAAGCAGTTGGCAGATGTCTCAAAATCACCAGTCCTTGTTCTCATGGGTGAATTTAACCTTCTGGATGTCTGCTGAGAACTCCACAGAGCAGAGAAGAGGCAGTCTAGGAGATTCCTGGAGCATATAGAGGATAATTTCCTGTTCCAGATGGACTTCAGCAAAGCCTTTGACACCATCTTCCACAGCATTCTCCTGAGAAAGCTGTCAGCCCACAGCTCAGACAGAAGCACTCTGTGCTGGGTTAGGAACAGGGTGGAGGGCTGGGTCCAGAGAGTGGTGCTGAACGGTGCTGATCACCAGTGGTGTCCCCCAGGGATCAGTGCTGAGCCCAGTTCTGTTTAATATCTTCATCAATGATTTAGATTAAGGGACTGAGTCCACAATTAGCAAATTTGCAGAGAGTACTAAGCTGGGGTGCAGTGTGGATCAACTGGAAGGCAGGAGGGCTCTGCAGAGGGCCCTGGACAGACTGGAGAGTTGGGCTGATTCCAATGGGATGAGGTTCAACACGGCCAAGTGCCGGGTCCTGCACTTTGGCCACAACAACCCCATGGGGAGCTCCAGGCTGGGCACAGAGTGGCTGGAGAGCAGCCAGGCAGAAAAGGACCTGGGAGTCTGCATTGACAGGAAGCTGAACATGAGCCAGCAGTGTGCCCAGGTGGTCAAGAAGGCCAATGGCATCCTGGCCTGTATCAGGAACGGTGTGGCCAGCAGGTCCAGGGAAGTGATTCTGCCCCTATACTCAGCCCTGGTGAGGCCACACCTGGAGTACTGTGTCCAGTTCTGGGCCCCTCAGCTCAGGAAGGAGATTGAGGTCCTGGAGCAGATCCAGAGAAGAGCAACAAGGCTGTGAAGGGACTCCTGCACAAGTCCTGTGAGGAATGGCTGAGGGAGCTGGGTCTGTTTAGCCTGGAGAAGAGGCGGCTCAGGGGAGACCTCATCACTCTCTACAACTACTTGAAAGGAGGTTGTAGCCAGGGGGGGGTTGGTCTCTTCTCACAGGCAGCTCCCAGTAAGACAAGAGGGCATGGACGTAAGTTCTGCCAGGGGAGGTTTAGGTTCAATACTAGGAAGAAATTCTTTATAGAGAGGGTAATCAGTCACTGGAATGGGCTGCCCAGGGAGGTGGTGGATTCTCCATCCCTGGAGGTTTCTAAGAGGAGACTGGCTATGGCACTCAGTGCTGTATTCTAGTAACCACGGCAGAAGTTGATCAAGGGTTGGACTTGATGATCTCAGAGGTCCTTTTCAACCCAGCTGATTCTATGATTCACTTAGTCTGAAAGCAAAATTGTAGAAGGCAATTGTGAAAGCAAATTGTATACTGGAGTCTTATTTTTTGTAAGAAAGTTTGAAGTGACTAGCACAGATTTTGTAGACACAAATGACTAAGTAAAGTGGATCTCCTAATCAGATTTTGTTATTTACATAAATTTCAGTTAGCCTGGAAAACCTGCCACTATGTCTCTATCTCTTCCTGTGTTCACACAGGAATACTCCGTCAAGTTAAACTCTCTTGTCATGGGGTCCTAGCCAGTTCTCTGTATGCAACCCCAGACAAACAAGGAGAGTGGGAATCGCAGGCTCTTAATTTCTGCCTTTCTCCCAGCTAAAGCAGCTCTTCCTCTTGGTTCTGTTCAAACCTATGCTGTCTGATTGTAAGGATTAGATGCTATAAATCCCAGCCTTGGCAGGACTTATTCCAAGTAAACACAAAACAGTGCACATGCCTAGCCTTTTGGAAAGCATGAAATGCTAATGAAAGAGATAGATTTGTGCATTACAGTGGCTCATGATGTGTGGGGCTCTGTCTGTCACACATTTAGGAATAGCAACTGAATAAGAAACGTGACAAATCAGCCACATACAGTGTGTTTGCTTTTATCTGTTCAGACAGAGAAGAGATCTCTTCAAAGTGTTTCTGCTGCATTAAATTTCTTAAGGAATGCACATACTGATATCTCTTTTACAGCATTTTAAATCTTACATACATTCAGCCTACGGATATGCTTACTACCTCAGTAAAATTTCAGGTCTCTTCAAATATACAGGGAATGGACCACCCTGCAAGTAGCCCTTGTATATTTGTTGTGAAACCATCTGTGAAAAGCTCTGGATGCTAAAGGTACATCTATCTTGACAGCTGTCCTAGGATGTTCAAGTGTGTAGATGTACTCTCATTTCTGATCATTACAGCACACCATGGGTACCAGCTGGTACCAACCGGGCCTCTGCTCACTCACCCCCCACCCCCACTGTGGGACAGGGAGGAGAAAATCCACCCAAAGGCTCCTTTGGCAAGGCAAGGACTGGAAGGTTTTCACTCCCGAATCATGGTAATGGGTAAAACCAGACAGACTCAGCTTGGAAAGTAAAACTAATTTAATCTATTAGAAGAAGGAGAAAACATGATGAGATCTTAATACCTTTGCCACCACGACCCTTCCCTTCTTTCTGTGCCCAGATTCCTTCCTTCCTGCCCTCCCTCACGACACAGGGGACAGGTGGGGGGAGTTCAGGGTCAGTTCCCCACACATTGTTTCTTCTTCTCCTACCTCAGGATAGGGTCACTCTTTCTCTGATCCAACATGGGGTCCCTCTCATGGAACAGAGTCCTACACAGACCCTCCAGCATGACTGAGTCCCTCCCACAGGTGCAGTCCCTCAGGCACAGACTGCTCCAGCCTGGGCTCACAGTCACCATGGCTTCAGGAGCAGTCACCTCCCTGGGGTCAGGGTCCTCCAGGGCTGCAGATCCAAATCTGCCCCTCTCTGCAATCCTGCACAGGCAGCAGCTTCGTGTCTGCCCACCTGTGACTGCAGAAATTTGTGGCTACAAATTCACATTTACCCCATGGTGGTCCTTCAGGGACTGCTCCCCTGTGCTCCTCCATGGGTTGCAGGGTGACCGCTGCCATCTCACTGTGGGCTGTGGGGAAAAGTCTGCCCAAGCACCACCTCCCCCTCCTTCTTCACCGACCTCAGTATCTTTGTTGGTATTGTTCTCACCTCCTTATCTCCTCTGCTCTTCAGGTCTTTTTTATATCTTTGCCATTTTGTTTTCCCTTTCTTGAACATATTATTTGCAGAGGCACATCCAGCTTCCCATATCTTCTCACCCTAGGCCAGAGCAACAAAAAATTCCAAGAATAGGGCAAATTCTCTATTTAAAAATTCTGGAAAAGAATGGACTGACATTGCAAACAAACAAGTTAATGGCAGTATTACAAAATGAGGAATGATTGAAGAGATGTATTTTTTATACTTAAGTCTTTCTGTGAGTGCTTTTCTTTTCTCTTTTTCAACAGAACTGAAGAAATTGTATTAATAGAAAAGATAATTAGCTTTATTTAAGTAGAGTGGGAATCATATGCTAATTTTAAAATGAAAAAAACCCAAATTAGAAATACACTAGCCTCAAAATATTAATTTTTATTTTGACATGAGCTTTCATTCAGTTAAGTTCTAGAATTTATGTTGAGTTTTTTCATAGTGGTCTAGAAATTTTAATTTAGGATCTTGGGTAAACTTTTAGTACATCCCAGGAATTCCTGACGAACACAGTAATCCTAGTGAGTCATTGTGATCTCCTGACCTCAAAGAAGCAAAGGCCACATGGGTCAGAACATCTGAAGGAACAGATGTAGAGGATTATTTCTTCACTGCTAAGGTTAAACTCAGGAAAAACTCAGTGGAACCTCTTTCATTTTCATCCTCTCAATCTTGTTCCTTCCTTCAGAATTGAATGGGATGAAATGGGCCATTAAAAAGTTTCTAAGTACTCGTACTAAAGTAACTTGATTCACTGGTTCACATAATATTTACTTTTGTGACATCAGACTGCAAAAGCATTTAGATGCTTGGGTTTACTTACATAAGGATGATATCAGCAAATTTAGGAAACACATTTGAGAAATTATTAGGCAAACTACCCTTTTGTAAAGAGAGCATGAGAAAAACAGTGTCTAATTTGCATTAGATATACATCTCTATATATTTCATGGAGGTTTGACACAAACATAATTTCTTTTCATACTTTCCATTTTAATTTACAGACTTTCAGAGACATGAAGTGAAATCCAGTTCTGTAACATAAGCTCTTTAGGTTCCGCTTCTAAAGAGGCTAGTTCAGGGGAGGAAGTTACTGGCTTCATCTGAACTAGATATCTGTCAAAATCCAATGTCATCAAGAAGTGGTACAAAAAGAGATAGGTTATTACCCATCTCCAAGGAATAAATTTTAAAAGTTGATACATTCAAGGGAAAAGAAAAAGATGGGATTGAATTAAATATGTCTTAACTAAACCAGGGAGGGAATTATATTTGACATTTCCTCTACTGTTACGATATTTGGTATTGATTGCAGTGATTACACACCAGGTCTCACAACAGCTCATAAGAAAAACTTCAGGACAAAAAGTCTAACACTTATCCCCCCAAAAGTAAACTTTCATATTAAATTGGTTTATTACTCCATCCCAAGACAACTTGTTGCCAATAAGATGTGCACCTTAATGTCTGTTATTGATCTCCCTGAAGAGAATCTAGGGATCAAAAATGTGGCGTTTCTGTGAAGAGAAGCAACAAACATTTGAATGGGATTAAGCGTTTCAAAGCTGCATAGGAAAAAGTAAAAGCAAACACTACTTTAAATGGTAAAAAAATGGTTCTCTGTAAGATACCACTTTGAAGTACACCCCATATCCTTCAGAATTCCAAGTCCATCATCCTAAAACACGAGCATCCTCCAGTGTGTTTTTGAATGCAAATGATCATATTGTTTTCTCTTGGGGATAACTCAGGTGGTCCCATTGTATTAATCTGAGTACACCTTCCAAAGCTGCACCCTGAGTTGAGGCAGGTATGTGGTTACTTAACCTGTGACGACTAAACTGTTTCAGAGAACAAGATTCCTCACCTCAGACAAAAAGATAAGAATTCTGGACACACAAAACAAAATAATGAACCCAGCTCCTTGGTACATACATAACTGTTTGTTGACTTTCTGTTGCCTGAATGATGGCGCAAGATGTGTGAATCATTGTTTTGAGACTACCAAAGATACCAAGATAAAAAGTCTTGAGCTAAAATAATGCTGTGTGTAACTGCCAATATAACTGTTCAGATATGTTCTTTCAGCCCATGATGTGTTCAGTAATGAAAAACTGTGTAAACTTCTTTCATTATAGGTTAAGCTGAACTGTATTTACAGTTTGCTTCTAGAAAATTATCATGACTCAAATGACTCATGGAAATTTGACAGGCTTGATTTTTTTCTCCTATAGTTGTGAAGTTAGGCACCAAATTGTGTTCTCAGTTCTACAGAAGGGGAATATGTATTCTTGTAGTTCCCCAGTTGATACAGTTCCCTATTTTGTAAGAGATTAGTGTTTCTTCTTCTCATGCAATTCTGTAAGAATAAAAACTCCTAATCATTAAGAGAGAATATTCAGTCATTTCCTTGTGAAGACCCTAGGAATCTAAACTTAAATATAATACACTTCTGACAAGTTTTATGGTGATTTCTGATTTCTTCAGTGAAACACCTATCAGGCTGGCAAGAAAAATGGGCCCTGCAAACTTGATTAGGTATAATCAGCTTTAATACTGTCAGCTTGAAATCTGAGATTCTGTCTTGGAAAGTTCATCCAGGCTGTGTGCACAATGTTTGAAGAGTAGGAGGTGAGAAAAGCACAAATGGCTGCATAATCACTTTCTCTACCATTTCTTCAGTGTTTCCACTGAACACTTCAAAATGTGTTATAGCACAACATAATCAGCTTGGTGATTCTCAATATCCCACTTGCCAAGCAGACAAAAGGCTAGAAGACAGGGTTAGGGGACTAGCCAGCACTAAATAGCAAATGATTTTCTATCAGAATTCTAGGAAAATGGACATGCTTTCCCAAAATAAATGGAGTGTTTTCTATCAGAAAAAATCATTCCATTGGATAGTTTCTGACAAGTTTCACTGGCCCACCTTAAGTCTATGGCTTATCTCAGAGATTAGAGTTTGTGACCCTCAATATTTAATATTCTACATGCAAATAATTTAAATCTAGCACTGTATGAAATGGATATTCTGTAAATTCAAACATAACATGCAGCTATTTCCTGGTATGAGTGATTTTTATGTTATAATCCCCTATCAGAAAAAATATCTCCTTAAAAGTACCTCATTGATGTTCCAAAGGTTCTTTACTATTTTATGTCAACATAGTTAACACAGTCCTGTTAACATAGTCCAGATACTGCCAGAAAAGACAAAAGCATATAGCATATAGAAACAGAAGTCTTAAAATTTCAGGGAAAGAATCTCATCCTAAACTGACAGCAGTTTTTATTATGCCTTGACTTCTTTTGGGCTTGTGGAGAAAAATACAGGAATTAATTTCTTTATTTCTTCCAAATCTACTGCGATGACAAGATGAAAAAACATGGATCACTATATCAGATTAATTCAAATTACACAGGAGTAGACTGTCACTTTCACAGTGGACTTAAATAAGGGGCACCATATAACTCCACTCCCACCAGAGCAGTCTAAGTAATAGAAGTGATCTGTTATTGTCTAGTTCCAGAAGATTACTGCACTTAAGTGCCACTGCATGCAGAGATGTACAATATTCAGTATTTTTCAACTCTTCTAAATTTACTTCTTGATCACCTATATGGGAAAAGCAGTAATTCACCCTGGTTTGTCCCATTTTTCAACAAAGAATATTAACACAAGAGTACATTTCTGCTGTACTCTGCATTGTTTATGTTGAGAGGTAGGAAGAGGATAAAAACTGTTCAGTTTATTTGTGGACACTCATTTATTTGAGTCAGAAAACTTAAAATCTTTAAGTATTACTTTCATTTTCACTGGTGATACATTTTGCAGACTCTTGCTTGCTATCTGTTATGGATTTCAGCCTTATAACTTTTGTTCAGCCACGTGGAAAAGTCCCACTGTGAGGTACAGTGTATGGGTTAGAATATATCTTCCTCTGTTTCTGACACAGAACAGAATTATACTTCATCTCTTTTAATTTTAATGAATTCTTCATGAATTCCTGGTTATTTCATTTTCAGTACATTGTAATATTTCCTCTTGAATTTCATTAGATTCCACTGAATAATTTATTAATATATGTGTAAGTAGATATAGTTTTTTGAGGCTTACCACAGTCACTACCAAAGTCACTGGTCCATTTTCATCATGTCTTTTCTTTTTTTTTTTTTCCCCTCTTTTCATTTCTGCTTTGCAGTCATAGGACAATAATTTAAACTATGGAATTTCTTTAATTTACTTTCTCCTTATTTCTGTCTTATTCTCTCACATGCTGTAATTGCTTACCCTTAAGAATTTCACTATAGTATTTATTTTCTCCATCATGAAAGACAGACATATAGCACAGCAATATTCCTGAACTACATGCATGAAATAGCATGGTAACATCTTTTCCTTAAAATTTTATTTAATTACCCTAGCAGAAATGAAATGCCAATTTAGTTCTATCAAGTTCTGTAAGAAATAGAAATAATGTAAACTAGTTCATTTTCTAGTCCTGTAGAAATTATTTTACTATTCTACCTTCCAAGTATTAAAGCTAACTTTTCCATTCCATTTGTCTTAAAACCAAGTTAAATCTTATGTAATTTTAACTGATACAAGAAAGACATGCTATCCCTTTTTACCTGTAGAAAAAAGTATTCTCCTAGAAAATAATCTCCTTATCTGAAACAATCAACATGGTTACTAATGCTGTCCTAAATCATAGTAGCAATAGGACATTATTCATCAATGTTAAATGATTTCTGTAAGTTTTATAAATGTATTAGACAAAGTTTTCTTCACTTGGACAATGGGAATAAGCTAAAAAACAATAATGTCATCCCTGGAAAAATACACCGAAAGAGAAGTCAAACACCATTTTACCCAACCAATAACATAGGATATCCATATGCCCAGTCAAGTGAAAATACATCTCTCACATACATGTAGCAGACAATATGACAGAAAAGAAGGAGGAAGAATATCTCTGGTTCTTTTTAGTTACTTTTTTCATGCTGAGAAAACCCCAAGCATTTTATCTTTCTGTAGTTCTTAATGAATTAACGACCAATTGGTATCAACAGGACTTGTATTCACCTTGGATCATTAATCTTTCCCATCATTTATTGTTCTTCAGGACATGCACTGAGTTGTGACTATAACTGCTTAATTAATATAATACGTTATTAAAAATTATAGTACATACAGTTCTAAAGAAACTCTTAGAGAAATTATTTCAAACCAACCTTTAGAGAAAGGATTCTCTAAAACTCTTCTGTGATATACTCAATAACCAGAGTCTTGCCAGTCAGTATAAAGAAGCAGTTGCTATGCCCAGCTCTTGGGACAGCTTAGCATCACATTTCAGGAAAAATTCACATTTCATGTGAAAGCTACTGTATTTTCCTTGTTGGAACAATTAGATTGTCTATTTGTTAGCTGTATTTTTGTACTAGTAGCTTTTTGTACTAGTAAGCCATGTGACTAGCAAATGTAGCTACTGTAGCTGTAAATGTAAAATCATTCAGCAGAGATTCAAAACTGTTAAAATAAATTAAAAAGTGAAATATTGCATTTAGTAATAAACATCCTTGGGTTAATTTGTAAAACACCAAAACAGTTAGATATTAACATTCCTTTCCAAACTATAGTGGCAATTAAATAGATGGGAAAGTTTATCTATTATTTTGCAACTTATCTAGAAAAATAAGAAGAATAAAATAAAAAAATAAACATAAAATTTTGCATAAATATTGTATGGTATAAACGCTGATGGTAGTAGAAAAATCTGTTGGAGAAATTTATCTGTTTTCACAAATCATTTTAGATGACTCTCATGGAAATAACTTGCAAAGGTAAAAGAAAGAAACCAATCTATAGAAATAGATGATCCTATAAAAATCAGTCAAAAATATGGCATTTTCTGAAAGAATTATTTCTTTTCTCTTATGGTTTTATTTTTCCCATATAATTCTACAACCAGCATACAATTTTTATTAAAATCTAGAGACTAGTTCAGTCAAAGGGTATTAAGTTCAGCAGGAATCTTCCGTAAAGAAGATATCCATAAAATGGATAAAGATAAGACTTTTTATGCAAAAGTTCTTGTTGCTCCAACATTTACTTCCAGGCTCTAAGCGTAATCAGAACACTTGTTAATTTTATTATGTACTTCAGTGTCACCAAGATCAAGTCTTAAATCTGGGAGTTAGATGTCAGCTGTTTTATAACTGATGCAGAGGTGTTCAGCTTCTTTTCTTCGTTGGTGCTGACCATTTTTCAGGGAAAAACCTCTGAAATATCTTTGACATATTCAGACACTTCATAAGAACTGCATTATAAAATGTCTTAAAAATAATGCTCCTTGAAGGAGAAAAACTGAGAGAAGTGATGAAGCTTAATCGCCCAGGACTTTATAGTTTATACTTTGTCCATAACATAAGAATTTTTACTTCAGGAACAGTCCCACACTGTCACAGCAACAGCAACTGAATAATTCCAATATATCCCTCATCTGTATCACTGAGTTATTTGATTCCAGCTTATTCTTCCCAGCTGGCACGGAACAAAAAATATTTTTCTGGAGGTGGCAGCAGAGCTGTCAGTGCCGCAGCAACACCTTCATCCAGAGCCAGAGGAAAGTCAGATCCTGTGTCCACAATTCACATTGCCTCCCTTGTACATTTCACTCCTTCCAGTATTTTTTCTTCCTGGATGCACCTGAGAGAATCTAGGCATGCCCTGGCAGGATATTACCCCAAAAGGCCTCATTTGGCTTACCATTGCTCCCAAAGAGGAAGGGGGCAGCTGGGAGAAAAAATTTCCAGTTTTTGACCTCCATTTGTTCTGCAAATCAGAGGTCTTTGATTCCTCAGCAGAAGACCATGGAACTTCCCCTAACACAGCTTTGTGGCAAAAGTCCCAATTGCACTGTAAGGGCTGATCTCAGACGCTAGTGTTGAACTAGATAATTTCATATTATCTACTGATCGTTCCTCTATATTGTACCTCAACAAGTGTCATGAAGAAAGTCCAAAACACTCCTTGTAAAGTAGCATGTCGGATTGTTATAATGCACGGAGCAGTTAAAAACGAATATTCCAGTGAATGCTTTATGTGAGGATACATGCATAAACCACCATTTGGTTTCTGACTGAATTCCTGAAGGCTTAGACAATTTGGAGTTCTATGGTCATACTGTCCTGGTATTCATAGGAATTGGCATCATCTTCCTCTGCACACTTTAGTCCCCAGAGTTACCAAATTTTGTGACACTCTGAGATGACATTTATGGCTGGAGAAGATAACTAAAATAATAAAGCATTTATAAAAGAGACAACGATAAAATAAATTATGTCTCCTTGTAAATGTGTATGTTTTTCTCCACCTTACACTTCTCCCTTTTCTCCAACCTTTTCCTGCTCAATCACCTTAAATTTATTGTTCTCTCTGCAATTTCCCTTTTCAGAACTCCTGAAGAAATGCTGGGTAATTTAATTTGGGATAGCTTCATTTCACTACAAGTGAAATATTAGTACTTATATTTAGTAAGTTAGTACTTGTATTTAATAAGTATGGAAGTGTACATGGCAGCAACAGCATCTCACAAGAATACAAATACTTAACTAGGCTGCTTAACGTTATAAAACGTAAGATGGGTAACTTCATTAAATATTTTTCTGCAAAACCTTGAATTATAAGTCTAATCTGTCACAAAAGCTACAGAGTCAAGTATATAAAACCTACAGAAATTATTAATGTTTAAAAATAATTCCTATGTATAATTAGTACATATTTTTAAATGCATTAAAGCTAAAACCTGAGCTACACCAGGAATTCAAAAACTTTCCAATGGAATCTACTTCGGAGTAATGCAAAGGACTTGCAAATCATATGAGTGTATCTTCCTAAGGCTCTATTCAGACCAGAAACTGCTGCAGCTAACTGAAGTCTAGTGCAGAGGAACTCCTAATTTAGACTATGTGTATGTTTATTATTCATGAGCAAGCATCTATAATAAAGAATTGACACATCATACAAAAACTGAGCAAACAGAAAATGTATATATCATATATAGGGGTTAGCTGCTGATCAATCACAAATGGCTTTAAAGGTCTAGCAAAAATATGGTCTGTTATTCATGTATTTCAGTCTAATATCAGATTAATGAACTGTTGCAATTTTATAATATTTTATCCTTAATTTTAGAAGTTAGGCTACGTATTGTAATCATTTGCCTTTACAATGTGAGGATACAGCATCTAAACTGTGAAGAGATCCTTGAACAATTCTAAAGTGGCCATGTCAAATGGTAATACTTCAAATGCTAAAGTAGAACCTCCATGGATGTTGTTTGTTATCTTGAATTATCAATTTGATGAGTCTTTCTGGTAGATATCCAAAACTTACTGTGCATAGATACAATGAAATGTCAGTAGGCAAGGAATTTTGATTGAGTATTTTAAGGTCTGGTAAACTCTGGATATTGTACTTTCATGCTTCTCTTATTTAAAAAAAAACATTTTTGATGGGTTTTCCTATTCTTACAGTGTCACTGTATTTACATGACTCTCAAAATCAAGTTTTGTTTAATTCTCTGTTCAGAAAGCTTTAGCACAATCAGTATCAAAAGTAACTTTTTTTTTTTCTAATGAATGACTATAGTAGCCTCTTCTTTTTTCATCATCCTTTCAGGCTTTTTTTTTTTTCTTTTTTCTTTTTTTTTTTGTGTGGTTTTTTAATATATATAGGAACTGGACTGAGAAAAGCCAAATTCAAGATTGCTTGTATGGGGAAATAAAACATTTTATTTTTTTTCCAAAAGCATATCAGAGACTGAACTATTTCCAGTTTTCCAATCTGGTAAACTAGAGAAATCCATCAACTTATTTCCTATATAGACTGAATGTAGATAGGCTTATCAAACAAAACTTGAACAAGAGCCTTAATAACACTTATGTGTTTGATATAGGCTCTTCCAACTTGTACATCTTCCTTTGAGCATTATTTTCAAATGCAAACAGGTTATGAAATATTGCATCTTCTTTCCTTCTTCCAGTTCTACCTCAGCCTCCAATCATTTCAAACTGAATTTTAAGGCTGAACTCTCCCTTGGATGATTATATTCCTTCCAGCTTACAAAAGGTGGCCCTGTATCTTAATTTTATTTTTCGTTCCATCTTTTCTTAAAATCAAAACAAAACAAAACCAACACAACAAAACCAAACAAAATCCCTAAAACAAACAAACAAACAAAACCAACACACACGTGCAAAAATACAAGGTAATTAAATTTGCTAAGTTCCACGGATAAGCTTACACTTTAACAAATTTCTAAGATCAACATTTTAAAATCATCTCTTAAAAGCAACCTAAGTTTGTTGTCTTTTGCTTTTGTTTTTAGTTATTTGCACCTGCAATTTTCCAAGCACAACTACTCCTAGATGCAATAGGAGTAGCCTATTGCATATATGTATTTACATACTACTCCTAGATGCAAAGAATATAGCCTAAGAACAAGGCCTGAAATTCAAGAGGCTTGCAGGGACCTGTTTGAAAACCCTGGCACAAAACAGTTTCTCCTTTCGTAGTGGGTGCTTTGCCAGAAGTAGTTAACTCATTACTTTCTAAAGCACATAAAGGAACTTAGAATATGAGACGTCCTACCAAAATAAATTACAATGTATTCACCTCTGATCTTTTCTCTTTCTCTTCTATTCTGTTTTAGCCTATTCACTTGATACTGATCTGAGGTGATCTTCATAATTTCAAAGCATTTAGAGTACTGCACTATATACTTTAAAAATGTGGCATGTTTGTGGAAACCATGGTTTCATAACTTAATAAGAAGTCATTGTAGAAGTGTATTAGATCTCTGGGTTTGTTTGGTTTTGGGTGGTGGTTTTTTGTTTGTTTGTTTAGTTTTGGTTTGGTTTTTTTTGGTTGACACTTTATTTTTAAACATCTGTCACATCAGATATTTAAAAAATGCTCTCTGGGTGCGAAACAAATCAATTCCTTGTACTTCAAATGCGTAAAGCTCTGTGATACTGATATAAGGAAAGATGAACTGATGCTTCTGCAAAAAAACCCAAATATTTGAATCATAAATGCTTGAGGTTATGCTCTGCTGCTTTTTCTTGAAAAGACATGAATTTTATAAAATACAATTTATCCTCTATTATAATTCTATTCTACTTTAGGAAAATCTACTTCTTCCTTTTTATGCATGATTCATTTCTAAAGCTTTTATGCATACTTTTAATAAGTGTGCATATGATGATAAAAAACGAAACAGACTGCAAAAAGAATAAATCTGTGCATTGAAGTTCCAGAATATGAAAATGAGAATTGCCTTCATTTAAAGGCAGATAGTTTATTTTCTGTCTCCCTGTCTTACAAGTTATCATGCCTATCAAACATAAATAATGTACGTAGTCAGCAACAGCTGATTCTGCAGAAGTTAAAATTCTGTGAGAAATTCCATTCTTTCCAAGCTGTAAGACTGCAGCTTCTTTCTAGTCTTAAACATCTGGTGCATGTGTATAAGTGTTTGTATAGACATATATAGTTGTTAAATGTATCTCTTATACATTTTGCTGCATTCATCCTCAGTAAGCTGAACATTTGCCATATTAACTCTACCCATTAATGTACCTGTTTACCTAAAGTGGGCAGTGAAGTGGTTTCAGAAGGAGAATGTAGCAAAATTGCTTCTTCTTCCCACTGTCCCTAGATCTACTTCACCTCTGTTCCAACAGTAGGAATTTAGGAATATGTATACTCACTGCTGGAAATAAAAGTCCAAGCACACAACTGAGCTTATGTTTTAATTCCTGACTGGGTCCCATTACAGCTCTGCTATTAATTGACACAAGTAAATTTTGGCTTCACAATTACTACTAGATCATAAGTATTTATAGAAGGTGGGTTTCTTTAATATGCATGTTTGGGGTTTTTTAAGTAAAGAAACTATACAAGGCTCCTACTCCTCTTTTATCTTGTCTTTTTCAAATAGTTTTAAGCTCCATTAGTAGAAGAATCAGCCTTTTTATAGGAGGGGTTCAGTTCATACAGCAGTATGTAACTGCAAAAGACACACTCTACTTACACTTTTATCTTCTGTAATTTTTATACACACATACTGCCATGACAATTTCAAATATTTATACTTAAAACAAAACAAAAAAACAAAAACCAAACAAAATAAAAAAAAGCAAAAGAAATAAAAAGAAAGAAAAGAAGAAAAAAAGAGAGATGCATAAAAGTTGCATTTATTTTTTCAAATAGCTGCTATATCTACTTATATGTGGTAACCAACTAAAATATTTTGGTTACTGCATGACTGCAAAAAGAAGTGGAAGTTTCAGTGATTCTTGCTCTGTGACTTCATTTGTATATTAATTGTGAGGAAATGTGTGGAAATTTGTCATCTTCCATTCTCTAAGATTTAAATTTTTTATAGATTTAATAGTTTCATTGAAAAACTGATAATTTGCACCTACCAATATGCCATTCAGAATGTAATGTTCTTTGCACTCTGGACACACTATCTCAGCTCTAGCACAGAAATAGATAAATAGAGGTAAACATTTCCTAATTGTTTCTTTCAGTATTAAAGCATACATATAATTTTTTTTTTTTCTGAACTGTAATTATAGCTTTGGTATTTTTACACAGTTACTTTTGTTTCTGTCTTTTTTAATATTGATCAGATAACTAGTTAATGTAAGTATGATAAGGCAAGGAAAAAATATTAAAAATTCCTCAACTTAATAAATTAATTCTTATTTCTTTCAGCCCTCATGTCTCATTGTCTATGTTCTGCCAGAGAATACAGGAAAACGTTGACTGTATTGCAAAAATCCAACGAAAAACATTCTGAAAAATGAAAATGAAAAGATATCCCTTCGTCATCTCAAGATAGAATTAATTAATAAAAGTGTGCGAACATTTTAGCTGGTCATGAAAAATCCTAATTTTTATTATGAAGAATACACCTGCCTATGAGCTTCATTTTAAAAACTGAAAAGAGACAACTGACATGCCAATAACTGCAAGAAACTGAAGAGAATATTTTATATTGCTGTTAAATTGTACAGCTTGAAAGTGATGAAGACATCAATCCTACAAATACAACTGTGTTTTTCAAGGCAACTGTCAGCAGCATGAGCCTAAACTGCTTATGGCACTCAGTGCTAGGTGAGTTACTCCTCTTTTCAGACTGAGGTTTACACTTCTAAGAGAAAGAAGCTGATCTGCAGTAATGGAGACAAGTGTTATTTTATGCAATCACAGACACAGGATTATTCCATACTGTTTTGCAGTGAACAGTACTTTTTAAGAAGTCAATTGTTTTATATGGCAATGAAGACTGCAAGTGAAATCCACACATGGATCTTAAACATTCTGTTTCATTTAATCCATTAAAAGATGGGATAGTAGTGAATAAACTTTTAGATAGGAGTTTTCTCTTATCTATTAGTTTTTAATATAACAGTAGAGAAACACAGACATACCCTAGACCCTCATTCCAGATCAACTAACACTTAAACTCAGCACCACTATTTTCTTTGCCTCAAAGGGCTATAATCTGAGAATAATGAGAGACTCTGTACATATCTCTATACTGGTCTCTACTTTGAGTCTTCAAGGAACTGGAAAGATTCATAGTTTAAGAGTTCAGAAGTCAGAACCAGACCAATATTCCACCTGCAATAGAAGCTACAACAGATGACCTTTGCTAAAAAAAATAAATCATCATAATTCAATAAAACTGCATCAATAGTACTTCAGAAAAGCAGTGTAAGAAAGAAGTCAAGATAACAGTAATAAGATAATGAAATTCTTTAGACTTTCGGTGTAGAAAATTTTGATTTTGTGAGCTGAAGCCAAATATTGGACCTTGAACAGCAGATCACAAGCCACTATGACCTGAAGGGGTGATTTTTTGAGTTTTTACAGCTTGGATATTACTATTCTTTCCCTGTAGCCAGTTAAAGTGATTATAATCTACTGATTATAAATAACCTTGTTAAAATTATGCCTGAAGGGACGAAAGAATAGTTGCTTGATTGTCAAAAAGATAAAACCATTAGTAAAATATCCAAAGGTATAAAAGAGGATAGAGTAATAAGTCAGAAGCCATGTACCTGTCTCTTGATCTCTGTACGTGGATTCCTTCCATCCAGTCTTCCAATTTGTTCATTCAAACCTTGAAAAAGGAGGTCAAACTTCTGTATATAATACTAAAATGTTTAACTGTCCACCTAGCATTTTATCATATTGATATGCTTTTAGATCTCTTTCTTAATAGATTGATTGAATTATTGTTTATATACTAGAGATTCAGTTAAGCACTTTTATGCCTTGCACATTCAGTAGATGTTTTTCCCTGGCATCCAGAGAAAGTGGACAAAAATCCCCCGAAGTATTAAAATCAAAGAGAAAATTCATTGTACTTCTACAATAATTAGCCTGAAGAAAATCTCCAGAGTCTGGTTAACAAATCTGAAGTCTCTCTTTTTAGGTTAAATGATACTTCTCTCATGCAAATAGTTCACTCATCTACCAAAAAAATTAGGCAGGCATTGAAGAAAGGCAGAGAAAATCAAGAGAACTGACATTGTTTCTGATTGTTCTGTTCTGTTCAAAACCACAACATACTGAAGTAAATTAGCATGTTTGAACAGTAAAGACATTTAAGCAAAGACTAGAAACTAATAAAAAGCACCATGTTCTAATAAAAGTCTTTCATTTCTGTATCTATGTGATGTACTTGTCAGTGGGTCTGAACTACAAAACAATGGACAAAGCAGAATACTACCAATTAAGCTTATAGCTATTAATCTTTACATTATAACAGTCCTCAAGAAACATGTGAGGACACAGCTGAAATATGCTGCTGAGTAGTGATTTGGTCTTCCAACTAACTGTGGTTTGAAAAGTTGACCTAGACCAATGGCTCATTTGAAAACACCTCATTTTCACAAGTGTCCCAGCCTGAAGAGGTGAGCCATGCCTCAGGATTTCATTGCTATGTTCTCCTTTCCCATCACTTTTATCACCAGTGTTATCTCTCTGGACAATTCTAGCCAAGTTATTATTAGAGATATGAATATTATTCCAGATGGAAAGGGGAACTGACAGTGAGTTTAGATCATCCTTTTCATGACCATTTACATGACATGTACAGAGGCTTATTTCTTTGGGTACAGGATTAACAAAACATGATGAATAGACCTACTGCTTACTGTTCCATCCCCCTTCAGCTTCAAACATGTTATTAGACACCTTGTCAAGGCCACACTCCCTGTCTTTTTCAGGCTGCAGTGTGTGCTTATTTGCCACCTTGTTGAAAGTTTTCTCCTCTTTCTTTCTTCTTTCCCACAGCCAAACATTTACACCAAAATAACTAACAGCAGTCATCACCTAGCCTGCTTTTGTGTTTTGGTAGGGAACTTGTGCTTGGCTTGTGTTACTATGGTTTTTAGAAATAGTAATAGATTCCTACAAATTCTTTAAAGTAGCTGTGAAGAACTTACCTTCTAAGTTAGATGACATTTACACTTGTCAAGGTTTAAATTTGCATCAGCAATTAAACAAATGGCAGATACTCTCTATTCTCCCACCTCAGAAAGGGTATGAAAAGAATAAGAGTGAGAGACTCACAGCTTGAAAACTAAACTACACAGCTTTAGTGAAACAATAATGATGAAAAAAATCCCAGTGACATACATACAAATATTTGCAAATATATACAAAACCACTATCACATTTCCCATAGTAAAGCTCATAAGATCACCAAGGCTGCAGGGAAGGCCCTGGAAAAGTCCCAGACTGGGCTTATGGAGTCAGCAGCAGGCAGGAGCTGGATGCAAGAACACATGGATTCAGGGACACATGGATTGAGGTCAAAGGCAATTCTCCCAGGAACTGCCCATGGATGAATAGAGCCTGACCTTTGCGATCCCACAGATTTATACAGAGTATGATGCATATGGGCTGGAACACATTTTTTGGTCAATCTGAGTCACATGCTCAGTCTGCTCCTCCAGCAGGAGGGTCATAGGTCCCACCCCTTCCCTCCCTTTTGGTTCTGTAGAGTGAGTTTAGCAAAAACAAACAGTGACCTTGGTCTCTATAGGAGTAAGTATTAGCAAAACCCTTACTGCTTACCATCATCCATCAATAACTGTAAACATAGAGCACTGTCAGTCTTATAAGTAGACACTGACTGAAAAACATGAAGGTTCAGGGAGTGCAGCTACTCAGAAGAAACTTAAATGTAAAGTAAAATTACTGGAAAGAAAAACTATTCTGTCCTAGCTCAAACCAGGACAAATAAATCAGAACACTAGGTGTTAGTATTGTTATTTTCCTTTCCACTTGGATTTTGCTGCTTCTCTTCAAGGGACTGTGCTATAATTCCCAAACGCTTTTCTTTTCATTAGTTTTATCTGTGGAAACCAAGACAATCCCTGTACTTTCTGTCTCATAGTATGGGCCATGGCATCTGCCATTGCTGAAGAACCTTTACAATCCTGAATTACAATATATCTGTTAATTATAAAAAAGCACCCGATATACTGCTTGTTTAAATCAATGCTATCATTTTGACAAGAACATTCTCTTTATTTTAATTATTTTATTTGAAATGGCTAAAACTGAACCAGATTAAAAACAATTTTCTCCTGACTGTGCCTTAGCATTCATAAAACTCAAGGAAAGTTATTCTTGCTACACACCTTCAAAAATTTAAAATCAGATCAGAACCAAACATGATTACAAAAAGAACCAGTCAATCTAAGCCTTGCCATTTTTATCTAATTTATAACTGAGTATTTTCCAAAAGCTTTGTTCTGTTAGGAATTGTTTTCACAGCTAAGTTTCACTGTGGCTTTTGATAGTTTATGACCTTCTAAATACCACGAAAGCATCATAAACGATGTGTCATATACAGACATTGAAAATAATTGAAAAGGATCGCCTGCTTTGTCATTCAGCCCCTGAGGCAGCTGGAAATTGTACAGACTGGAGAAAAAAGCTGAGAGTATAGAAACAAACGAATCTCCACCTATCTACCAGAATGTCATTTTTCATAACCTTCATTACAAATCACTTCTGCATGAAATTCTGAAGGAAGGGCTTGGCACTGTCAAATATTTTTGTGGGGTTTTGTGACTAAGGAAAACAAATTATTAATCTTCACAGAACACTTGGTAACTTTTTGAACCAGAACCAAGAGAAAAGTACCTGTCCTTTAAACACTCGATATCAAAACCTACATAATTCAAACAAAAATTTTGCTCTTATGTGTCTGCTTGAGTACCACACCAGAATCTTCAAGGCCACATGTAGTTCAATTAAATGCCAAAAATTTTTTTATGTATCAAGCCACAACATGTGTCTAGAGAAGGAGGAAATTCTGACATATTTGCCAGTTGCTTGAATGGGAATAGAACTGGGCTATGATGCTGCACAAGCAGTCCAGCCTTTCCTTTTGGGTAATCATTCAGATATTGTGATACACAGGGCATTGGTCCTTGTGTCACATAAAGCAAGAGATAATTTCCTTTTTACACATCTGTTTTCTATCTGAACCACAACTGTTAAATGAGCACTTAATGATCTTTTGTTCTGTACCTAAACAGATTAATTGATTTATAATAAATGCATAATTTGATTTGTTTTGAACTCATTTGCTTGCCAGTTTGTGGGACAAATGCTAGATTCTTCACCCTTCACTCCCTCATGTAGTCCTCAGTGGAGGGTGAAGAGAGAAGAATCTGGTTCAGAAAATTTTGGGAAACTGTAATATGATAGCCTTGATGAAACTTTTAATGAGAATATGTCATATTTGTCAGTCTTCATTGGGTTTCCCCTGACAAAATTTCTATTTTCTAATTTGATTTTTCTCTGTGAACAACCCTACTTATTCCAAGCATGCACTTCTGAAATGGATAACTTCAAAAGCTTTTATAGGATTTTGAATTTCACTGATTACAAAAGCACTTGTACTCCTCTAAGTTTGCTTCTGGCATTTGGTTTTATTTTGGTAAAGGTTTCTAACCATAGTTTTTGTTTTCAGTCAGCCACTGAAGGATATTTTAGAAGGTGATTATTTCACTCTCTTAGTAAATATCATTACCAGGCTGCAGAAATAGTCCAATATCCTTATGAAGTTCAATATCCAATGATATGCATGAAATTCTGCAAAAGGAAATGAAAAATCCTGCACCTGGGTAGGATTAACCACAGACACCTACAGAGGATGAGTGTCAATGGGCTGCAAAACAGCTCTACAAAGAAGAGCCTCGGGGTCCTTGTGGACAAGTTGAACTTGAGCCACCAGTGTGGCAAAGAAGGCAAAAAACAACCTGGGCTGCATGAAGAACATCAGCAGCTCAAGGTCTAGGGAGGTTCTTCCCCTATACTGGACACCAGTGAGACACATCTGGAGTGCTGGATCCTAGTCTGGCTTCTTCAGTACAAGAAGGCCATGGAATTACCAGAACAAGACCAGCAAAGGGCCATGAGGATGGCTAAGGGATCTGCCACATGAGGAGAGTCCAAGAGAGCTGAGACTGTCAGTCTGGAGGAGAGAAAGGTCCTGGTGTCTTATCCTTGTTTATCTGATGGGCAGCAATAAAGACTGAGGCAGATATTTCTCAGTGATACCTAGTAAAAGGACAAGAGACAATGGCCACACAGTGGAAGATAGGAAATTCTGCCTAAACATAAGAAAGAAATAAAATTTGCGCTTTTTTTTCCTGTGGGGACAGCTGAAGACTTTAACAAGCTCCCCAGAGAAGTTGCAGAGTCTCCATCCTTGGAGATACAATATGACACAACACTAGCAATTTGTTCTAGTTGACCATCCTTTGAACAGGGTGTTGAACCAGATGGTCACAAGAGGAACCTTCAAACCTTGACCTTGATTCTGTGATCATACAAGCAGAGTGACTTTTGGCACTGTAATCCATTATTGCTTTCTGCTATTAATGCTTATGCAAATACTTGGTTCTACACCAGGCAATGAGCTTTATTCATTAATATTATTAACTAAATCATAAACATCAGAACTATGCTAGGCATGGTTTAATCATCTAGGTTTGTCAGGTAGTTGTGTTTAATACCCAACAGTCAGAACTGGTTGAAATATTTTGCTAAGTATTCATTTTGACTGAGGCTAGTCATTCCTCAGAAACACAACTTTTGAAAAGGGATTTGCTGGAGAGTTTTCATGTAGGACGACTAGAAAACAGGGAAGCAGAGAGAAAAAAGCAAGAGGCATTATTAGAATTGCTAGCATTTTGACAGGAAAAAAATCAAATACAGATACCCACAGAAAGAGAGACAACATAGTTAGTGGTTTGTGGAGGAGATGACCAACAGGATCACCTTGGTTTGCTGTGATTTCTAGATGAAAATATGTTCTCACACAAGTCTCAACATGCAAGCTTGTCACCCATCAAAATACTCATGTCCCTCCTTTGTTATATATGTTTTCATAAAATTCCAGAAGGCATGTTTAAATTCTTGTACAGAATTAAAGGAACTTCAGCACTGGAGCATTTGTAATCTTACCAGTTTACTCACTTTCAATTTTCCAGTTATCCTTATTTGATAGAAAGTAAAAATAAATTTTAAAAAAATAGAATAATAAGATTTCTCTGGGGCTGATATTTTTAAACTTATGTGTAAAGAAGCGCTGGGCCAACACCTCTAAGCCATGAAAGCAAGTAAAAGCAAGATTCCTAGGTCAGAACAGTATTCAAATAGCAGTTGGAGGGCATATATACTTATTTACATAATTAGATATGAGTTAGACTGAGATAACCATTCTGTAATTGCACATACAGAAGAAACGTTTGCTGCAGAAAAACAAAATCCTATGTTGTGTATCCAATACAGTTATGATAGTAACTTAGTGGAATAATAACTGCAATTTCAGACTCTTACAGATTGTCTCATCACTAGATTTCAAAGTGACTTACAAGAAGGCTAAGTTTTTTTCCTTTTTCATTCAATGATTTGTTGCTGATGTTATTAAAAAAAAACAAAAAAAACCCAAACAAACAAAAACATAAAAGGGTCTCTGAAATTGAATCAGATGCAGTGTTCTCAAATGTCAGCTAGTACAATTGCATGAGATAAACTGGACAACATGAAGCTACTGGGTCTTTGCAAACTTACACCTTCATGCATAAGGCAAGGTGTACTTCATAGCCCTCTGTGCACTATTACACCACACAGCTGATGTTGTCTTCTTGATCCTATGCAACAATGAAAGAAATCTTATTCTTCCATATTGAGCTGAATGTATCAGAAAACTGAAAAAGGTGGTGTGTCTACTAATGCAGAGACTTTTGCTTCTGACACTGAAAAAAAAGACCAAAACAGTTTAGGGTTTGGATTTCTCCAGCTTATCAGAGCTGATGAAATGGTATTAATTAAAACATATTTCATCATTGCAAAATTTCCTTAACTGGAGAACAGATTCATCCTTCAATGGTAAATATCTTAATTTGTAATTCCCAAAGTTCTATTTAAAATTGCAGGCCCAGATTTAAAGTAAATACCTCTGGATTATAATAATCATGGGGGGGGAGGGTGTTCAGATTTTTATAGAATAATTTAATGCCACGATATTTTCTTTGTGTCCAAAAGTATAAACTGTTCAAAAGCACAGGCTGACTATTGGCTACTAATGCTGTGATCTAGAAGCAACTGTTTGAGTCAGGATGGCTCTACCCCACTTATTGCTAGAAAGCAGGGGACTGTATTTTAGAGTTAACCTGTCTCTTTCAGACTGTTGCTATTACTGACTTCAGTAAAGTAGAATTACTAATCTGATCTAGCACAGATGTTCTTACGTTGAAAAAAAAAAAGAGTTTACCTGTGCTCTTTCCCCCCCTCCACACTTCTTGCACTCAGACTTCTAACTAAGGCAGTTTACCACAGGGCTTGCAGCCAATGTTCTGAATGTAGCAGGCTATAACATCTACTCTGTTTATGCAACCCAACCTTGTTTAGCCTACACTTCACAAAGTGAATTTTAAATTTTAACAAACTTAAGAAGACAGTATACACTCTATGGTCAGGAGAGAGGTTTTTTGGGTTTTTTTAATTATTCATTCCTGCCAACTCTGTTTTGTTGCTTTAATTACAAAATTCCTCCCTCCTGGAGGACTGGAATTCCCCTCAGTTAGAAAGGTACTTTCAAGATTACCAAAAAAAAAAAAAAAAAAAAAAGAAGAGAAAACAAAACAAACAAACAAACAAACAAAAACTATTTGCTTTTGAGGCATGCAATAACAAATGCCAGATGTAAATCTATGCATTTTGTCTAGTACATGACTGATTAATGAAATGTGCACTTATATTTTATTAAAGTAACCAAGCAGAAACCCTGAAACTGAATCTCTGCATTTCAAAAGATCATAACAAACAGTCTTGGAACTCAAAAGAAACAAGTAATGTTAGTGGTGTTGGTCTGGGGAAGGTAAGGTTTGGAGGGAGAAGTTATACCTTTGAGAAGGTGAATATATTTGAGAAGATGAATTACTACAGTTGGAAAAAAATAAAACAAGCTTTCTTTCCCACAAGATTTTCATTAGCCTTCAGTTGAAATGTATTGCTGAAGGTTAAATTGGCATGGACAGATGGGATTTTTTGGAAATTCAGCTTTTCTAAATTAGTTGCTCTACTATGAGACTTCCTGTTCAGAAAAGATTGAAGATGTCTACACACAGAAAAATTACAGTCTGGCATCATATTAATACCCATGTTAAAGTAGTTCAACCTTGGAAAAACTTTATAAAATTTAAAATTAATTTAATATTTTCCTTATTTTATTTTTTTAAAAAACAATAGAAGAGGCTTTCTGTGAACAGTTCCCTGCTTTATGAATTACCTGCTATGGGATCCTAGGGTCACAGGATAAACCACTTCACAAGGGACCTCAGGAGGTCTCTGATCCAGCTTCCTGCTTCAAATGGGGTCAGCTGTGAGATCAGAATGGGTTGCTTAGGGCTTTATCCTGCTGGGTCTTGAAAACTGCTAAGGATGGAGGTTGCATAAACCCTCTGGGGAACCTCTTCAACAGTCTGACTCCCATAACAAATAATTTGTTCTTTTACTATCCAGTGTGAATCTTGTTTCAATGTTCTTTGTTTTTCAAACTCCCACCATACAACATTGACTCAATCTTCTTGATAACGTCCTCAAAAGCATGGAAGGTTGCTGTCCCTCTGACATCTCTTCCCCAGGCTGGTCAAGCCTTGAGACCAATGGTATTTTGCCTTAGACTTTTATGAATAGTGATATCACTGGTCAGTGTTTTTCCTGGAAAATAAGTTGCTACCTCACAGAAATTGCCATTTAAAATGTTGTAGACAGTGTAGGGCAAGATTTCAGACTGTCTAAAATTTCAGAGACACAAATAAGTAAGTAGTTTCATCGTCATTCTTTGGTATACCAGCTGACAAAGTGACATTTTTTCACCTAAGCCTAATATTTATCTATTTTGGAATCTACTTGTTTCAGTCCCTCATGGTCTGAATCATCTTCCATAGGCACTAGTTCTGTGGACTTCTATAATGTGTTCTTCTATAACATAGGATAGGAACTCTTAACAGTTTGACTGTCTTTAAAACTCTTTAAATGTCCAAGAAAATTAAAAACTTTAAATCAATTAATCCATGTCCGATTTACCTGTACTATAGCATATAGGCAAAATTCTGAATGGTGCACTGAAGGTTAAAGAGGGAACTATCTAAGGAAAGGTGTTGGAAAAAAGAATAATAAAACTAATAGTGTCACAAGGATATAACTGAAGTCAGTTTTTGGCATTTTAATGCCTCACTGCATTGCATGGAGCATGTTGCTAGTAAATCAGTTCTGTCTAGAAGACAAATTAGTTTCCTTTACCAAAAATGAGCCAGCAGGAAAAACAGGCAGAAAAGAGAGAGAAAGAAATTAAAGTTGCCCCAACTTTCAGTAAATTAAAAATATATGTTTTTCATTTCTCAGCCATTGTTATTCCCATTAAAAGCAATATGATACATTCTAGTGTAATTTCATGGCATATTCCCAAGATAGAGCATTTTCACTATCATGGTAAATTGGCAAATACCTATAAATGGTAATGTGAGAACTGACAAAAGATTAGGAGGTATTTGTATTTAAGCTGTTTAGAAACATGTAAAGTGAGAGTGTTGTATGTTTTGAATTTTAGAAAATGCCTTTGGAAAAAGCAGTTCATTTGCATTTAAAGTTCTCATCCAAACAAGTGTTATCATTGCTATGCTGTACTGAGGAAAAAAAAAAATTCTGTTCTCTGACTTTTTTGTGTTATGAGAGAAAATCCTTTCCCAAAACGACAAATTAATGTATTCCTTCGACAAACTTCGTAAAATTGGACACTTTAAGCTATATTATGAAATTTTGTACTAGATTTCTCAAACCTACTATTTCATCTATCATTAGATACAGGTACAACTTTCTGTTCTGAATGCCAAAACCCCAAAGAGAAAAAACAGGAAGGGAATGAGTGTTTAAAAGCTGTTGTTCCAGAGATTCACAATGTTGTTATGGAATTTGGACTAGAAGTCAAGTTCAGTTAGTGTCTCTATTCTATATGAGAATATAAAACTTTTCTACAGTCTGTCCTACCAGCACACAAGTTACTGAGTGGCCACATTCCTCCTGAGGTAAAAGCCATCTCCTGAAGAAATCAATAAATTATGGCACATACTCTAATAGTAAAAAACAATCCTATCTTTTTAAGAGGAAAAAATGTTCATTGTTTTTTCTCTCTGAGGACTGTTTTGACTGTCCGAAAGCACTTCATGATTTGCTCAAATATATTTGAATGCAAATCACAGTTCAGGATTTCTCTGGAAATTATATTTGAATATAATATATATGTGAATAACAGGTGCAAACCTTAAGCAAGAATTAAATATTGTTTCTCTTTCCAGCTGCCAAAAAAACTACATCAGATTTTTTTCCTCTTTCCTCCTTCCCCTCCCTGCCCTGCCCTGTCTGGAACTTGAATTGGGAGATCCTATTACCCCTCTCTATATGCTTTCTCTGCAAGCATTCTTCTTCCAGCATTAACCAGGACTGCCCCGTAGGATACTGTGCCTGGGAGGTACTGCTCCTGCCTCATCATTAAGTTCTGTTTGTGATCCTTTTAAGGAAGTGTCTTAGCAAGAGTAGGCTGGCCTGGATCAGGATAAGAATATAAGCATAACCAGAACATAAGAAGTCTTTCCAGAAAGCTGTATAAACAGCAGGAAAGCCTCTTGTAATCTGTCAATACTTTCTTCTATTTGGAATAAATGCAGAGCAAACAAAGCCCCTCCTTTTCTAGTCCCTGTTCCGTATTACTTCCTTTTTCACAGGAAAATACCTGCAATAGAGCACAAACTGAGCCAAAGATCAATGATGCTTGATGGTCCAGCTGGAGATCTGTGCTAAGTGGAATCCCCCAGGGATCAGTGCTGGGTCCAGTCTTGTTCAACATCTTCATAAAAAACCTTGGTGGTGGGACAGAGTGTCTTCTCAGCAAGTTTGCTGGGAGGAGTGGCTGGCACCTGAGAAGGCTGTGCTGCCATTCAGAGGAACCTGGACAGGCTGGAGAGTTGGGCAGAGAGAAATTTAATGAATTACAACAAGGGCAAGTGCAGAGTCTTGAATCTGAGGAAGAACAACTCCATGTATCAGTATAGGTTGGGGACTGATCTCTTAGAGAGCAGCACAGAGGAAAGAGACCTCGGAGTTCTAGTGTACAGAAGGATGACCATGAGCCAGCAATGTGCCCTTGTGGCCAAGAAGACCAATGGCATCCTGGGGTGTATTAGAAAGGGGGTGGTTAGTAGGTCAAGAGAGGTACTTCTCCCCCTCTACTCTGGGAAGCCACATCTGGAATATTGTGTCCAGGTCTGGGCCTCTCAGTTCAAGGACAGAGAACTGCTTAAAAGAGTCCAGTGCAGAGCCACAGAGATGACTAAGGGAGTGGAACATCTCCCTTATGAAGAAAGGATGAGGGAGCTGGGGCTCTTCAGCTTGGAGGAGACTGAGGGGCAACCTCATTAATGTTCATAAATACATAAAGGGTGAGTGTTAGGAGGATAGAGCCAGGCTCTTCACAGTGATGACCAATGATAGGACTAGGGGTAATGTATACAAGTTGGAGCACAGGAGGTTCTGTGTAAACATAAGAAAAAGCTTTTTCACTGTGAAGGTGACAGAGCACTGCCCAGTGGAGTCTCCTCTGGAGACACTGAAAACCCACCTGGACGTGTTCCTGTGTGACCTACACAAGCCAGTCCTGCTCTGGCAGAGGGTTGGACTTGGTGATCTCTTGAGGTCTCTTTCAACCCCTAACACTCTGTGATACTGGGATACAAATACAGCATTTACCATTTGCTCCAACCTCGCAGAACTGCCAGACACAGTGTTACAGGTACTGCACAGGAGAATCTCTGCACTAGGCAGACACAAAAGCATTCTAATTTCCTGTTTTCTAATACAAATAACAGAATGTCACAGGGTTTTGTCATCTCTGAAAAGAAACATGTATTAACTCATACCTGGAAATTATTTAAACCAAAATTATTTAGATAGCTAGAATTAAGCTTTGGCCTCTGCATGCCTGAAGCACTTATTTAATACCTGTTTAGAGCAGTTAATTGTTGCCGACAAAAGAGAAAAATAATGTGGTGTTATTTTCCCAGCTGGAAATTTAATTACAGTTTGCATTCCTTGTAAGTTCTTCAGAATCAAATCAAAATTATTAGTACTAACCAATTATTATAATTTAAAAGATTAAAATACCTTTTAATTGGATATGCAAAATTTTCATGTTTTGGAAATTATTATGTTTTATTGTATGTTATTACTTTAATTCCCTGTATAGTACTGCAAAAAAATACCCATCTATAGCTCCAGACATGATTTCTCATTAGGACTGAATTGCTGTCTTAGTTTTGTATAATATGATTTTTATTCCTGAAAGAAAGGAAAAAATGTAATGGGCCTACTATGTAAGAGAGAATACTATTTAACCCACTGATTCATTAAGAGTTCAGATTAACACATAAGACATTATTTTTCAGGAAAATGGTCCATTTCCTAAAAATCTTGAAGAAGAAATATACTTTTATAACTCAATTTTTCATTAAAATATTTTTTTAATAAAATATGCGGAAGTGAAGATGAAAGGAGATCAGTACTGTACAGAGAAATGTAAAAGAGTGGTAGGAGTGATAAGTTTGGAAAGACTAAAGGACTTAAATCTCTCATTCAATGGGACGTTCAATTTAAAAAAAAAAAAAAAAAAAAAAAAAAAAAAGGTATAGAAAGGCCCAGCAGGCAACCAGATGAACACCTGCCAGCAAAGTGCCCTTGTGACAAAGAAGGCCAACAGCATGCTGGCTTGCATAAGGAAGAACATCAGCAGCTCAGCGTTAAAGGGTCTGATTCTTTCTTTCTTTTCAGCACAGGTGAGATCCATCTGGAGTGCTGGGTCCCATTCTGGGCTCCCTGTCACAAAAAGGACATGGAATTACTGAAACTAGTCCAGCAAAAGGCCATGAGGATGGTGAAGGGACAGGAGCATCTGTCATATGCAGATGATGCTGAGAAAGATAGGTCTGTTTGGACTGCAGAAAGGAAGGCTCAGGAGGGATCTTAAGCCTGTGTATAAATATCCAACTGGTGGCAGTAAAGATAACAAGATTCTGTCCCTTCTCAGTAGTATCCAATAAAAGGACAAGAAGCAACAGGCAAAACTCAGATACATGGAAGTCCATTTACATATTAATAAAAAACTCTTTTCCCTAATGACTTTTGGTTTCTTAGTTCCACATTTGCATTTGTCTAACAGGAGAGATGGGATCTTTTCCCCTCTTTTGTCTTGCTGACAGCTCATTGTTAAGGAAGAGCAGAAGCAGGATTCTAAACTCTTTAAAGGTGTAGAAGACAATTTTTTTCACTTCGTCAAATAGTTGTCCAAACATCACACTGATAAAAAGATGGAAAATTGGGCACAGAAACTTGTCAAAAATAAAGATGTCCTTAAATGTGACATATTTTTTTGATGAAGTCATTAGTAGCAGTTGCTTAGAATCATAAATATTTTTGCCCAGTAAAATAAAGTGCCTACAATTTTTCAGACACAAAATAATGTAGGTTTTTCTTCTGGATTTTTGTACAGATAACTGAATACTTGAACAGTGAGTCAGTGAGATATTTTTGGCTCTGGCCCAGAACAGTAACTACTTGGCCTACAATTCTCATTTTGCCTTGTTGTTTTGGTTTTTTGTTTTTTTTTTTTCTCCTGAAGAAGTTTTAAGATTTTTGTGTAGCAGTTTTAAAACAATCCAGCTACCTTCTACATCCTTGATCTTTGATTTGTCAGATTTTGTATCTGTTCTATCCTTATGTTTATCCTGTTGGCAACTACTTTCAACCATGTATAAAATAGCTGGTTCTTTCTTTGAATCATGCATCTTAATTTAATTTGATTTGGCTTCCATCCAGGTACAGTTGTCAGGGATACTATGAATCCCACCAGAATAATGCTAAAGAATTTAGGATTGTCCAAGAAATATTCCATAGCATTAAGTGGATTTGTTTCATTCATCCTCTTCACATCCTCTTCTTCCTAAGCTTTGGATTAGATTTGAAGAATGGACAAAACTATATGGGATGCATATAAGTCTCTCTAGTCCCTAAACCTCAACAGTTTCATTTTCCTAGCAGTTGTTTACCCGTTTCTTTTATATGAGCTTATTATAGATGAGCTGACACCTGGTTCAAGCCTGTCTCTGAAACAGGACTGTGAACAGCACTCAATGTCTGCAAGACACAAAACAACACAATGCTTCTGGTCTGTGTAGGTGTTTTCTACTGTTATTTCAATTAAGTGTTAAAAGCTGTAAATAAAAAAAAATCATTTATTTACCATCATTTTTACCTTGGCAAATGATTGGTAGAAATCAAAAGATTTTGTTTTTCCATCTAAAAAGGCATTAGGAGTTGTTATTATTAGTGTGTACTGAATGGTTGATCCTGAAAATCAGAAAGTACAGTTTGGTTTGAAAGGATAAAACAATAGTAACACACAGTAACATATGAAACTACTTTACTCACCGTTGTTAGAATAAATCCCATTTTTATTTCAATACTTTAGGTTTTGTTTTATTTTTATTGTAAGTCAAAATATTAATGAAATATTTCAGTTCCACAAAAGTGCTGGCAACTCAATAGTTTGTTTCTAAATTCAGTAAGCAAATCCTTTTCAAAGAAAATACATTTCCAAACCAGAATTTGGATCTTATAGAATTCTTTATACTTTGAAAAGAAATTGCCTTTACTACAGGTAATGGTCTCTTTCCTTGTCTTGCTACCTTTTCTATTCTATCTTTTCTACTATAGAATAAAAATATTTTGTTAATTGCACACTTTATATTAACTAATTAATCTGATCCTCTATTAATGTACAGTTTATATTGCAAGTTACATTCCTTGGTTAAAATTCTCCTTCTTTGTTTTATTGCTGGCAGTCAGTTTGCTTGTGAAACTACTTCTTTGCAATATATTAAAAGACAAATACAGAATAAAACAAGCCTTGTCTGTCTGTCATTTCTGTCATTTCCTTTTTTGTTTAACATTCCATATCTTATGAGTCACTGCATGCCTGACCACACCATCAACTCTCCTCATTGCTAAGTAAAAAAAGAAGTAATTTAAACTTGTCTAATGTCCTAGCGAACTCAAGCGTTTCATTTTATTTACAAGAACCAGTTAAGATTGACAATGTGGTAAATTAAATGCACACAAAATCATTTCCATAATTTCTTGATTTCAGTTGAGAATCATTTTTGATCATCTGAAGGTGTCCTTAGTTTACAATATTCCATCTGATAATTTTTCAGGCACACATGAAATGATGTATAAAATATTTATTAACTTAGTAACATCTAATTTCTAACAAGATGAGCATTCCTGAATGTTGTGTTTTCTGTAAATTACTTTTTCTGTTACATTGGAAGTTTCCCCTCTCATTCCCAAGGGAATGTAATGACAATTTCAAATTATCCAATACTTGAAAAATATAATTTCAAGAACAAGTTTTCTATCAGCCTTTCTCCTACGTCACTGATAGAAATGGTCTCCTGGCATTTGTGGTGTGAGGCTTTTTAATTTGGTTTTGGTATCCATTGAACATATCACACCCAGGAATGTTGGTATATAGTGTTTACTTTTTAAAATCAGAGTTTGATGTAAGTTTCCCCATATAATATTTATCCAAAAAGTGCTGTTTTGATGAAAAGCTCATAAAAATTTCCTGTGCTGGGGGCTACCATAAGAAATCCCCAAAGTTTTTATTAGAGATCTACTGTTGCCTGGCGACTTCTGGAGGCAAAATCCTTAGTATGCTTCATGACTAAAATATCTCAAGGGAAAATCAAAATTAACTCAGTTAATTTTGATCATCTAAGTGTCTCTTACAATAAGAAGTGGATCGGTCCCTCTGCAGGTGTAGCAGGTTAGCCATGAATTATTCAGTATCAAAATACATGTGACAATTGGCTTCTGTTATGAAATATACATAATTAATAAGACACCTGTTCTGTTTTCACATTTAAGAGGTGACAGTGCAAAGGCAGAAAAGTACAAAATAGATATATAGGGATGTTTAATTCATATCAATTTTTCTGCCACCCTGTTCAGTAAGAGGAGTTAAAGAAACAGCCATGTACCAATTTATTCTCTATGTGTACTTCATAATTGTTTTGTTATAAAAATTTACTTGCTAGTAATTCCTTTTTTGATCATAACTTCAATGATATTATTCAAGGATGGAACCCATGGGTCTTTTTATCAGAAAACAAAACATAAAATATCTGTCAATCATTCCAGATATGACTCTTTTATACATATAAAGTTGAAAGCAGAGTTTTTTTTAATGTTTGTGTCTGCAAGCATATACGCAGGCATCTATGTGTGGATGATGTGTATGTATAGACCCTTTGACATCGCAGAGAAAATAAGGAGCCTTTTCCACTGGACATTCTTTTTTACTCTTAGTGCTTAAAGATACACTAACAGTAAGTATTCAGGACCAAATAAAATCAACTGACACTCAGAATAGCCCAGTTGAGGGTATTTTATTAAATTGCACACTAAACAAAAAGAACATTAAATTGTCTCTGGTCTCATAACTACTGTTCAATGAGAAATAGTATTCCTTTGCCAGTAAAGATAATTTTTCAAGAAATGCTCCAGTCTAGAATAAGGCAGTGAACTGAAATCCCAGTATGGTGGCCATAAGTCTATCCAATTGTAACACTTTGTTTCCATGATTTCAGAGAATTTCATTTGACTTTGACTCTTATATTCCTCTCAAACTTAAATGACTCTGTAGAAAAAAATGTTCAAATTATTTAAAAAAAAATGTTGTTGCAGAAAACATTGTACTGAAAAGCAGAAGAGAATCATGTTTTGAAAATTTTTACTTATCTAAAAAGCAATTGGAAAAATATTGAACTCATGTCTAGAAAGAAAGCCTCTTTCAATAACACAGAAACTTTCATCCAAATAAGACTATAAATTTCTTAAAAAATATTTACTGATAATTTTATTCCTAGAACTTGCTCTTAGAACACAGTATACAGACAGTAAGAAAAGAAACACAAAATGGATGAAGGTGTATTACTTGATACAAATCAAATCCTTGTAGATATACAAAGTGTACCTATATGCCTGCAGGTATCCAAGAAAACTAATATCAGTGCATATGAAAATGCAGTTTGCTGTATTTTAGAATTAGCCCAAATTTATAAAGTATTCTGAAAGGTCTGAAAGATCCTGATAAGCTTATACATGTGACACTAAAAGAGACATGAAGACTGATGGCCTGGAGATCAACATTTTGCTGCTATCCTAGAACCATCTTTGAGAGAGAGACCATCTTTGAAGTTCCCAGTTCATATTATTTCCTACTTCTTGCTGCAGGCCTGTTGTAAGCATGTGTGGCTAACTCATTGCTTTGTCCTCAGAAGTACTGTTTGACACAAGCTTGAAGACTGGCAACATACTTCACAGACTCAGAGAAGATTTGCAAAATAAGTGCCTGAAGGCTAATAATTCTCCTTTGTTTGAATAAAAAAACCACTACTCAACTCATTTGTTTTACCACTTTGCATTGTAAATTCTAGGGTTCAAATATTGCTTGGAATATAGGATGAAAAAAACTGAGTTCTTGGTTTTTGAAAATATGAACTAATGCACTGTAAGTGCATGGGATAAGTCAATGGTCCCAAGACGGAAATGAAAACCTGAAATGTGTCTGCTGTGGTTTAGGCCCAGCTGGCAACAAAGAACCGTGCAGCCACTTTTATCACTTTCCCCAAAGTGAACGGGGTTGAGAGAATCCAACTAAAATCTCACAGGAAGAGACAAGGCCCCTCCCCCCTCTACCAAAACCCCACCTCACTGACCCAATACAACTTCATACCTGTGGACAGGAGGTCTTTCATATTCTTAATCAAATCTTATGGTTAAATAGACCTGCTCTTAAATGGGGCAATTTCTGTTACAAGTTAGGTCCTAATACATCTTTAGTACGCATGTGTGACAATGGAAACTCTTGGCTGACCACAGCTGCCACGTCAGGGCTTGCCTCACTCCCTCGTGGTGGATGGGTTGCTGGTGAGGCAGCCTCTGCACTGACTGTGTTATTCAGCAGCAATCAGATGATCCTCATAGGCCCCTGACATAAAGTCTCCTGGAGCCACAATCAAAGATGTCACCAATGTGACAAGTCACTTGTGCAAAGCAGAACGTCTTGGACAGATCAGAGACCTGATTCCAAGGTTCCAGCACTGCAAACCACTATCCACCATGTTATGTGGAATCACACAAGTGATTCCTTGGGTAGTTAAATTTGACATAGTAAAACTCAGAAGTTTTGAGTTGATAATTCTCATCTTCTGAAAGGCATTTCTGAAGGAAGCAAAAGAGGCTTTAGAAATAGGTTCAGCAAACGAAGTCTAAACACTTTTCCCTATGTAGGAAGTATGTTGTGCTCAAAGGTGGCCCATATCTGGGTCTATCAGGCATTATTTTGGTTATGAATGTCAGCAAGAATGGGGAAGCATCCCACAAACTTGGATAAAAAAGTTTACTGAGAAGAGGAAAGTTTTCTTAAAATCTACAGCAAGGTGATTGGTGCAACTAAAGCATAATGTTTAGTAGACAAAGAATATTGGTGGCATAAGAATGAAAAAAAAATAGACTGAGAGCAATCAAAGATTCTTAGAAGTATTTTCAAACAGTGAAAGGAAGAAAATGCAAACTGCATTGGGAAACTTCCAGAAGCAATGAGCTCCTTCCATAGGAACAAGACCCATGTCACCTTTCTTCTGAATTCGTACATTCATATAAATTGCTTCAATGAGTGTTTTGTTACTCTACATTAGATTATTCACTCAGTAGCCACGACCAGCATTATTGAACTTCAGTGTCAAAAATGCCTCATTTGTGGAGTAGCTGAGAAACTTGTTTCCTTGACTATATTCATTGCAGTCCTGAAAATCCTGTTAAGGTCATCACCTCAAAAAAAAAAAATCTTTAATGTACAATACTGTGTATATATTTACTCTAGATCAACTAATGTTTTACAGCTGTGATCAATCTACAATGCATTCTTTGATATTTAGTGATTTTAGCAGTATAATGTAAATTGTTAACTTTTAAGATTTTGCTGATTTAAGATCAACTATAAAATAGAAACTGTTTCTGAATAACCAAAAAAAATTATGCCTAGGAGTTTAACACTTTTAAAAGCTTTTTTTTTTTTTTTCCTGTAGAAGTAAGACACAGAATTATGTTAACTTCAGTTGCACTGGGAATTTGAAGGAGATGATAAAAATAGCTGGACAAATAATAAAAGAAAAAAAAAAAAAAAAAGCAAAATAAAAACAAATTAATTGTTGGTTTCTAAGTCTCAAACAGAATTATAAAAGCCAGAAAATTCAAATAGAGCAATTGACAACTGGTGGCTTTTTTTAACCACTCACTGCACCACTATATTGCCATCACCTGTTGTTATGATCAATGATATATTATTATAGATCTGCTCAGCAATTGGATGTACTTGGAACATTTAGCATCAGATAGGCTGTTAATTTAAAAAACCCTCAGGGTGCCAGGGATTTTTTATCACAGCATAGCAACCAGTTATCCAGAGTTGCCTTCGTGCTACAGTGATGGTTCTTTCATTTCTACTTATAAATAAAGTGCCCTCCTTTGATCATTGAAACTGTTGGGTACTTCAAGATTCGTGACAAGCTCTGAATATCTCACAGATTCTACACCTTGTCTTATTTTTTTCCTGTCACTGTTACTATATACATACTACCTTAAGTGGCATACCTTACTGAACCAATCAGAGGACAAGTGTTGAAATGCACTTACCTTTTAATAATATTAATTTGAAGTGTAAAAGTCATGTTCAGAACTAAATGCAATAACAAGTATTTATGAAAATTTGAACATATAGAAATCAATCAACATTACATTCAGTTACATTTGCACTCAGAGTGGGAGGGCAGAGAAGATGAGAAGAAAGAGCAAAAGCAGCCTTTAAAGTCATTACCACTTGCTTATGTCCCCTAGCCAAACTTAGAACCACTCTAGCTCAGTGACCATGTTTTTCCACTCTAACCCGATCTCTCTTTTTCCTTCCTTTTTAGAGCTGGCTTTTGTGGTGATAGGAAGAAGCTTAAGGTGAATATTTCTGAGGGCATAAAAAAGTGTCAGAGAAAATGAGTGAGACCATGCCCTAAATGAAGCATCTCTTTGCAGGGCCAGTAGACAAAAGACACAATGCTGTCTGTCATGGAGATAACTGGCTTACTATGTACAAATAAAAATGTGCCCTTTCCAGAAGCCCATAGACATTTCTGATACTGATGAACCAAGTCATGTTTAGGATCAGTATTTTAAAGAATAAAGAAAGGAGTCAGTATCCTATTTCATATCTTAAGAGGTCTCTTCAGTTTGTAAAAATGACATGTGTTTCTTCAGCTATGACAATGCTTTCACATCACAGATGGAGGTTATGGGGGACACTAGAACAGATGTCATTGGTGCCACTGCTAGCTTTTAAGTGCTAGGAAAGGCAAAGATTCCCTTGTTCCAAAACAAAATAAAAAGAGATATAATTGTTCACTATATAACTGTCATTGATTTCAGACAGTATTTTAGGCAATAAGCGTTAGAGTATAAATTTCAGTCTTATTTCCACCTCGTCTCCCCTGCCCATTATAGTAAAGGTGAGCATAAGGGAGAGGGGGGAAGGAAACAATGTAATTAAGGCCTATTTTGTTTAGATCAACTGAGATTTACCATGATTATTAAATCTTGTCAGATCAGTAAAGAGCTCAGTGTGTATGGCTGCTCTTAATTTGCACTGTCTGGTTTTCAGCCATGAAACTGTAGTGCTGTACTGCAATAAGATGTAACTCTTCTATATCTTTAACCTTGAGATGAAGACACTCATTAGTAATTACTATCTGCTTCCAGCAGAATTATACTTTCTGTCTTTTCACAATAGGCATGGTGCTCCTCTCTATCACCACTTAAACTCCATGGATTTCAAAATCCCTGCTTAAATATTTTTTACATAAAACATAACAATGCCATTGAACTTGAAAATAACGACATGTCTGAAAGGCTACAATAAAAGTAAAATCTAACAAAAACCTGACCTTGATAAGCTCTCACTATCAGAGTTTTATCTGTGGGAAGAGCAGACTTCTATTGGGCGCAGCACATAGCTCTTAGTTTCAGACTTTGCTTAAAACTACCCCACAGGGAAATTAATGCAGAGGTTTCAACAGCCCATCAATCTCACTCTAATGGGAGGTTTGTCTTGAATTGGGTGAGGCAAGCCCAACACTAGCTGCAAACATCAATGAGTAAGGGAACAATGCCAAATAAACAGAACTTCAAAAGCAAAATGCAATGAGTTTTTAATAAACTAACCCAGATTCCAAACTGCAGTTTATTTTGACAAAGCTGAAAATAATTACCTGCTTAATTAGGTTCACTTGAAACAGCCTTTGTAGGGTGTTCTGATTCTATTGTGAGCAGTCTTGTATTACTATTTAGAGAGAGAAATTTAAATATTTATTTACTGGAATACAACACTGTCATCTGCTAATGTAATGTCATAGAGTGGTAAACAGAAGAGCAGAAACATATTTACTAGTCTAACAGCAAAGTGGAATTTAATACCTTTTTCAGCATCATCCAGTAACGCACTCGACACATTAGCAAGGAGCAAAAGTAAATTTCTTCCTTCTTAATGGTATCACACCTCACTCCAAAAATATCATAATCATTGATCAGCTGATCTGCAAATCAGGCTCTGACAAAGACATTTTTTCACTAGTGACTTAAGTGTACTGTGAGGGAATCATCTACTTTAATTCCTGTACTGTTCCTGTATTGAACTGTCAACTGTTTTCAACTCCACAAAAAAAGGACCAAATTACTATAAAGAATCTCTGAAAAATACCAAATGCATCTTGGAAAATAAGACTAAAAGAAAACACCAAATGCTTTACTCAAGATGAAGACTGCCTTAAAACTTAGAACAGAGGCCATGCTGAGGTATGAAATGGAGTGATAGGGGTAGAAAGACTGGTTTTTAAAAAAAAAGCCTGAATACTGACTCCTTTTTTTTTTTTTTTCTAGCAGAAATACCAGTATTGGACCCATGAGCAAGGGCATAAATATAATATTAAGTCACTTGTCATCTGTATGACAAAATAGTGTGGGCCATTCCAATTAGAGATAGGTCTGCACAGCATTCAAAAAGCACAGCCTTGTCCAGTAATTGTTTATGAGTTCTTATGGTTGTTTTCATCCGGGGACAGATGTAAAAATCATGAAAAGCTGAATTGCTGAATTAATCATCAACCTAAAGGGCCTTTCAAAATTTGTAGTTATGGACCTTACCATAAAACTGTCTTTGAGTTTGCCTTAAATTATTTTTTCTCCAGTATTAGCCTAGAAGCAAAGAACCATTATTCTATTTTTTTACCACTCAGCTTGAATACACTGAAGAAAAACACAAGCTGCAATAAGCATATAAATTATGGAAAGTATGAAGGTCCAAACATGCATACGTAGGAGACTGATTCTGTGCCATATATTCAGAAAAAGCCCCACTTTTGTTAACTTCCATTTTGTCTGAATGAGAATGGAAGGAACAGGTTTGTACACATTAAAAATCAGCCCCACAATAGTATTTTACTGAATAGTCTTTCCCCACCTTTCTCATGCCCTATGCCCACTGCAACAAGAACATGGTAAGAAGAAAGAGAAAAAAAAGCATCAGTGCAGTCCATGGTATGACCCATTCTACATGACAGAATATTAAAAGCGAAAAGAAACCCAGGCAAGTGTCTATAAAAATCTATTTCCTACTTTTGTTTCAGTGAAAATTATGTACAGAGTGATTGTGCATTTGGCTGTCCTAATTTCCTAATTAATAATGCCTCCTTGAATGGCTCCAGAAAATCTAGTTTCCTTCCTCTGTATCTCGTTTGTATTTATGTAAAAGATACTGTTTTCCTGTAGAATCAAGAAAACAAAAGGACAAAAAGGTAGAGTACATAAGAAGTCACCGACAAGGAAAATGTGAGAAGTAAAACATATAATGGCAACTTGGCAGTTGCGCAGAGAAGTTTTCAGGTGAGAACAGAACAAACCAGTATGTTTCTAGCTATGAATGCTACTGTAATATATATGCCTATTATAAAAATTCCTAGAGGCAAAGGAAGCAGTGATAATGATGGCAATTTTGTATCCCAAGTGAGCAGCAGCAAAGGCTTTCTGGAGTCTTTTTTTTTTTTTTTTTTGGGTCACAAGAACTATTTCATGAAAAGGCTTTGCTTTAAAGTGCTGACATTTTTAGCTAAAACCTATTGTGATCAAATGCCAGAAAGAGCTGAGACTCAGAAGAGTCATTACAGTTATATTGTTACCATCTGATTCACAGGCATTACTTGTAGCCTAATTATTAGTCTTTCTTTTCTACTTTTACTTATTGAGACAGGAAAATATATTCTAATTCAACTGTAGAGATTACTGCTTTAAGCAAATATTCCACACAAGAAAAGTGTAGCTTAAATATTGGAAAAGGAATTCATTCCTGAAGTGGGAAGGGAATGAAAAGTAGTTGAGGAATGTCAGTTGCTTTGCTCAGTAAATGGAGGAAAATTAACTGAATATGATGTGCCCAAGTGCACAAACAGTCTGCAGGAATGTTACGGTGTAAAAGAAAAACTGAAGTTGATGAGTGAGATATAGAAAGACAATATTTTTAACTAACTACTTTAAAGTATTAGAGGCTTTCAAAAAAACCTATACCAAGGAAGCTATGTCAAGTACATCTGACTGCAGTGGTGTAGGGGACGACATCACCTCTTGAAAGCCAACAATGTTTCTAAATGAAATTATTACAAATACACAAAGTGGAAAGACCTTTCATTTGGAATTTACTCTACGAGACCTCTGAATCCTGCACAGGTTGTGTAGGAAACCACAATAAAACCTGTAGTAAACATCAGCTCAAAAGGCAACTTTTCTTAGGAAGTGCTTGAAAGAAACCCCAAGGTTTCTACTACAATTTTTCCTGACCTTTAACCAAAGGCCTTTCCTATCGATTAATTTCTTCTGCTGGTTCCTTCCCTGAGTGGCTGAAGTAGATGGCATGGGATTCATTTTACAGCAGTTGTGCACAGTGGGAGTAGAGCTGAAAGCAAAGATATTGAGCTGCATGTCTTTATATGCAAATAATTACAAACTTCTCTGCTAACTACAGTTGTTTGATTTATCATTACATTTTACAGACAGGCAATATCAAAGTGAATTAAATTTCTTTCCTTTTTTTTTTTTTTAAATCACATTGTAGTTAAAAAGCTATACGTTTCTGAGAGTCTGGACATCATTTTAATATAAGGTATATTTTTTAAAAGTTAGACTTTGATTTCTGATCCATTACTGAATCCCCTGGTGGCAGCACACTCAGCTCATATGTAAAAAAAGAACAAGTGTCACTAGTTTTTCTGGCAGAACTGCTGAGGAAAATATCTGTCCTACACAGGGCTTGTCCATCTGCTCCTGGTGTGCCCCAAGAACACTCTGGGAAAAGACTGCTGAGCTTTCTGGGGGAAGCCAGCTTCATAGCTGCAGGAATATGATGCATGATCAAAATGCAAAAATTAGTCCAAAACCCCTGACAATGCACAGTGAAATAATAACTATGTTGCAGGATACAACAAAGTGCTAAGTTCATGTGCAGGTACACAAAGCACATTGGAGTATTCATATCAGAAGTCTGCACATAATTCAGATATTCATATTAATATAAGACACAGCCCACATTTTCTGATCTGTTTTACAGATCTCATGGTACTCTGGAGAAAGAACCCAAAATCGTTCAACTGTCAAGGGGACACCAGAGTGCCTTGAAGCTAATATGTTTAGCTCTGGGCTTCCAGCTCCACACACACCTCTTGTCCATTCCTGGCAATGGTAACCATAGTACAGGTAGATCAGTTTCACTTGCATTTGGCCATCACCTGCACAGACAGAGATCTTGTAGGAGGATAGCACAGTTCCCTTCAGGAGGTTCTTAGAGAGGATATTTCATTTGTGATATTTTAATAAACACGGAATGGCTGTGAGCAGCCAGTAATCTGGAAGCAGGAGTGAAGAATCAGAAAGCAACTAGCAGTCAGAGTGTACCAGAAAAACAAGACAATCTCTATGGAGATGTCCAAGAAGGCTTTCTTCATAATTACTGTCACTATTGTGACATTCAGATTAAGAGATCACAGCAGTCCAAGAGTCATTAAATGGCTTTTGCTTGGTCTGTGTTGAAGTGGAGACTAACAATGAAATTGTAATTAATTATTGAAGGGCTGCATCAAAATTTTTGTGAAGGGAGAATGTCCTCAAAGGGCTCATTAGGCTGCCTTTGAATTATAGCTGTGAAACCAGCATTATACTATTGACAGAAATAATAAAATATACAACACAACTGCAGAGACACTTGAAGTTGTGAATAAAATCATTCATTTCCCCTAGAGTGATCTTTCAAAAAAGATGCTCCCTTGGGGATTTTTCTAAAATTATTTATATATGACGTACACATACAAATATACTTAAAACAATGGTTCTTAAAATAAGTTTTGTACTTCTGCTGTAACTGAAAAGACAACAAAATCTGCCACCTCGTGCACCCAAGCCCCCTTCCCCCTCAGTTGCTGTAACTTCTGCTTTTCATGTAGAAAAACTTAAACATTTGCAATGTATCCAAAATTTAAAAAAACAAACAACAACAAAAAAACCAAACAAAAATGTGGGGGACACACAAAAAAGTATGAAAACAAGCTGTCCCTTTCCCCTCTTCTATCTGGCAAGTTTTCATCTGTCCTGTTCCTCTATTTCCATTATTGTCTGTTTAGTCTGGTTGCACAAAGCTTGTCTGGTCCAATTCATTTTTGATATCCACTGTTCTTTTCCTACTTCATTTCTTTCTTCAGATTTAATTCCTCCCTAAATAGAAACAAGGTAAAAAGAGACAGCAGCAAGCTCATGAAGAAAAGAGTATCTTAATTTACAGCACAAAGTCAACAGCCAGGTCACCATGCATCTGTAGCCCTATAAAATGGAGTATGGCTGGAAACAGTGGGTGATGAAAAAGGAGGTGCACAAAATAAGATAGGTCAGGAATGCAAATCCTTACAATCCAAAAAGCCTCCTTTTGGAGTCAACTTCAACAACTCTTGGCAGGCATTGCAAGTGCACCAGGCTTTCAGTTCACTTAAAAATTCACATTCTCTTGGTAATTTCAAGTTTAGGGTACTCTTAAAAGAAAAAAATCTGGAACAGAGTATACATAGTCACAAGTTAAGCCAGCAGGAAAATTAGCTGACAGTCTGTAACAGGTTGATGACATTGGGCTGGCTTGGTGAAGTGTGGAGATGGAGAGAGAAAAAAAGGCAGAGCAGAGGACCAGTTGCTCTTTTATTTACTCAAATCAACACATTAGTAAATCAGGAATACAAAGTGAATTTTGACCTTCATAGAATTGCCTCCTACTGTTTAACACAAAAAAACATTCACACTGTCTTATTGTTCAGGTGATCAAAGAAAAAGATGAGAAACAGCAGTTGTAGCAGAGCATATGCTGTGGACAGGAGTCACATAACTGCAACACATGCTATGGTGAGATGAAAGAAAAACAAAATCCTAAAGATATTCTTCATAATACTAACTAAGATCTGAGATTTAACTCAGCAAAATCAGTTACAGCACATCAAGTTCTGGATCTGAGGACTTCCCAATTTTTCTAAAAAAATAATCACTAAAGAAAACCTATGCCCTAAGAGATAGTAAATTGGTAGCTACTATGTAACAATTTTACCAAAAAATAGAAAACTTGTGTTTCACTTAGAATGTGGAAATGTCTCAGACAGGAATTAAAATTAAGAAGTTTGTATCGTATGCATTGGCATAAAAATTGTGGCATATGTCAATGGTTCTTGCAGATCAACATTAATATATTTAAACCATCATTCTAAACTCTCTATTCTTGACTTCTCCCAGTTTTAAATCATCTTCATCCCTTTAAAATGTTTTTTTTTAATTGGGCAGCTAGCTTAATTCCACAGTTTCTAAATAAAAATAAGGAATATTTACCCTAAAAATATCTGTATTATTGCAGTTACTCTCCCAATAATTAATTCATGCTGTGCTATATTGAATTGATTCATAGCACTAAGTCAAGAAGTACAATAACTCTGTGATTAAAATTGAGTAGAAAACCTAATTATCTCACCTGAAGTGTGAAAAAAAAGTTAGGCAACACCTTCCATCTGTGGAGTTTTAATTTGCTAATTTAAAAATATAGAGGTTTTCTAATTTAATCATCAAATACTACAAGGAGATACCAACTTGATGGTTTTATAATTAACTCTTCATAATTTACTGCTACTGGGCAAAACTATCATTACATCTGAAAACGTCTTTTGTCATTGTAGCACCAGTAATTGAACAGCACAAAAACTTAGACAGTGTTAGCCTGTCCAGTTAAAAGCCACATATCACGGCCTAGTGTCAGAGCCACTTGGGAGAACTATATTTTTACCTCAGAATTAAAAGATGATAGAATCTGACCAGAAGGAGGGCCACCCAGCACCTTCTTCTAGTGTTTAATCCAATTCAAGAGTCTGGTTGTCAGTAGTGTCGCATGAATTTGTTCTACAGCTAAAAGTCAGAGATCCATCACTTCATTGAAGAGCTGAAACATGATAGTTTCAAACTAGTTGCTTTCCTATCCCAGCTTGAGATCTGGAAATAATTAGCAACTCTTTTTTCTGCAAAGAAAGGATATTTAAATTTTGTGCATGTGCAGGCACATTTGTATGTCAGCTAGGTCTGACAGGGTTCTCATATTTTCCAAAAACATGTTGTTAAGTTCATCTCTCATATCCTGTATACACCCGAGTGTCTGCATTAGAGTTGCTCATGTTTACACACAGCAGGGATAAAATAAGCCTAAGAAATCTTTTTACTCCCACACAAAACCAAGAAGTTTTTATGTTTATGGTCTGATTCTCCAATATCGATATGAGTATCTCTAATGATGATATCTCTAATATCAAAATGAGTGGTAAACACCTTTACCAATTGCTGCATCAAGGAAATCTGACCTTGACAGAGCAGTATCAGTAAGGATAAAATACCTTGTAGCCCCTTTTCCCTCCATCACGGTCTCAAATCTATCACATCAGTTGCTCCAACAGGATCATGTGCAAGGAGGTCAAGATTCTACCGAGATGAATGAGAATTTTCAGCAACTAACCACAAAATAACAGGTATTCCCCTGATCCTAGACCTTAATCAGCTGAATGCTGAAAGCTACTTTTTCAGCCAGTGCCATCTCTGTGTCCCAGTTCTTCTCTTGTTTCTCTACACAGAGAATTAGGAAATTATAATATTGCATCTCAAAAAAATCATATATAAGCTATGCACAGCTATGAGTACTGCCAGCTATAGACATGCAAAAAGCCACTAAATTCAGGCACAAATTAAAGTAATCATCATAAACCATAGGAGCTGAAAGTATGTTGAATTTAGGCACACTGGCAGGCAGACAGCTCTAGTGGAGCACGGAATCAACAGAAAAAAACCTTTTTTGTAAAAAGGGAAAATGTTGACAGAAAATGCATATATACAGAAACTGAAAATACTTGTTGTTAGGACTTTTGGTATCTTTATCAAAACTTGAACAGACTTTTTAAAAATTTTATGTAGGCTGTCACACCTATTCTGTAAATAAAATTTATTTTCCATGCCAACTAGATTCCAATCTAGTACTTTACAAAACAAAAGAACAATATTCCATGAACTATTTACACTTACTCTACTAGAATAATTACCACTGTAATACCTAAATAGGTCTCATTTAGAAATATGCTTTTAAAAATTATACAATTAATTCTCATGTTATCTTCATGTATTTTGGCTAAGGTGTCTATAGTACATAGGGATTAGGAAAAGCATAGCTTTTTAAATGAATAATGATGTTTTAGGCTTTTTGGTGATGTGTTTTTTCGATATCAATGCTCCCCAGCTAGTCCAGGGCCACCTCACACCAAGGCCATGCCCAGCAATGAAGGGGATCTGACCAACATTTCTTTTTAGCAGCCTCACTCTGCTCACCCCAGCTGGCAACTGCATTTCAAAAAAGTGACACCATATGTTTCAGGCTGAAATATCATCGGACTGTACAGGAAGCTGCCTGTCACCATCACAGGAGCAGTGTAACATTGCAGGAAGAAGATGCACAGATGAAGTAACATACAAATAGAGCATTTCAAGATTCTGTAGAGAAAACTGAACATCTCCAGCACTGAAACTGGAACTGGTCACAGAATCATAGAATATCAGCTTGGAAGAGACCTCAAGGATCCTCTAGTCCAGCCTTTCCAGGTACTACTATAGTTTATATGAGATGTCTCAGCGCTCAGCCGAGCTGAGATTTAAAACTTCCCAAAGTAGGCAAATCCATCACTTCCCCTGGGAGACCATTCCAATGTTTGACTGCCCTCATGGTGAAAAATTTTCCTCTGGTGTCCAATCAGAACCTCCACAGGAGGAACTTGTGCCCATTACCCCTTGTCTTGTCCATGTGACTCCTTGTCACCACTGAATGCACAGATGAAGAAATCAGCCATCCTCTGCATAGATATGTGACAGAACACGATACTCGATAGAAGAATAGTAACTGTATAATTAATCCAATAATTACCATTTAAAGGGCATCCAATCTTTTGATTCCCAAGTGATCCCAACTCTTCTTCTTCCAGATTGTTACTTTTAATAGCCAGACTGGGTATCTTTTTGAAAAAAAGGCATTAAACTGTGTTGACAAAGATTATTTCCTTTCCTTCAAAACCTTCTCTCTACCTAAATGAGACGTAATTTTAAATGTGGTCAGCTCTTGGTTTTAGCAGAACAGGGTGAAGATTTGTAACACTTGGCAATACACTGAAACTAAATAGAAGCAGACGATGAAGTTCTGAGTACTGGCTGTGGAGGAAAAGAACTTTTATGCGATGTAGGCAAAGAATTGGGGATGGTTTTTGAGCAGGTAAAGATTTTTTGTGATTAGCAGTCAGAATTATGCAGACTGGGGAAATGGGACATACCAAACATTCAAACAGGTGTTAGGGGAGGAACCTAGAGAAACACAATTACTTTTTACAAGTTTTTGTAAACTCCTCTGGTCTGATTTATCACAGGAAGAAATCAGAGTATGCAAATACAGGAAGGTCATTTGAGATTTCACTCTTAACTGGTAAAATGAAAGGAGTTACATATCCAGAAGAAAGATGATTTAGGAGACAGTGGCATTAAAAAAATAACTCTTTTAGAGAGGAAAGGAGAGGAGAGGAGAGGAGAGGAGAGGAGAGGAGCAATGCTGGGGCCAGGGTTGCTCCCCTAACCAGGAGAGATGAAGCAAGGATGCACCCCGAGCCTCATCCCAGGGGGTGCATCCCCCTCCCTGTGCCACCTGGACCTGACGTTGTCCATTCCCCTTCCAAAGGCTCCCAAAGCCTCAACAGCCTTGTCCAGCCCTGCATGCAGCCTGGGAAAGGGGTCCCTTAGGGGGTCTGGGTGGTAAATCCCTCCCTGGGTGCTCCAGCCCCATCACCTGGTGCCGAAGGACATCCCCCGCCCTCCGCATCATTCCCAGACCCCTGTAGCAGCCTTGGCTGGGTGGGGAATTCCCAAGCATCACCCCGCGGTGCCCGGGAAGCTGCTGATGGGTCAGGCAGGCAGATGCCTCCCTCCCCGGCTCTCCTGCCTCCTACATCAGCATTAGCTTTCCCCGGCACCGGCAGGCTGCTGGCTGCACAGAAGCACGGTTCCCAGAGCACACCCCTCTGCTGGGCTTTAAAAATGACTTTGCAGTGTAATAAACGGCCTCCATCAGCTCCGAGAACAAATGTTTTAGGCTTCAAACCCCCCGGGGCGCTGGGCTTTGTGCTAAGCAAGGCGAGATGGCTGCTCAGAGCGCTCCCGGCTGGCACTGCCGACTGTCCCGGGTCCTGCAGAGCTTGGCCAGGGGGTGGGTTCCACCATCTGACAGCGAATCCCTGACTCCTCTGACAGCGAATCCCTGAGTTGTCCTATTGCCCCGTTTTGCAGGGAAGGGCGGGAGGCAGAGGAGGGGGACAGCCCCCAGCCCTGCAGAGCTCTGAACCTTCCCAAGCACGGCACAGGCAGAAGCAGGATTAAGCTTTAAATCCCCTCCCTTACGAAAAAAAAAATAAAAAAAAATTAGATGCTCCTTAGCTCCAGGCCTGTCTTCCCATAAAAGAAACATCTTGGTCCCAGGCAGCCCCCAAGGCTGCTCTGCAAAACACAGAACCCCCGGGCACAGACCCCAGACCCCCGGACAGGTCCCGGGGGAGTTTTCCCACTGGTGCTGCATCCCCGTACACCCCCACTGCTGCCCCCCCTTCCCCAAAACCCCAACCCGAGCCCCTGCTGGGGCTGGTTTCATTCCCAGTCCTGAGGAGCTCTGGGCTTGGAGGGGCTGGTGAATAATTTATAGTTTGCTCATGAGGAAAGGCAACGGGAGGTGTGGAGGTGGGGGAGGAGAATGAATATATATATTTTTTAAAAATGAAAAATCTAATAAAAACATAGAAAAAAAATTGCACAAACCTACCCCGTAAACTGTTCTTTTGATCTAATCCAGAATAAATTATACATAATGGAGTTGGTTGATTTTGCTTGCCGACAGCACGAATGAAAACGAAAACAAAGCAAGAAAGAAACCCAAACCATTTGGGCTCGTAACAACGTGCTCGGGATATATGCTTCATCTGGTATTATTTTGCAGCAGCTAGAGCCGATTTTCATGCGAAATAAACCCATTTTTACACTGGGATGTGGCGTGCAGGCGGTGAGCTGGCGGTAATGGTCCATGATGGCTGCAACATCCGAGGAGAAATCTTGTTCTTTTTCATGCAAAACCAAGAGATTCACCAATATTTGGATTTGGAGGTCACCAGCTCCTCCAAGATAACACTTCCCAGCAGGCCTCAGGGCCAGAGGCATTTGCGGAAATTCTAAAAGGTGGAACCCACAAAATACCAAACCTCTAGATTTATAAGCAAAGTTTTGAGAGCTCCGGATTATTTTCGCGGTGCCTTCGCCCTCTCTCCCTCTTCCTCCCCTCTCCTCCTCCTACTCCTTCCCCATCGAAACCAAAGACTGCGAGAGGCAACTTAGGAGAGCTGATCTTTCAGGAAGAGCTTATCTTATTGCTCCAGGATGTAGATTCATCAAGAAACACAGTCCATAAAGAATTCCCACCCAGCCTGGGAGCCGATTTCAGAGGCTAATGGAAAATCACTACCCTTAAGAAGTCAGGTCTCAGGCTTTCACTGACTTTCTCAGGCGAGAAGGGTATTGACCAAACAGCCAGTGCTCAAAAAAAAGAAAAAAAAAGAAAAAAAAAAANGTAGAGAAAACTGAACATCTCCAGCACTGAAACTGGAACTGGTCACAGAATCATAGAATATCAGCTTGGAAGAGACCTCAAGGATCCTCTAGTCCAGCCTTTCCAGGTACTACTATAGTTTATATGAGATGTCTCAGCGCTCAGCCGAGCTGAGATTTAAAACTTCCCAAAGTAGGCAAATCCATCACTTCCCCTGGGAGACCATTCCAATGTTTGACTGCCCTCATGGTGAAAAATTTTCCTCTGGTGTCCAATCAGAACCTCCACAGGAGGAACTTGTGCCCATTACCCCTTGTCTTGTCCATGTGACTCCTTGTCACCACTGAATGCACAGATGAAGAAATCAGCCATCCTCTGCATAGATATGTGACAGAACACGATACTCGATAGAAGAATAGTAACTGTATAATTAATCCAATAATTACCATTTAAAGGGCATCCAATCTTTTGATTCCCAAGTGATCCCAACTCTTCTTCTTCCAGATTGTTACTTTTAATAGCCAGACTGGGTATCTTTTTGAAAAAGAAGCAGAAACATTTTGGAAGAATTTTAGTTTTAATGAAAAAAATCATCTTTTTTTTTCATTTTTTCATGGATTTTCTGTGGAGATCATTCTCTGTAGCACCACTTTTTTATCAATGGCATCATTCCACACATGTGATTCTTGAACCAAGCAACGATACTTATATCAGTTCTGTTCTACAATAGGGTATTCCCTCAGATTAAATTCACATAGAGATTTTGGTCCTCCTTGCAGCTTTGTATTTGTACATATAGAAGGTAACAGTTGACTAGTTTATTAGCATAAAAGAAGACATGAAAATTAAATATCCTTTCCATTTTCTTAGAAGTGAATACCTGAACTATTTATGTCGCATGAGTTATGACATTATGTGTTTTGGCCTGAGGATTTTAAATTATACAGTAAATTATACAGTAATGATTATCATTGAGATTTTAAAATATTATTCAGTTTGTCAAAGGACAGAACATCAAACTGGATGGATGTACTCAAACCAGAGTACAGCAATAAGAAATAAAATTCAAAAATCTTTTAAAATGAACAAAAGCTAAGTGAAGGACTTAACTAATACATTTAGCCGTTAAGTCTTCAAGGTTAAATTAATATGTATTCTTAATACAGATAGACTTAGGAAGTCTATCTTAGACTTAGATAAGCAGAAATATAAGAGTAATATTCAAGACAATACATGCAACTCAAAAAAAAAAAAAAAAAAAAAAAAAAAAAAAAAAAAAAAAAAAAAAAAAAAAAAANTCTGGTCTGATTTATCACAGGAAGAAATCAGAGTATGCAAATACAGGAAGGTCATTTGAGATTTCACTCTTAACTGGTAAAATGAAAGGAGTTACATATCCAGAAGAAAGATGATTTAGGAGACAGTGGCATTAAAAAAATAACTCTTTTAGAGAGGAAAGGAGAGGAGAGGAGAGGAGAGGAGAGGAGAGGAGAGGAGAGGAGGGGGGAGGAGAGGAGAGGAGAGGAGAGGAGAGGAGAGGAACAGGAACAGCAACAAAACATCAACTACTGACTCTGGCAGGCAGATTTTGACAAATTAAAAGAACTGGGACACCAGCTTGGAGAGGTGTGGGATTGGAGCAGGCAATTATTTAGCCAAACATCATTTGGGAAACAACCATAAGCTGTGAAGAAAAGATGAGCATATGAGGGGTGCCATGCAGAGGGACCTTGAGAAAGTTTGAGAGGTAGGTCCATGCCAACCTTATCAAGTTCAATAAAGCCAAGTGCAAGATCCTGCACATGGGTCCAGGAAATCACAAGCACAATTAGAGGATGAGTAGAGAACTGATTGAGAACAGCCCTGAGGAAAAGGACTTGGGGGTGTTGGTTGATGCAAAGCTCCGTAACAGCCATCAATGTGCACTTGCAGCCCAGAAAGCAAACTGTAGGCTTCATAAAAAGCAGCATGGCCAGCAGGTTAACGGAGGTGAATCCCCCCTCTACTCAAATCTCATGAGACCCCACCTGGAAAACTGTGTCCAGTTCTGGGGCCACCAGCATGGGAAGTACATGGAGCTCTTGGAGCAAGTCCAGAGGAGGGCCACAAACATGATGAGAGGGCTGGAGAACCTCTCCTATGAAAACAATTTAGGAGAGTTTGGGTTGTTCAGCCTGGAGAAGAGAAGGCACTGGGGAAACATTATAGCAACCTTCCAGTACCTGAAGAGGGCCTGTAGGGAAAGCTGTGGAAGGACTTTTATTAAGGGCTTGTAGTGATAGGATGAGGGATAATGGCTTTAAACTGGTAGAGAACCAATTTAGGTTAGACATTAGGATAAAGTTCTTCAGTGTGAGAGTGGTGAGATGCTGGCACAGGTCGCCCAGGGAAGCTGTGAATGCCTCATCCCTGGAAGTGTTCAAGGCCAGGTTGGATGGGGTTTGAGCAACCTGGTCAAGTGGGAGATGTCCTTGCCCATGGAAGGGGGATTGGAATTAGATGGTATTTAAGATTCCTTCCAACCCATACCATTCTCTGATTCTTTGACATGAGTTAAACTATGAGCTCTTTTTAAAATCTCAAACACAAGAAGTTAGCAGAAAGTGGAAAGTAGGTCAGATCATTAAGGATGAGGGTAAAAATAGCTATGGACAAAATCAGGAAAGTAAAAGCATGTAAGAGATGCAACTAATTACATATGTGAAGAAGCAAAATAAACTGTTTTATAAGAACTTTACTTGCATGCAGTAGCATATGGAAAGGGTAGGTTTAAGCTGAGAAGAATTTTTTTTGGTGTCTTTTACTCAAAGGTAATCAGGTTTGGTAAAGTTGCAAAAGTGGGTGGGGATAGAATAAGTAAGAGAGTGCTCAGATAATTTTAATTCTAAATCATCTTGGAAAATTAAGGAACTGACTGATGAAACTGCATATCTTTGGGAAAATGAGAAGTATTGGGAAAAAATTAAATCCTACACTTTAAAAGAAATAAAAGAAGAAATGAGAAATTATTAAGATGTTACCTTAACTTGAAATTGCAGAAAACAATTAGTAAATAAGTAGTTTAAAAAAGCAAATACAGGTGCAAATAAAAAAAGCAAATATTTTGCAAATACAGGTGAAAAAAGAGATAAATTAATAGTGAACTGGATTTTATCAATAATAAATCAGCCCAAAACTATATCCTTTTACTTTACAACTGAAAAAACTGGAATGGTGGAGAAATAAAAATCATCAGATATGTATTGTGGGGTTTTACATATAACATTCTCAGAAGTAAACTATAAAATCATGATTTGAATCAATATTATGGGTGTAGAATTGAGGAAAACAGTGTTCCAGGATGTCCTGGTTTGGGCCAGGATAAAGGTATTTTCTATCTTGTAATTTTGCTTTCATCTGAATTTCTTGTAAGTAGTTGAACTTGCTGAGATTAACAGCAAGTTTCTCAGTCAGTGTCTCCTTCGGGGACTGATAACGCTCAATGTTGATACTTACTGCTAGAGAATGGTGTGCAGAACCAAGGACATTGCTCAGTTATGAGGAATATTTTGCTCTCCAAAAGGAGAAAAGAAATAAAAAGGTCACACCTGCAAAACTCCCCCTAGGGAGGAATGGACAAGATACATGACCAGAATTGACCAAACAGAGTATTCCATCCCATACATGTCATACTCAGTATAAATTTGAGGGACTACGAGGGTCAAACCCCTTCCTGCTTCCCCTTCTTCACCTGTTCCTGTTTTGCTTCGGCGTCCTGGGAGGATTCCGTCCATTTGTCTGCCTGTGGTCCTGATCCGTGCCAGCCTGAATCTGTGTGTTCCTGCCTCCAGCTCCCGACTGCTGCTCACCCCAGGATTCCAGCCTGGACTTTCCCAGAGCTGACCTGCAGCCTTGGTGGTGATGTGAGAGCTACTGGGGGAGAGGGGGAAGGAACATGGTATCAATTTTCCTGTATATTTGTATATATTTTTTGTAATTTTTCCTTTTTATCATTACTGTTTCATTAAAGCTGTGTAGTTTAGTTTCCAACCCATAAATCTTTCTCCTTTATTTCCTCTCCTTTCTTTAAAAGGGAGGGGAGGGGGATTAATAGAGAGCATCTGTTATTCAGTTTAATTGCCAGCCCAGCGTTAAACCATGACCAATGATTCTTAATGGTTCCCTCTGAATTAGATGGCAATTTTCTTCAGAGCTTTATTCCTCATGCATCTGTGTCTTCATATCTATTACATATTTTTATTAAGAGACTGGGTGGTGAACATTGAACTTGACATATTGGAGATACATCCTGAAAAATAATTGGATGTTATTTAACAGAGGGAAGTAGAACTTACTAAAGGACAGACAGTCATCTACATAAACACATGGTCTGAAATAATTGGATAGGAAATCACTCTGAGAGATGGATATAGTAGTTATCTTAATAAGCAGAAGAGCATAAGTCAATGGAGTCATGCTCTTGCAAGCAGCCAACTGAACCTCAGATTGTCACATATAAACAAAAGACAAATGCAATAATCTTTTGATTTAGACAGCACTGGTAAGGACAAAATTGAAATACTTTGTGTCCAGCTTAAAGTAATACATTTCAAGAAAGGACAGGAAAGTAATCTATAGGAGAAGCACAATTATAAGAGATTTTAAAAGCATGATTTATTACTGAATATTTAATAAGGAGACTGACAAATTTAGTCTGAAGGTGAGAAACTGAGATACAAGAGGAAAACAAACAGTACTCACCTAAGTAAACAAATGGAAGGCATTAACCTAATATCATATTCATGTGAATATGAAATACAGCAATCTACCTAAATTATAATGAAGAATATATTAATAAAACCATACTAATAATAGGACAGTAAGGTAAATCCTGGGTCAGGCCTTTTGAGAAAGTTGTGGCATTTCCAACACTGGAAGTGTTTGAGACAAGGCTGCACAGCTGTCTCTCAGACTCTACCTAAATATAATTGACCCTGCCCTGCAGTAAGTGAAGGGACACTGACTGGATAACCTCTTGAATTCCCTTCCAGCAATACTATGATCTAACAACCTATAATTCTCACTGCATTGAACTTGGTGCCAACACATTTAATAACCCCCCTTTTTTCTTCTCTATTATGACCTCTCACAAGAAAAGCTAATAATAGCTTATTAGCCCATTTAAAAGGCAACCAAACAGAAGTAACCTTCTCTCACATGCCATTCCAGACAGAACTGATGAGCAGACTTCTGCATGTCTGTGCTAAGCCTCCGCTGTAAAATTTAAAAGGGTGCAACTCGCTTGGCAGTGCTGTAGATTTCTGTGTTTGGCATGTAAGTAAGCAGTACAAAGACACTTCACACTTCCTCTGACAGAAGCAGAGAGCTAAGGGCATTTTTATCACTAAGAGTCTCCAACACATACACGCACCGGCCGCCCCCCACTCCCCCCCCAAAAAAAAAAGAAACCAAAAAAACCACATACAAAAAACCCCCACCTACCCCTCTCCCCAAAAGAAAACAAGAAAAAAATATGTGTGTGACTCTGAATTAGGTGGTGCTGTACAGAGCTTGAGGGACCATGGCCTGCTAATTGAACCACCTTAGGAGTTTGGACTCCACTGTCTGAAGGAAAAAACCCTCAACATTTATTATGTTTACTGTCTGAAAGATCATTCTGACATTAAGAATTTTTGCAAAATTTTAGTTTTCCAGCACCAATATGTCATCAAATATGTGTGAATGTATTTATATACAAAAATAAGTACAGATACCACGCGTTTTAACTAGGACAATAAAGACTTGATTAAAGCAATTAAGTCTGTCTTCAATTAGTAACCCAAAAAACAAGGAGAAGTTCTGTAGACTTTACACCATGAAGGAGAAGCCATCAGGATTCTGATTCATCAGGGTATTATCCTTTCTTCTATTTTACTCACTATGATTTTGTGTGGTCTCTGTAGGGACATGTCATTTCTAAACATAGCCAGTGCACCATATTTCATCACGTGTTTGTGGTTTATGAGATATACCTCCAGATCCCCTGTCTGTATGTGGAATTGGAAAATGAGTGATGGTTTGATAGGAGCTGGACTATGAAGTCTCTAATGTGGTTCTGTGAGTTTAAATCATTGCATAATATTGTTACTAGATAACTGTCACTTATGTAATACCTTTCCCTTGTAGATTAGTAGAGATTGCACAAAAGAAGGGGACTGCATAAATTCCAGCAGGTGAGAAAGCTGACTCAGAGAGGAAAAGTAAATAGCCCAGAGACACCTCATGGACTCAAGCCTAAGCCAAGAAAAACATCTAGATCTTCTGCATCTCAATGTCTTAGCTATTGGACTGTATTGACAGAGTAGGCACTGCTTAATAACATCGGCATCTTAAAATTACCTGTTCAACTGGATATCTGTGCTGGATAAGAAGAAAGTCATATGTAATTCCAGTCAATACTACTACACCTGTCTCTTCAATTAAAATTACATTAGAATTAATAAAGCTTTTCTGAAGACTTATGGGCTTAACTGATTATGAGTTTAATTCACGGTTCATGTAGGAGCAATTAATATCCCGGGAAGCCTTCCTTCTCTTTCAGAATACTAGCATTAGAAGGATAGCAACATTCTTACTCACTCTGTTCATACTGTTTGGCAGAAGAACACAACCCACGTTCCTACTCTGCAAAAACAGGATACTCAAGGTAGGTATATGAAAAAGACACTTGAATTTAGGGTGGATTAAGTTTCAAAAATTTAGGACAAAAGAGAAACCATGTCACAAAGAAGTTTGTTGCTAACCAGCTCATCCAAGAGGATTTGTCTTCATCTGAGTTTCAGGAACTAAAAGATGATCATGAACACTTTTTCTTGCAGAACAAGATGAAAAATTAAGAAATTTATTTGATAAATGTTATATTTAAAATTTTTTAACCTGCTTCATGAATTAACTTGCAAGGACCAGATGCTAGCTTGTTCTAACCTATAGGGCCTTAGGGTAAAAGGATAAAAACCACTAGATTTTAAAACCAGATACTGAAACTCCTGATTTTGGAAAATTATATGTTCACATGAAAGCAAGTTAATTCACTTAAAAGAAGTTCTTATAATGTAAGGCAAAAGTTAGTATAAAGTTATGAATATTGGGCCCACATTAATGGCTTAAAGATCTGACTCTGCAGGATCTGGAACCCAGTTGAATTAATTTTTTAAGATAAGAAAATTTGACTCAAAAAGGAATTCATTCTCCTTTCTACATGCTGTTATGATTCCCTACCTCCCCCTCATCACATTTTTTCGGTTAGTTTTGTTATGACTGATACAGGGAAAAATAATATTGTAGCTTATTTTCAGCTCTGTACCAACAAGGGAGTTATTAAAAGCAAATGGTAGAAATCAAAAGCTTTTCCTCTTAATTAAGCCACAGTGGAAATAATAAGTCACTTTCTCTCTGTTGCTCTCATTCTTGAATGCCATGAGCATTATTTTGAATGTAACAAATTAGGCAGTGAGGTGTCCCTATGCAACAATTAGGAGGGGAAATCCACAATAACAAACTTTTTTCAGACTTTTTTTTCTTGAATTTTGTATTATAAGTTGTCAGTATTAAAGGGTGGTTTAGAAGGAATGTTAGGTTCATTCTTGTTTCCTTATTTTATTTAATAATAGTGAATAGTGAATAGAAGGAACTCAACTTGGGAAATAATTGATAGCTGGTTTTGCTTCATAGCTTTATTTATTTTAAAAATATTTTTAAACTATCTATTTTGATTACCTTATGACTTTTAAATCCATTTCCAAAACCTAAAAATGCTTCCAGCTAAAGAAAAAGCTTTAGTCTATTAATAATAAGACCTTACTGTGAAAATGGAGTTTTGCATTTTATACAAAAGTAAAATTTTAGTCAAAATCTTTATTTTTCTAAACTGCTTAGAGATTATCAATGACCGTGAAACATTACCAGTGTGAAAACTCACTTGTATTTAATAAGGAAGAACAACGGGGAGGAACATTGCTTATTGCCAGGCATTTCAATTGAAACAAAATGCAAAAGCCACCCAAGGCATGTATTTTGTGCTGTTGCAATTTACTTTGAATATAAAATAATTACATTTATTTGGAATGCAGAGAGGAAATTTCTGAAGAAACAGTTTGGTCAGTACATCCCTTATGCTAATCACTCATCCCTGTTTGCACTGTTATATTTTATCTTACATGACTATAAATAAACTATAAAAAACTCCTGGATCCAAACAGAAATGTATAGAACTACATTAGTAGAGCAAACAACCTATACAGCTCATTAATAAATATCAAATAAATATTTTCATGATTAGCTTTTCTTTTTATGAGTAATGAAAAATAGTCACAGGTACATTTACTTATTTTAAGGAGTATCACTGAAGTCCTAAAGTGAATGCTGGAATCTTTGCAGATAAACTAGCTGAGAGTGTTTAATCTTCATCAGTTTTTCAATGAGAATATGAACATGTGTTGAATTAGGGGAATAACACCAAAGCTAAATCTTTGACTATTTCAGTTTGCTTTCAATCATGCTCAGTCATTTCCTGTTTGCTTGACAAGCAGTCAGGTGTTTAAAAGTGAATTCTTTTCACAAGAGCTATTGACAGGGAAAAGAAAAAAAAAATCAGGCAAGGCCAGATTGTCAGCAATTCTTTGCTCTTTTACACCTCTTAAGCAATATAGGAAGGACAGAAAACAGCATCAGTTGACCATGTATAATTTCTTCCAATGCCTCAACCAGCCCCTATTGCTATATGCAATGAATCACAGCATGGCAAAAATAACATCCAGTGGGTGCTGTTCTCCTGAAATTCTGTAGCAGTATATTATCCATTGCACACTGAAGCTATCAGGTGCAAACTAGAGTGGATTAGAGGCTATTCATGTCTATTTTGGTCCAGAGAGTGAATGCAAACATTCACAAGAAACAGAGACTTGCCACTGAACTCCAAGAGCTCCACCCTCTTGATCCTAAAAGCTGTTAGGCTTAAGTTCACATTTGAGGTATTCACATTACTGGTACACAGGTAAAAAACAAAGACAATTTTTCCTCCAAAGATAATATCTGTGGAAGTAACTAAATAAGGCAGGCAAGAATTTGAGCATGCATTTTCCAGCTCAGACCAAGTATAAGCATGCTGTTGTTTTATGTCAACAGTTAATGCAGGTGGTGGACACTGTTCTCAATCTGAGAGATTCAGGTAGAGAACCCATTTACAAAGGTTGCTGCACAAGTTAAAGCTAGTCCTCTTGAAAAAAAAAAAAAGCTTTGAACTTTCTTATTCTTACTTATTTTCCCAATTTTTAAATTAGAAGAGTTTTCTGACTCACAATCAATTTGAGACAGCATTGCTAATGACTTTACAAAATGCACGAAGCAATAGAGATTGGAAAGAATGAAATAAAAAACAATATGTTTGATAACCTGGTGTTGAGTAGGACAATGGGCTTCTCAAAACTCCATGTCAGAGTCCTGATACAAAGGCATTTAATGACTCAGCCATGGTTTTCAGCTCTTCTTTGCAACCAAGGTCGTGCATGCTCACACAATTGCACACATGAATGTGATAAAATAAAATTTAATCTAAAATCTTCACTCAGTCATTAAATCTTTCAGTAGCTTAATATATTCAGGAATGATGCTGTGGGCTAAATTAGTGTAGCCAAGTCACAAAGCATTAAAACTATTATAAAATTCCACAGTACTTTTTTTAACTAAACTACTACCTCTTCTTGAGAGATGCAGAGATCTTGTGATTATTTTGTGCATGTCCCAAACATAATTCTGACCAATCCTAACTACTTCATAAAGATGAAGCACTCAGTATAAGATACTCCTTACAGCTGTTCATAGTCTAGTCATAAAAGAAATTTTTGTAAGAATAAATTGTTAGTAAGGGTAATTGAGACCTCTTTGTGTACACGCAGCAAACAGGGGAAATCATACGAGAGGAATATCATCATTATTACAAAGATTATAATAGCACTTAAAATATGACCCTTAATTTGTATGGAAACATATCCTCCCTATTCCCTTCAATTTTGATTTCTTTGATGCAACTGCTAAATTAGGTGGTTGAGTTTATCTTTTACAGAAGCATAAACTTCAGACGTGTTCCACCTTTAATTAACACTAAATGCATCTGCATCTCACTGTGGTTAGTATATGATATCAAATTTTTTAAAGTCACTAGCATTTACCTCTAAAATAATTAAAAGAATTAATATCAACTTCTGGTTACAGAGAAAGATGAAACACTAGAAAGGTGGTAGAGCAGAATTTAAAAGCTCTAGGCTCTCAGAATTCAGTGCTTAAGTGTTTTTTAATCGCTGTAAGTAGTTGATTTATTTCACAATTTGAATGATGGATTTTAGAATTATTACACCAAAAGTTGTATGTGGTACCAGTGGTTTAGGGCACAAGAAGAGAATGGTAATGTTTTAAAGGAGAAACAGCTTATTAATTTCCTATACAACAGCTCATTATTGCTTACTGAAACATTGTTGCTCATTAAGATGTCTTTTTTCTTTCATTCACTATGTGATCTTTAATAGAAAAGTTGATGAAAAGTCTGAATAACACTTAATTTAAATTATATGCTTACTTGAAAGTAATTAAAATAGGGAGTTCTGCTAGTGGAGATGCCTGGAATTGGACTTCTAATCTTATCAATTTAATGACCCTTCCTCTGAAATCTAACAAAGCAGATTCCCCTCTTTTGGAGAAGCAGCAGAAACCAGTCCACAAGCATAATGAAACCACATGTATCAACATGGTATGCTGACCAGTGTTATAATTCCATTTCATAAATTGTTGCTATTTTGCAATGTAGTACATAGGCTTGAACACTCTCACAATGTTATGTGTTTTGTTCCAAAACATGTTCTTTTCAGGAAGTGTTCATGAAGTCAAAACTTTTTCCTAAATTCTCTCAATTTTTAATAATTCTAGAGAACAGAGTATGTATTACGCTGCTCCACAACAATTCTGCCATACAAAAATATCACCTTCCAAACTCAAATTCTTTTACTATAAAGAACTTCACTCTAAATTCTTTGTTTTCTCTCTTTCCAATTATATGTCTCACCAATTTGCTTCAAACATGAATAATGCAATAATGTAAAAATATCCCCCCTGGTAAGAAACTTACATCACTTCCAACATAGGCAGTTACAGAGGGCAATTATAATACCAAGGTAATTATATTCAGAATCATGTGAACTCTGACAACTCACTGGTATTCCCCTGTAGGTTACAGATTAAGCACATCAAACTATTTATTAGAACAAAAAAAATTTTCAGTAGCTGAATCCATCTTCCTCTGTCTGTGTATACTCCAAAAAAATCCAGAAGTATCAAGGCATTTTACAAAAGCAGTGTTTTAGAAAACTACATTTTTTTACATTTTAATAAAAGTAGTATTCTTCTTACTCACACAACTTAAAGCATTTTCCAGTGAAACAAATCAGGGCAGCTGCCAGCATATAATATGGCTTTGGAATCCTGAAACATATTTGTGTCCAGTTGTTCAGAACACTCCTCATTGTAGGCTCCACCGGGTGTTTGGTAAAGGTCCTGAACAAGAGACATCGGTCACTTTTCTGCAAAAGAAAGTTAATAGTATTATTGATGAAAAATCCCGCCAAAAACAAAAAAGTAAAAATGGTGAAATGCCACTGTTTAAGATACTAGGTTTTCCTGACAAATGAAATATTTGGAAAAGTGCTGCCTCTCAGAGAAACAAAAAGTGTTTCAAACATTTCCATGAGCCATACAGAGATGTATTTACTATAATAATGACAGTGAATAATCAAATAACTACAGTTTTTGCCAACAGTCACTATTTCCAAGCCAAAATGTCAAGATAGGTCCCATCTGTGTTCTGTGTCTGTTGCCAAATTCAGCCAAATTACAAGTGAGGATGTAAAATTAAGAGAAAATTAATGTAGTATTGAAAAGCACATTCTCCTATTTGGAAGGGTCATTGAAAACGGAGCTGAACTGACAGAAAATGGAGATGGAGAACTGCTGAGGTCTAACAATTCAGTTCAGCTGATTTGATGCTATAGAAAACATGGACCACAGCCACAGTTTCCTAAACTGAACTCAAACATTTCTTTTCAATGGTGACCACTGAAGTGCCTGTATCTTGTGAAAATTTTACTTATCATAATCCAAGTAAAACAAATAATTATGAACATAGTTGCACATATAAGTGAAGTCTTGTACAAAATGTGGGTTTGATAAACTGAACTAGGAATATTTTGCCATGTTTTTTTCATGATTGATGAGACATTCTAAACTTCTTTTGTATTTAATCTATCAACATTTGTTTAAACTTTATGAAGATATATTATGTTACAAATGCACATCTCAATACAAAATTAAGTTAGAGTAATACTCTGACATATTTCAAAATTTCACACTTAATTAGGCTTTTTGAGAAATTATAGCCCTTTTTAAGTCCCAGTGGGTAAAAACCCCACATTTTTCAGTAACTGCCATTTCAACAGAGAGCAAATCAGACCAGCTACCTGAGAAAGACCTGATTTCTTATGGAAGCAAGTGTTAAAAAAATCACTAGATTTTAAATTCTGATTTCAAATCCTGTGCTCTGGATAGGAAACACTAAAATCATTACAGATACTAAAAAAAGATAATATTCTTCAACAATTTTCAACAAAGTGCTATGTCAATTGCCTATTAATCAAACGTCAAAAGTATGATTCCTTTCCCATCCATGCTGATAATTTGTGTACTATTTTACCAGTTTCTTCTGCTTCCTTGTTATCAAAAACAGTTGTCTGAACACCTTTCACATACAGACAAGCAAACACTTCCTAAGTTATCTCTTAAATATGTCCATGTACAGCCCCTACCCGTTAGTCTACCTTTGTCTATTTCTATTCATGTAAATAAAATTATCTAGCTTTCTGGATCAGGCCCTGAAGCATTGCCTTTGCTTCAGTTTCCCACTGATCAAAGAATACATGATGAGTGGGATGAGCAGAGACCTTGAAAATAGAGCACTTACTAAGCTCTTGTTTGTCTACAAAAAATTAAGGGTTCAACATGAAAGGCAAGGCCACTGGAGAATGGCCTACAGAATATGCTTAATAAATATAAGACATGTTTGGGTCTGTTCCCTCGTGCCCTAAACCCTTTCCTCCCACCCCCTGAACTATTCCCAAGTAGTTCCCTGCAGCAAATTGTCTCTATTAACATGTTTCTTTCTCTCTTGACTTACATGGCAGCACTCCAATATTTACTTGGTCATTCTCCAGTAATGTAAAACATCTTCTGGTACTAAAGGCTTTGATTTGAAAACTATAACTTGGTTTCAGAAAACACCACCGCACATAAAGTAAATTTCCAAAGATCTCCCAAGACATAATCTGAAACTTCGTGGGGGAGCCTTAGTTTGTTCAAGGCAGCAGTGATGAATCAAGATCATTATTTCACAATCTATTTGAGCTTCAATCAACTTCAATCTATGGATGTTCTTGGCTCAAAACTAGTACACAGGGCAACAACTGCTATCTTTTCCCATCAAGAGGGAAGTAACCATTACTTTAATTCATTTGAGCTGGGCACTTTTTAAAATTTGAGTACGAGTATGAATCTAATTAGGGACCCAACACTAATATTCTCTTGTGTTAACATATATACACATTGCTCTAACATTGTTACGCTAGGGAAAAAAAAAAAAAAAGTTAAAAAGAGTGATGCAAGAACCTCAGAAGCCTTGGGGTTTGGAAAAGCTTCAAAAAAATCAGCAGACACATACACAGTTAAAGAAAGAAACAAAGAAAATCCCACAACATCCTATGATCTTCCCTTCCATCCCAGATGTTTACCACCAGAGAGCTTATCTCTATCGTGCTCCACATGGGGACAATCCAAATCTGTTCCTTTGTAGGAAGGAAAGAAGTTCCAATGCAGAAGCTTTTTTTGGTCCCTTTGTCTGCCTAAGTTCCCTCTCTTACAGATATTGCTTCTCAATGTGCAGCAGTTTTTCTGTTGACCTGTTGGCAAAGTTAAGAATAAGGGACTCTGTTCTTTAAGAATCTTTATCTTGCTCACTGCATTTTTGAGTGGGGTGTTGTGAAGCATGTTCTAGTCCCATTAACAATGTATTTTCTCTTTCAGCTTAAATGACTTCCAGTATTTATCACTCTCTGTGAATTTAACCTTCCATTTGCTGAGCAAGAAAAAGATGGCTACCAAATATCAATTTTCTTTCTACCCAGGTTTGAGATACAAAGCAAAAACAGGGCAGAGGTTTAAGTTGAATTTTACTTTCAAGTTTATTAAATTTTACAGCAACATCAAAATATATCAGCTCCACACTGATTGCACATTGGGTTAGAAATCAAAACAAGTGAGCAAAGGTGAAAGAAACCTCTCACTGCTAAGAAGATGTTGGAGCTCTCTAGTTTTCACTTTTAGCTCATGGTAAGACCAGTAGTGTGGCACATTCTTTCAAATATCTCTGTTTAGCTCCAGAAACACACAAAAATATCCATGAGCACCCTTCCACAGGAGAGTGCCTGGGTTGATGCATATAATTGTAACCAAAGTTAGTCACGTTTAAAAATTGTAATTGCATATAAGCGGCTCTTGTCATGAGTGTATCATTAAAAACAGACTAAAATAGTAGCAGAACAGCTACCGTAGAAAATTCATGTTGCAAAATTAGCCTATCCATTTTCACAATATATAATCATGCATAAGAGAAGGTTTCTTGTCGGAATGTAGAATGACTCAGTGTTAAATTATATGATGACTGAAACCATTTAGGATGGTTCAGAATCTAAACATAAAAAAGCGGTCTGAAAAAATAATGCTGTGGAACTCTAGAATGTGGTAGCAACTGTACAGCTTTGCACATATTTTTGCTTACTGAATATGCTTGCATGGGAAGCTTTCATTCTCCTTTGAGCAGCAGGAAATAAGGAAAGATATTCTCAGCTTTTGCATTTCAACTTGAAAATTCCAGTACAAGGAAATCATGGGAAAATATCCCAAAGGCCATGGCTCGTGTCCTTGCTTTCCTTTAAAAAGCATACTCTGTGTTTTTCTTACTTTTATGGTTAACTAAACACTAGACATTTATCACTGGTTATTTAAAAAGTCCTTCAGCTTTTGAGATCTGCAGAACCAATTGCTTTCAGAATAGCAATATCATATCAACCAGTACCAAGGCAAGACAGAAACAGATCAAGTAATAATTTTTATTGTTGCACAAAAATTATAAAAAAAAAAAATTATCAACACTTTTTTTCTTACATACAGAGTAAGAGAGAAGGGGAAAAAAAAAAAAAAAAAAAAAAAAAGAAAGAAATAGAGAGACTTCTGTACCATACCCACACCTAAATTTAAGAAAAAAACATAGAATTACTGAACTTAGTAGCCATGAGGAAGTAACCATTTCTGTCACAAGGTAGAAGTTACTGACTTTTTTTTCCAAAATATAAGAGCTACAGTAAGTCTGATGCAAATAGGGACTGTACATCACAACACTAATGAATAGTTTAGCCATTTCTACGACTTTTAGAAAATATTTCAAAATACTGCTTGTGTTTTTATAAAAATTGAAAGATCTACCAAGAAAAGCAATGATCTTTTCAGGGAACTGAAGCTCAACAAAAGAATGTGACCTCAGAGAATAAGGAACTTGCTGTTATCTTGCCCACCAAGTGTTTCAGTCCTTGATGCAGTCACGATTCCCAGAAAAATACAGATTCTCCCTTCTCAGGGATATAGCCAAAGTCTATTTTAAGATTTTGTGTTGACTTCAACAGGTACTGAGTGAACTAATGACTTGAGCAGGTACTGACAAGGTCCCACACAAGTTTTGCTATGTACTTTTAGCTTTGACCTGGGTTAGCCTTGGTCACCACTGGCTGTCACCAGAATGAACCTGCAAACAATGAGTGATTTTGTTTAAAGCAGAAAAAAATCAAAAACCCACAAACAAAAACAAAACCCAAGAAACCTACCCCAAAAAACAAACAAACCCCCCCTAAAAAAAAAAAAAAAAAAAAAAAAAAAGGGAACAAAACCCCAACCAAAAAAAAACAGAGTAATAAAAATGCCAAAAATATAAAAAACATCAAACAGATATTTGATTCATCACTACCAAACAACAAAACATTGAAGTTAAATCCACACACTTTTAAAAAACATTAGTAACATATGTTTCATTTGAAAAAGACAATAGGAAAAAAATTACCAATACCTATTAATGGATTTAAATCTTCTATTCGTTGTAAGTGAATAGTTTTCTAACTGTTAAAAAAATTCTTCATAAATGTTAGGACTTTTTTTGCCTGATCGCAAATTCTGAACATATCAAAATTTATGTTTTTAAACTTAATAACTGAGTAATTTCTATTTTTAAAAATCTTAAATTCTTAAATTACAGGTCTGTTATTAGGCTTAGACTTTCAGAAGTAAAATAGTTTTGAATGGAAGACCAAAGGTTCATGTGATGCCTAGTTTCCATGTTTAGAATTTATCTTTCTAATAAATGAATGAAACTTTAAAGTGGTATCATACTTTCATGTTATTTCTTGACTCCAGAAGTAAGTATTTTAGTATACATTTTGAAAAGAATGAGTTTAAGCATCTGGCTAAGTACTTTATTGAGTTCAGGAAATGTATTCTATATACAAAAACTTGCAAAATGAAATTAAAACTTTCTTTCCACACTTATTCTGTAATAGTCATGCTAACATTTGGCTATTTTTATATATGTTCATGCCAGAAAACACTGTTTCTGGAGTATTTTTGGAAACAGTATATAAAAAGAATGTGTTCATAGCTATGGTACTTTTAAAAAATTTAGTCATTGGGATTTTTTACAGTATTTATGCTGCTCTATAACTCACTGAGCAGTATTTGTTCAGTAGAAATACTCTATTAGGGAAATAACTAGATTTTTACTCATGGATTACAGATGAACTTTTCTTCCATAGAGAGCAAGACAAACTGCTACATTCCCTCTTCAATTTTTAAAATAAAGTTTCATCTCGTTTTCTCCTTGAAGACAAGAGAAAACGAGACAGTAAATATTTCACATTAAAAATGAATACCCTGTTTGCCAACTGTTTTGCGCTCAAATTAACTAAGATAATCTCAGTGATACTGTGCTATTCTTTTTTACAGGAATATTTTATTTGTGTGGTCTTTCATGGCTGTGGGAAATGCGAAACAAAGCTATAAAAAAGGAGAGAAGGAATCTTCTGAGGATACTTAACCACAAACTCATTATACTTTCCTACAAAAAAGAGTGAAGCGGTGCATCTTGAATGGATCTGCTCTCTGAAACAGAGAGCAGTTTCATTACATTAGTAATGAAACGTATTCTGATCTTTTAGATTTATATCTATAGTCACAACTAATAAATTCTGCAGTACAGTTCACAGAGATGAATTCTCAGAAAATAGACTTACCAACAAGCCTGAGGAAAAAGAAAAATCAGACTGCTCTTATATAAAAACTTTATAATGAGAAAAATAACCTGTAAATGAAAGCAAACTTGCATTACCTTTGACCAAAATCCAAATCTTATAGGGATTCTTAGAGTTAAAATTACAATAATTTTCTCTATCCGTTTTTAGATGTAACTAGACAGGGTGAAAAATCCTATGGAAAACCTTCTGTCTTCACATCAGACTGAAGAAACAAGAACAGATGATAGAGGCTGTGTCTGTTTGCAATTGTTAGACTTGACTTCATGACATTCAGATGGCAAGACAATTTTGAGAATTTGATCCCTTGTATCACTGGCCTGTATTTTTTTGCTGCTTCTTCCATGTGCACGAAAAGGTGATCAGTTTGGAGAAAGGTTTTTTTTTGTGGAAATCTCTGCACACATCTGAAAATCTAAACAGGGTACAAATACAGTGTGTATAGTTACATTTGCCCGTGTTTTAGTCCACGTATTACTGACAGCCAAGAGGACAATGTTGTGTGGTCAAATACTACACTTGAGCATGAGCCATCAGATGCAATATATGAGTAGACATCACTTTCTTTAGAATTAGGAGAGACTTAGCAGAAATTCAAAACTTTAGCTCACTAGTGTTAGATGCCATACTCATTTCCAGACCCTCTGTCACTGAAGTTTCTGTAAGTGAAGAGAGTTACAGCTGGGCACATGCTGTACTCCCAGAGTAAAATAGAAGAATAATGGTCACGCTTATGTGCTGGAGGATTTTCTAGGCCAACAGCAATGATTTATTGGAAGCTGAAGAACCAGACTTTATTTTATAATTTTCCTTTCCCCCCCTGTTTCCCATCTACTCTACAACTGGTGTAAAAACCCTTGAAAATTTCACAACGTTAATCATAGAATCAGATAATTGTTTTGGTTGGAAAAGAACTTTTAGATCATCGAGTCCAACCATTAACACAGCAGACTGCCAAATCCACTCTGTGTCCCTGAAAACCACATCTACATATATTTCAAACACCTCCAGGGATGATGACTCTACCACCTCCCTGGGCAGTCTGTTCCAGTGTCTGACAATCCTTTAAGTGAAGAATTTTTTTCTAATATCTAAAAAAATCCCTAAACCTCCCCTGGTGCAACCTAGGACTATTTTCTCTTATTCTATTGCCTGTTACTTGGAAGAAGAGACCATCATCCACCTTGCAACAACCTCCTTTTTTGTAGCTGTAGAGTGATAAGATCCCCCCTCTGGCTCTTTTTCTCCAGACTAAAACCCAGTTCCCTCACCTGCTCCTCATAAGACTGTTCTCCAGACCATTCACCAGCTTGGCTGCCCTTCTTTGAACATGCTCGAACAACTCAATGTCTTTCTTGTAGTGAGGGGTTCAGAAATAAACACAATATTGAAGGTGCAGCCTCACCAGTGCCCAGTACAGGGTATGATCATTTCCCTCATCTGCTGGCCACACTATTTCTGATACAACAATTCATTCAAATTTTTAATGCCTTTATTCACATCCTATCTTGTTTAATTTGTCTCAGGCTTTAAGGAGATTAACAAGGATTATTTAAGGTACTTCATTTTACATTAAGAATAATTCCCAATACTGATAACCTTGACTATCATCATTACACACAGCTTCTAAATAACTAGAATTACTGCTTGCCTTGAAACCCCATCCACCCCCTTGCTGTGCAATTAAATGCATTTCAGGCATCATGACACTGTAACAATTGCTACATCAGTCATTACAGAGTGGGACCTGTTATTGGTGCACATTCAGTCTGTAGAGGTGTTACTAACATTGGAAGTGTTCAAGGCCAGGCTGGATGGGGTTTTGAGCAACCTGTTCTAGGTGAGAGGTGTCCTTGCCCCTGCAGGGTTGGAACTAGGTAATCCTTAATGTCCCTTCCAACCCAAACCTTTCTATAATAAATGGGAGGACAGCAGCTTAGTTAGAAAGGAGAAAAAATTATGACATTACTTCAAAATCCAGAACATTATTGATTGTTTTAAAAGCTTATTTTGAACAAATAATATATTAGAGCAGGAGTTCAACTTGCAAAATAAGACAGTGCTTCAGCTCAGATGAAAAAAATAACTTTGTGTGACTTTTTCACTAAAAACAAAATAGAAAATTAGCCTTCAATTGACCCAGATATTTTCAGTCTGTGTTTTCATTTCAGCCAGAGAACCTTAGAGAAAATGACCCAGTTTTGACATAACTCTTCATGGAAGGTTCCTCACTGCTCTTGGTAAGTCTTTCAGAGGTGTAGTTCTTACCCACCTTTATAAAACATTTTGGGCTCCTCAGCTCAAAGCACTGTATAATTGCAAAGCATTACTCTGTTTAAGCTGTTACCCTCAGGATATAAAATACAAGAAATTCTTGTGGCCTATGATTTCATTCTATAGAGTGGTGTGCCTGAACTATTTCTGATGCTGTTTGCAGTTGCAGAAACTGGAGCGTAGTTACTAAAAAAAAAAAAAAAAAAAAAAAAAAAACCAACCAAAAAACAATCAATCCAAAAGCAAACAAAAAACACCACAAACAAACAAACAAACAAACAGAAAACATCAGCAGAAGGTTTTGTTTCTGGGGGACCTTCCTCAGTTTAAAGTGGCTATTTTCCTTTTACAGTCTTCTGGAGGCTTGTATATTGGAGCTTCTGAACAATCATCTCAAGTTATGCTCCATACATATTCAAAATTTTTGCCCCTACAGTAAAACCACATTGATGATCTGCTTTCAAGAGCTGGTAATCACATTCCACTCCTGCTGTGAGGACTTGAATCAGCCATTCAGTAAAAATTTGGTTAGTTTACAGATGTGGGGGTGGAGGCTGGTGAGCAAAGGGGTCAATGAGGGGAGTTTATCCAGCACTGGAATAGCCAAGTGTAGATTGCATTATTCTTCCAAGTAAGGAAAGGGAAGTTTCATGATACAATGCAGGCAGTCCTTCAGTGAAGTCAGACACGATTCAAATCTCAAAGTTGCCTTTGCTTTATCCCTTATGTAAACAGTGTGCAAAGAAAGCTAAAAGCCTAGTTTTATTAACCAAATTTTAAACCTTATCTATGTACTTTAGGTGAAGAACCAAGACTCCCTGGTTTCCCCGTTTTCACACATGCCTTTGGTTTTAATTAGTGGTTGAAGAAACAACAAAAAATGGACTAAAAAAGTAATTACTATATGTTTTCAAAAGTTGCAGTGAACATCCTGGGCAGGAAAGGCCTATATAAGGGACACTAAATGTATGAAGTAAGGTGAATCTCCACACTGAATAATAACTTGTACTCACACAAGAGTGGTCGTACATGTACATTGTCAACCAGCAATTGGTTGCAAAAAGCAAACCTTGATACGGAGTCAGAGTCCTCCAGTCCAGTCCACTAAGGCTTCCCATCCTTTTTCCTTTTCTCTCATATATGAACATAAATGTTGCTATCCATTTTCTGTGATTCACAGACTCCTCTAGTCTGAGGAATTGCTATAGTGAGGTATTCATATGGTGAGGCATTAACTGATAGGGTATTTTTCAAGTAGCAATTCAACAAATTTTGTATGACTTGTTCCATTCAGACACAAGACAGGGACCCATGTAACTTCTAGATCAGGATGCAAATACATGGTGCTTTTCACTGTATGTTGGGACCAGTTTGAAGATTACCAGTAAGCACAATTACTTTCTTTTTACATAAATAAAACTGATCTGTGTTATTGACTAACTCTGTCGTATGTATACTGAGGCTCTGGGATGAAAGAATTCCAGAACCAGCCCAGCAGAGACAGACAGTCCTTGCTGAACTACTTAGGAAGCTAACTTAAGTAGGACTTAACATTACCCCTGACCCTGAGCTTGCTTTCCCCCAACCTTTCACAAAGGATCAGCTCAAAACCAAAACTCTGTTCTGATTCAGTGAGATGTATGAAGGTCAGATATTCCGTATGAAAGACTGAGATCAACTTGGGCTTAGCAGCCACTGGTGGTTGTATAACAAATTTATCTATTTGTAAGGGTATGAGAAAGTAGTGTCAGTTAATCAGTCAATGAAACAGGGACCTGCACTGGCTTAGATAGACCTAAGCACTCAAACTGGATGATTGGTTTATGGAAAGCAATGATAAGTGGTTTTTTTTCTAACTTAATTTTCTGCTAAAGAAGTTACTATTTAACTAAAATAATTTATTTTTTAAAGTATTTACTGAGTGCTATTCTGCACATCTGTAGAGGCTTTGTTTCTATTCTGTGACAGATGAACATACTGCTAAATAGAACTCCTTAAGCGTGCATACTTGCATATAAAATTCACCATTAATTTTCCACAAATGTTTTGCACTGCTTGCTTAAAAAAAATAGTTGAAAGCAGTATTTTAAATAGTAATTGGGACCAGGAAAGAATTTGCAAAACGTGATACAAAAGAAGTATAAATAATGTTTAAAAGAAGCATTAACATGCAAGAATTCTGTAGAAGTTTTCCAGTATTCATCTATATTCACTGTCTTATGAACTCTATATTCCAAACTATGCCTACTTTTGGTCAAATACTTAACCAATGTTAGGTATTGTTTTCTGACAATGATTTAAGCAAATTGGTGTGTTTCTTCACAGTGAACCCAATTTAACAAATCAAGCTTCCTAATGAGTTAATTCATTGGCAGCATACATTCCCAATTTCTGAACATTAGTTCACATTTTGAAGCCTATTTGGACATCAAGACTCCACAGTCCATGTTCAAAAGCCATACATAAAATGGGATCCACCTTACAATTTATAGCAGTGCACATTCTCTTGCAGAAAGCACTGTCACCCTCAGCCAAATGCAGCCAGTAGTAACAATAGCAGATACAGCAGGCTATAATTTCCAGATTTTGAGCAAAATCCACTACTTCACTTGGGATTTAAAGAATTTGGTTTTAGTTTTAGTTAGTCAGGTTTATTTGTTTGTGGGCTCTCTTGTTTCTCCTTTCTGAAGCACAAGGACAGGCACTCTGGCTGAGAGCATGGGCTGTGTTTCCACTGCCTTTTGGTTCTTTCAGAGCAGTACATTCAGTAAAATACTCCTATATTCATTGTCCTTCACGCCCTCCTCTGTGCCCTCAAAGGCAGGTCACGTTCTCCCAGCAAGGTTCAGACTTGCTGCTCTGTACATAGCCAAATGATCCCAAAGATTTCAAACAGAAGATACAACCTCGAAGATACAGAACAAAAGATACGATCCCAATAGTCCCAGCAACCCACAGGGCCGGGGTCACTCACATCAGGAGAGGTAACTGAAATGAAGCTTCCAGTATTTCCTTTCTTCCATGAGAATCATTCAGGTTGTTGAGCCTCCTGGTTGATTCTGTATCAAAGATAAAGCTATAAATATTTCCCTTAAATCACTGAAGTTGAGTAACTTCATAACATAAGAGTCAGCAGGGTCAGCAGGTCTGGTGCATTAGTTTTAAAATACCCATCCTGGGAAAATGCATAGCAAGGAAAACCAACCGTACAGAAAGAGAAAAGGCCATTCCTTTTTTGGTTTGTTTTATTTCCAGATAATATGGTTTACACATTTCAGAGTGCAAATGGGACTACCTCTTCTTGAAAGAGCTCACTAATCATGAAATTAGTGGTCTCTAAAGAATTACCACTGTGAGCACACCAGAATGAGCTTTGATCCTCATTCACTTTTACTTCTTGCATCAAACAGGAATAAAACCAGCCTAAAACAGGCTTCTGAGTTTTCTGTTCTGTATACTGAACTAAGCAAAGCAGAAAATGAGGTGTTTTATAACCTTCCAGGATGCGAGTGTTGACTTTTTTTTCCTTGCATGAGACCGGCACTTATAGCTGCTGCTCAGCCTATGTTTTATTCTGGTTTTATTTGGAAACTGTGTGTTAAGGTTATACCTTGGCCTAATATGCAAGTAGGGTTGTTTGTAAATCCTTGCTGAAAAAAAATTTAATATCATGCAGTATAAAGACTCTGCTGTTAAAATTATAGGACTATACTTGCTAGCAAAATAGTGTCTGTATTATAAAGGCTGCATAATGATTTTCAGTCTGCCTCAAGAATGCAGAATGTGACAACATGATAAGAAGTAAGAGAAACTAGAATTTTCATTACAGCTTGTAACATTCTTTCCAAGTCCTAACTTAGCTACTGGAAATGTTTGCAAATTGCACTGCCTTTAAATGTTGCTATTTAAATCAATAACTTGGAAATTGCCAACTTGCACAGAAAATGATTAGCAGGCAACTAAAACAAGTATGTTCATTTTTATGACACAAAAAGTCGTATAAGCTTGGGATAAGGTTTGCCACTTGAAATGCTCAAAAGACTACTAAAATATTCAAAATATAAAGCACAAGAAAGGGAATAATTTCTAAAACAAGCTTTTTCTTGTGGCGTTATCCTTGCTAAAGACTGCAGATGGCAATACTTTTAAGAAAACTACTGTCTTATCTGATAACCACTGCATATGTGTTTGTAGTGGAATTTTTGTGTATATTATCAACCTACTTTGTATTTTAAAAAAGCCCTTTTGAACTGAATTCTTCCTAATAGATGGACTAGATGATCTTTAAAGTCCCTCCCAACCCTATCCATTCTATGATTCTAGGATAATAATATCTGTTATGAAGTTTCAGTTGTGGGAAGATTGTGTATACATATAGCTGAATCCCCCTGGTAGCTATTTGAATTAAATAGAATTGACATTTAACTTCCAAAATCTACCATCTATTTACAAATGTAACACTTTTTGCTTATTGCACTCAGAAAGGGTGTTCTTTTATCTGTTTACAAGTGTTAAAGATAGTATGGTGAAAACTGAGTTGTGTTGGAGTTTTACTAAGAAAGGGATTTTCCTATTTTAATTTCTGTCAGCTGTGACATGAAGCCATGAGTTTCTGTCAGCTCTGAAAAATATAGAGATTTCCATTCAACATTCAGCCAATCCAGGAAAAATTAGATTATTGGAACTCAGTAACACTGTACACCTGAGGAATGACTTATTTTTCTAAATCATGTTTGTTCTATGAAAAAGTTCTGGGATTCTGTAGTTTCACTGAGGAAAAAAAAAAAAAAATATTCACACTTCTTGTTGTTTAACCTGTCCAGATCTCTGAAAATCCTTGCCCCCCTTGCAGGATGAAGTACTCAGTTCTACGTAAATTCATCTGGGAAGCAGAAGCAGTTGTGAGGAAATGTTTCCACTTGTTGATTATCACTGATAAAGTTTTTCACATCAAAGAAAGGGCTTATAGATATGAGCAGTGAAAAGAGAGATTTTCCTTGCTCGTTTCTACGTAGCCATTTTCAGTGGCTCTTAAAATATGCATGACTCCTACAGAAAATGTAAGCCATAAGATGAGCCATTTTGTGATTGCTTAATTACATGAATTAGACACTTAGCCTGCAATAATTTCTCAAGCAAGATGCCATTACAATTAAAACACCAGCTTTCTTTTTTTAAAAAAAAAGTTTTTAAGCATTCTTGTATATTGCTTTTTGAAAACTACCATTTTCAAAGGACAATTAAACTGCACTATTACTATATTTCACAGCAGAGTAAAGATAACACCACATCTATGTAAAATTGCTTCGTAAGATCTCAAAAGACCCCTCGAAAGCAGAGATTCAGTGCCTAAACACCTCTTTTTAGAAACACTTCTGGTAAAGAAATTTATATCTGTAAAAGTAATGAAAGAATTATATATGCTGTAGACCAGGTAGTGGGTGATTTTGTGAGTACTTTCTTTCAATTTCATTTAAAATCACATATAACTTAATTTCAGGCACAAAATCTGACTTTTTTGGTGTGGACGTCCAAAACTAAAAAGATACTGCAAGTTTCCAAAAGGACAGATCTATTTTTTTGTTAAAGGATAGAATAGCCTTGGAATTCAAGATTTGTGATAGCTGCTTTTCTCTTTAAATTCCTGTTCATAAAATTTAATCGTCATCTACAACTAAGGCCTAAATGTATCTTCCAGATCAATAGCTGGAATACAGAATGGTCTTCTTCAGAAGTGAAATGATCTACATCAGTATTAGGTGCAGTTTTCATTAGGTTAAGCAGTTCTCCCATGCTGATTTATCAGCCAACATCAGACTAAGAATGCAGACACTGACTTTCTATTATGGTTGCCTTTTACTTCCTACCTCCAGTAACCTATTACAAATTTACAGTTAAATGAGCTGGTGATGACGTTTGGCGCACATCACTCCGTGATGATTCATCAAACCACAATGGAAGCGATTCCCAGGCACGGCTCCTGGAAATGGCTATCACAAATCCTCCTGTGGAAGCTAGGGAGTAAATAACACACTTATGGCTGCACAGTCATTAGCTCTGCAATGCATCCTACAGCAAAACACTGACAGGTTTGTCTTGTTTCCAGACTCGTCTTTTCTGCCCATGGCTTGGCTCTCCTCTCTACACTGCTTCCAGTCCTGACCCCAGTCCTGCTCACTCATGGTTTGGTTCTTGCTTCCACCATACACCCGCTGGGAAAGCTGGACAAGCAGCACATTCAAATCAATCTCGTAATGATTTTCTCAGTAGCTCTTTTAACCCAAAGTTTCAGTTTCGATATTCTGTATCCAAAAATGCCACTCAGCCAAGCTCATAGTGTTTGCATTTGTTTTTAAGCTGAATCACCGAGGCAATATGATGGTATGAAAATTCCCTTTTACACAAAGGGATTTTAACTTGTATTACTTACTAATGCTGTCAATTATTTCAGAGGCCAAGAACCAGGAATGGCATGAGCCAAGCTTAAGAACAGAGAAGATGGCAGAAAATTTCTCTCTCTGTGATATAATTTCATCACAGCTGTTCAATTATTATGATAGTAGACTTTTTCCTTACACTTCTTTTTTTGCCAGTACTTTTTGTTTTGGGTTTTTTTCCTCCCTTTGTTTTTATACTCAGCACAGGTGATTAAGAATTTCTGGCACGTGGCAAGTGATCATGATCTTAGAAATGTGTATGGGTCTCCACAAATTGTAACACACTGCTGCTGAGTGCTACAGACTCCCCAAAAAGCAGATGTAACTGGTCAGTTTTGGAAGCTTAACTCATAAATACCCTAATATTCTATCAAAACTAATGACCATTTGAGACAGATCACACCATCAATCTCAAGAAATCACTGTTTTTCACCAGGGCACAGATGACATAATCAGAGAAATCTTATTTACAAAATCAGTGGGGCGTTGCAATTCAGTACAGTCTTATTCCCTGGCTGTATTATGGTTTACACATACCACCTCCATATGCCAAATTTTCTGTCCTCTCTTCAGGAAAAAAGCAATGATCTTGGGTGCCTGCACAGGGGTTGCAGGTCTGTCATGAGTGACCTAATCAGAGAGAGCTTCTGCATGTTATGAAAGACAAGTGTGCATCATCCACCAATAAAAGTTTCCTTTGGAGAAGTAAAATGGCAGATGATATTTAGACCTGCAGAATAAATAATGGGCTATTTTTAGAGCACATAAACTGACAGTTATATCCAATTGTTTTGTTTTCCTGAAAAATGATGAAAATAGGTAAATAACCACTTTGAATAGGCTTGACTTCTATGCAATATTTCATAAACTTTGGTAAATGCATAATTTATTGGGACTTCCTGACATTATCTTCCTTCTTTACAATCAATAATATTATTATATTCCTGGTAGTATTTTATTAACTTATTATTTTAAAATATTATAGCCTTATCTGTTTCTTACCTTTTCCTATTTTGCATTTCTGATGCAACATCAGCAGTTCTCAAAGCTCACAATATTAATATGTATTAATTATACTAATTATAATTACACACACCATTAGACATTAAAATAAATATATATCGTTCTGGGGACCAAGTGAAAAGTGTTGTCCACTGAAGTGTAAAAAAGCATCTTCACAAATAGTTCCTACTCTCAATAGCTTTCATTTTACTCGTAAGATAAACGTGAAAAAAAGAAAGTTTGACATACAAGCAGACCAGCCAACACACTATTCATTTCATCTGGGTTAGTATGTATATACACATAACTTTGATGTGTCTTTAAGAAAAAACAACCCAGGTAAAAAGAAATGTGACAGGGAAGGCAAACAGAGAAGTGACAGGTGTAAGGAGCGGGCAGGATAGGACAAGTTACCAGTCACTCTGTGACCAGCCAAAATAACCAAAAGATCAGGTAATATTGATTCTCAGTGATCTGACACATTTCCATGTAAGCAAAGAACTATTTTATTTGATGTAGGAAATGCTCCATTCAGACAAACAGAATCCTTTATGTACATAAGCACTTTCTCTCTTGGCTTGATAGGTTAGACAAAACCCAGACAAGTTGGTGACAGAATACTCAAACAGCAGCAGCCTGGGAGAAGGGGTGTTAAAACCCTTTTCTAGTACAAACAACATCTTTCTAAGCTATGCCAAGGGGATGTAGCATAGTTTCGGGACCTAGTGTAGCCTCTCAAGGGACCTGCATTTCACTCCACCCTTCAGTCCAAACTCGGTGCTCCTGTTTCACTCCCCTTTTGTTTTGTGGTCGGACTCTTAGACCCCTGTCCTAATGACTCTAGCTGTTTAGGTAACAAAAAGATGCTGGCCTGAGTATGACAGCATGAAAGAATCTGAGAGATTTGTTCCATCTGTCCCATTCCCCATCTCAGCAGAGTAGGTTTATTGGCAGTGAGCCATTACCTGGACTTTGCCAATCTCAGATAAGACTGTGACTTAAAGACAGATGCTTTTCGCTTTCTCAAATCCTGCATCAGCCCATGGCTGGGCCCAAGCAGCTGGCTTCCTGACTTTAATACTACTTAAAAGACATCTGTTTTCTAAAGCTTATCTACTTCAGTAGCAGTTTTGTTGGTTTAGTATTGATAGCAAGTAAAGCTCCTTGGGACACATTGCATGAATGGTGTTGTGAAACAGCAATTTGTATTTGCAGCTGCTGTTTACCTATTTGCAAAGATCAATATCTGTTGTATTTTGCCCTCTTAATTCACAAAATATGAGTTTAGAATGTAATCTTTTTCTATCTACTCCTCATAACAAATCAATGTTCCTATGTAATATCTGTCTCCTTAATTCAGACTTAAAACCTTTGGCTTTGTAGGCTTTTTTTTCCTTCCAGTCAAATAGATAAAAAGCTGAAGCTGCTATATTAGGAGGATGTAACATGGATTGGAATAGCAATCCAGGCTTTTCTTTAGATGGTTTAACTGTCTTTTTCTGTAATAAGCAAATCAAATCCCATATATTCAATTTTAAGCTGGATTTAAATTCTAAAGCAATGACCCTAACTGATCCAGTAGAAAATTTACAACAATTTCCAACTTTCAGGGGAAAACTAAACATCATCAAAGCACTAGAAACCTATTGAGGCCTTCTTTAAGCCTACTGATATCCTAATAATTAATTTGAGCTTCAGATCAGAACACTGTTACACTTTGAAGATATATTAAACCACCTATGAATTATGTAATTTTTATTTTTAAGACTACTATAACTTAAAGTCTTGGCTAACATATTTATTCATGTTATTTCCTGGTTAGATGTATACTGCAAATGGGTGCGGGAAAATAAATCATTTAGAAAGGATGAGATAAAGAGTAAAGAAAGAGTACCAAAGTTCATTTGAGGATAGCTTTGGAAAATGTGTGATAACATATTGGAATCCCTGTTACGGTGCCTGTCTAGGACCCAGACCCACATAGCAGGCCAGTGCGTGCCACGCTGTGACCAAAATGGTGCCTGACTTATGAAAATATGGTAAGAAAGCAAATTTATTAGCCAGTCATCTGTAGAGAGGCTTGATAGCACAAATCAGAGTAAGTGCTTCTACTGCTCAGTGGGCAGCTCCCAAGGCCACCTTTCCCAGGCTATGGTTGCCTCCAGAGATAAACATCAGGTAAACATTTTCTCTCACAACTGCAGTGACTCACACCTGTTATTAATAAAAGATACCACAGAATATATTACTAACTTGCTGTCTCTTTCTCCTCATCTACCTTATTTTCATGCTCCTGGGATAGCATTTGGATTATACTGCATCTTTCACAGAACATTTGTAACTCCTAAAACACAGAGGCCAAAAAAAAAAAAGATGAGTCCGCTGTCCTGAAATTAGACCACCAAGAGTCTGTGTTAATAAAAAATACCACTGAAAACAGTAGATATCCAGGTTACTTTGCTTAGCCTTTCTGGGGCACTTTGGGTGATATTCCTCTCACCTAACTTCAGGCATTTAAAAATTAGCTGTCTAGATTCCTTCCCCATGGAACTGAGCACATTTGAGGCACCAGACTCTCTCCAATTATTAAAAAAATAACACTGAGTTTTACTACATGTTTATTCAACCAAATACATCTGTTTGAGATGGATCCCATTAATAGTATCTGATACTAAGATCCTACTGTAACTCCTAGATCACAAATATAGAACATACATAAAAATCTTCCCCACTTGATGGATAGATTTCCCCAAGCTGATCTGCAAAAAAATTGGCTCTGCTATAAGCTAGCAAGACTACTTCCTTGAATAAATCAGCTTTCTTCAGGGAATTTTCTTGTTACAAAATTTATTTGAGCAGCACATTTTGATGGCTTTCCCAGAATTGCTGCTTCCTCTAGTTGACACGGGGAAACTTATAATAGAGAAGAAAATATTTCAAGACAGGTCAAGAAAACTGCAAAAATATATTCCCTCTGTGCATGTGTATCTTGTTTGCTTGGTATGTTTCTTGGTTTCTTTGTTTTGTTTTTTTTTAAAACATGAATGGCTTGTTGAAAACTGAGACCAGTAAAATAACTATACATAAACACATTGCAGAAGCAAAGTAAAGTTTTGGTTGATTTAATTTATCTATGTCTCTCTTAATCCTATTTCATCCATTCAGTTTTATCACTTTGCTGTCTCTGCTGCTCTCTGTTATCACTCCAGCCCTGAACCTCCCACTGTCTGGCTATAACCACCATCACCTTTTATTTCTGGCACTTACTTGATCCAATCCTAAAAGCCTTCTATCCCCCACTGGATGTAATCTAACCACTTAACTTTTATATATCTATTCCTTTACTCTTTTCTCTCTTTTTACAAGGATATTGAACTTCGTGTGTTTTCCTCTCCACTTTTACCATGTGATTCTTACTTTCTGTGAACTGAAAGAGGTCTGAAAGCAGAAAATTAGTAATCACATGTAACTTCCAGGTTTTGCTTTAGATCTTATAACAAATATACTGACACCTTCTTTTTTCTTTTTATTCACAGGTTCTCCTATCATCTCATGGAGATAGCTGGCTTAATGACAGAAGAGTAACTTGGTTCTGTATTGTCACAGATGATCCAATATTAAGACTTTCTGCAAAGGAGCTTTCAGGGCAGGCTGAATGTGATGTCATGTACACTTTGATAGGTCATAGATGACTTCATTTAACCAGATAGAATTATGCTGCTAGATAGCAAGTTCACAATAAAACTGTGCTACAGCTTCCTGAATTGTCACGATATGTGAACACTATCACAAAGCCTTTCTCCTCACTTAGAAACCTCAGGATGCCATGGAGAAAAAAAGCAGGCCTATGCTGAATTATGTATCATTAGAATGGCCAGGAAAGACTAAGGAAATAGAGACCTGGCCACTTGTCCCATACTAAAAATTCAATGAGCATAAAGTAACAAAAAACAATTACTATTTCTTGGTTTATTATCATCTGGGGGAAAAGTGATTTTGTTTTCACATTTCCAGGATTAGAAATGAGGGTAATTAAAAGAAGAAAAAAAAAGACTCATGATTCCACATAAAAATGCAGCACAACTTCAGAAAACACAAGGCATTTTCTCTGCATTTATCAGTGTTCCTCAGTGAAATTCTCCCTCAGGAATCTTCATTTTTGGAGGGAATACAGTTTAAATGATATTTGCATAAAGCAAACAGAACTTTTCAGAGTTACTTGGCAGAAATCATCCAACCATCCTGACGTAACTTAAAAGGCTTGGAAAGTACTGAAATATGTAATTCTAGAGACGTCTCCTTGGAAAGATTCATAATCAGAAAATTATACACCTGAAGTTTTTAACCAGTGAAATACCCTTCTCTCTAGTTTTAGGGATTTATTTTAATCTGTCTTATCTTCCTCAATTTCATTCATCTGGTTCTCTGAGTCCTCCAGGTGTATTAGTTACAACTTACTTTTCCTCTTCAAAGCACTATACATTTTTTTGCCTTTCCCTGTGTTCATTCTGGTACAATCTGTAAACTGAAAGGGAAAAAGCAATCTAAAGTAAGACAGTATATGAAAAAGGGCAGCCTGGTAGGACCAAGACAACCACACTATCCAGAATGTTGAATTAACTCTCAAACGGGATGATTTTTAGATGAGACAAAGTGAATAATCTCAAAAGATGGGTATTGCAAAGTAGGCAAAAATTAAGCGAAAAGAACATGGTGACTAATGCAGAAAATAAAGGTCAACTAGGTCCAGATGGTTTACCTGATAAGCACCTCACAAACATGGATGCATTGCTTCCAGCTTCAAGGGCATAATACAGATAATTTGCATAAATAAATTGAGCAATATGTTGCTATGTGTGGTACAAATCCAGGTTTTTATGTTAGTTTATATTCCTAAAGCATGAAAAGCAGTTAATTTGAGGAAAATCAGTCAGTAAATTATGTAAATGTAACTCTGTGTATTAGGTATGAACAAAGCATATCGCACAAGGTGTTCTTTGCATGGTCTCCATACCATAATTTGATCTTTAAGATGCAAAGAAGAGTATCTCAGGGCATTTACTCAGATATTTGCACATTTTATACCAATTACCCATACATTTTAGGCACACATTCAAAACACCGAACTACTTAATCATTGTAATTATTGTACATTCCATATCTCTGAAACACGCCAGATTCCTAATTGAAAGGAAGAAAATTATCTGGAGGCATGCTCTAACAAAACATTCAAAAATAGCCTAGGAACAATGCCCTTTTTGTGCTGCCTACAATATCTTCCTGCTGAGTACACAAAAGCTCAATAAACTTTTAATCTGAACTAGGAGAAAAAACTTCCTGGTACCTAGATACCTTAAGAGCCAAAGAGAAAACCTGACATGTAAAATGGATCTATACACAACCAAATTCACTTCTATGCTTACTCTGACTCTACAACAACTGTGCAGTACTCTCCCTGAAAACTGGCAAGGGGTCGAAAGCAGCAAAGAGATGAGGCACCCAGACTGCAATGTAGTTTGGAATTCAAGTCCAAACAGTCCAGAAATCCTTACTGTGCTGCCATCCAAACTACCATGCTGACTCATGCTATAAAACTAAATTTTAGAAATGTCTACAATTGACATAGCTGAATAGATAACAATGCTTGGATCACATCTTGCTTATATATCTAGAATAGGATTCAAAAATATGTCATTTCCTATACATGTTCTCCAAGGAACTCAACTTGAAAAACATGGTCAGAGCATATCTAATTTGCTTCGAGCTTCCAAGTTCATCACAAATGCAGATGCAAGTAACTACCTTTTAAAATGGGACCTGTCTTCATCAGGAAGAGCTGTAAAATTCTAACACAGTCCCTTCCTTGGGCAGTTCCAGAATCAGGTTTTTTTTCCATTTTATTTTTATTTTTATTTTCTTTTTATTTGTGTGAATATGACTAGAAAAGCAGAAGGGAATTATGGAAAAAAAACCCTAAACTGGAGTAATTTAGTGCCTATGATAGTTTCTTAAGAGGCCTCCCTCACTGAGCAGGCTTTAGACATTTCCCAGTACTTTAAACAGCTGGTCTTTGCTTCCTCCAGGTCATTCACTTTCTTAGTGTACTGTCCAGACTACTAAGCTGCAGCATCATGTTCCATCTCAGACCCATTATATCTGGAAATTTTTTGAATAAGTGGTGTGGGTTTGAATTCTTTGAGGCAATGAGGAAATATTAAACCAGGATTTCTGTATTTCTAGACCCAATGCTTTGACCATAACATGAAAGTTCTTCATACAGCTGTATTTCTTTAAGACTCAGGCACTTGTCTTCAGAAGAGGCATCGGATAGCTTGACTTGGGGACAGGATTAATAACTCAGTCACCCACCCAGTTGTTTAGCACTCAGCAGCCACACACACAGCATGTTATTCTAAATGTCAATCTTACTTTATCTATGAATTGCCTGTGAACCTGGGTTTCTAATACAGAATTCTTGCCTGGGAAGAAGACCACAAAAGTAATAGCACCGAGAAGTTAATTTTTTGAATCGGTCTTTTAATACTCATGACTTTGATTCCCCATTGTTTGCAAAATAATTTGCAATTCACTTTCTTTGTTAGTATTAATTGAGTGTTATTTTCCTAGTAACAATTAGTTTTCTCAACATTGTTCTGAGAAAGTTACATGCCTGATTTCCTGCAGCAGTAGAAGATTGTTTAGGTCATCCACAATTTACACAACATTTTAAGGGTTATTACAGTCTTACTAAAGAAATTCTTTTTCAAAATAGTTTATATTGTCCTAGTGGTTCTGGAAATACAATTCTCCAATGCAAAACAGGAAAAAAAAATCCATTCTCGTATAAACTACATGCACAAGTAGTTTATAAACTACCTGCTACATCTGGCAACTGAAACGTATGCAGTGGTAACGTATTCAGCTGCTCTAAATCCTTCAAGCCTCTGTGGTGTTATCACTGCAAAGGGAATACCACAACCAAGAGCATGCAAAACCTATTCCCTCAGGACAGAAGCATGAGTCTTGCTGTGAATTGCCTTTTCTTCTCTGTTCTGGAGTTTTTTAACTCCACATACATCCATGAGCAACTCGATATGATTCTGGACAGGTTGAATCAATGGGCTAAGGCCAAATCCATGAGGTTTAACAAGGCCAAGTGCTGGGTCCTGCATTTCGGTCACAACAGCCCCAGGCAACACTACAGGCTTGGGGAGGAGTGACTGGAAAGCTGCCTGGCAGAAAAGCATCTGGGGGTGTTAGTCAACACAAGTCTGAATACAAGCCAGCAGTGTGCCCAGGAGGCAAAGAAAGCCAGCAGCATCCTGGCTTGTATCGGAAACACTGTGGCCAGCAAGAGCAGAAGAGTGATGATGCTCCTGTACTTGGCACTGGTGAGGCACAGCCTCAGTACTGTGCTCAGTTTTGGGCTCCTCACTACAAGAAGGACTTTGAGTTGCTGGAGCATGTCCAAAGAAAAGCAACAAAACAGGTGCAGGGTCTGGAGAACTAGTCTTATGAGGAGCGGATGAGGGAACTGGGATTGCTCAGTCTGGAGAAAAGGAGGCTGAGATGAGATTTTATCCCTCTCCACAAGTACCTTAAAGGACACTGTGAGTGAGGTGGGAGCTGGCCTCATCTCTCAAGAAAATGACAGGACTAGATGAAATGATCTCAGGTTGCACTAGGGGAGATTTAGGCTGCTTATTAGTAAGAATTTCTTTACTGAGAAAGTAGTCAGGTACTGGAACAGTGGTCAGGCTGCCCAGGCAGGTGGTAGAGTCACCACCCCTGCAGGTATTTAAAAAATGTGTAGATGAGGCACTTCAGGACATACTCTAGTGGGCATGGTGGACGTGGTGGTCTAAGAGGTCTTTTCCAACCATGACAATTCTGTGGTAATAATAATATTTTTTATCATTGTTATTGTTTCTAGTAATATTTTTAATCACTTTTGAAGCAGTCTTATTAGACTTACCATAGTAATTCAAACACTACCAAAATATGTATTTTTCATTTCTTGTTTCCTATTATTCGTGTTACTGAGATATCCTTTCCCATAAGTACAATTTTGAAATCTTATTGACTTAATGACACGACAACCATAGCAGTAGGAGAATTCTGCCTCTATAGTTACCCATGCAGTATTTGCATTATGGCTGAAGGGAATTTAGTTACTTTAGTCAGCCTTTCCTGCAGGTAAGAACTATTTCATATGCCATATCATGCTTTATAGACAACTGTCACAAGTTTTCCCAATATTTTTCATTGCAGTGTTTCTGCAACCTTCAGTTTCCCACCTCTGAATGAAAAGGCAACAAATCAGAAGTGGTCCTTGGAAGAAAAAAAAAAAAAAAGTGCCTCAAACAGCCTATGGAAGGTGGGAGAAGAGTTGAATTGTTGAAAGAAAGGGCCTGGAGTAACTAGATCTGCTTTTGCATTGGAGATTTGAGTATCAATTGTTAAAAAGAACTGAGGATGAAATGGAAGTCAGTGTACATCAAAGCCAAGCTGTAAGTCGATAGAGTAAAAACTTACGAAAGCTGTGATTATACCCCTGTATCTGACAAGTATCTGTTCCACTCTCAATTTTGCTAAAAATTTGTATCCCAGAAACTTTTCTGTGAGCTTTATGTGAGCATTTTGTAGGAATTACAGGCCTTTGTGTTTCAGACTTTTGAAAAGCTCCACTCAGATCCATTTGAAATTCTTCAGGGCATGAGAAGATCCCCACCGCAGCCTTGATCACTCTCAGTGATTCCTCTACTCAGACCTTGCATCTCCAGCTCAGCAAGGGAAATTGTTTCAAACTACACGATGTGGGTTTTTTCTGCTAAGAATACATATGACTCCAATCCTTTTCTCTTAAACTGAAGCAAATCCATTCTTCAATGTATTCCCACGTAAACAAGTCACATTAAGGATTCCCATCCCTTTGGCCCTGGTCTGGGAGGTACATGAAAAATGTAGCAAAATAATAAAAAAAAAAGCACCACTAGCAAAACTTGGCTCAGTTTATGTCTTAACAAGCAAAGAAGGAGCAAGGTGAACCAATCACAACATGAAATTTTCAGACAGAATCAACAAATTATTGTACTTTGCAACTGTAACATTATTTTTGCTTTTATTATTACCTGAATTGCTGACTAAAATATTTTGAATGCATCAGATTATGTTCCTGAGGTAATTACAAGTAAAAATCTCTCCTGTCAGATAGAGTCCAGCTCTCTACTGATCAGTTCACATCTCGTATGTGAAATAAGCACAGATCATACAATAGAATCAAAATGTAAACTGAAAGTAAACAATTTTGCCTTAGTTTTTCTTTCATAGTATTTCACTTAGTTGTAAAGAAGTTATTACTCTCCTCTCTGACTAGAATTCCTTTTGTTTCTTTTCACAGTTTCTTTCTAAATTTTGAAAGAACCAATGAGTAATCTCACAATAAGTAATATTTCTGTATTTGTTTCTCACTACATCGTATACTACAGATATGGAATACATATGGGAAGCCAAGTTCCTCTGGTTTTGCTATGTGCTATTTCTCAAGGCATATTGCTTCTATCAAGAGGTGCATTGTCAAAACATGTTTTATAGGACTAAAGTATCTTCCCATTGCTCAACAGGTATAACAGGATTCAAATTTCTTTCCAGAAGTAAAAGATGCTCCCATGTAATACTCCTTGTCAGGAAAGATTGCTGCTTAGTAGAATAAAAGCTTTAGAGAAAAAGCTTCTTAATTGACATTACCTTTTCAGGAACATAGTACTATCACACCATCTCCAACTAGATTTTTTGCAAATTGAAATCAATAAAGTAAACAGACTGTATTACAGTGACTGGGAAAGCATCAAGCAGAATTTAGTCACTGAGTATGATATATGTGAATCACTGAAGGTAAAACCTCAAAGATATTTAACCAGAAAAAGATTATGTCAAAGGTAAGGATGAATACCATCTCTTCAACCTATTTTGAGCAAGTGCAGAAACAAACAATAGCATTCACATATGGAAATTGTTACTAATAGCAGATTAATAGAATGTTGTCACTGATTTTTTTTATTTAAATAAACTAAATCTAAATGTAATGTAAAAACAAATATTGTCTTTTTATTTAAAAAGCCTTTTTCTTTGGAAAGTACATCTAAGTTCTGCTAGTAATGAAACATAATATTGCAAGCCACTGCTTCATTAATCTCCGTATAGCTATTTAAAGATTGTAGTCATAGTTGCTTTTAATAATATTTTTCCATATTGTTTTAATAATTTACAATAGTTCAGTTTTCTTGAATGCTGCAATGTACCACTCAGGTAAAGAGAACTGCATTTTATACAAAGAATATAAGAACCTTGGCAAAAAAATCCACATGCACTACATAGGGAATAAGATACTAATTTTACTTTATACCAGTATGTTCATTTCTAAGCTGTGTTTAGCAGCAGGACCCCTGAGCAAACCTCAAATGTGCCATTCCCAGTGCTCTCCTGCAGACATGTACATGCATTCTTTTCAGAGATGAGGACAGGCTCGGCCCCCATTTTGCACAGCCTGGGAGCCTCTACGCTCAAGGAAACATTAGGGCTTCTAACCAGATGTTTCTGACATAAAATAATCAGAAAGGGGAAGAAAATCCATTGTGCAATGATTCTTCTCATAATTCACAAGTGTGAAGGAAAATACTTCTAAAAGGACTTTTTTTCTTCTAGACACCACTGAACAAGATGCTGTCACTGAGTAATCTAACAGAGTTGAAGTAACAAAAAAATCCAATAATGCAAACATCCTTTAAAGTCTGGGTCTCCTGCAGTTTAGGCCCAGCCAGCATGAACCATGCCTCCACCCACTCACCCTCACTGTGGGACAGGGAGGAGAAAATCCACCCAAACACTTGAGACAAGGACAGTCATTCCTCAGTTACAGTCACAGACAAACCCAGACTCAACTGGGGAAGGAAAAAAACTAATTTAATCTACTACTAGAAAGAGAACACATGATCACATCTTCATACCTTCCCCCCCGCGCCCCTCCCTTCCTCCTGGGCCCGGATCCCTTCACTGCTGCCTCCCCCTCAGGGCACAGGGGACGAGCAGGGGGGGTTTAGGGTCAGTTCCCCACATGGTGTTTCTGCTGCTCCTTCCTCCTCAGGGGGAGGACTAGTTACAGCCTCTAAGAGAGTTCTTCACCAAACCCCTCTGACATGAGTCCCTCCCACAGGTGCAGTCCCTCAGGCACAGACTGCTCCAGCCTGGGCTGCACAGTCACGGCTGCTGCAGGAGCAGTCACCTCCTCTGGGATGGGGTCCTCCAGTGCTGCAGATCAATATCTGCCCCTGTTCACGATCCTGCACAGACTGCAGCTCCACGTCTGCCCACAGTCATCCTTCAGGGGCTGTAAATCCACCGTGGTCCTTCAGGGACTGCTCCATGTTCTTCTCCCTTGGCTGCAGAGGGACACCTGCCACCCCACCATGGGCTGCGGGGAAATCACTGTTCGGCACCTCCTCCCCTTCCATCCTCTCTGAGCTCAGTGTCTCTGCTCTGGCATTGCTCTCCCCTCCTCTGCCCTGCAGGTGTTTTTGCAGCTTTGTTTTCCCTTTCTTCAATATGTTACTTGCAGAGGCGCATCCAGCTTCCAGCATCTGCTCGGCCTTGGCCAGAGGCAAGGCTGAAGTGGAGCTCGGGGAGCTCTCAGCAGAATCTCACAGGAGCCACCCCAGTGGCCGCCATCTCCAGAGCACCACTGCACTAACCCTAGACAGTCTCTGCATTTAAATCCATTTACTTCTAATTTGTTCTCATACAATGTGCCATCTGCAGAAAAGTTTGGCACCATTTATTTCCCAATTTCGTTATTTAGAACTCCCCCTGAACTTTAAGAACATGATTGATGAAAAGGGGAGTGGGGGAGGATTCCTTTCCTACTTCATGCTCCTCTCATAGCTCATGCACCTCTGTCTTGAAAACAGATATGGTGCAAGCAGCTAAGTATTATACCAGAAGGTTTTCAGTTCCTGTGAAACTGAACATTTGACCTCAGAGCTAATTTTTCCATATTTCTGCTAATCTTACAGGTAGAAGATAGTGATGCAATTAAACTGAGTTTTGTGATCTACATCAGCAGTCATTTCAAGTTTTGTAAATGGTTTTTAGTTTGCCAGTTTGTATTTTAGTTTGTATTTCTCAAAGTCTGTTTTAAGTAAGATAATTTTTTTTTCTGGGAGAAAAGAGACAACATGAAAGCATTATTATTGTTCTGGAAACATTAAATTCAGTGTAAAATTTTCAGGACATACCATATGGAAATATATATATTAATTGATAATTTTTTACAAATATATTAAGGTTAAGAAATAAATGAATGTGTGGCTAAGAATAATGGTTGTACTGTAAAAAATACTGAGCAAATCATAAACTAAATTAAAGTGCTAGTAAACCAAATGTAGCCTGCATTTTTACCTCTACAAACAGAACTTTTAATTTTCAAAGTGTTTAGAGCACAAACACCACAGGCAGTAATATCTAGCTTAAATGTTTTTATGGCACAGTTGGTTTCAGTGATACTTTCATTCATAAGTCTTAAGAAAGAAAACTACAGCTGTTAAGTGCCTTGAAGGAATGCATGCCCTTCTTTGCATTGCCCTTCAGGTTGCCTGAGAAATCACAAAGCTCTGGAACAGCAAAACCAGTTTAATGGGATGGTTGTGACAAACATTATGTTATGACTTTGAGGAAGAAGAGCTGTTTACAGCCCAACACTCTTGATGAGTTTCACACTGGAAGCTAAAGTAGGACTCCTATTGACTTCAATGAAAGCCCAGAATGCTTGTCTGCTGTGGAGTGAGGTAAAGTGTATTTGTTTAACCAGTTCAAAGAACTCTCCCAAATTCCTGGGAGCACCGGATGAGACAATATTTATACATGGTAAGCTGGATGTCCTGACTCTTCACTCCCATTCACTTGCATATTTGTAAAAACTTGAGTGCAGCTTCTGTTTTGTCACGTCCTTCACTTCAGCCAAACTTTTGCCCTCTCAAGGTTTCCAGACTGGTGGGGCAACTGGCTATCTTCTGAGGTTGCTTGGATCACCTCCGCTCTGAAATTCAGAGATCAACAGATTCGGTGGGAATATTAGTGAACCTATTAGGCTGAATTGTTAAACTTCTAAATAGATGTCTGTTAGTTAGTAGCTTACAATATTAAATTAGCATTGTTTATGCTAATGTGGTTTTTAAGTCATGGATCCATAGTGCCTTCAGGAGTACTACAGTGAGAGTTATGAAAATTGTCCAATTATAGCTTAATTTATTACCTCCCTTCAAGGAGTCACATCTTTAGTGGAAACCTAGAACAAGAAGCTGAGATCCAGATTTGTCACTGTCAAAAAAGTGTATTTTTATTTCTAAAACAAATCAAAATTAAATTAGATGTTTACAGATCTATTCAATGACGCTCCTCCTGTCTCTTTTGATTATTTGGCACACCAAGATAAGAAATAAATTTTAGAGTGTGAGTGAATATACTGATATCAGACATTATGGCCTAACATATCTGCTGGCCATATTCTGAATTACACTTCAAAGTTCAACTAGTTTAACTTAAGAGGACCAAGTTAAAACATCATTACATTCTCTCTTTTATGAACTATTCTATGTAGAGTTGATTCTTGACTGTTTTTTGGAACAGCTACTCATTATATAGCCTGCAAAAATACCGACAGGCTACTGGAGTTTAGAAGGGGTGTTACCTCCCCTGGCAAATTCTGTAATCTCATCGCTGTTTTCCAGTTAACATTCTTAGTATATGACATTCATATGAAAGTGACAAAATTATTTTAAGACCATTGCTATAAACAAGAACAAGAAAAGGTGTCTCTCAGAAAGTAATTCTGGTTCTTCTTTTTTCTGTTTGGCACACAGTTTCTCAGGAAAGCTGTTTAAGTCAGCAAAAATCTATTAATGTAAGAGCACTGTGGAGAAAGATGCACAGTTTCTTTCAACATGCATTTCAATTCCTCACTTTCATTCTTCCAGATTCCACTACTGAAATACATAAACAACAACTCTGTTTTGACTTAATTATCATGTCAAGTAAAGATGAGTGGTAATATACAGTTTATATTCACCTATTCATTTACCTTTTCATATAAATATGTAAAAAAGTTTTGTTTATCTCACATCTAAACACTTTCCTCTCCATTATCCAAGAGTAAAATTGCTTGTATTAGCATATTTCCCACAACTTCTCTTCAGTCAAGATTCATAGTTTTTGTCTTAGTTTTACCAGTTCAAGAATTTTTCATCATCAAGGTACATTCCTGGCTACTATATGGATAAACAGACAAAAAAAAATTACAAAAGGTCCTGTGAAAAAGTAAGACGCGGAGAAAATGCTCTTATTAATAAATGCTTACCATAAACCTGAAAGACTATATGGTTATGGAAAGCAGAATATAAGGGATCAGAAATGAGAAAAAAAAAAGCTACCAGGGCTTCTGCTGGGTTTTGTTTCAACATTGCCTTGATTTGTATCATGATATTAAGTCCTTTCTAGCTAAATTCTAGGCTAGCAAGCACGTCAATACTTGGCTTTTAGACATATACTGCTTAATGGAGAATTATGTGTGTTCCATGAACAGACTTTTCATTATTTCTGCATGATCCACCAAAAAATGAGATGGACAGATACAAGTACGTTGATGTGGGGAGTCACGTGTAACTGCTTGCTATTGACACAGTTGGATAATTTGGTGGTAATAATTCTGAATCAATTCTGGATCTTAATAAAACAGAGGAGGGGGAGTTAGAAGAGGGAGGGAGAAAGAGACATAAAGGAGTTTGGGGTTTTTTTTGTTCTTTGTTTTTTTGTTTGTGTTGTTTTTTAATGCATATGTTCTTTTGGTATAAAAGAGAAACAGAAAGAGAAGAATGTGTAAAAACAGATGTGGAACTACAAAGCCTCGCCACAGACGCCTCAAGAAGAAAGATGTACATGAAGAGCAGTCTGTGTGGCCATTAAAGTACAAACTGGTTCAGAAAAGGGATCTGAAAAAATGTTACAGTCAGCACATAATTCATTGCAAAAGTTGAGTTGTATATAACTATCCCAGAGTCACAGGGTCTTTCTAGCATGATTAAATACAGCTAGTGTTTACAAAGATGAGGAAATGACAGCCTGGCTGATCAAGAGCTTGCGAAATTTGTCAGGAAAAGTAGCACATTTCTTAGGCAAATCTGATATAGCTGTAGCAGGGGCAGACAAGCTCGTGGGCTTACTTATAGCCTCAGTCCATAGCAGCTGCATCTACACTATTATGACATTGCTGATATAAATAAGATTCCCTTTTCATCTGTGAATCTCATTCAATCCTTTCGCCCAGAATGATGTCTTATTCTTAATATTGTCCAAGGCAAATTCCAGTGACAGCTCATCCTCATCGCTGCAACAGCCGTAGCCTCTCTAAATGACAAGGGCAACTTCCTACCACAATTCTGACTAATCTTAAGGAAAGTGTCTCCCTATTTCTTCTATAAGATTTTCAAGGGTCATAATTTTTTTTCTGAAGAATTCAGTCTGAACTCTTTGGGTTTTTTTCTGTAGTCCTATTTGCATTTTCACATTGAGATCCAAAAAAACCCAGAGCCCTACATGTCCAATGCTTTTACCATTTTTAAATTGTCTAGTGGAGCTTTGATTAGTCACTGCTTCTCTTGCAGTGCTCCCGCTCCAATTTCACATTCCTTTTTTTTTTTTTTTTTTCCCCATTTTCTCATATTTACCAACACTGAAGGGTGTAGACTTTTATGGCCTTTAATAGTGAGAGACACTTAAAAGGTACATATGAATTGTACAGTAACTGGAAAGTGTGATTTATGCCTCTGTTTTGGACTTTTCATTTATTAACCATGTACTATGTATCACTGGTTTTAATAAGGTGAAATTTTTTGTAAAGAAGTTCTATTGTTTACCTTGTGTTGCTGTGATCGCCTCAATCCCTATTATCTTTGTCAGTTTCTGATCACCCCAGCTTGTTTCAGTGTATGGTCACAAAAGTTTTGAGTATTTTCTGGATTTCAGAGGCTGACATTTCAGACTTACCTCTTCTTAGCAGTGTTTATTGTTGAAAGTGGCTTCCCAATCACCCGTACCATCTACTACTCACACATTTCATGTTAGACTGTTTCACGAAGTTTTTAAAAATATGCATATATCCTGAAATGCTGAGTTGGGTGGTTGCTGCTGCTCTGTGATAGAGGCAAAAGCAAAACATCCTGTGTGATTTCAACACTACTAAATTGTTTATTGATAATCCTGAAGTCATGTGGCATAATCAGCATTATCTCCACTGTAAGAGGTTTCTCGTGTTAACTCTTTTGCTGCCTATTGGCATGCACATGTCACAGAGCAATTCCCTGTCCTGTCATCTCTTCTAATCTGAAATGCCCACAAGTCTATAGCAGCTTTGTATCAAGAATGGCAGCAGCATTTGTCCCTCATGGAACACTTATTTTTGCTTTTCCTCTGAGACTCCAATGATACATGATAAAAATGCAATAGAAGTTACTAAGTATGATAGTATCTTTGACTCAGACTGCTTTTATTTTTCAGACTAATTATACTACAGAGCTTCAATCTCCTACTCAAACTGCTTCAGAGCTTCTCCAGCTGGGTATGTTCCTCATGCACAGCATCAGATTATGTTACTGTCTCCAAATCTGTTTGTACTATCATTCAAATAGCAGCATCCTAATTCAAACATAAACCAGAGCACTTTCATTATTATAGTAACAATTTGGAGGAGATTGCTGCTGCACATTACAGCAGTACACATGAACTAAAACATCAACAAAACACAGTTGTGTTTGGAGTTAGGTAGTAACAGAAGGCTGTTCATGTGCAGCTATTTCCTAAACAAACGGCTAAACTCTTTTCTGCTTTACATAACAGAATTGTATATTATTTAAGCCACAGCTAAACTTATCCAGAATTCCACCCAAGTATGTGAACTGTTTGCAAGAAAAACTCAAAAGCTAATTTTTATTCACTTATTCCCATATAGCTCTGCTGAAGCTAATAGAGCTGCATAGGTCTGATGACGATTTGGCTCCAGTTTTCTAAGCACATTCGTCCATTTCATGACAGACATTTCTGTTTGGGTTATGTTAGAACAGAGCCAGATGCTGGTCCCATTCTCAAAGCAACTTTGAGTGATCCCACTGATCCAATCACCTTGTTTTCACTAAAGAACTACCAGCCTATGAGTGACAGCGATATACCACAGGAAAATGACCTGTTACTTTCTTTTTACCTCTTCTTTCTCCTTAGTCATCAAAACCCCTGTTAGGTACAAACATTGTCACTTGGTACCAGTCCAGTATTATTAAATCCTGAGGGAAGGTAGGGCACAGTTTACCTCTATGGTACACTAAATCCTGTTTCAATTGCTAGATGCTCTTCAGTTAAATACTGGCAAGGCAAGCTTCACCTCCTGCCAGGGTTTTATATGAGACCTGGCAGGAATGCATGAAGGTATTCCTCATCAATATACCCTTTTATTTCTTCTTCTCTGTCTGTCCATCCTGTCCTCCCTCCCTAGACTCATAGCCACTAAGCCAGCACTATCCACCTGGACCAGTGACTGAAGGCCTGGCTCATAAGGGGACACAGATGCCTTGAATCATGAAGCAACTACCCCTTGTATATTTTTTATATGTTGAGGGCTCCATGCCTGTGCACCTGGTTTGGGATAATACATTTTCATTCAGCTGTTGATGACTTTGAATCCAGTTGAGAAAACAGCTCATTTGAATTCTCTACAGCTTGTTTATTTCTGCATCTAATTCATTACCTTATCACTTTGTCCTGGTAACACACTTCTAATTAGAACAATTGCAATGGAAAAGCTTTTTGCTGTGCGATTAACAATTATTTCCTTCTTGTCAGGACACAGGACCATTTCTAGTGGGGTGATCTGCAACAGAATATTGAAAAATTTATGTTTGTTTGCAGATCAGAAGTAAAAGGTTAATGTTAAAAAACAACATTCAGGATTTCTTCCACATAAGCTTTCACAGTAGTCAAAATATTTTAGGTTTAGATGTTTTTTCTACTATTTTCAACAGTTTCCATTCCCATTATTTGTTTTTCAAAATAAAAGTTTTGCTGTAATGATAATATAATGATAATATTTTTTTTCTGATCTTCTTCTATAACCATAGCCAAATTCCAGATTCATGGACCTAGAGATTCATGGGCTTTGGACCGACAAAATTTGTCAGTGAGAAACTATTATTTTTTGTCTTACAATAAGATTATAAGAAAAAATGTGCTATCATTTTATTTGAGGAAAAAAAAATTATGTGACAAACAAATGCAAAATTTGGGGCGTTTTCACATCTCGTAAAGCTGTCTATTTTTCTATGATATGGACTGTTGCTGTTGTCATGGGCAGCATAAAGAATAGCATAAAGGAAAGAATGCTGCTACTTGAGAAATGATTGTTTGAAACCATATGCAGAATTGTGCACACAAGCATGAGACAAGATGAAGCACTGTTTTTGGTTAAAATATAGAAAATATTAGAGTAGCAGGTGTTTGAGTTCCGCTAAGTAATATTAATTCCATTCAAAGCCCCTCTGTAGACCACCAGCTTTGAAGTACACAGAAAGAAAAGTAATGACTGACAAGTGTTTGTGAGTGTTCTATTTATAATGGCCATAACAGATAGCACAGTTTGATACTAATTAAGGACTTATTATCTCTCTTTCATCTGTGTCCAGTTGTACACTAAAATTACACATTTTTACATCCTTTTTTTGCTACTTGTATTCTTGAGCATAATAAGTGAATGTCGCAGCACGTCAGCAATTTGGGTATGATTACACAGTTAGCTGAAGTGCTTGCTTGAATAATTGTAAATTAACTGTGTGGTTTTAAGTTGCACGTTGTGCTTGTAGCTGATTTGTAATATAGGCAAGATGAGAGATGGTGTCTCAGTTCTCTTCTATTAGCTCTGAAACAAAGTTAGACTTATAAGAAACAGTAGAATGTCATTAGCAGCTTAATTAATCAAATTTACTTAGAATATCTGAGACATTACTCATCTAGCAGATGTACTGTGTGGATTAAAATGAATCTAACATTATAACTTTTAGCTTGTAACTCATACCTTTCTATCAGCCTGTCTCAGCTTTGAAAGGGAAGATTTTAATTTAATGCAAAGATTTAACTCAGCATTTTCTCTAGATCTGCTGTCTTCTGGCTGTCTCTAAGCAAGAAGATTCTCTTTTTATGATCATGCTGCCAAAAGACTCCTTCAACTATGTTTCATCTACCCTTGGAAGTTTAGTCTTCGCTCCAGTGACCCACCTATCATGATTCTTTCAATCAGTTGTTTTACTCTTCAGGGTTTAAAACATGACTCCCAATTTATAAACCCACAGAGCTCCATTTAACTTAATGGAGCAACACAGACATGCATTAGCTGATGGTCTAGTCCTCTGTAAATAGGAAAGCTGATTCTTAGCAGTTGTGATCTGTGTATTGTACCCAGTGTCTCTCACATGGCATCGTGTCCCCACAGTCAGCTCACGGGGCCCAAGGATCAGCTTTTAGCCTTGCTTCAGACATAAGCCAAATCCTGAGGGAAAGATCAGCCACATTCGTCCTGTTTCCAGTGAACCTCATACTTATATGTTAGTGATAAACCTCTGCCACAGGCAGGTGCTTATAACCTTACTTTATATAATACATCTTCTCTAGAATAAATGTGAGTAGATCCAGATATTTTTTTTAATCTGCTAGGACCCATGAAAGACCATGGTTCTGTACTCAATGCACCAACAAAAAAAAAAAAAAAAAAGAGCGTGAGAATGTCTTTTGTTCCAACACATCTCCCTCACCATTCCAAACTAAATGTGCCAAATCCTGGGAGTAGAGCAGGCAGTTGGTTACACCAAGTGTAGATGATCATACAAGTGGAATACTCAAACTCATGTCTGCTCCACAAGTTTTGCAGAGTAGCTGGGTAGCCTGCACTGCATATCACCTCTGCCTCTACTTTTCTTGAAAGAAAACTGTTGTCTATAAATTATTCTAGCTGCCATACCCTTTCAGTTTATATTAGGTGATTTGTGAACCAGCCAAGCAAGACACAGAGCTAGACCAGTATCAGTGTACTGCATAATAAGCACCCTGTTTGGCAGGAAACTTCTACTTACATTGGGGCATGGAGTGCTCATGCTTAGAAGATCCAGTCTTGAACTAAAAGCAACAATTAGCAACAAGAACTAAAAATAACAAAAACAAAAAAACCAAAAAGGACCCAACAAAGCCAAAGCAAAACAAACCCCAAACCTGTATATTTTTACACCTGCCAATAGGCCAGTACTGTTGCTTCATGCGTCAGATAAGAATATGGACATAATTTTTTTTTATTTTCTTCTACCTGTTTTTTCTTTGATAGTCCCCACTCCTCTGTTTCTTTCTTTAGTGGCAAGGACAAATACTGCCACATGATAATTGCCACATGATAATTCATGGAGGATAGTCTCCAGGCTGGTGAATTGCATATATGGAACCTCTTTTACTTTCACAAGCTTCAAGAGAATTTACTCTCTACAAGCTTAGTGTAGAGGGGCTTAAAGATGATTTTCTTCCTCCTCCTATTTTAATTTCATACACAATTAGTTACACTTCTCCATTATATAAACCTAGGAAATTTCTGCTAAATTTCTAATTCTCCTGAACATTGTCTGGTTCAATTCTCCCTTTTGAAATCCTTCTTGCTGCCTTTTCTTTATATTTTCAGAATTTCCTATTTAGAGTTTTTGATTCCTAAATAATGAAGCAATCCATTTCTGTTTTAGAAAATGTTGTTACTTTGGGAGGAAAATAGGTTGTTCTCTTGAATTTGGAATAACATGTGGGTGGCCGTGGATTCTCTCCAAGACCTGCTGAAGATGAGATATAACAGCTTGACCACTGTGAGAGGAAGAAAGTGGGTGAAACGAAAATGGAAAAAATTTAGATTTTCAGATGTAGTTGTATCAGAAAAACAGAACTAAACTTTACCATTGATCTTCACCCTTACTTCAGTAGCTCGAGATACTAGGTATTCCCAGTTCAATATTTCTTTGCTGCTATAAGTCACTTATTAAATAAAACCTTGAAAATGATAAAGCATTTCTCCTATTAGTCAGCATTTTTAACTTTCTTCACACAATTAGACAGACCTCTTTAAGATTATTTACTGTAATTTTGTTCCCAGTATGGAACAAGGATGGGTTTGACTGCAAAGGTTTGGTGCTTCATATTTAGATATTACAAAATTAAAGTCAATTGTAACTTAAGTCAAGCTCTGTTTTTATTTATCACTTCTGCTTTCCACAGTCTGCCCAAAATCAATGAAGGATGAAAATGTCCAGATACATAGCTCTCACTTTGATCCATATGTTCTTCTGATGCTCTTATAGACAGAATAGTTTTAAAATGAAAAATAGAACTTTTTCTATGCTGGCAGGATTTCTATGCAGACAGGACCTTAAATGCATCTAAAGGCCACTCTTATGCTAAATATGAAATACAAGAAAAAGTAAAATCTGGCCTGCCAACAGAAACATTAGTATTAATTTTAATGAAGGCAGTGTTCCTTTCAAAGATTAAAATTTAGAATATGTGCTTTTATTATCATGACTCTCAAAATATATTCCAGAGCCACATACTGCTACAGCTATCCAGAATTTCAAACTGAGCAAAACTGGGGTGTGTATAAGTTCAAACAAGCACCTCATAATATTCAGGTACTACAATAGCTGATCTACTAATTCAAGATACTACTCAGCATTCTGAATGATCTCTGAAGCAAAATTTCTCATTATGGGACAATATCTATAATGGGAACATGCATCTGATGTCCTGAGTATTTGTAATTTTGAGTCACCCAGATAGTGTCACACCATTTATTATTTCTATATCCATCACATCCTTCTGCAGAGAGGCTGATTGACACAGAGACCTCACAGTGTCACTTCTTACAAGCCCATAGCCACCAGGCTATACTATATGTCATTTTGAGAGAGGGCCTTCACATTTACTAACCCTACAGCTACAGTAAACTGGCTGCCTGATCCATCTCATCAAGAGATAAATGAGCACTGGGAAGGGGATGTGGGGGCAGAGAAGGAATATGAAGACTTGAAAGCCAACTGGAACTTCACAGAAAACTCAACCTCAGGAAGAGCTGGAAATGCAAACTAGTTCATGGTTCCTTGCAACACAGCTACTGCAAGCATGATTAAAAGAATAAGCCTAAAAGTGTTCTCACTGCTGAATATACCAGAATAACTCATGAATTACCACTGGACTCCAAATCCTGCAGAAATGATGGGCTCACAGGCAAACCTGGAGCCTTTGAGGAATGTTTAAGGATGTCTGAACCAGATAAAATATGTTTAAAGTCTCACGTGGGCAGACCTGTCCCCACTGAACACCTTTAGAAGTCTAGTAATAAATTATTCCAACAAATGTCAGCTGCTGGAGACCACAGAGGAATTTTTTTTTTTTCCCTTGCAGTATTTTTATTAAATATTGTCACTAAGTGTAACTCCGTGATCTTGATTGCTTAACTGACATCAAGGGATTAACTTTTGTTCAGGGATACTCTCTGGGACTGAGAAAATGGAAGCCAATGGACTGTAGTGTGGCACGATACCAGGTTTAAGTTGGAAAGGTGAACTAACAGGGCTCAGTGTCATTTGAAGAGATTTCCTTGTGCAGTTCTGTGGATAAATCAGTCTCATTCTGCTAGCCAGTGAGTGAGGAAGAAATTTAACTACCTGAATAGGCTGACTAGAAGAAAATAATACCATGGTATATGTAACAGTTATAGAATATTTTGTCTTTTACCCTCTGGGTGTTTGAACAGAAAAATAAAGGGGTAATCACTGCATAGATGAGAATCTCTGGTTCTGTGATTTACAGAAGAAACGGTGAACACAGCGTAAAATACTCCTAGATGACTTTGACTCACTTCCTAAAAGCTGACCAATTTCCTGACAGACAAAACCATAGGGAATGACATGTTTATAATTTTGGCTACAAATATTTTCTGTGCTATTTTAAGTAAAGGGTAATTGTGGTTACAGTCTCTTAGAAAATCTGGATGTCTTCTTTCAAGTAACAAAAGCCTTGGAAAGGACATAAATCCAGCACACCTGAACACTCTGGGAGAACATATACATGAACTATTGTGGAGCCCAGTTTTCACCAGTAGTCCTGAGAACCAGGTGAGAATGGAAATGTTGCATACAGGAAGCCTGTGTCCTGTGCTACTGCCTGCCCAAGAGACCCTATATAGCATATGTGTGTAATACTTAAGGAACACATCAGCATCTAGACAGTGCTGTGGCACAACTAAAAATGCCTTTCATGTTTTGTTAACCACCCCTATCTTTAAGTTAATTCATCCCACAGAACCATGGAATCATTTAGATTGGAAAAGACCCTTAAGATCATCATGTCCACTAACCTAGCATAGTGCCAAGTCCACAACTAAACCCTGTCCTTTTCCACCAGTGAAGCTTTCCAGACACTCTTCCCCAAGCTTGTAGCATTGCATGGGGTTGCTGTGACCAAGTGCCCAACCCAGCACTTGGCCTTGTTGAAACTCATCCAATTTACTTTGGCCCATTGATCCAGCCTGTCCAGATCCCTCTGCAGAGCCTTCCTACCCTCGAGCAGATCAACACAGGTATATATCTGCTCCATAAGCTTCCCCAGAAATGAAGTCAGACTGACCATAAGGGCATACGTTGCGATAGGGGCAACTACCCTCACAGAATGCATTTGTGTATGTTTTCAATTGGGTGTTAAATTACTAAAACATGTAAAAGAAGCATTCATTCCCAATAGTTAATGTTTTTTCCTACTTTGATTTTGTAAGTATGTAGGGAATCCCTATAAGAAAAAATTTTCTCAAAGTTACCTATTGTCAAGAAATGTATTTAGCTGAGTTAGATCACAGAGGACCTTGACTGGCTGTAAAGCTCAGGTGCAGGTTTAATTCATATCTAATATTTCCTAAAGCCTCCTAAAGTATTTTATTTACCTTATGCTGAGGTGGTTGCCTTATGAAGATTTTTATTTGGATACACAGGCCTTGCTGATGCATTACCAGCCAGCATGCTGGTGACAGAACTCAGTAAGTGCTGTTTTTAATAGGCACTTTATTCTTCCTATTGCTCTCTTTTAATAGAGTGTTGTACACCACAGCTATCCTTTACATCCTTATAGTACGTAATACTGTTTTACTGAATAATTACAATGAATAATGCATTTCATCTTCATGCCATACTCCAACATACCATACAGTGCAGCATCACTGATAGATCTGTATCCACACTCTCGCATAACTCTACTCTTAACTAAAAAAACCATACTTAGGGGAAAGGATTTTGGATGTAAAAATGTTATCAAAAATCTACATACTTTTTCTATAAATTAACTCAAATACTTCTTTAATTGATTTTTTAAATTCATAACTGTGGTCAAGTTTTTATTATATGCAGGTCAGAAGACAGTTTGATAAATATAGAAATAGTACATTTTGTACTCTTCTATTGCAACTAGGCAAAAATTATCAGGCAATTAATTTTTTCATTAAGGAGGCCCTAAGTATTCTTCCATTTTCCACTATCAAGATATTATATTCCTTCAGTAAGAGAAAGTGATTTCTTATTGGTTGTGCAAAAGCAGACTTGCTTATTTATATTTATTTTTTCCTTTAAAATTTTATTTTTCATAACGAAAAAATGCTTTTACCCTATTAAGGAAATAAGGATCACTTACCTAGTGTTGCATGGCAGAAAACACACACATGAGCTGAATCCAAAGCACTGGGAACCAAATCAGGCCACTGAGAACTCAGAGCACAAAGCATCTGCCCCACAAGCATATCTGTCCTTTATCAGAATGGTCACTATTCTCTGGAGAGGTTATGGAAAAGATGAGTTGTTGGGAGGATCAGCCCTCTCCCACTGGGATAGCAGCAAGATTCAGTGGAAAAAAAAGTAGTTTTCCAAAGAACTTTGCCCCTGTACCAAGCTAATGGCAAAATATCACAGCTTTAATTCTGCTCTGACCTTTCTGTTGAACACTTCACAACTGTCTGACCACTTCTTAGGAAAGGCTGCTATGCATTTATGTAGCAGATGTTGCTATTATCTCTGATAAAACAGCATTTTTAGAAAAATGATGAAAGCATTAATGAGTAAGAGAAAGGATCTCTTAAGGGTCACATCGTTCTCCAGTCCAAGATGGAGGACTTTTAAGCACACTGAATTTGCATTTTGTCCTTTTGAGAATGTTTGGCTATCCCAGATATAATAATTTGTAAACCAGTTAAAAAGACAATGGGGAGAAAAAGTACCAAGTAAACAAAGAAACAATCCCCCCCCAAAAAAAACCCTACAAAAAACCCTAGACTTGTAGATTGTCAGTCATTAATCTTATCATCTGCATATCTGCATGCATTTTGCCATGGCTCTGCAACATCACTAAAGGCAGCTGGCCAGTCTTCCCTACCTGCAGAGTATGTACAATGAGTATAACATAGCCATAGGCCACCCACTCATTTTCCATTTCTTCCTGCTTTCCCTGTTAGCACTACAATACAGATATGGGTTTAATTAATGAAGCAAAACATTATCATTATTTTAAAAATTAAGTGATTAAAAATGCTAAAACTCATATCTACTCATGTATCTTTCTGTATAGATCAGTGAACAACATCCTCATTTTTTTTATAGTGGGAGATAATCTCTTTTATAACATAGTTTCTCCTTTACTGAAATGTTATACTGTATCTTGTTTGTTCTGGGCTAATATGCATTTCAACACCTTTCTTTTTGTAAATTATTATTATTTCACAAAGGAAGAACAGTGTTCAAGTTGGTCCTGAATTTGCGGTCTAATTGACACTTGGGTCACAGAAAATCTTCCATTTGTCCTGAATCTAATGCATTGGTCAGAGTACATACTTCAGGGCTTTTTTTAGCCATATTTAGCCATATTTTTTCCTAAACACATACCTTCAATTCATCGTAATTCCTAATTAGATGGAACTTAATAAGACATAATTACTTTCTTTGCATCTGTTCATATATACAGATCTCCTCATCAGCAGAGTTGCTATTACTTGGCCTTTAAATATGGAAGTTTTTTAATTAGCAGTGAAATGCTCTTTTTACTTCATTTACTTTTAGTTTCCTTTGCATATTCCACTGTGCCTTCAGTTTTTCATATCCGTGTTCTTTCATTTGGCTTTTGAGGCCTGTGATTTTCTGTGGTGGTTTCTAAGATAAACATTCCCTCAAGCGAAGATCGTAAATGTAGAGGAATGGCACAGAAAATGTCAAAAATTGCAGGCATCTCTCTGTGCCTGAAATGAACTGCTGAATTTCCTGCTTACACTAAATAAGGAGACCACGTGTTCCATTACAGTACTCAGTATGAAACTGGGCAGATCCCAGAGCACATTTCCTTTATGATTAATGAAAACCTGACATTTTTTTTTTAAAAAAAAAAGGTGATTCCTTAAAGGTTTTATGTATTAAATATGAGGTACTTCATGTTATTCCTTCTTACTGACAAATTTTTTAACTTCCCTTGAGACACCAAATTCAAGTAGGAAATTGTCAATGAAGTTTGTGCATTTTATTGCTCTCACATTCATTTGTGTACAATCACATTAAAAGTTGGAAAAAGCATGAAAATAAATGGTATCCATGACTTCTGTATCCTCTGAGAGAATTGTGAGATCTATATCAAGCTAGAAGATGGTTTAAAAAACAACAGATGTCCTTTCTTTTTATTCAGTGTTCCTCACAGTGTTCTCTATTAGGGGATGAAATAGATTTTCTAGTTTCTTAATTAATCAAAAATTTAAAAAATAACACTGGCCTAGAACAAATGCAAAAATTCCAACCTTTTAAATTGAAAATTTTTAAAAAATCTACAGAATAAGAAAACAACTTAATTTAACTTTCTCTATTTAAGTATGTTTCTAGACTAAAAATAAGTTTAATTAACAGAAAGACTACTCGAACAAGAAATATAGATGTATAAATTTTAAAATATAAAAAACTTAACTTGTAATCATTTTATATGTAAAAAAAGGCAATGCTTTCATCAAGCACTTTAGAGTTGACCAACTTGCTATTTACTTGGACTTTCTTTGGTCCACCTTAGGTTATGTGATCTAACATTCAACAGAGGCATCATTGCCTATTAACATATTTTTGTCCTCTAGCTGCTTTCTTGCGAAGTCAAATGGGTAACAGTGTCACAGTTAAACCCATTTCTCCATCTCAAATCTTAAATGAAAGTGTAACTGAAAGAAGCATTGTACTAAAAAGTGCTGATCATTGCAAGGCACTTACTAAGTTGCTCAGAAATGGTGCAAATATTTCTGAACAGGACGGGTGAAGATTAATTTTGTTTGCCCCAGTGACAAGGGCTTGGCTACCACCGAGACCCTTTTATGCTGGAAATTGAGAAAGGAGAAGAAGCAGCTGACAGAACTGGTAAAATAGTAGAAAAGCCCAGCTCCTCACTGCAGCAGCTGGTGCTGATGATCTTAAACCATGTTGCTCCATAGAAAGGTTTGACCAGATGATCCTTAAGGTCCCTTCCAACCTGACATTCTCTGATTCTGTAATTCCATATAGAAGCAATGGTTTGTGCCATCGTCTCCTAACTGTCTAAAGAAGGGTACCATGCCACACCATTGCCTGCCTCAGAAGCATCAGCATCCAGATGGTCTTTCCAGGACACTGATGCAGACCACAGTCATTTTGTTGCTGCCAGACCTTTCCCTTCACAGGAGACCTTTCTCTAGAGTTGTCTCATTTATACTCCCTCTGCTTAGGAAGTGGAAATGTGCTACTGAGGGGCAGATAGACAGATAGAAAATATTAATTTCTTAATATAAAGCAGCTGTTTGCTTCCGAGCATAGGGCTCAGTCACCTTATAAACTCAATGCTGTTTATAATTCCATGAAAAATGATGCCTGCCTGTGCAGCCTGTGTCTGATGAAGCTGATGACTCTGTCTCCTATATTTCAGTTCTCCATTCCCCAGAAAATGTTTGGCTACATATTTCCACTTTCACTTTCCAGTGGACATTTATATTTGTTCCCACCTGTGATGGCACTAGCTTTCATTGTGAGGGGCAATGGCTTCAATAAAGTGGAAATATTTCTCTACTTGATTAATTATATGTTCACTTGCAGGCCTTTCCAGATGGCCTCCAATCTGTGAGATCATGAACAACTTTGTCTTGCAACGTTAAGTATAGTATAGCTAAGTAGTCTTCTCTCTCTGGCAATATCAGACCCAGATGCCTTATTTTCTGGTACATTTCCTCACTTGTTACGTAGTGGAACTTGCTCATACTAATGATGTATGTCAGGCACATGAAGCTGTGAGCTTTAGGGCATTTATCACAGCAATTATAAAATATTTTGCCAGCCTCTTAGAATGAGATCATGACAATTGCATTTATGTAAAGAGTAAAGCACATCTTTAGTCATTACCAGTTTATTATTAACCATTCTCTCTTTGTTTTCTTCCTGCTACATGATTTTTCCATTTTCCTGGTGTAGGAACGTTATATCGGTTTTACAGGTTGTTATGCTCAGACATATGGATATCTACACTGCTGTGATCCATATAAGTTGTGAAACTTAGTATATCATAACAATGATGTAGTCTGTTTTTTTCAAAGATGGGACAAAGGAGCAGAATATGTAATCTAACTAATCAGGGACATTTCCATGTAATTATACCCTCAGACCCAACAATGGCATCCAAATACATCCAGCCTTGTATATGTTTTCTATTTCTAGTGCTGTCTGAACACTGGGAAGTATTAGAAATAATAAAAGTATGCACTGGGCACAAATCCACAGGAACCACTATAGGGCATGTAGAAAACTGAAACTGACTCCTTTTGTCTACCATTAAAACAAAGGGTCTTTTAATAAGAACTATGTCCTGTGTAACATTTATTATTCAGTGCACATTCTTAAGTATTTAGGTACACGTGCAAAAATTTATACTATATAAAGGGTTTAAAACAAAGAGAAAACCAAAACACCTTTCTTCTACTACACGTAAACCAGCTGCCTCTCCATCTGGTGCGTTCTGTCCACTTCTTCATAGCTCCAACTGCAATTTACCTGAGAGCTGACTTTAATGAGCTTCCTGAACACATCTGTCTCTTATTGAGGATTTTATGCATGAACTTATCCCTTTATCTGCCTAATGTATACAATTTCTCATTTAAAAGATGACTTTGAATATATATGTTTGTTAGCTTAAGAGTATGTTATTCTACATCTTTCCTGTATATCTCAAACTCCAGTAACATGGTAAAAACCCACAAATACCTCCCCCAAGCCCCTCAGAAATAGGTGATGGTAGTTATTGTCATTTTTATATAGTTTTATATGTTTTATACCTCCACATAAAAATGTAAATAATCCAGTTTCTTGTAAAAATGCATTTTATCAACTTGAAATATTTTCATTCTTCCAAAACATTTAGTTGGATGTGCTCTTGCATTGTATCTGGGAACAGCAGTTTGGTTGCCTCGGTAGCCACCCTCTTCTCTAGGACATGTTCCAACTTGCTGTAACACACTATTATTATAAATTCCCATGCCACATCACCACTTTTCATCAAAAAGGGCACACTTATGTCAGGGGATGTGTGGTCAACCCAATCTCATCAAGATTAAGAAGGTTCCACTGCAATGTTTTTCTGTGAAACATTTTAAAGAAGCCTAAGGATTGTCACCTCAGCATTGAGGAATATTTGGCCTGACTTTCTGAAGGAATATACAAACTGGAATCAATCTGAACTGTGAACATTCAGTAGATTAGAAAAATTGTAAGTTTTTTTAAGTGAATACCTTTAGAAAAAATATGACTTACAAGTTAACCACACATATCTCCACTGCAATACACACTAAAATAACTAAAACCATCTTGCAGTGGTTTCAGCAGTCTGACCTCTAATTGTTGACTGTATGTAGGCAGGCATAAATATATCTGGACATTTGAATTCTTGGGTTTTAAATAATAAACACAAGTCCAAACCAGTCTGTTATATCTCTGATGAAACTGAGAGTTTATTTTCCTATATATGTTTGGCTTGGACTTACTGAAAGAAGGCAGACAGGACATGCTATGATAATATTAAGTCTTAATGATAATATTAAGTCTTCCCTTCATAGCTGAAGCTTAAGAGCTTCACAAAGAAGTGCATGAAATCCAACTAATGTTGAAGGGAATGCTCAAAAGGAAAATTTGAAAGACAGATCAGTCAGAAACCTCAGCAGCTAATTGTTGTGCAGATTCTGCACCAGAAAAAAAATTAAGTTATCCTGTAAAAATATATATTGGTAGGTTTTCTGTGGCAAAAGAATCCCTCGGTCAATGATTGGGATTACTTTAGGAGAGCAACATTTAACACTGAGCATAGGTGTTTCAGTCTTTATTATACTTGGAGATCTACAGTTACGTAATGAATTCTGCAAAACATATTTACTATTGGAATTTTCAGATTTTCATTTCACTTCCAGTATTCTTCAATCTTCTTCATCTTTTTAATGCACATTATATAGCATTTAATTTTCTCATGTAAGGTGTTTGCTAGGAATACCTAGCAAATATACTTACCCATACCAGCAGGCTGGTTTGGATCCAATGTCCACAGAAAACACACAGGAGCTAAGAGATATTTAAAACTTATGTTTTGTGGTATTTTGCTGCTCTTCTTCTATAAAAAACAAACTTCACATTATTTCTCTCATGATCCCCTCTGGATGGCTGGTAAAAACAATTAAGCATCACTTCTTTTAGCTGTTTCACTGATGTGACTTCTTTGACTTCCCACACAAACAGACCATGGACTCTCAGCAGTGAGGGAGGGAAGCAAACTGTCTCCAAATTTGTCTCAACTTTTGAATTAATATAGGAAAAGAGCAGCCATGTGAGCAGGATCATAAAAGAGAAAATTAAAACATCAAGGTGAGGGTGAATAAGATTTATTTTTATTTCTTAGGAACCTGCTAGGCATATTTATAACACTGCATTCCAAAATATTCTCAGAAAGGTTACATAGGAAATATATCTCAAAAATCCACTCAGAAGTTATTTCCTTCCCACTTACCAATGTAAATTATTTTTGCATCCCAGCTAAATTCTTTCTAGTCCAATTACCTTTGTCTTCTGCAGGCTTACACTTACCTCATTCTGTATGCCTAGTTTTATATTTATACTTCCTTTTTCAAACTCCACATTAGTGCCCAAGACATGTTACAGTATTTTGAGACATAAGGAAGCACTAAGATTAAAATAAATATTTGCTCTTGACTATAGTATGAGTCTAAAATTCTAGTACCTGAAGGACAATAAACTGGTTAATGGGAAATTTGTTCTAAAAAGAAGTATTTACCTAATAATTAGTAAAAAGTATATGCGGTACGTGTAATAAGCAACTGTAGTGTTTGTGTTCTCATTAAACTGCAGGATAATATTGAGATGGGAGCAGTCAGAACACCAGGAATCTCTCCCTCTGCTTGGGAACTTGCCTTCTCCACTTGAATGCTGCTGATGTCCTCAAAATTATAGCCTTGTAACCCAATGTGCAGGGGTGCAATCCCTTCACAGCAGAACCACAGTGGGGGAGATTGATAGGTCATAGTCCTTGGTTGCATTAAGGGTGACCACTGCAAATTCTTACCCTGGAAGGCAAGGAAAATGGAAAGTTACTGTGTAGCTAAACAGTACAAGAGGTGAGCAATAAAATCTAATAGAGGTTACTTGTTCTGCTTCTGATCTTCTCTTAACTGTAATTAACTGGAATTTTTTCATTGTCTTGGACAGTAGTAGCACCGGGCCCTGAAGTCTCTAAATATACATTCTGTAAAATACTTACCTTAATCTCTTTATCAGATCTGAAATAAATATTAGATCTGAACATTTCACCTTAGTAATCTCAGTAATTTTATTCAGCTCTGCTACTGCAGTAAAAAAGATAAATTATTTATCTATGCTATCAGTCTGAAACTTGACTTGCTCTAGGTCACAAACAGTGAAGGTGGAAAAGCACCTCATCATACAAATAAACTTGACATTTGTAGGCCCATACACCAATGGGAACTACATATCATGGGTTCTTTTTATAATTCTATGTAGTTAAGTTTGAAATCATCAGAATATTTTTTATAATTGAAATGTGCATGTGTAAAGAATGTTCACAAGATTTTTTTTAAAAAAAGCAAAACACAAAAACCAACCAACCAAAAAACCATCAAAAAACACATGTACATGTAAATGCACCCACTGAAGGATTAAATCCCCAGCATAATACTTGTTCTACTAATTGAAAAACTGCATATCCAAAAGTAAAAATCTATCAGAGACTCCTTGTAAAATGACTGTTTTGGGCATAAACCTGATGCAAAACACATTCCATAATCTAGCTTCCATTAGCAGATTTTCTAAACACTAGCTGTAAGCATATTTATGAGGTTCTTTATTCACTTCTATTTCTACAAAAAAAAAAAAAGAAAAAAAGGGAAAAAAAAAAAAAAAAAAAGGAAAGTATTTTATTAATGTATTCCACCACTGAACAATTTTTTAAAGTGTATGAAATGTGTTCAAAAGGAAATGTGAGTATTGCAAAAGCTATCCTTAAGTTAAGCAATAGCCCTTTTTACACTGTTTCTTTTACTTAAAGCCAGGACCAAAATGATTGTGATCTCCACAATTGCTTTCAACCTTTCATGCTTAGCAAAATGGAGTGAGAATGTAAACAACCATATCTAAATTACTATCCCGAGCTTACGAGCTTGTATATTTTGCAAGATTGTTTGAATTCGTTGCTTTGAACTAGAATGGTCTGATTTATGTTCAAGAAACCTCTCAAAAATATTCTTTCTGAAGTGATTCCAATATAGGAAAAAATATTCCTCTCCTGCTCACTCTTGTCTTAGATACATTACAACAAAATGTGTTTTCTCTTCAGTTTCCAGATGATTTCTAAGTCTAAGGGGACTGCATTTCAGAAAAGCTAAAAGAAACACCCATACATCCCCCATAGATCACAAAGTTCACATTGAATATACATTAAATGATTAATTTCTTGCCCTAGAAGTGCAAGCTTCCTTATCATGCTGTTCCACCTTCTCCATTCCCGTTTCTTCTCCCAGTGAGATACCTGCATGAGGTTAAAGAGACAAGGGCTAAAAGAACTAATCCATGGCCAATCCTCTACTAAACAGTTACAAAATAATCAGTCTTATCCCCAGTTAATTCTGAAATGTGGGCAGGTGGTTAGTCCTGTAAAGTCCCTGATCTGTATCTAGTGCCAAATCAGTGTCACTTTGCTTGAATATAATTAGACTAACTTCACACCATCTAAGAATATGCTATAGGATTTAGTTTAGCTAATGCCAGAGCTAACAAAAAGCAATCCTTGATTCTTAAACCTGAGGTCAACTTAGGCAAGCAGTGAGTTATTGCTTGCTTCTGTTTGTTTATCATTGGGAGTGTTGTTTTACCTTTTATTAAGAAAGAAAAGAGTGCATTGAGGTGCATCTTTCAAACCTTAAAACATTCTATAGGTCTGTGTAGACAACTGATGCTATCTTCAAAGGAAATAATAAGAAAATGTACTTTGTAAATTGTTTTTTATTCTCAGAGTTTAAGGTTTTTAGTATTTTTTTATAATAGCTGCAGGGATTCATAATGCAGGTATACGAAAATTAGAATTTCTCCACATTTTGCAAACTTTTTATTATGCATGCTATCGCCAAGCTGGAAAAGATAGTTATGTCAGTGATTGGGAAGGGATATGTTATTGCTACATTATAATACACAAACAGACTTTATGTTCTTCTGCATAATATTAGCAGCTCAAATTTATTGAGTCACAGCGTCTTATGACTCAGCTTTTAAATTAACACAGAAATCATTGATCTATATGAGGCATAAAGAAGTTCCCTTGTCACATCAGTAAGTATACTGATACAGAGGGTATAATTCTGGTAAAGTATGAGAGTATGGGATATGGTCATTAAGAATTATATTCATGCATGTATAAAAAAAAAAGAGCAAAATATATTAATTTTTACGCTTAACCTCTTTAAAGTGACATCCCCTTATTATTGACTATTATCTGCTAAAAAAGCATAAACTTTCAACAAATTTGCCTGAATGATTTTTCACTTTATGGAGATTCAAGATAATGAGGAAATGCAATATACATAAAAGTCAGAAATACATCTATGATAAAGGCATGCAATTATATCTTGCATTGTTAAATATCACAGGATAAAGGAGGTTACTGTAGAGAATACTTTGATAGCTAAAAATTCATTTGGTTGTCTAGTTAGTAGTAACTAGACACTTTATTATTTATTGTCTTTGCTATTTTTTCTTACCTCAGTTGTCCACAATTTTCAGACAGGAATTATCAACTCGATCTGCACTGCAATTCCTTAAGTATGAATGTGAATAGTTTACTGAATATGCTGGTGCTCACTGGATCTTAATCTTTAAACTGAACAGAAGCATTAATTCGATCAATAGAACTACAAATTAGAAAACTGCAGAAATTGCTTGACAGTTACAGTACTAAGCTCTTGTAATTTACATTTTGGTCTTTTAAAACATTTTTTTATACTATATCAATTACTGAAATTTTTAATGTACAATTTCATTAAATAATATTAATGTGTCTGTTATTCAGATTAAAAAATAGTTGGACTCCGATAAATGACAGAAAAACAAGACATCAGGAATATTCCATTTGTAACAATTTTATTTGGTCTTCTATTTCTTATCCAAGTCAGTTCTATTAGTTTTTCTACATGGGGAACAGTATTCAAACTAACTCAGCTAGCTTTGCATGGAAGATAATGTGAGATGATTATGTGAGCTTTTCAGTTTTCCATCAGACCAGCAATAACAAAGAGAAGTACCACTGGTAATATCTTAAAATGGCATATCGATTTCTGTAATCGATATCTGATCATTGCTTCTTTCCCAAAGAGCCCTTTTTCTTAGGATTTCTTATAGATGAGGGCTGAAGGAGAGTGAGAAAGATACTACCTCAAAATATGAGTATTTCGGGTAAAATTGTATTGCCATGATGTATGGTCTTGAGTAATGAATAAATACACAGGAAATCTTTCATACAGCATCTTTTTAAAACTATGATATCTTTATGACACAGTTGCTGCACCAGAGTCCAGCTAAGTTCTGCTGCCTTTCCTCCTTTAATCTGGGAAAATTTCAAGTATCTAATAATAAATAATATTCTAAGGCTTGGACCAAATCAGTTACTGGCAAATGCCATGTTGATGTTACCTGACATTAAGATGAACATATGCAAAAAGCCACTGAGAAAAAGAAAGAAAAAAAATATTACGTTTTCATCACAAAGAGCAGCTCAGTGTACTCAGGGGTCACCTAAACTGGGGAAAGCTCAGGGGAGCAGAGGGATGTGTGCCTCGGTGTGGCCTCTCCAGCCACCTCACTTGCCTTGCAGGGAGCGAGTTGGTATCCAGAGACAGGAGCCACAGAATCTTTTCCACTTGCACCAGGACATGGTTTGCATTTCACCTGACTGACAGGATTTGGAGGACTGAGATCCCCCACAGTGAAGGGAATCCAAAAGAAGAGAGAGAAGGAGTTGTCTCTCTGCCCAAGGGCTTGAAGACTTTAGTTGCAAGAAGTCAGATCATCTGGGCCAGAGAGCTTTTGCACCTCTACCTAAGTCAGGGACATCCAGATACAGTCCCTGTTTTCATTTCGGGGTTGGTTTTGGTTTATGGTTTTACTCCATTTATGGTTTTGGAGTGTCTCTGCCTGCTTTCTCAGGAGACAGTGGATTCCTGCCAGTGGATTTGTGCTCGGTGTGATGCCCAGGACCTGCTGAGCCGGGTGGCGGAGAAAAGATCGGATCATCCGTGAGGGTGGTCAGAGGGCTGGAGCATCTCTCCTTTGAGGACAGACTGAGAGAGTTGGGGTTATTCAGTCTGCAGAGGAGAAGGCTCTGAGGAGACCTTATTGTAGCTTCCAGTATCTGAAGGGACCTACAAGAAAGCTGGGAAGGGACTTTTTTAGGATGTCAGGTAGTGCAGGACTGGGGGAATGGATTCAAATTAGAGGAGGGTAGATTCAGGTTAGATGTCAGGAAGAAGTTCTTCACCATCAGGGTGGTGAGACACTGGAACAGGTTGCCCAGAGAGGTGGTGGAAGCCCCATCCCTGGAAGTTTTTAAGGCCAGGCTGGAGAGGGCTCTGAGCAACCTGATCTAGTGGGAGGTGTCCCTGCCCATGGCAGGGGGTTGGAAGTAGGTTGGAAAAAGGGGAAAAAAAGGAAAATTAAAAAATGGAAAGGAAAATTAAGGAAAATGAAATTAAAGAAAAATAAAGAAAATAAATTGAAAGTAAAAGAAAAAACAAGAATCCAGAGAAGAAAAAAATTAAGAAAAGAAAAAAGGAAGGAGAAGAAAAGCAAATTTAAAGAAAAAGAAAAATAAGAAATTGGAAGGAAAAAAAAAGAAAATGAAGACAGGTCAATATGCTTTTCTATTACGTAAGGCAAATTAGAAACACAGAAGATAAATTAAGAAAAATTACAAAAATTAAACGGAATTTTAAACAAGTTACAGAAAAATAGGTAAAGTAAAAGAGAAAATATAAAAGAGAAATAAAATTTTAAAGCAAGAAGGGGAAGGGTAAAAAGGAAGGGGAAAAGAAAAGGACAATAAATAACAAAAGAAGAGAGGGAACACTATATTGTTCTATCACATCATTATTAAAAATTTAAAAAGAAAAAGGAAAAAGAAAACAGGGAGAAGGAGAAGGAGAAGGAGGAGAAGGAGAAGGAGACGGAGACGGAGAAGGAGACGGAGACGGAGAAGGAGAAGGAGAAGGAGAAGGAGAAGGAGAAGGAGAAGGAGAAGGAGAAGGAGGAGAAGGAGAAGGAGGAGAAGAGAAGAAACAGCTTAGTATATTCTATCAGATCAGTATTAAAATTAAAGGAAAAGATAAAGAATTAAATAAAAAATAGAAAATAAAGAATAATTAAGAAAAAAGAAAGTAAATACAGAAAAATAATAGAAAGAAAAGAAAAATAAAATAATGGAAAAGAAGAAACAGCTTAATATGTTGGTTTTTTACACTTATTTTTTTTAAATAAAATTTTATTGAAAAAAGAAGATGAGATCTTGATACATTCTGTTACATTATTAATATTAAAAATAAAGAAAAGTAAAAATAAAAAATAGATTAAAAGAAGAAACAACATATTGTTCTATTACATTGTTATTAAAATTTAAAAATATGAAAAAAGCTTACTATATTGTTCTATTACATCATAATTATTAAAATTTAAAAAGAGAAAAAAGAGAAAAAAGAAGATAAGAAATAGCTTATATGTTCAAGTACATTATTATTAGAAATAAAAAAAGAGAAATAAAAAGAAAATTATAGAAAATAAGATGAAGAAAGAGCTTAATATATTGTTCTATTACATTCTTATTAGAATTTTTAAAAAGGAGAAAAAAAGAGAAGAGAGAGGAAAAGAAACAGCTTATATGTTCCAATACAATATTATTATAAATAAAAAACAAGAAAAGAAAAAGAAAATAATAGAAGGAAGATGAAACACCTTAATATATTGTTCTATTACTTTATTGTTAAAATTTTTTAAAAGAAAAGAACAAAAAAGTAAAGGAGAATAAATAACATATATTCTATTACATTATTATTAAAATTAAAAAAAAGATAAGAGAAATTAAAAATAGAAAAGACTAAACAGGTTAATATATTTTTCTATAACATTATTAAAATTTTAAAAAGAGGGAAAAAAGAAGAGACAGCTTAATGTATTGCTCTATTGCATTATTGATATAAAATTAAATTTAAAAGAAAATATTTTTTAAAAGAAAAATTTAAGAGAAGAAACAATAGAAAAATTTTAAATTAAAGAATTTAATTAAAAGACAAGACAAGAAAGAAATGAAAAAGAAGAAGAAAAGGAAAAAATACAGAAAAGAAGAAGAGGAGGAGGAGAAGAATAGGAAGAAGAAAGAAGAAGAAAGAAACATCTTAATATATTGGTCTATATTTAAAATTATAAATTTGTCTCAACTAAATCCTAATACTGAAGTGAAAATTGTTGTCCTCTTCTATTTATTTTGCTGACTTCCTGAAGAAACAAAATCAGAAACACTGAATAAATGACAAAGTCCTGGGAACACCCTTGTTTCTGATATTCATCAAATGGTTGTACTTTGCAGCAGTCATATAATTTTTCTGCCACTTTGACTAGTATGAAAAAATGTGGTATGCTTTGCACTGTATTCTACATGTACAACCCCCCCCCCCCACAGGAGTCTGACTACATATATAATCTTGATTAGATGTTAATAAGCTTTAAAGAGAAAGAAGTTGGTACAAGAAGTTTAATCTCTTCTTATGTCTTAAGAAGGACAATCAGGGCTAAATTTCAGAAATACATTTTAAAAAGCCATGTAATACAGCAAGATATGGCAGAAAGAGTAATTTTTACCAAGAATATATATATTATACAACAATGCAATTTTGTATATTACAACTAATAGCCATATATTTAAACAGTGTATGAACAAGACCAAATATTTTGTGAGAAGCCCATTTGATCTTGCACAAAAGTAAAAATCATGCATAAACCAATATGCATGTTAACACATGCACACAGCATGCATATTACTACATAATACAGTAGTTTGTGACCAGGCACTAAGAAATGAATGACTAAACAATTTTGATTGAAAACCAGGGAACCTTTGTAACAAAACATCCAACTGATTTTTAACCAGGTTTTAATGACTCTTAACCAGTGAGGAAAGGTCTACAACTGTAGATTGCATCTACACTTATCCATACCATCTTACTTACAGATACCTAGTCAGTGCCAACTGCATCAGCTCCAAAACTGGAAGCAGTGTAGCTCCATTGGTGTGATGCTGCAACCGAGAAACTTAGCCCTGTAAACAGGTGAAGACAAGGAGGCCAAACATGGAGCTGCATGCTGTCAAATTCCCTTTCTGATAACTTGGAGCAAACCTATACAGGTCCCTAGTGTAGCATCTTAATCTGGCTATGCACAGTGCTGTTCGCATGAAGCTAACTGAGACATCTTTGATACAGCATGGCACAATGTGTTGTTTTGCTTCTGTGCTGCACAATAATCAGTCCAGACTGCTGCAAATGTATCCCTTATTCTTAGGTACCTGGCATGGATGTGTAGCCTGAAAACCATCAACGTAAGCAGTATGCTTTTTGCAAGCCTGCTTGGTCAGTCTCCTCACATTACTCACAGTAGTCACTTATGTCACACGGTGGTTTTTTGTTGTCTTGCTGGATGGCTCATATTTTTTTAAACAGGAGGATAATAAAAATGACAGGCAGTAAGTAAAAGCAAGTGGTGTTTAATCTATCAGCTATTTTGGGGGCGAAAATCAGATAGGTTTGAACTAATTTACATTTTGAACACTTACTAAGTTACATGGATTTCAATTTCACATTTCTGCCTGAAGACGAAGAACACTGTCTAGTCTTTGGAAAATATGTATTTCTATTTAAGATTAACCTATAGATAGAAAGTTTGCAGAATTTACTATTTGTCAACAGAAGCATGACTAACATTCGTTTTTCCCCTAAGAAATCCTATACATGGTAGACTCATGTTCTCAAGATACTGCAAAGCTTGTCCTGTTCAGTGACAGTCTTCACCCTTAAGTATCTTCCTTCTAATTAAACTTTATATTAACAACTGAATGCAGACAGGTTTTGCTGCTTTCAATTATATGAAGTTAGTAATTCAATGGCTATATGCACATTAATTTACCTTGAACATAATGGGATTTGCCTACCCAGTTTCGATTGATACATTCACAGAGCTATGTTGAAACTCCATACACATTCCATATATTCTTGCCTGGTGAAAAAATAGTTGCACATGCATGTGATTGCCTCTTTGGATCCCTTTCAAAGCCTTCTTTAGGAATCTGAATACGCCCTTCTGTGGGAAAAGCTGCAGAAACAAACAAAAAAAAAGTAATGAAAACCTCTTTAAGACTGTCCTTCCTCCCAGAAGTTTCTCAGAACTTGATTAAGGGCTTCAGATAGATGGGATCCTATAAGAACAGGAAGGATCAAAGCCCCCAGCCTCAGAACATTTTGGTTTCACCTTTCACTGCAACTCCTACTTGCTGCCATTCTTGCAGAAACAGCAAAGCACAGAGAGGGGGGATATGCAGCTCTGTGAAAGGTGTTTAGATGGGAATTCCACAATGGAGGTAGCCTGGCAGAAAGGTTATTTAAGTTGTGCTATTTTTCTGCTTTGATCCCTGTTGGGCAAATACACGCCTTTCACTTTCTCAATGTCTGGCATCCAGAGAAGTTTCAAAGTATCTGGAGCTACAAAAGAATTGAGTGATCTATATGTACATGCACATAAACACACTCAAACATACTGAGACCACAAATCAGCAGCCACAGTGATTCATTCACTGTGGAATCATACTATGCCAGATCAATGAGTTACTGCTGTGCCACTGAAGGTAAATCTCACTCATCATGGGCGATTCATGCCTATTGTGCTTGGCAGGATTTTGTCTGCAAGTAATTGAAAAAAATGATTGTGTATTATGCATGAATAGTATTGCAAACATAACAGAGTAAAATGTGAAAGATATTTTTAAAATTTTGGTTTTGAAACACAGCATTTGAGGCACAATGGAAGAAGTAAAAGTATTTGGTAGTTATGTTAAAATTTTCATTAGAAAAGCAGTTTATTTTATGCTTTCTTTTATACCTAGATCAAAGAAGCTTGTGATGTGCCTCATAATTCTACATAATATTACGACTGTCCCCAAGGTCTTCACAGATCCCAAAGGACTTTGCAGGATGCATCAGTTGCTGCATAGGTGCAAAGTATAACAAATGGATCTTGGTGTACTACCTGTTACAAATTATAGCTCCTCGTGGTTTTTTCTGATTGGTATGACAGAATCTGTATTGACTGAAAAATGATGCTCAGCGAAGTTCATACATGTTCTACCTGCTTATGAGCTGAATTGATGAAAAGCCCTTGGAAGATGAGTGTTTCTCAGACCCTGAATAGCATAAATAACTATGAAGAGGTAGGACATAGGTCTTTCCTGATGCTTGAAGCATAGGTGTCTGTGCTTTTGTATTTGGAATGAATGAAGGGAAAACAAACAACTGTTCATGCGCTGTTATTAATTGTTTACAGTGAAGTAATTATCCCACATTTGTATAAGCTAAATCTATCCAATGTGCAATTAATTAGATGTAAGGATCAAAGCTGCTTGTTCCTTTTGATCTATTATATTTATAATATATTTTAAATGTTTTCTCTTTTCTTTATATGCCAGCAAAGAATAATAGAATGGCATGTGACATGTGAACACTGATTTTCACACTGAGTTAATTCAACACATGCAGAGGTTGAAGCTAAACAAGAAATTTTGCACTAATTGATTCCTTATGTAATTTACAGAAAATTGTGGTAAAGGCAACATTCAGAAGGACATAGACTTATTTCTGTGGGCTTAGTGCATGGGTGAAGATCATAAAGGCCATTTAAAGGACAAAGGTGCTCAACACAAAAACTAAATAAATGGATATTAATGTAATTTCTGGGTTATTTTGTGGGTTTTGTTGGGTTTTTTTGTTTTCTGTTTGCTTGTTTGTTTTGGGGCTTTTTGTTTGTTTGTTTGTTTGTTTTTTGTTTGTTTGTTTTTGGTTTTGTTTTTTTTTTTTTTCTTGCCATAGAACTTAAAGCTTTATTGTTATCCCATCTTTATAATATCAAGGAAAGGGCACTTAGTCCAAGTGGTTCTCATTATTTGCTTGGAATTTGATTACAGAAAATCCCTGCATGGCCATTCTTGATTTGCAGGCCTGGGGATGTGTTTGGAAGGGCAGATGGTTCTGGGACTATCTGATCTTTCTACCTTAGTTACTAGCAGAATACAAGAATGGTCATAATGGGTCCATCTAGCCCCAGTATACTATGCTCCAGCAGTGGGCAATAGAGATGCTGAGGGAGGGGTATGAACATTAATTAAAATCCAAACAGCTGGGCACAGAGGAGTGTGATCAGCAGCATAAAGTCCAACGAGGTGAGGCATTGTGTACCCCAGGGGATGATACTGGAGCCAGTGGTGTTTCACATGTTCATTAATGACCTGGCCACTCCTCAGGTGATGAGAGGCTGAAAGCTGGAACTATTCTGCCTGGAGAAGAGATCTTACTGCTTTGTATAAATATCATCCGAGAAGGAGAGAAGATGAGGAAGACTGACTCATTTCAGTGGTGCCCAGTGACAGGACAAAAGGCAAAAGGCACAAATTAAAATACTGAAATTCCTTCTGAACATAAGAAATACTTTTTTACTATGAGGATCATCAAACACTGGCACGGGGTTTCCTGAGAGATTGTGGAGTCTTCACTCTTGGAGGTATTCAAAACACAAATAGACACAGTCCTGGGCAGCCTGGTCTGACCTTGCCTCATCAGAGGCGTTAGAGTAGATGATCACACTTCAACCATGGAGTAACTGTGATTCTGGAATAGCAGGGATCCCTAGGGAAGAACGCTAATATAAGAGGCAAGCATGTAGAGATATTTCTTCTGAACACTCATCAAACACTTTGTCTTGAAAATTTCTTTTCAGCCAGAAGTGGTGTTTGATATTTAACAGAACAATCATAAATTTCAGAGTTTCTTATAAAATTATTCTGTCTTCTTTTTTTCTCTCCTAACATTGAGTCAATGATTAAATTATAGTTAACCCTCTGGGATTAATTTCAGCCTGTCTGCAGACTCAACAAGAATCACTGGGTTATTTCAGACTAATATTTTTAATATTATCCCTGCAATCTGTAAATGTGTTTAGCACTTAACATCATTTACAGAAGTGGATAGATGAGTTCAGTGGCAACTCACCATTTGCATTAACTTTTTGAATGAGGTAAGTGGTTTACTGTGGCACTTCTGAAAGCACCTATAAGCATTTAAATGCATATTCTGTCACACAAATTGTTTTTGGACACCCAATTCCTAATATCTTAGTATGCTAGAAGGTCACCCTAGGCAATTACACTTGCTTGCTGAGGCAGCCCTGTTCAGTTGCTACTTTTGCATATTTACTTTAAGAGTTATATCATATATATATATCATAAGTGGTACTTAATATTTCACTAAATTGGTGTCAATAGCACCCAATTTACTAAACCTCTTCAGGATCTTGTAAAGTATAGCTAAACTTATCAGCTTGTAAGCTTGCAAGTTTTTTTTTTCATGCAAATGTTCTTATTTAAAGGATATTATCATGAAATATAAAAATGCCATGGGGATTAATACAGAATAAGTTTTGAGTAGCTATATCTTGAGATGCAAGTCTTCAGATGGCTGATGAGAATTGCTTTTTGCTCTCCATACTTTGTTGGGTTTTAATGATGTCACCCTTTAAATTCTCAGCCCCCAAACCATAAGCTGACAGGAAATTTTTATGGTATGATAACATATTAAATTCCTAAATGATGGTCATATTCTTTTCAAGGCCTGAGAGTAAAAAAAAAATTGATTTGGAGCCATACACCAGGTTCACTTTTACATAGAAGCTTAAGGAGAGGATGCAATCAGCAGAGTTTCTACCCTTCAGGATCATGTATAGCACCAGCAGGAACAGCTCAAGAAAGTACAACAGCATGCGGTTTATTCTGATGTTGCCTCATATAAAATGAAAATTATTGTTCAGAATTTACTGACCTATTTTTGATGCCTCAGTATTTTACAACTAATAATTTAAAACGTGGCCTCTGGGTGCTTGAGTATCAACTGTACTCAGTGAGATTTTGACATTAAAATAATTTTAAAATGGGACTTGGGTATGTTAATAAAAGCTCTCCTTTGTGTTGCTCTTGCTCAGGTATGAAATGAATATACTAAAGCCTTTTTAAACACAAAGGGTTATTATGAAAAGAAACACACTGAAATATTTAAGTAAACAATGCTTTAATGGTTATATAATGTAAGATGATAGATATATAGGGTCTTAGCACTGGATTTTGAAATAGATCAATGATATATGGCAGTTCCACACTAAAAAGAAATTATACTAGAAGAACAGATTTGCTACACTTTTTACTTTTCTTCTGCAAAGTTAAGGAAGGTAAAATGCCAATAGCATCCAATGGGATGCTACTGAACTGCCTTTATTTTATCTGATTAGCCAATTAATTTAGAATTTCAGCTCTTAAAACTTGCTCTTTATGGTCAGATAAAGACAATAACCAAAATGTGAGCTTTTCTTGTCCAGGTAACATTCTTCTGTCCTACATGGTCCTCAAAAAAGATTCAGAAGCCTTGTAACATGCTCAGAGAGTTGATGCATCTCAATTCTGTGAGCAAGAAAGAAATGTGTTTCCTGGTCATGGATGTAAAATGACAAAAGACATGAGAGAGTTTGAAAAAACCCAGCTGGAAATGGGATTCTCAATAAAGTGAGGGTCTTGCTGTTCATATCAGCCACATGCAAAAAAGTCTTTTGTCAAAACAGATAGAATGTATCAATGCAAAGTCAATTAAAAGAATCAAATGAAAACTATTTACATTGAGCAAAAGCCAGTAGATGTATCCAACCTGATCAGTTAATCCTTACCAGTAACTTCTTTTCTTATGTGGCCACTGTCACAGGGATGGCAAGGAATCATTGTCCTTATTTCCTCCATGACCCCTAGCATAAACAAAACATTTGTGTTCTGAAATCAGTTGCAAAGCTTTCTCCACCAGCACTCTGGTGTTGACTTCCTCTTAGTTCATCTCTCCTAAGTCATTTCTACTCCCCAATGACAGAAAGGTGTAGGAAATAACAGAAGGATCCTTTTTTAGCACTTTAGGATAGCAGATCAATTGCAAATTCTATCTAACATGTTACTTTTATAAACATTCCCATATTGCCACCTGGAAACACACAATGCAGCACAAAATACTGAAAATTTTTTCAAAGGACTGTCATCCCTCGAGATTCTTCAAGTAAGTAGCTTAAGAACATAAATCATTCAATTATTCAAATATCTAATAAGCATCTTGATTTATTTGGACTCACTGCCCACAGTGTCAGCCTCTCCTGTAAATGTTTTCAAAATAACTAATTAAAATCCTCCTGAAAATAACCCAAAAGTTTCCTTTGTTTACAGAAATCTTGACACAGTTTACTGGCAGTGATACATAGCCCCCTCCAGCTGACCAGCGCAGTCTCACTGCTTCTGAGTAAGTATAATTTGTCACCAGTTTGTCTATTTGGCTAGTATAAACACATATTATGAAATCTTTGAAGCAGGGATTTTTTATTATGTACACAGATTCCCATAGCAATTTCCCCTGAAAGCATTAGCAAAGAATCTAGGCTCTATTAATAGAATTATTAATATTAATATTAGCAACAACAATGCACTTTACAGAGTTATGTGTCATTGAGTAGAAATCATAAAATGCTATTGAATGGGAAAGGCAACAGTAGCATATGTTGTGAACTTGACCCAGAAATCAAAAGCATTTCAATAAAGGGTGAAGAAATAAAATTACTATTTTTCTGTAGATTCTGCGGAAAAAAAAACCCCAAAGGCTTTTTTGAAAAATAAAGCCAAACCAAACCAAAAACCAAACCAAAAAACACCCCCCCCCCAAAATAGAAAACCCCACAACATTCCTGATACTTCCAATGTAAGGAGGAACATATTTATCTGTGTCTTTCTACAGTCAAACCTGTTTCAGAATATATACTAACTAGTGAAAATGGTATTAAGAAGCTAAAAAACATTTATTTAATACAAAAAGGAAATGCAGATATAAATAAATTATGGAGGTCTCACTTAGACTAGACCATATTACGCAGATCAGCTCGAAGAGATATTTCAAGATCTTAAACAAAGGGAAAAAGCAGTTAAACATGATCATTTTCTAACTATGCTCCTTTTTAATAATGGCCTAATTCACAACTGGAAATCTGAAAGGTGTCTCAACCTATAAATCATGAGAAATTTTTCTGGGGGTGTGTGTGTGCGATATTTTTCATGAATTTATTTTCATGAGAAATCAGTATGGATTTTTCTCCAGTTTAGGATTATGGTAAGCATTTTTTTGATCTTGGATTTTGTTTAGGGTCCAATTCTGTGTCAGTTCCTTACACTGAATTTTGCTTATGGAAGCTGTTTTGTTCAGTGCAGTTACAAAATCTACCCTTATGTTTAGCCAAGTATCTTTTAAAAAGAATAATTACTGTCTTCAGTAATGTGTAAATAGTCTGAGAAACTAAGTCTTTGATGCATAGAGCAAATAGGGAGGTATGGCAGGATAGGCTTCACTGTATTGCTATTACCCACTTATCTGCATTGTCAGCTGAAATATTCATCTTTACACAGGACCAGATAAATTCACAGATTTCATACAGCCAGTGAGGAGGTATTGGAAGGTAACAATATTCAGTCTCCAGTGAAATGGACCAGCTTTGAGCCAGTGACCTGGCAGTAAAAATCCATTCTCACTCCCCTGAGCATCCATCATCTCAGATAGCCTTTTTACTCTGTAATTACTTATTTCCACAAAACTCAAAAGTACCCTATGATGCTTAGTAAGTTACAGGCAATTTAACTTTTATATTTGATATATCATCAAAATGCAGAAAACTCTTTCATGGTCAGAGCTTTTATTCTTCTGTGCAGTGATCTTTGCAATTAGAACACAATTGGAAAAATACAACAGAAGAAATACAGTCCACTGTGTGTGAAGATACTCTGGGAAAATATTTCAATTCACTGAAGGCAGCATTCATTGTTGCCAAATACTAAACAAGGACAAAATTTTCATAACTCATTTTACAAATACAGCTAGTGTAATACAAACAAGTAGTACTCTATTATAGCCACTGTAATTTCATTATGTAGAATCTTTTTTTATGAACCTACCTGATTGAACACACATTTTCACCAAAAATATGAGACTAAACAGAAGAACTAAACAGAATAATTTTAATAGGTACTTTAATTTGCACAATTAGATAGTTGCACAGCCCTTATCACTTTACAGACTATGCTCTTAATTTAACAACATATTTGACTGTTTTGATCAAGGAGTATGAGAAGGCATATACAACAATATACAATTCCACATTATCGTTGCTGCCCCCTGCTTGGTAGTGGGATAAGGAGATAGCCAGAATATTTCATGAAGTTGAGTAAAAAAATAGTCTTCTGCCAGCTCAAGCAGTCACTTACAGAATGTATAAACTTACTCCATTGCTGTGAAATTAGTCAGTCTTTTTTAGCCAGCATTTTGCTTTCATTTTGCAAAGGATTATGAAAGAGTTATGGCAGTGTCTTTGAGAGATAGAATCACTTAATTGGTTTTGATTCCCTGACATATCTCTGTCCTGGCAGGAAAGTACAGGTGATAAATTCTTGCAATTATTTTATCTGGTTTTCTTTGGATGATAAATAAAAAATGCTAGTGTAAAAATATTTCTAGCTCAACACATCCTTTCCTGAGAATCTTTTCATTTGAATGGTGCCTTGATAATATCAAATATAAAAAAGGGATTGATGGGCTTTTCAGTAGAGAAAAAAGTAGTTTAAAAATAATCTGTATTCGCTGAATTTGTGGGAAGAAAATTTCAAAACCAGGACCTCCTGAAACAGAAAGGCCTCTTATTTATACTGAGGAAGGACTGGATAAAATAATCTGCTAATCTTGGAAGATTTTCAGCAGGAGTTCAAATGAATGTTCAATAGAGTGCCCCATTCCTGAACACTTATTGTAGAAACATTAATAGAAGAGAAAACTGAGCAGAGAGAAAAGTCAATAACTTGAGAGCAGAGGAGTTATGACCAAACCAGCCTTCCATCATGTACTCAGATCATGATTCCTATTACAGTCATGAGACAGTAGGTACTCAGAAGAGTTGTGAGACAAGCAGCATTAGCAGCAATGTCCTTAAAACCTGTTAAAAAGGGAAAGAGACAGAAAATAAAAATTAAACATCAACCAAGGTTAGGTAGGATTTTTCTTCAAAATTATTTCATTTGATACAGTGCCTTGGAAATGCCAAATATAAATTTTAATGCAACCTTTTTCCTTATTTTTCTCTCTTAATAGGCTGCTCTTGGTTAATGGAAATAAATTTTCATCTGGGTATTAACCCATCCGTTTGTGTTGGATAAAATACATGTTGAAAAATTCTTTGTTCTGGTTCTAGGCCAGAACTGTGATCTATTCAGAATATTGGAATGGGCCTAGTAGGTTTTTAACACAGGAGCCTTGAAAAATGTATCTAAAATTCCATCCATAGGTCTGAAAAATTCCATCTGTGCAAGACAAGCAAAATGAATGAATCACCACAAATATTTATTACATCCGTTTTCAAGATGCAGATAGATCTAACTACATTGGCTAATTGAAAAAAGTGCATGAAACAGGCAAAAACTGCCTGGTACAATGTTAAGTTTGAACATCTTAATTGAATGTCACCTCTGTAGCTCGCATAGTACCCTTATTAAAGTGAAAATATTTCTTTCTTTCTCTCTCATGCACTATATGTTGAACTCTATCCAGTCTACCTCGCCAATCTACTTTCTTCTTTCCACTCCCTGTATAAGACCTTCTTGGCAGATGTCTTTCAATTTAGTCTGAGCAAGTTTTTCTGAAGTTAAAGAAACTGGTTAGGAGTTGAGCATAGGTGGCATGCAACCTTTACTATACAGCTTCAGCTTCTGAGACACTAACTTTATAAGGATTGGCAATATAAAATAATAATACAGTAGAATTTTATTTTAAGGGTAATTCATGCCTGGAGGCATGCTCTATAACTTACTGTAGGTAAGCAATGATATTGCAATTACAAACAGAAAAAGTCACAATATATTTCTTGTGAGTAACACATTTACAGATTGTAATGATGTGAAAATGGGATATATTGATATTGATTCTTACCTAGGTCCTATTTTGATATATGATTTTATTTTACAGACATTGACCTTTATGTGATCCCATTTATATGAGGGATTTTTTCCACACCTTCAGAGTGATACAATATTGGTCTGAATTAACATTTCCATAGTGTTCATTATTTGTCTAATTTACATAGTAATAACCCTATCTGATGTGCCATAACTGTACTAATGAAGGTATAGAGTACTAGAGATAGTATAGAGACTGGAGCTTAAATGTGACATACCTTTGTTATGGAGGATGGCAGGTTATATTGATGTCGGACATTCTGTGAGGCTTTTTAATGATTTAGCTTTTTAAAGCACACAACTTCTGAAAAAAAAAAACATGGTAAAGAAGGCAGCAACCATTTTCTCTATGTTTATAATGAAAGAGAAACTATGGTGTATTAAATGCTGAAAGAGGAAGATAAAAACCAGATTGTCAAATCCTACTTGGTAATATAGAATATGTGGGAGAATGAGAACAAATAGAAAAGTTTTATGGTGAACATATATATTAATCCTTTTATTTGGAAATTTTGTTTTGATAACAGAACTCCGTTGCACGTATCAGAAAAAAAATGCTACAGCTGTATATGAAGGATTGCAATGGAAACCCAGATGAGATAGAGTGGATGGAAAGACTTTTTCTTACACTGAGCTTCCAAATGTGATAGTAAACTACTTGCCAATACAGGAAAAGTAGACTTTATTAACTTTTGAAGTAGAAATGGGAAAAAATCATGGTGAATAGGTAAGACAGAAAACGAATAAAAAAGTTCATTAAAAATTCTTTCCCTTCCCACTGTGTCCTTGCAGGAGACTTTCTTGTTTCACATCCTGGATTCACATCAGCTAGATGAGTAACATCTTGAGTACTACAGAACTGTCTCCTCGTACTCACGAAGCCACTTTTCTTTCCATCATCCCTGTTTACAGCTGTATATTGGCTCTCTGTTCCATCCAGCAAACTCTCCTTAAACCATAGACTCTCATTTCCTTTCTATGACACTGTGCTGGAACTTGGCAACTGAAAGGAAAGGGGACTTCTTTTCATGTTGAACACCTTCTGTTTTTTATTCAGATATTGAGGCACTTGCAAGATCTAGTAGGCATTCACTGAACTCAGATTCTTTTCATTGGTTTAAATTGGATTTTGCCTAATAATATAGAGAACACCACTGATTACAGGGCCTTTTCACATATGTACTCCTGGATCAGGCAATTCAATATACAGTAGCTAAGACCTCATGTGGGATGCGAATGTCTATTCATAAGAGTCCTCTCTCCCATTGGATGAAATAATATTGCCAAATACATGCACTCCAAAAACCTGGAATACACAAAGCTGAATCAAAAATCCTTCCTAATACAAGTAAATTGGGATAAAACCATCAGCAAAGACCAGGAATCTTCATCTTGATGAAACCTAAAGGCTCCAAGCCCACCATAAAAGTGGATGCAATACTTGATATACACGGGAGACTAAATCTGAACGACTTCCACAGCATACAGGCAAGCACTGAGTTCTCAGTTCTTTATCCTTAAAACCCCTCAATTTACCTGCAAGTCTAGATTAATTGCAGCAAAAGGAATAGGTATAGTATTCCATAAATTGGGATAAAAGATTGAGCCTTAGTGATGCTGGAAAAAATCTTCCTTTCTATCAGCTATTCAAAATTCCGAAGTCATCCAAGTTTTTAACTATTTGGATTTGCAAATCCTAAACCAAACCATAACCTAAGATTAATTAAAGCTGGAGGAGTAAGTGATACCTCTTAAAGAAACATGAGGCTTGTGACTTTGTAGATGTCAGCTCAATTAAAATCTCTTTGAGTCCTACAGTACACTGACTGTAGGTTCTAGACTTTTATGCTATGTATTATTATAAGATTTATAAACTGTAAGTCTAAGACTAGTCTTAATAAAAAGACTGATGACCACAATAAAAGGGGCATAATGACAGTAAATACCTATGTCTTTTCTTCTTTATGACCTGAAGAATTTTGAAGACATTCAGAGTATTAAATTCCAACGTTAATCATTCTAGACTAAATTAAAACTGGATTACCAATCCATGAACACTAGGCAAAACAGTAGTTTATGCAAAGATCAGCCTTATTCCTGATGTTTATGGCTCTCTACTTTTCTCTACAATTCTTCAAACCCTTTGAAGAAAAGGGTTTGTCTTTAGGACAAATTTTAGAACCAGATGCACAGGTACCTTACTGTAAAATAGAACACACTACTTTAACTCCGTCCCTTCTTTGCCTTCATTCAGCTCTACATAAAACTGATGTCACCTGAGCTTTTAAAAGTTTAATTTTGTGAACCCACCCCAGCTCCAGGATGACCTGAATTTGGACAACTAATTCCAACTACTTGAAACCAAGGAAGTTTGATTCCCGATTTATAGAATCATAGATTCACAGAATAATTTGGGTTGGAAGGGAACTCTAAAAGTCATTTAGTCCAACGCCCCTGCAGTAAGTACATGTAAGTACAAGTAAGGACATCCTCAACTAGATCAGGTTGGGCAGAGTCTTGTTAAGCCTAACCTTGAATATCTCCAGGGATGAGGCCTTAATTACCTCCCTGGGCAACCTGTTCTATTTTTCCACTACCCTCATGGTAAAGAACTTTTTCCTAACATCCAATCTAAACCTACTTTTCTCTAATTCAAAACCATAGCCCTTTGTCACATCACTACAGGCCCATATTTTAGCACTAATGTGCATTAACATTATTAGGACTCCAACTTTCTGAGTTCTGAAAAGCCCTAAGCTTCAAATTGATAAATTTAAAGCTAAAGAAACAGCTAAAGAAAACAGGAGGTTTTTAAGACCCCCCAGGGAGCAGATTTCTTTCACCTTTTTATGCTACACAGTACTTAAGCCATGTTGGCTCTGGACTGGTGAGCCTGGGAATTCTGTCACTAACAGTGTTCAGCCTGTGCTTCACAAAAACAAAATACCAGCCTACTCAGCTTGGCTAAAAAAAACCCAACAAACAAACAAACAAACAAAGTTTTAATCACCCTTATAGCCTAGCTCTTTCCTGATCTTTTCATCCACTTTAATTATTTAAACCTAAATTCAAGAGTTCCTCATGTCATGAGCATGACTGTGAAATTATGCCTTTCTGCCTTCAGCTCTGTGGATCTGAACTCAATAGGGCAGTAGGTCCAAAGCACCACTCAGTAGGAACATAACAACAGCTAATGGAAGAACAGACTTATCGTGCCTTACTGAGCCAGACAAGGCAAAAACCCCTGCAGAACTCCACACTGCCATCATTCCTTTGTAGGCAAAACTGAAGATAACTGGAATGTTTCATTTTTGTTTGGGATGCACTAGCACAAACCATTACCCTTAATAATCCAGACCTTTAATAAAAACACGAGTACTGCCCATAACAGTGCAGCTGGTTCTGTTCCAATTTGCCAGTATGGCATACAATAGGATAAAAACCAAAAACTTACCTAATGTGATGGGGTTTTATTATTTACTATGCAAATTTAAAGTAATCTATTTGACCAGCCAGCCCTTAACCTCTTATAGTTTGGTGAAGAAAAGTGTGATGTGGAAAACTGTCTAGTTTCAGAAGTGAACATAAATGCTACTCAAAAGTTGATGTACACAGAGGTAATGTGTAAGATCAAAATGTAAAAATGAGGCTGTCTAGCTCACTTCTATTTAAAGACTATATTTCTCAGTCCTGCTGCTTGAAAAAAAAAAAACCCAAACAAACAACTCTTCCTGATCAAATGTCTCTGACAGATTAAAGGCTCAAAAAACAGTTATTCAAATATTTGGGTGTCCTCTCCCCATTAGTACCTGAAGAAATACTTGCACCTAGAAAAATCTAGTATCTTCTCTTTTTTTTTTTTCTTCTATGGAATTACCCCAGGTTTTCTTTACTTTTGCATATGTGTTTATTTAGCACATATCCACAAATAGCTGCAGCTCATAAGTCTAATGATTGAGTCACCTCAGTAAACTCCTCTCGAGGTTCACAGAGCACAAAATGGGTTGTCATGTAGCTGAAATTGTTCAGCACTTCATTATACTTATGCTGATATATGACAATTATTTTGACATTGCTGCCATGAAAGTCTTGAAAAGCACTGTGAAAGGGTACCTAATCAAATAGTCAGTGCTATTTTACACAAAAAGAATTCTCTAGGGTAAAAGAAAGTCAATAAAAATAATTAAACTGCAAGAAGTTAAATATTCTTGGTCAAATTATGTCAGATAAAGACATGCATGCAAAAACAATCCTAAAGATTTTCAGGAGTTTAGCAAAAGTTTGATTTAGGAAGAAAAATGCCAGCAATCTCTCAAATGTCTATCTCATGCACATTGCCTCCTTTTCCCCTCTAAATCGTGATCAGGAGGGCATAAGTGGACAGTGGTGGCTCAACCCAAGTTTGCAGAGAGTAGGCAAGAACAACCAGAAAGGCAGAATTGTTTTTTATTCCTCAAGTCTGCATTTAAAAGAAAGAAAATAAAATAGAGTGGTAAAGGAGTATACATCCTTGACAGCAGGCCAGGGAGAGGTGGATTACCAAATATTTGGGAATTGTCTTGTTTTATTTAGCTTTCCAAAAGCTACAGTTTAGATGCTGAGGAATTCTTTCTGAAGTGTTGTCCTGAGACTCTAAGGCCAGATGAGGAACAGAAGAATGGCCAAAGGAGAGTTTCTGCTCCTCAGCTTCCTTCTCAATCTGGAAATGCAATTCAGATAGGGTCAGGTTTTGTGCTAATTTTTGTACTGAAGAGAATTTTATTCTTTCTGTAAAACCAAAGAGAGCTCAATTCATGTTTAACTGTCAGAGAAATTTCTTGAAACTACGCTTGACCCCATTTTGAGAAGCTGTGTTTGCCCTCTGCCACAGAGACTCAATGTTTATGGGCCCTTGATTGCCCCTGAGTCACAGGCTCCTATTGTGTTCAGAAGTGCTTTTTTTGAAGTTGCACTTGGTGTAGAAGTTGCAACTGGTTTGCCCTGTAGAGACCAAGCCGTAATTATTCTCACCTTTGCCATCTCTGAGCCAGTGTAATTCAAGGTGCTGATCCTGATCTTTCAATCTTTATGCAGCTGAAGTCCCAACAATTTGAAATTAACTTCTCTTTTGCAAAATGGAAGTTGGGAGATCAATCCAAAGGAATTGAAGATATTATTCTCCATGTGCATACCTGGGGCTGGTAGCAAGATTTCTCTGGAGGACACTTGACACTGGTATTTACTTCCAATTTATCAACTTACACAGTTGATCTATCAGTTCATGTTTGTTAAATATATAGCAAACAAGAACAGAGATCTGAAAGGCTAGATTTTGAGGTAGACTAGTGAGACGAGTATTAGTACCATAATGCCAGGGAGATGATGATAACCATGTGAGAATGTAATTTCTGATTGTCTTATTATTTTGTTACAAGAGTACTCTGACATAATTATTGCTAGCTGGCAGTCTGACAACAGATTTCTATTTCAGTTCTGGGGAAATAATTCCAAAGTTGAATCTTTCATGTTTCTTAAAAGAAAACAGCCTAACCTGGGGATATATATATATACACATGCTTATATATATATATATGTGTGTATCTATATTTATTTTTCACATGTGAGCTAAAACTTGATTCAGTTTGTGTAGCTTTATGAGGACAATGATACCTTAGCAGATGACAGGGAGCACTAAACATACTTTCCGACCATGGTTATAAGACTGGAAAGTTTTCAGAGAAGTGTATGATGCCCTAGACACTGAAGTGTGATTTCAGATATTTTCTTCTGTACCTTTCCTATAGGTTAGCAAAAAGTAAGAGAACAGAATAATTTTCTTTAGAATAACATATCAAAAAGATACCCTGGCTAGATTAATCTTCAAATGTGACAGTAAACAGTAATTATAACAGCTTTATTGGCATTATTTCCAAGAACAAAAGTCAAAGAGCAGATAAAACATGAAATAAATATTGAATATTCGATAACTATCAGAGTGACTTTGTCAATATTATTCATGATGTTAGAAACCTGGCTTAGAAGGTAAAATGATGTATATATCAAGAAGACTTATGAATACACTTGCCTGGACATCTTGGCTCCAACACTTTATCTGACGCGCCAAGCACCATTACCCACCACTGGAGAGTGATGGCACAGCCCTTTATTCTTCATCTAAAAGTACTTACTGTCAGCACAGCATGTGTATCGAAGGAAATACAAATCAGAAGCCTCTATTTTTTTATTATCTTTACCAGCGATTTTTGAAATACGTTACTGTCCCACTTACAGGAGGTTGTGGCAATTAACCACCACTGTAGTTCTCCAGGCACTAGGAATTAAAGTTTAGACAAAAGTTTAAGCAATCTGCTGCCATGGCCTTTCATTACTTAACACAAAAATCAACCACAATATGGCCATGAATCAGTAAGGCAGCAAATTTCATACTCCAAAACTATGAAATAGTTGTAACTACTGAGTGGAAATGTGATTTGTATTTGTCTCTAGCCATCAGCCTTTAAAATGTTCCCCTTTTAGCTCTTTTCTGGAATACTGTTTTCTGTGCAGTTTACTTTATGAAGACCACTTTGAAGCATTTTTCACAGAAGGAAAGATCATTTGGCCAGTAGCATTTGGATAAGGACTTACTATAATTCCATTTAGGGTCTTCAAAAAGCAGCTCTGAGATGCTCAGTAAATCAATCAGCTGTGTCTGTTCTGGAAATCTCCAAGGCCAGAGAATTTTGACATTAAACTTTCCAGACAAGTTCATTCAAAGAGATCATTCCCAGGCTGAATGCACTATTTGGAAATGTACTTAGTATTTATATACTGCAGTTTGTATCTGCTCATCCTAACACAGAATGTACTGCACTCTCACTTAGCTGATAGATTTTAGTGGTGCATCTTACAGGAAATAATAATCCAGTGCCTTTAAAATTTGACTTCTGGAGGAAGGCCACAACTTCAAGGTTCTTTATGCTAAATGGTTTCATAAAGGAATATTTTAGCTTCTAACAAGCTCAGAGTTCTTTGCAAGACTACTGTTACTCTGTCTCTCTCAACGCAGATAAATTTTCAAGCACTTTCTGTAGTTTCCCAAAATTTTATAAACCCCACCATCCTGGTACTCCTCAGGCCCCTGCTCTCAAACTGATCTTTTTCACTTAGCAGTGCCACCTCTCCTGAACTTTGTGAAGGAGCAGTAATCGGTTAGGACTTACTTTGAATGAAATAGAACCCCAGTACTAATATGCCTTGCTTGGTTATGATTTATTATTTTAGCAAAGGAGCTGTCTTTTTTTTTTTTTTTTTTTTTTTTTTTTTTTTTTGGGTGGGGGGTTAGGGAAGCTCTTTGCTGTGCCTTAAAAAATAGAACTCTCCTGAAGAAAAGAAAAATGAAAGGAAGAAAAAAAAAAAAGATTAAAAAGAAAAAAGGAAAAAAATTAGAAGAAAAATTAGAAGAAAAAATTTTAAAAGGAGAGACAAGACCTACTCTACTCCTAAAGTGGGTGGGGGAGAGTGTGTGATTACTGTGCTCAGCCNAATTAAAATTATCTGAGCACTCTCTTACTTATTCTATCCCCACCCACTTTTGCAACTTTACCAAACCTGATTACCTTTGAGTAAAAGACACCAAAAAAACCACATACAAAAAACCCCCACCTACCCCTCTCCCCAAAAGAAAACAAGAAAAAAATATGTGTGTGACTCTGAATTAGGTGGTGCTGTACAGAGCTTGAGGGACCATGGCCTGCTAATTGAACCACCTTAGGAGTTTGGACTCCACTGTCTGAAGGAAAAAACCCTCAACATTTATTATGTTTACTGTCTGAAAGATCATTCTGACATTAAGAATTTTTGCAAAATTTTAGTTTTCCAGCACCAATATGTCATCAAATATGTGTGAATGTATTTATATACAAAAATAAGTACAGATACCACGTTTTAACTAGGACAATAAAGACTTGATTAAAGCAATTAAGTCTGTCTTCAATTAGTAACCCAAAAAACAAGGAGAAGTTCTGTAGACTTTACACCATGAAGGAGAAGCCATCAGGATTCTGATTCATCAGGGTATTATCCTTTCTTCTATTTTACTCACTATGATTTTGTGTGGTCTCTGTAGGGACATGTCATTTCTAAACATAGCCAGTGCACCATATTTCATCACGTGTTTGTGGTTTATGAGATATACCTCCAGATCCCCTGTCTGTATGTGGAATTGGAAAATGAGTGATGGTTTGATAGGAGCTGGACTATGAAGTTTCTAATGTGGTTCTGTGAGTTTAAATCATTGCATAATATTGTTACTAGATAACTGTCACTTATGTAATACCTTTCCCTTGTAGATTAGTAGAGATTGCACAAAAGAAGGGGACTGCATAAATTCCAGCAGGTGAGAAAGCTGACTCAGAGAGGAAAAGTAAATAGCCCAGAGACACCTCATGGACTCAAGCCTAAGCCAAGAAAAACATCTAGATCTTCTGCATCTCAATGTCTTAGCTATTGGACTGTATTGACAGAGTAGGCACTGCTTAATAACATCGGCATCTTAAAATTACCTGTTCAACTGGATATCTGTGCTGGATAAGAAGAAAGTCATATGTAATTCCAGTCAATACTACTACACTGTGCTTTTCAATTAAAATTACATTAGAATTAATAAAGCTTTTCTGAAGACTTATGGGCTTAACTGATTATGAGTTTAATTCACGGTTCATGTAGGAGCAATTAATATCCCGGGAAGCCTTCCTTCTCTTTCAGAATACTAGCATTAGAAGGATAGCAACATTCTTACTCACTCTGTTCATACTGTTTGGCAGAAGAACACAACCCACGTTCCTACTCTGCAAAAACAGGATACTCAAGGTAGGTATATGAAAAAGACACTTGAATTTAGGGTGGATTAAGTTTCAAAAATTTAGGACAAAAGAGAAACCATGTCACAAAGAAGTTTGTTGCTAACCAGCTCATCCAAGAGGATTTGTCTTCATCTGAGTTTCAGGAACTAAAAGATGATCATGAACACTTTTTCTTGCAGAACAAGATGAAAAATTAAGAAATTTATTTGATAAATGTTATATTTAAAATTTTTTAACCTGCTTCATGAATTAACTTGCAAGGACCAGATGCTAGCTTGTTCTAACCTATAGGGCCTTAGGGTAAAAGGATAAAAACCACTAGATTTTAAAACCAGATACTGAAACTCCTGATTTTGGAAAATTATATGTTCACATGAAAGCAAGTTAATTCACTTAAAAGAAGTTCTTATAATGTAAGGCAAAAGTTAGTATAAAGTTATGAATATTGGGCCCACATTAATGGCTTAAAGATCTGACTCTGCAGGATCTGGAACCCAGTTGAATTAATTTTTTAAGATAAGAAAATTTGACTCAAAAAGGAATTCATTCTCCTTTCTACATGCTGTTATGATTCCCTACCTCCCCCTCATCACATTTTTTCGGTTAGTTTTGTTATGACTGATACAGGGAAAAATAATATTGTAGCTTATTTTCAGCTCTGTACCAACAAGGGAGTTATTAAAAGCAAATGGTAGAAATCAAAAGCTTTTCCTCTTAATTAAGCCACAGTGGAAATAATAAGTCACTTTCTCTCTGTTGCTCTCATTCTTNCCCCTGCCCGCTCGCTGCGGAACTGCGTCCCCGCCGCCGCTGCGGGGCGAACGGTGCCCGGGCCGGGGGCTGCCGGGGCGGCCCCGAGAGAGGCGCGGGATCTGATCGGCGGAGCTCTGCAGGCTGGTGGAGCGGGCAGCGGGAGCTGTCTGAAGGGGTCGGGTTCTTCTGGTCTGTCGCCCCGGGCGCACAAGGCTTTGGTTACAGGAGGGCCCCCTGCGCAGCTGGCTTTATTTATTTATGTGGCTAATAAAAGACGTGGTGGGGCTAATGCGCGGTAAATGCGCCCCCGCCGGCTTCTCTCGCCCGCAGCCCGGCTTCGCCCTGAGCCCGCTGGGTCGGGATTTCCCAGGCAAACGTCTGATCGTTATTAAACGTAATTACTTATTAATGAGCGGGGAATCCTCGGAGGACTATTTCGGAGTATTAATCTTTAACGTTGGGCTGGCTAGCAGACATTCCTTCAGCATGACGCCTGCAGGGCGCTTCCCCTCCGGTGGTCGGGGCCGGGGACCAACCTTCTCGGGCCGGGGGTTGGGTGGGTCGTCGTCGCTGCCGCGCTCCCACAGCTGTCCCCGGCCCCGCACACGCTCCCCCGCCACTGCTTTTCCCGGCGCCGAGGCACGGCGCTGACTCCTTAAATCGGTGGCGAGGAGCCGCAGCAGCCGTCAGTTGCTTTTGGCCTCTGCTTGGGAAACCTCCATCCGTACGGTGGTTACAGCAGCGGCTCGCCTAGCGCCAAGCCCGCCCGTGCAGCCCGGGGGCGGCTGTCCGGCCGCCCGTCCCTCCTCCCTTTTCCCCTAACCCCCCTCCCCGCCCCACTGGCTGCCCGGGGTAAAAAGGAGCGGCCGCCGACGCGCTGTGATCGCCGCAGGGCGACTGTCTCTGCCACCGGCGTGAGTGGGGACCGTGGATGTTGTCGCGGCTACACACTGCTCCCCGGACAGCAGAGCTCCGCCATCGAGGACCCCCTGTCCCCCTGGGTTCTGCCGGTCTCCCTCGCCATCCCCGTAAGCAGCTTTCTGAAGTTTTCTGAGTAGCCTCTCCGAGGGACGACTTCGCCACACGCGAAGCCGGCTGCGTCCCCAGCCAGGCACCCGGTTCCCTGCCGCCCCGGAGCAGGGCAGACGCAGCGGAGGTGAGGGGCTCCTCCCCACCGGCCGCCCTGGCGTCTGTGTGCGGCGTCGGGCCACCGGGAGGAGTAGCTTATGCTGTGATTCGCCCTTCCCCCTCTCCCCCCTCTGCGCATTTCGCCCGTCCCCGGCGAGGCAGGGCCCTCTGAGAGGGGAGGCGGGCCGGGGTGCGGGGACCGCCGCCTTCTCTCCCGCGTCCGCAGAGCGCTGTAGAAACGAGTTCCGGAGGGGCGGCTGTCCGGCGCCGCGGAGGAATACAGAGACAGGGGGCGCAGCGGCCCAGAGGGGCACCCGCGAGGAGTGCTGACGGGCCGGGAAGAAAGGGGGAGCGGAGCGAGGGGCGGGCAACATGCGGGGCTGGTCCCGGCCCGCGCCCCTGCCCCGCAGGCACTGAGCCGCCGAGAGGTGAGGTGGGCCGGGCCGGGCCGGAGAGTTGGAAGAAGTTTTTGAGGTAGCGGGGAGGGGGCAGGCGGTGAGGGCCCCTTCGGGAAGTTGCGGCTTTGAGGCGAGGCCGCCCCGAGGCGCCGGGCGAGCGGCTGCCTCGTGTTGCCGGTGCCCGGCGCAGGGGCTGCGAAGCGGT